>JAQQTO010000063.1:109597500-110197500 GCA_029884595.1 Ormosia semicastrata
GCTCAGTGTCATCGAGTTGCTTGGTGCTGCTCAGTGTCATCAATTTGTAGAGGTGGGCCTTCGAGTGGTGAGAACCCTTCATTTTATTTACTTTTCTTACTGTTTATGGCTGACACTTGAACAAAATGCTTCCTTACAAAGCTTAAGTTCTCACTTGGCTGCTAGCATAAGCAATTGTGTGATCTGTTTGAATTCTTTTTACCCAAATCTGTTTTACACTTTGATGTTTGATAATTAAATGACATACGGGATAGCTGCTGCCACTGATAGTCTCTCATGAATTTTTGGGTTCTTCTCTGCTGTAAGATATGAGATGGTAAAGCTGATTTTTTCTTTTTTTTAATGTATGTATATTTTTTTTTTTCATTTTTTAGGTTGGAGATGTCTTTGATAAATTATCCTTTTATTTGCATATAAGATTACTGATTTTTCTTTTTCCTATATGTTTTAATTACTGATGTGATATAAGATTATGTGTTGACAACTTAACATATATGTGTTTCATCTTGCCATCATCAATCAATGGCACTTGGTTGGTGCCGGCCAATATTTTAAAACATTTGTGATTTAAGCACTTGATTATTCATTTTTGCTGTTTTTTCTTGGAAGGATCCCTAAAAGGGAAAGTTGATAGTGCAACAAAATCAGCAAAGGGAAGGAGGGTTCAGTTTTCTAAAGAAGGTTAGCTTCATTATTCTAGTATCTTCGTACTACTTCTCAGTGGAGTGTGCAAGTACTAGAGCTTCTTTGTGATGCAGCTGGTGCTTGAAATGAAGACTTTGGGATATTGATCATGTTTACAACTAGTTGTGCTTACCTTACTGAAATTATTGTTTGGTTGAATGTTGTAGGTCCATTTGAATCCAGAATAAGTAGTTCACCAAAATCTGGTGGAAAAGGTAAGAGTGCAATTCCCAAAGTTTTTATTGGCTTCATCTTTTTGGTGACTTCGCATTCTGACACATGTACATTGCAACCTTTAATCCATATTAAAAATGACTTGGTATTCAATTTGTTTTTTTTTTCCTTAGCATGGGGTAGTTATTTTTCTTTGTGGTATTATCCCCCTTCTTCACCATTTCCTATGTGAAGGAGATGGAGATTTTGGAAATAATTGAAGTTGAGGTTAATAATTGACATCTTAATTTACATACAGATGTCATCAATGGGTGATCAGAATGACTTTTCAGTCTCAGAGACAGCAAAGCATTTGGTTTCTACTCCACCAGTTGTCTCTGACACTGCTGGTGTGTTACCGCCTCACACTGATGGGTGTAGAAATCGGTCTGAGGCTTGGAAACATTTTTCTGCGGAGTCTAGTTCAGATAAGAGAGTTAGATGCAACTATTGTGGTATCTTGATCAAGTATGATAACGGAACAAGTGTCATGCGTTCTCATTTGAAGAGATGCAAGGATAATCCAAATAATGACGGAAACAAAAGGCAAAAATCAGTTCCATCCTCAACGGGAACTGCAGAAGGGCATGCTGTTTCGTCTCCTTTATATGCCAAATTTGACCAAGAGCCCTGTCGGAATGAACTTGTAAAGATGTTCGTGGTAGCTGAGCTCCCTTTTCGATTTGTGGAGAATGAAGCTTTTCGGAAGTACACGAATGTGTTGCAACCAAGATTCAGTATCCCCTCACGCACTACATTAGCGCGTGACATTTTCATGCTATGGGATATAGAAAGAACGAACTTGAAGAAGTTTCTTTCGAAACATTGTCGAAAAGTTTGCCTCACTACTGACTCATGGACTTCATGTCAAAATATGAGTTATATGTGTTTGACTGCCCATTTCATTGATAATAATTGGGGACTTCATAAGAAGATTCTGAATTTCTGCCAAGTCACAAATCATTCAGGAGAGGTTATGGCCAAGACTGTTGAGATGCACTTGAGTCGTTGGGAGTTGAATCGGGTTTTCAGTTTGACAGTTGATAATGCTTCGTCAAATGATGTCGGGATTCAACACCTAAAAAGGAGGCTAGCATCTTGGAACAACTTAGTTCTGAAGGGAGATTACATTCATATGCGTTGTTGTGCGCATATTCTGAATTTGATTGTGAAGGAGGGGTTGAAAGAGATTGATGATTCTGTTTTGAGAATCCGCAGTGTAGTGAAGTACATAAGATCTTCTCCTTCTAGATTAAATAAATTCAAGGCATGTGTTGAGCAAGAGAAGATTGATTATAAGGGTCTAGTTTGCTTAGATGTTGAAACTAGGTGGAATTCGACCTATCTTATGTTGGAGGCAGCTTTGAAGCACCGAAATGCATTTGAGGAGCTTGAGATGCTAGACAAGAAATATGTTGATGAGTTAGAAAAAGGGAAGGGTGTGCCTACATATGAAGATTGGGATTATGCTTGCTTAATTTTACCATTTTTGAAGATCTTCTATGATGCGACTTTGCGTATTTCTAGTACTTCTTATGTTACCAGTAATATATATATGCAAGCAGTATTTGGAATTGGGAAGAGGATCCGCCAATCCTGTGGCTCCGAGGATATAAGTGTAAGTATGATGGCTGAAAGGATGAAGAAGAAATACGACAAATATTGGGGAAATCCCAATGGTCTAAACATGTTGTTGTTAATTGCTATTGTATTTGATCCTAGGTATAAACAAGGATATGTCAATTGGTCAATTAGTCAGATCTTTGATTTGGATGAGGCGGTTAAATTGCAAGATAAGTTGGATTCTTGTTTGGAGTCACTTTTTGAGGAATATAATAGTCAGGGGGGTCTCAAAGTGATACACAAGAAGCACGAGTTGTTGAAATTGATGATGATGATCCTTTTTGTTGGAATCAATTTTTAAAATCAACTGGGTGCAAATTGAATGCCAAATCTAAGCTAAAGAAATATTTGAAGGAAGATTTAGAGACCAATCCAGACTTGGATATTCTAAGTTAGTGGAGGGTAAATTCAGGTCGATTTCCGATCCTTGCAAACATCGCTCGGGAGGTGTTGGCCACACCTGTCTCCACTATAGCCTCTGAGTCTGCATTTAGTACAGGAGGAAGGGTGCTTGATCCTTATCGTGGTTCCCTAACACCTAAAATGGTGGAAGCACTTGTCTGCACACAAGATTGGCTAAAAGGAACACCCTTCTCATTGCTTTCTAAAAAGGACTTTGAGCAGCTTGAGAGATTTGAGCAAGGTAAGTTAATATTAATGTTCCCCATTTATGTTATTACTTATTGCTTTTTATACTATGTTTTCATAAGTAATGAGATGTTGTTGTTCTTTTTTGCAGAGATGGTTTCTCAAC
This sequence comes from Ormosia semicastrata, assembly GCA_029884595.1. NCBI lineage: Eukaryota > Viridiplantae > Streptophyta > Magnoliopsida > Fabales > Fabaceae > Ormosia > Ormosia semicastrata. Next base: position 109,600,775 of record JAQQTO010000063.1, read on the forward strand.
AAGATGTTCCTTGTTCTTCTGCTATTTCTCTTGATGATTGAATGGGATACATTTTCCTGTATTTATTTTACTGCTATTTTTTATCTTAGGATAATTGTGTATTGACATGAGTTTGTAACTTTGTATTATAAAACAATATGTTTTATCTTGTTTTCTTGCTATACGCTTCAATAACTTTGTATTATCATTTTTTCTATATTGGTTTTATTACTTGGTTGTTTTAATCTTGATTCTGCTATGCATTTGTTAACTTTGGTATTGTAAATAACTTGAGACTTCATGTACTTGCTGACAAACTACTTAGATAATATATCTAATTATTTGATTTGGATATGATTTTTAACTCTTATTCTTTGTAACAGGAAGATGGATTTGATTTGGATATGACATATATCACTGAAAATATAATTGCCATGGGATTTCCGACTGGTGATTTTAGCTCTGGAATTTTTGGATACATTGAGGTATATATATACCCAGTCAGTCTTATAGGATAAGCTTTTCTTCTACTTATATCTGCAATTGATTTTACCAGGAGGCTCTATTAAGTGCCTTGAATGATGAGACTCAAAGAATACAGGAGCAAGTATTTCTGCAATGGTCGCTGCTTCCTGCATCATTACTCAATTAAATTACCTTAATATGGTCAGTATACTTCTTAAATTTTTATGTGAACATGATTTTTGGCATTTGAAATATTGGTTCTATTATGTTTGTCATTTGCTTGTATTTAGCATGAGGAAGCATTTTTAGTTTGTAGGAGGTGATCATACTTCTGTAGGCTTCATGTCCACTTTCTTTTTCTTTTGTCACTACCTATTATCATGCTTGCATTTCTTTTCATTCCATGTGTCTATTGGAGTTTTCATCTAAAGTAAACTAATTGCATATCGATTGAAGGAGCTTTCTGGAGGTTATGAGCTAATCTAAAAGTTCAAGATGTAACCCTTTAGTCCACACACTACCTTCAACCTCACACACACTACCTCCTTTTGCTTTCGCAGGCCCTTTCTCGTTTGTCTTTCACTCTCTCTCAGCTTTTGCCTCTGCTCCACTATTTCTCTCCCTCCCTATTTGCATGCAGTGTGAGTGTTGGTTACTCTTCCGTTGCCAATAGATTTCTTTGATAGCCTTTTGCTTCAACTGTCTTTTTTTTTTATTTTTTTGTTCTGGGTTTTGCTTGATCAGCTCAGATTTGCACAGCAAGGATTCAAACTTCTCTTTTCTTTGACATGTTGGTTGCTCATATTTGTTTTTTGGCTCAAACCCAGATTTTCTTTTACGTTCTAATTATCTGGGTATTGCTTATTTCAGTTAAAGTTCATTCTTTTCGTTAAATCATGGCAAGTTACCCCTGTGGATAATTCATTTTTATTATATTAAGTTTGCATTTTTTCCCCACTTATTATAAGGGCTTCTGATTCTATGAATCGTTGTTTGTGGAGGTGTGCTATTTGTGCAGCTGTTTGGTGCATAACATATGATTGAAGCCTAATGCTGGCATAGTTAAGGAGAAGTTCCTGTCTTTGCCCTTGCTATAAAACTTACATTAGAGGGTGCAAACCAGTTTGTGTACTTTCAGACATGGATTTTTGCAATGGTCGCTGTTTCCTACATCATTACTCAATTAAATTACCTTAATATGGTTAGTATACTTCTTAAATTTTTATGTGAACATGATTTTTGGCATTTGAAATATTGGTTCTATTATGTTTGTCATTTGCTTGTATTTAGCATAAGGAAGCATTTTTAGTTTGCAGGAGGTGATCATACTTTTGTAGGCTTCATGCTCTTGGGAAAGCTTTTCTGAACTTGGGATGAAAAACCGATTCGTAATCAGGTTTCAAAACCAAATTGGTTTTGAACCGGTTCAAAAACCGATTTCGAACCATTTCAAATCCAAATTGGTTTTTGAATCGGTTTCAAATCCAAACCGATTTCTGAACCAGTTTCAAATCCAAACCGATTTTTGAACCAGTTCCAACCCCAAACCGGTTCGACCCTAAAAGAAAATCGGTTTGGTTTTAAAACTGAACCATTTTACCGGTTCGGTTCGGTTCAGTTTTCATGCCGAACCGAACCATGCCCACCCCTAACTCTATCACCAAGTAATATAAGACTTGAGTCTTAGTTATCGATCCCACGAGGAATAAATATTAATTATTAGATTTGCTAAACTCTTTATTATCCAGACAATCAAAAGTGTACGAAAAAATTAAAATAAAATCAGAAAACAAATAAGAAAAATAATGAACAATCAAACAAAGAATAGATAATCAATGAGAGAAAGACTAGAGCACAAGGTTCACTTGAATCCAATTATTCAAATTTTCTTTCATTTATGATGTAAGATAATTCTTTTGTCAATATTCTCTTATCTGCTATTGAATCCCAATGGTTATGGATGAAATAATATTTTATTCTTAAATTAAATCATTATTTGGTCATTTAGTTGAATTAATTAGGAATGCATTAAGTTTCAATTCAAGAGATGAATTAACATACTTGTCAATTCCATTGGTTGAAGAAACTGATATTTAGTCATTCACTGATCTAATCCTAGGCTTATCATATAGATCCACTCATTGAATGCGGATGGTCACCAGTCAAACAATGAATTAACACATGACAAAAGTGATCAAGTTATGACAACAATACAAGCAACATGATATATCCTAAAAGAAATTATCTTAATTAAATTAGAAATCAAACCCAAATAATTAGGAAAATAAGATTCCCCATAGCCCTGGCTATGGATTTAGCTACTCATGTTCAATATAAACAAACCTATATCAAAATACAAACCCATGGAAAGAAAACCCAAAGAAAGGGAAAAACTAGAGGGAAAGAGAAATCAAAACCCCTTTTACTGTGATTATGATCTTCAAACCTTCAAGAATTGAATCCTTCCTTCAAAGCCGTCCTCCAAGGCCTGCTGCCATTAAACTACTCTCTCAGGATTAGGGATTTTCTACGTGATGTGCAAAGTGTAAAGTCTCTGTGTCTGTCTGCTGAATTGTGGCGCAACTCCCCTATTTAAGAGAAAGAACGTGGTCTGTTACGCGACCAGTGCCTAGGCGTTGGCTTCTGGGCTCCGAGTCACTTAAACAAGTACGCGCTACATTGTGCGTTGCGCATTCAGGTGCTGGCTTCTTAGTGCTCAGGTGTTGGGACACTGAAGTTACGCTACTGGATACGCTATGGGCGCTCAGGTGCTCCAACACCAGCGCTCAAGCACTGGTCGCCTGATGAAATTTTATGTTTTTTCTTGCTTCTTTAAACGTCCAGTCTTCTCTATGTGCAATTACCTGACAAAAACACACAATAAAAACACAATTAAACAATATTAAAAATATAACAAAACTTATGAACAAAGTTCAATAAAAAATATAAAAAGATCATGAAAACCAAAGAATTAAATCGTAAAAAATGACATATTGACGGTTCATCAACTCCCCCACACTTGAGTTTTGCTTGTCCTCAAGCAAAGAATAGGAATCAACAACAAGATCAAACTTAACATCAAAAAACATGAATCAAGAAAAATTTCACAATTTAAAAATTTAAGTTCAGCAATCAAATCTAATCAAGTAAGATCATTTAGCACTTAAAACAATTAGAGGCTTGAGTCCATCTTGCAACTCTCTCTTTACCAACCAAATGAGGCCACTCATCTTTCCATCGCTCAGGTGTTGAAGGACAAAGAGATCACTCAAATTTCTCTTGAAAAAAATGCAATACAATAGGCTTACTTATCAATATCATCTCCACTTTTAAGTTCACATACAACACAAGAATTAAAAGGACTTCCTAGGTTGTAACGAGGCCAAGGGTATAAAGAAAGGTAAGGAAAAAATAAATAAGGGTAAAGAATACTCATGGATAAATCAATACAAAGCAAAATCAGGTTAAAAAGATGACAAATAGAACATAATGCACAAAGATATAAAAAATTCTCACTTTCAACCCAATATTCTCATTATTCTTCACCGATAAACTTTTTCTCTTTTTCTTTTCTTTCTTTTTCTATTTTTCTTTCATTTTTTTCTCTTTTTTCAATTCAAACTTTTTTTTTTTCATTTTCAACCCTTGAAGACAAAAACAACCTTTCAAAACTTTCCAACCAACACATTAGATCCTCCAAAGAATCCAACCTGATTATTCAATTGGGTATTCAAAGAAATCAATTACAGGCTCAAATGGGATAACTAAGGGAGTATTTTATCAATACAACTCTGAAAATTAAGAAAGAATTAAGCCTAACTGCCTTAATTATGCTCAAGTCTATATGTGAATTATTAAAATCTCAACAAGATATCAAAGCAAGTTCTAGTGCACATCAATCAAGAGAAAACTCACTCTAGAAGAAAAATAGGATTTTATTTATGAAAAATCCAATCATTAAAGCTCAAAACTCACTTTCTGGCTAAAGTTAATGAAGAGAACAAAAGCAAGAAGACATGACTAATTTCTAACTAAGATGCTAAATTTCACTTTGTTTCATTGAAAAAGATTGCTTCACACAAAATCAGTTCATGATTAATGGAATCCCCTTTAAAACATATCTTTATCAGCTCAGAATAAATCAATACATCAACACACAATTCCTGCTTACTTATCACCAATACTCAAGTGTCATAAAAAATTTCTTCTTGTTTTTTTGCACAAAAATTGTTAAAGTACCCAACCCCCCTACACACTTAAGATAAACATTACCCTCAATGTGGAAGAAAAAGAAATAAAAGGGTAAAGAAAAGAGTAACACAACCTGATGAACAGTGATATAATGTCAGGTATAGAAGAAGCACAAGAATCAGCGCTGCAACAGAATATGAAAAATCACAAGATTTGTTCCAAAACAAATGAGTAGTATCTAGAAAATGACAATAAAAATAACAAAAACAATTAAAATAAGAAATAAAAAGAAGTAACACAAGTTGCCTCCTATGAAGCGCTTGTTTAGTATCATTAGCTTGACGTTACTTTTTTCAGATAAATCAAGGTGGCTTAAAGTAAGAGAAATATGATAACACCTTATTCTTTTCAAAGCAATGCCTCCTTCCTTCGTATTACCTTGGAAGTGCCTCCAAAAGCATTTTGAGCTTGATAAGGACTTGATTGCTTTGGAAGTGCCTTGGCGCAAAAGATCTCGCTAAACCATGGTGGTTTCAGTCGATTAATAGATGAAGGACTAATTTGTGAAGGAGCATGGATCATAGGAGGACCTTTATCTGTTTCAGCAACTTGAGTTTTTGAAAGGTCAACATCAACATTGTATGATGGTGGAGGGTCTTTGATAACTAAGGTTTCTTGCTTCTTAGCTTGAACAAAATTGATAGGGGCATGGAGATTTAACATTGGGGAAGATTTAATCTCCCTAAAGACATTGATAGTTACAAAATCTCCATCCACTCTCGAGATGAGCTCACCCCGAGGTACATCAATCACAGCTCTTAAAGTGGCCAGAAACGGTCTTCCAAGAATAAGAGGAATATCAGCATCCTCTTCCATATCAAGCACCACAAAATCAACTAGGAATATGAATTTATCCACCTTCACCAAAACATCCTCCACCACGCCTCCAAGGTAAGTGATGGATCTATTGGCCAGCTATAGTGAAATGTTGGTAGGCTTTAGTTCCTGCATTCCCAATTTCTTAAAAATAGAGAAAGGCATCAAATTAGTACTAGCACCCAAATCACATAATGCCTTCCCAAAATAAAAATTACCAATAGAGTAAGGAATAGTAAAACTCCCTGAATCTTTTAATTTTAGAGGTAACTTCTTCAAAAGGATGGCAGAACACTCTTCATTAAGACATACCGTCTCAAATTCCTTAAGCTTGTGTTTTTTTGTAAGTATTTCCTTTAAAAACTTCGCATACTTGGGCATTTGAGAGATGACTTTAACAAACGGAATATTAATTTGTAATTTCTTGAACATCTCCAAGAATTTAGCAAATGCCTTATCTGGATTGTTCTTGAGCCTTTGAGGGAATGAGATCTCGGCATATGGTGATGGTTCATATACTATGCGCTGCGCATGATCCTTCTTCACTCTCTGCCACTTTGGTTGTTCTTTCTCAACCTCTACTTTTTTATTAACATTTTGAATTGAGACATCTTCAGTAAGAGCATCATATTTCTTTTTCTCAATTCCAGATGAGCTAGATGCTTCATTTGCCTTCTCATCTTTCACATTAGCTGACTCATCAAAAGTATCTCTGTACTCTGGCATTTCTTTCTTCTGGGAGGACTCCCCAAGTTCCTTACCACTTCTTAGGGTAATTGTATGGACTTGTTCTTTTGGATTAGTCTCAGTAATACTAGGCAATGTCTCTGGTGTCCTTGTTGTCATTAATGTAGCTAACTGGCTAATTTGAGTCTCCATGTTCTTCATTCTGGCATCAGAATTCTACATGTACTTCATTACCAAATCTTCAAAGCTTGACTTCTCAGCAGGTGCTTGGAAACCTAGAGGTAGTTGTGGAGCTTTCTGCTGATTCTATTGATAGATCTATTAATTTTTTCATTTGAAATTAAGGTGGTCCCTCCAACCAGGATTGTATATATTAGCATATAGATTGTGCTGTTATCGGATAGAATTACCAACAAAATTTACTCCTTCAGGCTCGAGGGCAAAAGGACTACCAACTTGACAGTTCGAACTCGTATGACCTTGTCCTCCACATGCCTCAAAAATGATTGGTGGGGCCGCATTATTTGTTACTATTAGAGTCTCAACCTTCTTTGTCAAAGCTTCCAATTGACTCAAAATGGCTGTAGAAGAATCAACAACATGCACACCTACTTGTTTCTTTAGTACTTGGTGCACATTTTGCTATTAATAACTGTTCAACGCCATTTCTTCAATCAATGCTTAGCTTTCAATAGGTGTTTTCCTCTAAATTATACCTCCCGCAATAGCATCAATGAGTGAACGGTTGGCAAGAGACAAACCATTGTAAAAAGTTTGTACCTGGTGCCATACAGGAAATCCATGATGTGGACATTTCCTCAACAACTCTTGAAAACATTCTCAAGTTTCATAGAGAGTGTCCATGTCAAATTGCATAAAAGAAGATATGTCATTCCTTAACTTAGCAGATTTAGAGGGAGAAAAATACTTAGTCAGAAATTATTTTGTCAACTGATCCCATGTGGTGATGGAACCCCTTGGTAGTGAGTTTAACCATTGACTCGCCCTATCCTTAAGAGAGAAAAGAAAGAGTCGCAATCAGATTGCATCATTTGTTATTCCATTATACTTGATAGTATCACACAATTGCAAGAACCTGACCAAATGTTTATTTGGATCATTCGAAGGCAGTCCACCAAACTGAACAGAATTTTGAATCATGGACATCAATGTTGGTTTGATCTCGAAATTGTTAGCCGCCATAGCTGGTCTTATAATACTCCCTCCATACCCTTCAGTAGTGGGCATGGAATATTTAAGCATGGTCCGCTCTGCTAGGATAGCTCTTTCTTCACGATTCGCCTCAACTACTAGTTGTCTCTTCATCTTGTTTATATCTTCTGTCACAACTTCAATATAAGATTGCTTCCTTAACCTGTGAGCTGTTCTCTCAATTTATGGATCAAATGCCAAATCAGGAAACTGAGATCGAGTAAGCATAAATAAAAAATATAAAGTGATAAATTAACGAAAAATAAAATAAAATAAAATAAAATAAGGAATTAAAACAAAAATAAAAATAAAAATAAAATAAAATAAGGAATAAAACAAAAGACATCTAAATTAACTAGAGTTTTTCGTTTTTAATATTACCAAACTTATTCCCCAACAATGGCGCCAAAAAACTTAATGCGCGTAAAATACACTAAGAGCAAATATACTACATCGCCAAGTAATATAGGACTTAAGTCCTAGTTATCGATCCCATGAGAAATAAATGGTAATTACTAAATTCATTAAACTCTTTATTATCCAGACAATCAAAAGTGTATGAAGAAATTTAAAATAAAATCATAAAACAAATAAGAAAAACAATAAACAATCAAACAAAGAATAAATAATCAATGAGAGAGAGACTAGAGTACAAGGTTCATTTGAATCCAATTATTCAAATTTTCTTTCATTTATGATGTAAGATAATTCTTTGGTCAATATTCTCTTACCTGTTATTGAATCTCAATGGTCATGGATGAAATAATATTCTATTCCTAAATTAAATCACCTATTTGGTCATTTAGTTAAATTAATTAAGAATGCATTAAGCTTCAATTCAAGAGATGAATTAACATATCTGTCAATTCCATTGGTAGAAAAATTGATGTTTGATCATTCACTAATCTAATCCTAGGCTTACCATATAGATCCATTCATTGAATGCAGATGGTCACCGGTCAAACAATGAATTAACATATGCAAAAAATGATCAAGTTATGACAAGAATGCAAGCAATATGATAGATCTTAAAAGAAATTACATTAATCAAATTAGAAATCAAACCCAAATAATTAGGAAAACAAGATCCCTCATAACCCTAGTTATGGGTTTAACTACTCATGTTCTTTACAAACAAATTCATAGCAAAATACAAACCCATGGAAAGAAAACTTAAAGAAAAGGAAAAATTAGAGGGAAAGAGAAATCAAAACCCCTTTTACGGTGGTTATGATCTTCAAGCCTTCAAGAATTGAATTCTTCCTTTGAAGCCGTCCTCCAAGGCCTGCTGCTGCGAAATTGCTTTCTCAATATTAGGGATTTTCTATGTGATGTGAAAAGTGTAAAGTCTCTTTGTTTGTCTATTGAATTGTGGTGCAACTCTCCTATTTAAGAGAAAGAACGTGGTCTGTTACACGACTAGTGCCTAGGCGCTGGCTTCTGGGCGTTGAGTCACTTAAACGTGTACGCACTGCATTATGCGTTGCACGCTCAGGCACTGCCTTCCCAGCGCTCAGGTGCTGAGACACTGAAGTTACACTACTGGATACGCTATAGGGGCTCAGACACTCGAACACTAACACTCAAGCGCTGGTCGCCTGATGAAAATTTGTGCTTTTTCTTGGTCCTTTAAACGTTCATTTTTCTCTATATGTAATTATCTGATAAAAATGTATAAAATACACAATAAAAATATAATTAAGTATTATTAAAAATATAATAAAATTTATGAATAAAATTTAATAAAAAATATAAAAAATTATAAAAAATTATAAAATTAAACCATAAAAATATGATATATTAACAATTCATCAAAAACAAAGATGGAGTCAAAGGTACAACTAGAGATTTCAGAAGAAAATACGGAGGAGGATAGTCCTTGAGGTCCGTAGAATAACCAAGCTGGAAGTAGGGGTGGGCATGGTTCGGTTCGGCATGAAAACCGATACGAATCGAACCTAACCGATAAAATGGTTCAGTTTTTAAACTGAACCAGTTTTCTTTTAGGGTCGAACCGGTTTAGGTTCAGTAAAACCGGTTTGAACCGGTTTGGGGTTGGAACTGGTTCAAAAATCGGTTTGGATTTGAAATTGGTTCAGAAACCGGTTTGGATTTGAAACTGGTTCAAAAACCAGTTTGGGTTTCGGTAAACCGGTTCTGAACTGGTTTTTCATCCCAAGTTCAGAAAAGCTTTCCCAAGAGCATGAAGCCTACAAAAGTATGATCACCTCCTGCAAACTAAAAATGCTTCCTCATGCTAAATACAAGCAAATGACAAACATAATAGAACCAATATTTCAAATGCCAAAAATCATGTTCACATAAAAATTTAAGAAGTATACTGACCATATTAAGGTAATTTAATTGAGTAATGATGCAGGAAACAGCGACCATTGCAAAAATCCATGTCTGAAAGTACACAAACTAGTTTGCACCCTCTAATGTAAGTTTTATAGCAAGGGCAAAGACAGGAACTTCTCCTTAACTATGCCAGCATTAGGCTTCAATCATATGTTATGCACCAAACAGCTGCACAAGTAGCACACCTCCACAAATAACGATTCATAGAATCAGAAGCCCTTATAATAAGTGGGGAAAAAAGCAAACTTAATATAATAAAAGTGAATTATCCACAAGGGTAACTTGCCATGATTTAACGAAAAGAATGAACTTTAACTTAAATAAGCAATACCCAGATAATTAGAACGTAAAAGAAAATCTGGGTTTGAGCCAAAAAGCAAATATGAGCAACCAACATGTCAAAGAAAAGAGAAGTTTGAATCCTTGCTGTGCAATTCTGAGCTGATCAAGCAAAACCCAGAACAAAAAAACAAAAAAAAGACCGTTGAAGCAAAAGGTTATCAAAGAAATCTATTGGCAATGGAAGAGTAACCAACACTCACACTGCATGCAAATAGGGAGGGAGAGAAATAGTGGAGCAGAGGCAAAAGCTGAGAGAGAGTGAAAGACAAACGAGAAAGGGCCTGCGAAAGCAAAAGGAGGTAGTGTGTGTGAGGTTGAAGGTAGTGTGTGGACTAAAGGCTTACATCTTGAACTTCTAGATTAGCTCCTAACCTCCAGAAAGCTTCTTCAATCGATATGCAGTTAGTTTACTTTAGATGAAAACTCCAATAGATACATGGAATGAAAAGAAATGCAAGCATGACAATAGGTAGTGACAAAAGAAAAAGAAAGTGGCCATGAAGCCTATGAAAGTATGATCACCTCCTGCAAACTAAAAATGCTTCCTCATGCTAAATACAAGCAAATGAAAAACATAATAGAACCAATATTTCAAATGCCAAAAATCATGTTCACATAAAAATTTAAGAAGTATACTGACCATATTAAGGTAATTTAATTGAGTAATGATGCAGAAGCAGCGACCATTGCATAAATACTTGCTCCTGTATTCTTTGAGTCTCATCATTCAAGGCACTTAATAGAGCCTCCTGGTAAAATCAATTGCAGATATAAGTAGAAGAAAAGCTTATCCTATAAGACTGATTTGGGTATATATATACCTCAATGTATCCAAAAATTCAGAGCTAAAATCACCAGACGGAAATCCCATGGCAATTATATTTTCAGTGATATATGTCATATCCAAATCAAATCCATCTTCCTGTTACAAAGAATAAGAGTTAAAAATCATATCCAAATCAAATAATTAGATATATTATCTAAGTAGTTTGTCGAAGTACATGAAGTCTCAAGTTATTTACAATACCAAAGTTAACAAATGCATAGCGAGAATCAAGATTAAAACAACCAAGTAATAGAACCAATATAGAAAAACATGATAATACAAAGTTATTGAACAGTATAGTAGTAAAACAAGATAAAACATATTGTTTTATAATACAAAGTTACAAAATCTGTCCAATACACAATTATCGTAAGATAAAAAATAGCAGTAAAATAAATACAGGAAAATGTATCTCCTTCAATCATCACGAGAAATAGCAGAAGAACAAGGAACATCTTGTTGAGAAACCATCTCTGCAAAAAAGAACAACAACATCTCATTACTTATGAAAACATAGTATAAAAAGCAATAAGTAATAACATAAATGGGGAACATTAATATTAACTTACCTTGCTCAAATCTCTCAAGCTGCTCAAAGTCCTCTTTAGAAAGCAATGAGAAGGGTGTTCCTTTCAGCCAATCTTGTGTGCAGACAAGTGCTTCCACCATTTTAGGTGTTAGGGAACCACGATAAGGATCAAGCACCCTTCCTCCTGTACTAAATGCAGACTCAGAGGCTACAGTGGAGACAGGTATGGCCAACACCTCCCGAGCGATGTTTGCAAGGATCATAAATCGACCTGAATTTACCCTTCACCAACTTAGAATATCCAAGTCTGGATTGGTCTCTAAATCTTCCTTCAAATATTTCTTTAGCTCGGATTTGGCATTCGATTTGCACCTAGTTGATTTTAAAAATTGATTCCAACAAAAAGGATCATCATCATCAATTTCAACAACTCGTGCTTCTTGTGTATCACTTTGAGACCCTCTCCTGACTATTATATTCCTCAAAAAGTGACTCCAAACAAGAATCCAACTTATCTTGCAATTTAACCGCCTCATCCAAATCAAAGATCTGACTAATTGACCAATTGACATATCCTTGTTTATACCTAGGATCAAATACAACAGCAATTAACAACAACATGTTTAGACCATTGGGATTTCCCCAATATTTGTCGTATTTCTTCTTCATCCTTTCAGCCATCATACTTACACTTATATCCTCGGAGCCACAGGATTGGCGGATCCTCTTCCCAATTCCAAATACTGCTTGCATATATATATTGCTGGTAACATAAGAAGTACCAGAAATGCGCAAAGTCGCATCATAGAAGATCTTCAAAAATGGTAAAATTAAGCAAGCATAATCCCAATCTTCATATGTAGGCACACCCTTCCCTTTTTCTAACTCATCAACATATTTCTTGTCTAGCATCTCAAGCTCCTCAAATGCATTTCGGTGCTTCAAAGCTGCCTCCAACATAAGATAGGTCGAATTCCACCTAGTTTCAACATCTAAGCAAACTAGACCCTTATAATCAATCTTCTCTTGCTCAACACATGCCTTGAATTTATTTAATCTAGAAGGAGAAGATCTTATGTACTTCACTGCACTGCGGATTCTCAAAACAAAATCATCAATCTCTTTCAACCCTTCATTCACAATCAAATTCAGAATATGCGCACAACAACACATATGAATGTAATCTCCCTTCAGAACTAAGCTGTTCCAAGATGCTAGCCTCCTTTTTAGGTGTTGAATCCCGACATCATTTGACGAAGCATTATCAATTGTCAAACTGAAAACCCGATTCAACTCCCAACGAATCAAGTGCATCTCAACAGTCTTAGCCATAACCTCTCCTGAATGATTTGTGACTTGGCAGAAATTCAGAATCTTCTTATGAAGTCCCCAATTATTATCAATGAAATGGGCAGTCAAACACATATAACTCATATTTTGACATGAAGTCCATGAGTCAGTAGTGAGGCAAACTTTTCGACAATGTTTCGAAAGAAACTTCTTCAAGTTCGTTCTTTCTGTATCCCATAGCGTGAAAATGTCACGCGCTAATGTAGTGCATGAGGGGATATTGAATCTTGGTTGCAACACATTCGTGTACTTCTAAAAAGCTTCATTCTCCACAAATCGAAAAGGGAGCACAGCTACCACGAACATCTTTACAAGTTCATTCCGACAGGCCTCTTGGTCAAATTTGGCATATAAAGGAGACGAAACAACATGCCCTTCTGCAGTTCCCGTTGAGGATGGAACTGATTTTTGCCTTTTGTTTCCGTCATTATCCGGATTATCCTTGCATCTCTTCAAATGAGAACGCATGACACTTGTTCCGTTATCATACTTGATCAAGAAACCACAATAGTTGCATCTAGCTCTCTTATCTGAACTAGACTCCGCAGAAAAATGTTTCCAAGCCTCAGACCGATTTCTACGCCCATCAGTGCGAGGCGGTAACACACCAAAGCAGTGTCGAGACAACGGTGGAGTAGAAACCAAATGCTCTGCTGTCTTTGAGACTGAAAAGTCATTCTGATCACCCATTGATGACATCTGTATGTAAATTAATATGTCAATTATTAACCTCAACTTCAATTATTTCCAAAATCTCCATCTCCTTCACATAGGAAATGGTGAAGAAGGGGGATAATACCACAAAGAAAAATAACTACCCCATGCTAAGGAAAAAAAAACAAATTGAATACCAAGTCATTTTTAACATGGATTAAAGGTTGCAATGTACATGTGTCAGAATGCGAAGTCACCAAAAAGATGAAGCCAATAAAAACTTTGGGAATTGCACTCTTACCTTTTCCACCAGATTTTGGTGAACTACTTATTCTGGATTCAAATGGACCTACAACATTCAACCAAACAATAATTTCAGTAAGGTAAGCACAACTAGTTGTAAACATGATCAATATCCCAAAGTCTTCATTTCAAGCACCAGCTGCATCACAAAGAAGCTCTAGTACTTGCACACTCCACTGAGAAGCAGTACGAAGATACTAGAATAATGAAGCTAACCTTCTTTAGAAAACTGAACCCTCCTTCCCTTTGTTGATTTTGTTGCACTGTCAACTTTCCCTTTTAGGGATCCTTCCAAGAAAAAATAGCAAAAATGAATAATCGAGTGCTTAAATCACAAATGTTTTAAAATATTGGCCGGCACCAACCAAGTGCCATTGATTGATGATGGCAAGATGAAACACATATATGTTAAGTTGTCAACACATAATCTTATATCACATCAGTAATCAAAACATATAGGAAAAAGAAAAATCAGTAATCTTATATGCAAATAAAAGGATAATTTATCAAAGACATCTCCAACCTGAAAAATGAAAAAAAAAGTATACATACATTAAAAAAAAGAAAAAATCAGCTTTATTATCTTATATCTTACAACAGAGAAGAACCCAGAAATTCATGAGAGACTATCAGTGGCAGCAGCTATCCCGTATGTCATTTAATTATCAAACATCAAAGTGTAAAACAGATTTGGATAAAAGGAATTCAAATAGATCACACAATTGCTTACGCTAGCAGCCAAGTGCGAACTTAAGCTTTGTAAGGAAGCATTTTGTTCAAGTGTCAGCCATAAACAGTAAGAAAAGTAAATAAAATGAAGGGTTCTCACCACTCGAAGACCCACCTCTACAAATTGATGACACTGAGCAGCACCAAGCAACTCGATGACACTGAGCAACACCAAGCGACTCGATGAGGACTCGCAGCAGAAAGAAATCGACGAAGACACAGAGTCGTAGATCGAGCAGAAAGATGAAGAGACAGAGTTGCAGATCGACGCAGAAAGATGAAGACGCGGGATCAGGAGCTCGATTTGAGCCTGAAGGTGTCGATTCTTAGTGCTCGAATAGGGGTTAGGGTTCAGTGATTTGGGAGTAGAGTTCAGTGATTTGGGGGTTAGGGTTGATAAAATCTGTAAGGAATAGTGAATTGAAATTCTAAAAAGCTTTGGTTATTCCAGTGAACCGAATTGGATGGAGAAACAGTTAACTGAATCATTTTTATAAAATGAAAACCGATTTATGTTAAAAATTGTTTTGAAAAAAATTGATTATTTTAAAGTGGTTTAGATTGGTTTATAAATTGGTTTGGTTTATTTAGTTTTTTTGCACACCCCTAACTGAAAGCACTATCTTAACTACAAGCAAACCTCATCCCCCGACTAATAAGGAGATCTCCCTAAGTACCTCCCTTGAGGCACTAATTAATAATATAACCCCAATACCGCCTCACGATATATCCCATCCCCCTTCCCGATGCAATTCAATGTCAGGATAACTTCTAAAGCTTCTGGTACTTTCAAATTCAAGAAACAAATTAATAATAACATATCTGATATATTAATAAATTTTTATTTTTAATTATTTATATTTTTTATATATTTAATTAATTAAATTTGATTATATTTTATTAATTTAAATTTAAATTAAACTTAATTGATTTTTTTCAACGAATTTGTCTCTTGAAATTTTTTAAGTAAATTTTGTTTTTAAATTGACGTTTGGATTTTCAATCTGCTGAAAATTACCTAAATTACTAGCAGTTAAAAATCCACATGAAAAATGTCACTGTTAAAGCCTTAATTTTTTGTAGTGTGAGCTAGCCACCCTTCTTAAATAAAGATTTTTATTTTTTAAGAATAAGGATTATTTTATATATTTTTTAAAAGTGTAGGACTATTAATATTTTTTAAAAAATATTAATTAAGTAAAAAAATAAAAAAATATTTAATGATATTAAAAAATATAAAAAATATATATATATATACTATTAATAATAAAAATTTCATAATTTATTTTTTAACGTTAAAAGCCATTCACGTTCTTCTTTCACTTTCATATAAGCTTCAGCGTCACCTACTTCAAACAACCAAAGCGACAGCCAATACCCACTCTAAGCAACTAAACCCATCGCTACTACCACTCTCTACAAGTAACCATGGCAAATGGCTTGTCGAGATCTGAGAACCCCGCAAGCGAAACCGCGACAGCGACGCCCAAGCCTACGACCGGCCGCCATCATCCTTGCACTGCCACCACCACCGCCGGAGAGCTAGCATCGCTTGATGGGTCTAGGGCTAAGCTCAACCTCCAACCTTGTGATTCATCTTCCTAATTTCCCACCAAATAGATTTGACAAGTGTCGACTACCCTAACACATCGTATAGGCACCGCGTCAATGACAATGCCAAAAACCTATTTTTTTCGAATGGGGTCGGTGCCGTCAAAGACATGTAAAGGTGGCACATTCTCACCGGAGGTGGCGGAGTATCTAATCGAGACCTTCGTCAGTGACAAGTCCTTCCAGTTTTCAACAGAGTTTTGGCAGAAATTGCCGAAGCTTCCTCTCAATGTTCAATGGCCCGCTCAGCTAACTGTGTTCACCAAGCTAAAAAAAATGAAGGTTAATGAAGAAAGTTGAAGCCAAATAAATGAAATGGCTAAGCCACTATTGGCTAACCCACTCACTTTTTTCAAACCAAGCTGGTAACGTCTCCAAATGGAAGGCAGCAGGTTTTGGTGGGGCCTAGTTTATTGAATTGTTTTTTTCTAATTGGATGTGCCTAAATCGTATGTGTTACATATCTATATATAATACAAGAATCACTCAACAATGGGTAGTTTCAAATTCAATGTCGACGCTGCTTACAGGAATGAGGACACTAGGAGCACTGGAGCTATAATCAGAAATGAGAATGGGGGAATTATGGCAGCTGGAATTTGTAAGCTCCTGCATGGAATTAGTCCCAAGGTAGCTGAGGCCCTTGCTGCAAAACGGGCCTTACATTGGCTTTGGACTTGTGTTTTCTGAATATTATCTTAGAGGGAGATAGCATGGAGATTAGCCAATTCTTCTAGAAGGAGGCCTTTCCATCCCACTATTTTGGTTTGCTTTTAGAAGATTGTGTTTCTATCTCTTCCCGTTTTTTACTTCCTTTTTTGTTCAGCATCTTATTAGGCGAAGTGGTAATCGAGTAGCTCATGAAAGTATATGTAATTTGGTCCTTTTAATGAAAATACATGTCAGTTGGCTCTTTCTAATTCAAATTGTGTTTGGATTGAAGAGGCACCTCTAGCTATCTGTAATTTGGCATTGTTGAAACTGTTGAATCCTTTTAATGAAAATCTCTTTCCAGTTTTATTTTTTTTTAAGTATATGAAACAGTAGGAGATATAAGGGAGATACCATCTTAACTGTATTTATTTATGTAATATGTACTTATACTTTTGGTCATGGTCATCTATTTTGAAAATTATGTATTGCACTAAATTTCTCTTTTTGTACAGTACTATTCAACAAAGGTAATGATGTAGAAAGCTATGGCTGAAAACCTTGCATCATGCATGGGTGCATTGAACATGTATAATTATTTTTAATCCGCAGCTTGTTGCTTTGCTTCCTCTTGTCCATTGTAGGCTCCGACATCTAAGATGGTGAAATTTGTATCTATTAATTAAATTAAATTAGTGTTAATCAATTGACGTCAAGCAAACAAGTGGAATGTTGGATTTTTCTTCTTGGCATGATATTGAGGATAATTGGGTTATCTTTTTTTCGCAACCACATATATACCATGGATTTCTCTTCTCGCAAACCAAACGAGATTTTTCATAAAAGTAAATTAATAAGTTAATAATAATTTACAAATTTGTAAAAATAAACTTTTAAATTTTATCAGAAACGATTACTCACTTACATTTCATTTATAAAATCTTATATAAGATTAATACTCTAAAATTTAGATAATTAATCTTATCATATGTATCAGGTTAAGAAAAAACCTACATGTATTTAAAATTAAAAATTATTAGGGTAGAATTATCTCTCTAGTGAAGCAACGTATAGAGTATCGTATGATACACAAAATGGAGCATTTAAGCAACATATGGCACTTTTTCCTTTGGACCAGCGAGGAGGACTGTGTCATTCAACGATGTCGGCCAAATGTGACAAACACAAATTAGTTGGGAAAGTTCGGCTGCTTAAGCAGCAACCAAATTTGAAAGACGTGACTAGCATTGCTATCATTATTGTAAATGTCCTTTTTTATTATGTCATGATTAATTTTAGAAATTAACTGTCTGAACGTTTACTAAAAACTCTATGATAATAGCTTCCATTCATCACTAGTTAAATAATTAATTTTGCACTTCGATAATCGAAAGCTGTATTATATACTTGGTGCATACGTACATATTAAGATTTTACTAAGTAGTAAATGATATTAAAATAAAAAATTTTAAATAAAAAATAAAATAAAATAAACTTTTAATATATTAAATATTTTATTTTATTTTTATTTAAAAATTTTATTTTAATATTTTTAACAAATACACTTAGAGCACCTGTTAATAAAATCTTATAAATAATGTGAAACAATAAAATTTTTTCTGATCGGCTAACAACATCCGTTTGTTGTTTGGAGCATGATTCCATTCAGTGATGAATAATTTAATTTGTTGAACAATGTAATGTCACATTTTTTAAGAAAAAATATTTTCACAATTTTCGGAAGACTTCGAAATTGAAAAAGATTACATAACTCAAATCCACCATGGTAAGAAACGTGATTTGGAAGAAATTCAGCTTCTTGCGAGTCAGATCCTTCATATGATTGTTTTTCTTTCCATAAGTTGTCGGGATTCTAAATTCTAACTCCTGCTCCCACTATGAAAAAGAGAAAAAACATAGAATCAGGAAAAAAAAATGTAACAAGAATGATTGTACATATGAAATAAACAAACTAAAATATTTTCTATTACGTATCATCCACCCAGCCTTCTTCTCTGTGACGTATCAGAATCCTCTCCTTGTTACTTGGTACTCAGATATTATCCTAATTAAAACTTGGTCACCACTCAACGATCGACCACACACTATCTCAAGACAACAAATTATCTTCTAAACACATGCTTCAGTATGTGTCGGGTCCTGGAATGGCAAAATGAATTGAAAGAGGTGCAAAAATGGCAGCGCTCTAACTCCAGATTAATTTCAAGATTAATTTAACTGCATCTAGAATGACTTCTGCTATCAGGAAACAAAACAAGAACGATTGTATTATTTTCTATATTAATATGCTAAATAACAGGAGATAATATTGCAAAGAAATTTGTTTTTATTAATTAAGTCAATTGGCACGATGCAATCTGCTACAAAACAGCGTTGGCCATGGAACTTGATTTGGATAGGCGAAAGCACACCACAATGGTTTAGCACTCAAACCAAACTTGTTGCAACTTGGTCTCCCAATCTCACGCACTTTCATGATGAGGTTCATGACCATTTATGCCTCAGCTTTCTTTTTGCTGCTGCTGTATGGAATCAAGCACCTCCCCACCTAGCATCTTACATCTCTCATGTCTGCATGTTAGAAGCGTGGATAACGATCAGTCGTCGAAGGAGAAATCACATTCTGGTGATCATGATTTGGAGCTAGCTTTTGTGGATTTGGTGGTACATTTGGAAGGCTTGGAATGCTAGGATCTTCAAGGCTTCTTACTGGTCTCCTCAGGAAACATTTCTTCTCTCTCAACATAATCATGAATATTTAAATGGTCTTGAGCCTAGTGATGTAATTGTCAATTAGTTGGTTTTCCTTCCCTTTTGGGAGTGATGTTGGGGTATTTGTTAGGGTTATTGTAACCCTTTCGTTATTTTTAATGAAAATCTAACTTTTCTAAAAAAAATCTCATGTATAAGAAATTAAATTCATCTCTATTATTCCAAACAGCTTGCATGGGTTTTTTTATATTTTAAAATGAGCTAAAAATTAGAGTCAAGAGTGGCATGATAATTTAGTTCTTCAGCAAATATATTTTTCTCTATATCCTATCGTTTTTTTTTTCTATATAACTGATTTTATTTACTTGATGAATTCGAAGCTAAGAAATCTAACTGTTCCTAATTATAATTTTCCGTGACTATCACTTTAGCAAACCAAACTAGCATGTTTGGTATGACTTTTGATCAGCTTATTTTGAGAAAAAAATTATTATAATAGTATTTAATCATGTTTGATAAAATTAGTTTCAGTTTTTGTATGAAATTTAATGTAAAAATAAAAAATTTTAAAACTAATTTTTATAATGCTGAAAATTGAAATTTATGATTTTAACTTATAAATTATTCCTTACATTTTGATATGTAAATATCATTTTGTCCTCAATCAAATAATTTTTTTAATCATTTTATACTTATTTTAGTAATTTAATACATAAAAATAATTCTTTTTATATCATCCAAACGAATCGATTAACTTAAAATCGCTTTACAACTAATTCATCTAAACATAAAAATGAATCAATTATAATTGATTATAACAAAAAACTTTTATACAATAATCAATTACTAAATATAATTAAATTTTTGCAGCATTTTCAAACACACAGTAAAATGAATAAATCAGCGTTGGCAAGTATCCTTGGTAAAAGATTTGAAAATATCTTAGCAACGACCAACTATCATATGTAAGGCTTAAAACTTATGATGATTTTCATCATAATACCCTCTTCCCTACTCAATAGAAAGCACAAAGTCTATCATAAAAAAAATAATTTGAAAAGCGTAAACCGAAAGCAACTGTGGACCAGCTCTAAGCCGCAAATGGGTTTTGCCTCATGATTTTTTTTTTTCAAGAGTATTTTTTACTAAAAATAAATGAGATACTAATTTCTTAAGAATTTAAAATCACATACTTCAAAAATTCAAACTATTTCTATTTAAAATCACATACTTCAAAAATGCAGGTTTTGAGAAAGTTATATATACATATAGGTTATTAAAAAAAGTAGCTCAATAGCGAGGGATTAGTGGCAGAAACATTGTAAATAGTGAGGGATTAGAGACCATATAGCAACGGATAAGTAAGCGAGGGATTAGCGAGGAAATAGCGACGGGTAATTTAGAGAGGGATTAGCGAGGAAATAGCGACGGATAATTTAGCGAGGAATTAGCGAGGAAATAGTGACGGATAAGTTAGCGAGGAAATAGCGACTGAATAATATAATCCATTAGCGACTGATTAGCGAGCTATTAGAGAGAGAATTTAGAGAGGGTTTAACGAGGGAATAGAGAGGGAATTAATAGAGAGGGAATAGCGAGGGAATAGTGAGGGAAATTGACAAAATTGGGAAATAATTCAACGACGGAATAGCGAGGGAAATTCCCTCGCCATTTTGCGAGGGAATATTAGCGAGGGATTAGAGAGGAATTAGCGAGGGAACTAAATTTTCTAGAGATGGATTAGAGAGGGAGTACTTTCCCTCGCTAATTAGCGATGAAAAAAAAGCAAGGGAAATCCCTCTCTAATCCCTCGCTGATAATATTAGCGAGGGATTAGAGAGGAATTAGCGAGGGAAATTTCCCTCACAGTTTTCTTAATTTCTTGTAGTGAATGAAAGAAATACTGAGAGAAGTTCTGAGCAGGCCCTTCAAGCTCAGACTAATAGAAGAGGTGAAAATGATACCTGGAGAAACAAAAAGGGAAAAGGAAAATTCAAAGGAAATAAAGGAAGAGGTGCTGGTGCTCATAATTCTGGTCAAGATAATTCAAATCTTGATCAGAAACAAGGTGAGAGTTCGAGTTCAAATTGGAGAGGAGGTGGCAGAAACAAAAGGGATCAAAAGAAATTTGATAGAAAACACATTCAGTGCTATGCTTGTCAAAAGTATGGCCACTTTGTAGACCAATGTAAAGCATCCAAAGGATCGGGTAGCAAAGGTGATCAAGAAGCAAATGCTACCCATGGTGAAGACTCAGACTTAGATCAAGTGCTTCTAATGGTTACCACCAAGTCAGAATCCACAAATTCTGGTTCTTGGTATCTTGATACAGGGTGTTCCAATCACATGATTGGGAAAAAAGGATGGTTTGTGGAGTTGGATGAAAAAGTCAGAAATAAAGTACGATTTGCTGACAATAGTACCATTATGTCTGAAGGAAAAGGGAAAGTGTTGATCAAAAGGAGAGATGGGAAACCTGCCTACATCTCAGATGTACTCTATGTACCTACCATGCAAAACAACTTGTTGAGCATAAGACAGTTACTAGAGAAGGGTTTCTCCATGGACCTGCAGAAGAATCTGATGAGAGTATTTGACAGCAAAGGGAAGTTGATCCTACAGGCTCCTCTATCAAGTAATAGGACCTTTATGATTGACATTCAGGTGGCCGAACTCTTGAATTTTTTTGCTGCTGTGCATGATGAATCCTGGTTGTGGCATCTTCGATTTGGCCACTTGAACTTCAGAAGTTTAAGTCTCTTAAAGACCAAACAGATGGTGCATGGACTTCCCTCTATCAAGTCACCTGAACAAGTGTGTGAAGGGTGCTTGATAGGAAAACAACCAAGAAATTCTTTTAAGTCTCATGTGGTAACCCGAGCAGCTGAACCTCTGGAAGTCCTTTATTCTGATGTGTGTGGCCCTTTTGAGGAGGTTTCTCTTGGAGGTAACAAGTATTTTGTTTCTTTTGTTGATGATTATACAAGGAAACTGTGGCTGTTTCTTATTAGAAGGAAGTCAGAAGTGTTTGAAGTGTTCAGAAAATTCAAAGTGAAAGTTGAAAAACAAAGTGGCAAGTTCATCAAGATCTTGAGGACTGATGGTGGAGGAGAATTCACATCAAATGAGCTCAATAATTTCTGTAAAAAAGAAGGAATTATTCATGAGATGACAGCCCCTTACACTCCACAGCATAATGGGACTGCTGAAAGGAGAAACAAGATTGTTTTAAATATGGCTAGGAGTATGTTGAGAAGCAAAAATATGCCACACTATTTTTGGGGGGAAGCAGTAGCAACAACAGTATATATTCTGAACCTGTGCCCAACACAATGATTAAGTTCCATCACACCAGAAGAGGCTTGGACAGGTAAGAGGCCAACTGTTACACACCTGAAAATTTTTGGCTCTCTATGTTATAGACATGTCCCGGATGAGAAGAGAAGGAAGCTAGAAAATAAAAGTGAGCAGATGGTGATGCTAGGATATCATCCTACAGGGGCTTATAAGCTCTATGATCCTATCAATAGGAAGGTGGTGATAAGTAGGGATGTGGTGTTTGATGAATCCAGCAGCTGGAATTGGAGTTCACAAGGCAGAAACTCAAGTGACAAGGTTCCTGTCTTATTAGAAGATTTAGAGCAGCCTGGTTCTCAGGTTCTCGATGTTGTTCCCAATTCTTCCATTGATCAACGACCTCTAAGAAACAGGCAGCCATCAACCAGACTTACTGATTATGTGGTGTTTCCTGATAATGTTGTTACAGTAGAAGGAGACTTGGTCCACATGGCTTGTATACTGATGTGGAACCCGTGAACTTTGAGCAGGCGATTCAAGAACCTGTGTGGATAGCAGCCATGCAGGAGGAATTAAGAGCCATAGAGAAAAATCAGACTTGGGAGCTGGTGACCTTACCCAACTAGAAAAGACCAATAGTAGTGAAGTGGGTCTACAAGACCAAACTGAAGCCAGATGGATCAATAGCCAAACACAAGGCTAGATTGGTAGCAAAGGGCTTCCTACAAAAGGAAGGGGTGGATTACGGTGATGTATTTGCACCTGTGGCTCGAATTGAAACCATAAGACTGGTTGTAGCCATTGCAAGTACTAAAGGATGGTCATTGCACCAACTTGATGTAAAGTCAGCTTTCCTTAATGGACCATTAGAAGAGGAGGTGTACGTGTGTCAACCACCGGGGTTTGAAGTAGAAGGAAGTGATGGAAAGGTTTACAGATTGAAGAAGGCACTGTATGGGCTAAAACAGGCCCCTCGTGCCTGGAATAAAAGAATAGACAGCTTCTTAATTCAGCAAGGGTTCAACAAATGTACAATGGAGTATGGTGTCTAAGTGAGGATCTCTAGAACTGCAGAACTACTATTAATATGCTTGTATGTTGATGTTCTATTGGTGACAGGCAGCAATGTGAAGTAGATTTGTGAATTTAAGGCAAGCATGAAATCTGAGTTCGAAATGTTAGATTTGGGACCACTTTCATACTTTCTTGGTATGGAATTTGTAACCACAAAACTTGGATTCATGCTACATCAAAGGAGATATGCTATTGATGTTCTAAAAAGGTTCCATATGAATAATTGCAACCCTGCTGCAACACCCATGGAGAGCAATCAGAAGCTGGAAAAAAATGATGGAAAGAAACCAATTGATCCTACTCTCTATAAACAGATAGTTGGCTCACTAAGATACTTGTGTAATAGTTAACTAGACATAGCCTACGGAGTTGGTGTGATCAGTAGGTTTATGAAAAATCCTAAGTCCTCTCATATAGTAGCAGCAAAGAGGATTTTGAGATATATAAAGGGCACACTTGACTATGGTTTGCTGTTTCCTAGTGATCCAAGTTGCAATGGAAACATGTTGTTGGGGTATTCAGACTTTGACTGGTGTGGAGATAAAATAAATAGGAGAAGCACAACCGGATATGTCTTCATGATGGGAAAGGCATTAGTTTCCTGGTGCTCGAAGAAGCAATCGGTGGTTGCACTATCATCTTGTGAAGCTGAGTACATAGCAGCCTCTCATGGTGCCTGCCAGGCTTTATGGCTTGAGACACTGCTCGAGGAAATGCATTTGAAGGAAGAAGGGCCAATGCAGCTGATGATTGACAACAAGTCAGCTATAAACTTGGCTAAGAATCTGATTGCTCATGGTAGAAGCAAGCACATTGAGACTCAATTCCATTTTCTAAGGGACCAAGTGAACAAAGGGAAAATTCAACTTGCCTACTGCAGATCTGAGGAACAACTAGCTGACATATTGACAAAGTCTTTGAAAACTAAGAGATTTAAATCTCTCAGAGATGAGTTAGGTGTTGTGCCATTGATCAATCTGAATTAAGGGGGGTATGTTGTAAATGATATAATTCAGTTGATAGTTAGTTAGTTAGTTGTTATAGATGTTGTGAGTGAATCTATTATGACAGTTAGATATGTGATGGCTGGTTGTGTATATATAAAGCCATTGAGTGCTGGTGTATTCGTATTATTCATAATCATCAATATACAGAAGTGTGTGAATTCAATTCTCTCAATCTTGTGAGTGTGTGTGAGTCCTCTGTGTGTGACTTAGAGCCAGTGAATGCTCTAACAAGTATTATGTAAAATAAAATTTGAAGCGCTATCCGTGATCAAGTGTGTACACTTTACCCTAATCAATTAACTATAAACACAAATATTCTATCATAAGAAAACCCACGCATGGATGTAGCGAGGTCATAGTCACGATAGACATACTGCAACTATTTAGCAACAAAAGAGAACAAAAAAAATTTCTGTTTTTTTTCTTTGGGTCATAAATAAGAAAAAAAAGATATCAACAGACTAATATCTCAGAAGGTATACGGCCTTGGGCCGAGGGCTGCAAATATGACAGATGTGCACAAATTTGTTTCTGAATCAGGCCCAGAAAGATCATGTTGCCTTACAAGCTGTTAGATATCACCATACACCAAAAAACCAAAAATATGTTAGATATCACCAAAAACTACGACTGAAAAGGTATTGTAAGTTGTAGCTACACTATCCACAAGATTGTAGCCCAGTTAGCTTATTCACCTATTGAGCAATCATTTATGTTTGGACTAGGCGTCTAGGCGTAACGTAACTAGTGCACAACCATGGTCGCCATAAAAGACATATACCTCTATGTATCAAGTGCATTATACACGGATTATAATAAGAATCATTGGTATAATACACCTGAAACACAGAAAAATTGCTCCTTCATTTGTGCTAATAATTTGACACGCTAAGTGCTCTAACTCACCGAGCAATAGCTCAATTGCAAATGTGTGATCTTTTATCACTTCTTGGTTATGGCCTTAGCATTACTTGCCATTGTACCTGATCTTTCCCTATGTTGATTTATTTATCGTACTGGACAAGTTAAGAAAAACATCTAAGGCGTCTGTTATTTAAATATAAGAAACCGGATCCTATGCAGTTCAGAAAACGTGGTGCAATTGCAATCCAACGTTTTGGCACTCATTAAATCATATTTTCCTTCAATATTTTACCGTAGAAATTTTTTTTCAAGGGTTGAGATCCTCTGATCCTGATCGAACATATAATTGCTGCCTTACGTAAGCGATCCATAAGAGGTCTGTGCCCAGAGAATAACGTGCGGGGACCGGGGGATGAGAATCAACAAGAACATGATCATGTAAACAACATCCTTAACTGAAAAAATCAATGAAACTCTAAATCTGAATAACATGATTGACTAGCTCAAAATCATCATTTCAGGTAATCGGACATCCAATAAAAACATTGAAAATCCGGAAGAAAAATAATAATATCTGATAACAAGAATTGAGGACTTATGATACGCACTTGGTAATGGCTATATGCTGGGCATCCATTGCTCTCCATTTCAATCAAGCAGAAGTTACTACTATCCTACTTTTGGGTTTCTAGAAAGGAAAATGTCCTCAATCCAATGTTTTATATGCTATAATATAAATAGATAATCCCATTACTTGATTTGGTCTCAAACTACATCAGATCATGCATTTGGATCATTTTCTTTTAAGCTTCTCCTTCATCCTCTCAACTGCAGCCCTTAGTATTGCTTCATCCTTGCAGAAAGTAAATCTCACTAGATTCTTTCCCTCTTCTGGATTCAAGTAAAATACACTGGTAGGGATTGCCACCACTCCTACCTCCTTAATTAGATATTCACAAAATGCAACATCATTTTCCAGTCCAAAAGGTGTGTGATCTACAATCACAAAGTAGGTTCCACTGGGAGGGAATACCTTGAAGCCAACATCCTTCAATCCTTCCACCAAAATAGCCCTCTTTGCCATATAATCCCTCTTTAGCTCCACAAAGTAAGAATCTGGTGCTCTTAGAGCTGCTGCAGATGCCCACTGCATAGGAGTGGTGGAAGCAAAAATGAGGAAAGCATGTGCCTGTCTCACCCCCCATGACAAGTGTGGGGGTGCTATGGCCCATCCAATCTTCCATCCTGTTAAGGAGAATGTCTTCCCCAGGGAGTTCATTGTAACTGTCCTTTCAAACATTCCAGGCAGAGAAGCGATTGAAATGTGATCCATATCATAAGCCAACTTGTCATAAACTTCATCAGAGAAAACCAGAACATCATTCTCAATGCAAAGTGATGAAATAGCATTGAGTTCTTCTCGAGTAAACATCTTTCCAGTAGGGTTGTGAGGAGTATTTATAAGAATGGCTCTGGTATTCTTTGAGATGGTGGACTTCAATTCTTCAATGGGGACAGAAAAATTTGGAGGGTGTAAAGTGATGCCTTTTACATCAGCACCAGCCATAGAGAGAGTGGCTAAATAAGAATCATAACAAGGAGCAAACAGGATGACCTCATCACCAGGATTTATTAATCCTAACATAGTTGCAGTAATTGCTTCTGTGCACCCAGTTGTAACAGTAATTTCCTTTTCAGGGTCCACCACAAGTCCAGTATCTTTCTTAAATCTATCAGCAATGGCATAGTTCAGGTCTGGAACTCCATAACCCCGGGCATACTGATTTCTCCCATCCCTAATGGCCTGAATTGCTGCTTCCTTTACAAATTCTGGACCATCAAAGTTAGGAAAGCCTTGACCAAGGTTTATGGCTCCATATTGGGCAGCAAGCATACTCATTTGGGTGAAGATTGTTGTTTTGAACTTCTCTAAGCGCTTTGCAACCTAACAAACATATTATAATCAGCAAGAACCAATGTACACAAATGGTGACCATGAAGTTCATCTTTTGCTTTCATCTCTTGCAATTTTATGTTCCATTTGTATAATGGGATCTAACACTCCTCTTTCCAAAAACCCTCCCCTTTTTTGATGATTTTTTTTTTTTTTAATCTTAGGTGCTTGCCCCAACTGCCAAAATTTTACAAGCTAAACAGGCTAGCATCTCGGAATTATAGCAAATACACCCTTCACCAAGCAACTACATAATTCAGAAGGAAATAGTAATCGCAATAAAACAAAATTAGAAAACACGGGTGATGGGCAGTGTGTGAATGTCCTCTCCCATGTATGAAGACACACTGAATCATGATATGGATACAAAAGAAACAGCTAATTAAAAGGATGCAATATCAGAAAACAGATACTATGTAGTACCCAATAGAAACATGGCCTGTCTAAACATCTGATTTGGCAATAGACATTAAAATTTTAAGCAAAAATGTATTTAATAAAAAATGCTAACGAAAGCGACAAAATTTCGTCGTTTTAAACAGGCAAAAAGAAATAAACTTTATAAAATCTTCTGCATGACTGCATCCAAAGAATAAAAAAGAGAGAAATAATGCACAAAAAGAGAGAGAGAGAGAGAGAGAAATAATAATAATAATAATAAATAATATAATAATAAAAGGATCTCAGAAGGTGAAAGCAATTGTAAATTTTAAGCCGAAAAGGGACAAAAGGGTGAACCTGCAAGGGTTGCTGTGTCATCTGGTTTGTCTCATTCTGAGCAGAAACGAGGTCCTTGTCAGTGGAAACGGTGGACATGGTGGCAACGAAAGATGGTAAATATGAGGTGGAACTGGAACACGGGGCAGTGACCAGTACCTTTGGAAATGATTGGAGTGAATGTGGAACAGGGCCTAAATCTCATATAGGGTCGGGGATATGTCCAGGTACGTTGGAGTATTGGACCTGCTATTTGAGAATCTCAACTATATGATATGATGATGACACAATACTACGGTATTAGGGTTTTATGGCGATTTAATGAACTTTAATATTGCGAGGAGAGCATGTGCGAAAGTTAGCGAATGGAATTTGATTCTGATACGATATTCTTGTAATTAATAGTGTTTATATTTTTTATATTTTTTAATAATATTTATATACTTATTTTTTATTATTATTATTATTATTATTATTATTATTATTATTATTATTTATTTAATCACAATCACAAAAAAAGTATAAAAAGTGATGTTTGAAGAAAAATGATGAATTAACATCATTTCTAATTTGATTCTTTCATTTCAGCTGAATTAGCATATGTACTCGTGTAAGCACGAGATAATATTAAAAAAAGTTAGCGAATGGAATTTCATTCTTTCATTTCAGCTGAATTAGCATATGTGCTCGTGTAATATTAAATTAATTAAAAGTACATATGCTTTTTAATTAGCAATAATTAAATTAAAAAGCATGAGATAATATTAAAAAGTATAATTAATATAAATAATATAAAATAAATTAAATATAAATATAAATATTTATTTTGATAATTTTATATTAAAAGATGATTAATAACTTATTTAACACAAATAACAAATAATTTATTATGTTTTTCCATATGAATAAATAGTTGATTAAGTTAAATTATAATTATAAAATTAGCTTTATATATATATAATCTAAAAATAATAAAAATATTAACACAAAAAGTTTAATTATTGATATTGGTCGGAATCGGACAATTGCATTATTTAACACAGATGTAGAATTGCGTAATAAATTATTTAAGACAAAAGCAAAAATGGTATATATATATGCATCAAAATATGATTTTTCTTTTTAGTGCGCAAAGTGTGAATACAGAAACAATTTGGCACTTAGAATTAAGTTTCGGAATTGGAATTTGATCTCTCAATTTTAATTATCTTGTTTGGTATGTACATTAGAATTGAAATTCCAAGAGTCCAATTCTGTGAAATTGAAAAATGATTATTTTATATTATTTTCATTTTTAATATATACTTTGAGAATTACAATTTCAAGTACAAAAGTTAAAAATAATATGTTATAATTATTATTCATTATTTGGTCGCATACTCCAACAACCATTAGTATCGATGTTGGCCAAGTCGCTGACAACATCCTTGATCACCATAGCCGATAGCGTCCTCAGACCACCATCACCCATAACACTCACTAACCATCGTAATAAAAGTTTATATATATATATATATATTACTAACGTTTGATTGGTTTAAGTGGTTTAATACTTGTTTATCTTAAGTAAAATTTCAAGTTCGAGTCTTATGAATAGAAAAAATTAATGCTGAGAGAGTTTTACACATTTGTTGTCCGATCCGGCTTGACTCCAAATTAGTCAGGATCCAATGTGCTTCCGAATATCGGGGGTTTACACCAATTATATGTATAACGACTTTAAATTAGTTGATGCCCAATGCAACTTCCCGAGATAGAGGATCTACACCATATTTTATATATATATATATATATATATAATTTTTAAATATGATATTTCTTATTTGATTTTTAAATTTAATATGTAATAATTTATAATAAAAGTTTTTTAAAAAAAAAATATGAAGTCAAAAGTAATTTAAAGAATTCAAAAGAACATTTGAAAATGACATATAATGAATTTCTTTTAATTTGGTATGTAACATTATTACAAAAGAATTTGAAAAAATAACCAATAATTGCTCCATATTATTAATTAGAAAGTTTTTTTTTCACGAAATTAACATATGAAATTGATGACAATTTGTAGGTAAATTTCTTTATTTATAGGAGGATTTGTAGGTAAATTTAAAGCATTTGTATCAACTTCACATGCATACAATATGCAAAAAATATTGATTATTGATAAGAAGAAATTCAAACACTAAATGTATTTAATTTTAATGCAATAAAATTATTTCTATAAATTAATTGTAACTGTTCCGTCATCTACTCGAAGGGTAGTTGTTAGAGAGTCTCAAGTTGGTCGTTTGGCGATTTGTCGATTAGAGACGAGGTGTAATACCCACAAAGGCACTCCGACCAATTAGTCTTGGAGTCAAGACAGTGATGAAGACATAGATAAAGAAAAGTGAACATGTCTGACTTATGCTACCAGGTTGTTTTATATAGAGATTGGAGAACTGACTCTCCAGATATTTTCCTATTCAGGTCATTTAGGATTCTAAATGTTATGTCTGGTCATTGTAGCGCGAAGACATTATGTCTGATCATTATGGCGCGAAGCCGTTAACAACCGTTGGTTATGATGGAGCCAAATGGCCAATAATCGTTGGTGGGTCGTATTAAACACGTGTTTGTTGAGTTGTTACCCATTTAAATATAGGCCGGTCAGATCTTGCGAATAAGACATCAGTCTGGACTTTCATGGGCCTGACATTTCTGAAATGGGCTTAGCTCATAGTCGGATGTCAATTGGGTTAGGATGATCCACAGGTCCCCAGCTTGGTCATCTGTGAAGATGGGTCAAGCTTATGATTGGCCGGATGTCAATTGGGTCAGGACAGTCTATAGTCCCCTTGCTTGGGCAATTACAAGGTGAATGATCGAGTTTTTTCGAACTCTTTGTAATTTTTAAGCTTTGTTCCTAGGTAACCTTTCGAGGTGAATGGTGAGGTCTTTTGTGCATTTATTTTCCCGACCTTGGCTATGCATTTTTCCGACCTGATCCGATCTTGAGTTTCTTCGATCTGGGTCAGTCTTTAAAGACATCACAGATTGACCATGACCTCAAACCTTCCCGAGTTGGGCCATCTTAAATGGCATCTGAGCCATTTTTTATGGCATCTGGTGTCGTCTTCAAGGGCATCATGGTCTGACCATAACCTCAAACTTTCCTGAGCTGAGCCGACTTCAATGGCATTTTGTGTTCAAGTGTATCATGGTTTGACCATGACCTCAGACTTTCTCGAGCTTGCCCAACTTCAATGGCACTCTTGGCCGTTTTCATCAGCATTTTTGGTCGTTTTCATTAGCATTTTGGGTCGTTTTCATTAGCATTCAAGGCCGTTTTCATCGGCATTTAGGGCCTTTTTTGTTGGCATTCAAGGTCATCTTCATTGGCATTCAAGGTCGTTTTTATCATTCTAAATTTTCAGGGCCTTCATCTAGAATTTTTCAAGAATTTGTTGGGGGTTTAATCTAACTTGATCTTGCTAGGTGAGTAATTATTATATGCAATCAAATAAACATAACCAGATAAATATGAATTAAAGCAATATGATATGACAATCATAGTAATATGATATTATAATCAATTTAATACTATGTATTAATTAATAAATTAGTGACAGTAAATAAGAATTACAACAATAAGAAATGACAATCAAATTAATTAATAGTGATCAGTGCAAATTCTCTCAATTAAAGGAAATAAATACCTATAAATGTATTGTAAATGTGCGATGGTATTACCTAATAACTACACAGTAATAAATATGATCAATATTGCATGCTACTCAATTAAGGGAAATAGATACCTATAAATATGTTCCTATAAATATGATCAAATTAACGGAACACCATCCAACGGGATTTATCAGACAACATGAAAATCTTCTTTTTCGCATTGATAAATTACACAGTACATAGTGGGTTGGAACTCTTGGGCACACACAGTTTACTTTGTTAGATTTAGAGAGTTGGCCCAAAAAAGAAATTTTCCAATCATTTAACCCAAAGAGCCAACTAGTGCTCTTTTATTATTCTATGCTAATATCTGAACTGATTGAATTCTACCAGTTACTGCATTCATGTGAAAATTACTTGTGTAGTTATGTCCATATGGTCAAGAAGACCCTTAAAATATATTACAACCACAAGCTTGTCTAAGCTAGTCATAACTTGAGAGAGAAACTAATGTCATTGATCATTTATAAAAGATATTAGATTTTCAACCATTTGCTTTCTTACTTAAATTTCATAATTCAACTTATTAGGCAGTATCCATGATGAACAGGAATTCAAAGAGAATAATAACAAGTGACATATTGAAAATTGATAATGATTAGTAAAGCCTAAAAATATGTAGAAAACAAGCAACAGAAACAAAGTAAAATTATCTTAGCCAAACACAATCACATTCAATTTTATAAAAACATTAATTCACAGCATAAAGTTTGAAAAACCAATAAAATCACCTGGTCTGCATTTGGAATATAGATTGCCAATCCACTGTCTTAATTAATTCAGTAAAGTGTGGAAATAATGCCATGCTCTAAGAAAGAATCAGTGCCTGACTCAAAGTGTGCATTGTGACCACGAAGAATTACAATTTGGAATCGAAGCTGCCTTCAATGTTGTCCGCTAAGCATGATATTTGGTAATTTCCCGAATTCCTCTATCTTAAGTTCTATTTCAAGGGTGGTTCAAGTGGTGGCTAAGTAATTTCATGCATTTATAGAAATGCTAATAGTCACCAATTATAATTAACACAATTTAGTACCCATGATATGAATAGAAAATACTATTTATTATTATTATTATTATTATTATTATTATTATTATTATTATTATTATTATTATTAAGAACTTATAATTAACTGGAAAATACAATTTCTTAGTATTTGTATTATGCAAAATAAAATAGAAAATAAAATTGCTATTATTGCTTATTCAAAACCATTATTCAAAATAAGATGATATACTACACGAGAAGCATGTCAATAACAATCATTGCCATACAAATTATAGTAGAAAAATATCAATGCTAATTAAACAAAATTAATTATTAATAATGACAATATGATAATTTCATAATATCTATTATAATGCCAACTTAATGGTGCTATGCCATCAACTAATGGGTTTCTTATTCTCCTAAAATATATAAACGACAATTGTGACATGAAATTAAATGACATTATGTGAAAGACTTACTGACCTTTTTTAAAGGATAATTCTTTTGTTTTACTCCCTTTGTGGTGGTCTTAAATTTTTTGGGCCACAAGGTAAGGCATGTGCACTGTCCAAAAATTAAGAAACCTTAGAGCGCCTCTTGGAGAGTCATTTCTAAAATTCTTCTTCTGTGAGCTCTGTAACTCAAGCGATGGCTAAGTAATTTTAGGGTTCATGTTCTTAGCCTACAACTCAATAATTGCACTTGAATATGGAAAGCCATGTCCAATCAATCAATATTATTAGAATGAATAAGTTTCATGAGATTTAATTTCAGCAAGCAAACAAAGGTAATATATAATGCCAAAAGAAAAAAGATATATATATATATATATATATATATATATATATAAACAGTAATCCTCTTAAACAGCAATAATGCCATAACTTATTGTTGTCATTTCAAGGTGCTGCAATGGGTGGTGAATGCTAATAACTAATGCCAAACTATTAGTGTAATATAATGATTTTTGCAAGTTGATGACAATTAATGCCCATCAAAACATAAAACTAAAACAATATCACCTTCGGGACTTCAGATTTGAGATTGATGTCGCTTAAAGATGTGGAATTGTTTAGGCGCTTGCATTTTAGGCTGGTGATTAATACATGGGTCGAGACTAAGGCTTAGCTCACTGTTGTGTGTAAATGTCATTTATTATTTTTTAGTTTAAAGAGCATTTTATTTTCATTACATATATTTGTATATACATATATATGTAATTTATTTAAGATAATTATGTATAATTTTTGTAGGAATCTTATAATGAAAAGGAACAGCAGGCGACCCAAATTTCTAAGTGGATGCAGATGTCTGATAGGGAACTTAGACAGTTATGGATTGATGCGGCTGAGGGAAGAAGAAAGGCTGCATCTATAACCTTGCATCCCAGGAAACTACAAATTCATCATACAATGCTCAGAGTCAGTCATCTCTGATCAACACTACCGAGATAGAGGAGTGCAGCAAAGCACATATGAGGCAGGATATGGAGCAGAGAATTTCTGACATTCAGACACGAATGAGGTAGGACATAAGGTAGGACATTATGCAGACATTGCAGCAAGTTTGGGGCCATATTGCCATGCAGTAGGCATCGATGAGCACGAAAGGATGGATTGACATATGGATGCAAAACCCCATATGCCCTTACCATGGGTATGGGCATGGAATTGGGAATGTAATCCCCTATGGGGATAGGGATGGGGATGGACATTGACATGCAATTCATGTCAGGGTTTCTTCCTATAGCAATGCCTTCCTAGCCATTGCAGCATATGTCCCAACTCCCAGCCCATACAGTAGAACTTGTCTCCTTAGTTGCCTATCTATGGCTAGCCACTCCAACAACCATCTCCTTAGCCACCTCTGTAGCCGGTCCAGTAGCCATTTCTTTAGTTGCCTCTGTACCTGCACCAGTACTCGTCTCCTCAGCCGCCCCTATAGTCGTAGCAGTACTCGTCTCCTCAGCTGCCTTTGTAGCTGATCCAGTAGATTCCTTAACCACTCCAGTACCTGTATCTACATGATCAGCAACTAGTCCACCACCTTTCTCCATAGCAGTAGTCGCTCCAGCATCTATCTCATGAGCTGCAATTCCATCACCCATCTCAGCCACCTATGCAGCACCCTTACTAGTCGCTCCTTTACCAGCACTACTATCCCAGTTCTCAGCAGCACCTATAGTAGCCCACCTAGGATCCTATTCATATTCTACAAGATTATGAGATGTTGATGATGATATGTAAGAGGATTAGGCATTTTTTTTATTTATGTTGAACATTTTTATGATTTTTACATTTTTATGATTTTTGGATTTTTATTTTTTTTTCCAGCAAGGAGTTATATGCCGAAAATTTTTGGCAGATATTCAATTGAAAAATTATAAGCAGATATACCGTTGGTATATATCTACCTAAAATTTTCGACAGATTTTCTGCTAGAAAAACTTTCTGGCAAGGGTTTTACTGGCCCACCCAAATCCGTGCGCAAGGAAGGTAGTGTATAGTATTAGGTATAGGATGTATGCCTTTGAGACCTTGCGAGCATTTATAGAAGTGTCTTAAGTGTTAAAAATCATAATGCAGTATACATTAAATGTAGTTATTTAAGATTAGAATCAGTTAGAGATTGTGATATATTTTAACTAATTTTACTACTTATGTGGGATGTAATTAGTGTTCATATCCATCAATGACTCTTTGAGAGATTTATGCCTAATAAATAGGCAGGTGTACTCATCAAGATAGCACACAATGATATCTGGGTACTACTCTGGTGGGCTGGGTTGCTCTTGAACTGCTAACCCAAAATCTAGTTCAGAACAAATGCCCCCAGCTTGACACTTAGATGTGACAGCTAAGTGTCAAGTTATCTGAGTTCAACAGGAGCACACGACAGACAATGGACAAAGGGATCCAAGTCATAGTGTTAATGTTGGATTTCACAATGTTTTTTTCTAAAGGATTGAGGTCTGTGATGTATCATAGTATGCCTTGGGATTAATGAGTAAGGCTAGGTTCTGAGATAAATCACTCTACTTAAGTCATCATATCGTTATATGGGATACATAGTAGGTTCTCCCCATTTAGATTTCGTGGGACCGAGATTTCCAGGCTCCGGGCCGAGGTCACCTATCTTACTACGGATGTTGCCGAAGTGGCTACTCTTCAGGTTCAAGTTGTCGAGGTGACTACACTTCGAGCTCAAGCCACCGAGGTCAATATGCTCTGAGTGCAGCTTGCTAAAGCAGTAGCTCAAGAGAACTCAATAAAAGAACTCTTAGCCTCCTCCTAGTCTCTCCTTGCTAGTGTCCGGGATGAATGTGAACTTCTCTGATAGATTAAGACTAAGTTAAATGAAGAAAATTGGAGATGATTGGTCGAGGTTTATAGACGAGTCATTTAAAAATGTTCTTGCTCAACTCTGCCTTCTGAACCTAGGGCTTAATGAAGAATGAGGATTTATAATGCTTTTGCTATTGCAATGCCGAGATGGGTTTAATGCTCGATCTCGATAGCTATTTTTTGGTTTAATGAACACTCGTTTTGCCTGACCAAGATGAGTCCAATGTTTAACCTCAGTGGTCAAATTTGTTTAGGAATAGTTGACAGTCGAACTTTAAGTGTAAGCGAAACAGAAACCTCTCATATTAATGTTCACTATCCCGGGCAATAGTTAAAAATGCATAACCATGTTAAACCTTTTGTTCGGTTTGTGGGTTAGGCATAGTGTTATAACCGCATTTAACCTTTTAGGTTTACGAGTTTGGAATAATTTGAAATTATGGAATAGGTGACATGGAAGCCTCTTGGTGTGAAGTCCATTATCCCAAGCTACGACCGGCTACACTTAACCTCTGTAAACCTGGTCGATTTATGGGTTAAGGCTAGGCTATAAAGGTATGGGTGAAAATCCTTAAATGCGCTCCTTGACCTCAGACAATAGTCAAGTGAATTCCCTTGCCTGACCATTATGTAAGAATACGCTTAATCTCTTTAAACCTAGTCAGTTTATGGGTTAAGGTCAGACTCATAAGGATACGAGTAAAAACCCTTGAATGTGCCCCTTGACCTCGAAAAATAATCAAGTGGATTCCTTTATCTGACCATCATGTATAAATATCGGAATAGCTGATACTCTTCGGACCTTGTATTCCTCCAACCTTGACAAGGTGTAGTAACCTTGTGGGTTTGTGTCAGGCTCAAGTAATCATGGACTTAAAGTCACGACCGAGGTACTGGCTTAGATAAGAATGAGCCGAAGTACTCGTGGACTTAAAGTCATGGCCGAGGTACTGACTTAGATGAGAATGATATTAGAAGTTCTCATGGCCTTAAAGTCATTGGGCCGAAGTACTCGTGGACTTAAAGTCACGACCGAGGTACTGGCTTGATAAGAATGGGCCTAAGTAATTTATTAGGTTCTGGATCTGATCCTCATCTGCAATAACCTCCATCATATATAGCTCTTTAAGACAATTCTTGTGCATCATCAAATAGGGTAACAGGAAGTTTATAACCATCCAGTCTAAGTTTTACCAAGGATTTTGAAGCAAAATTGGCTTTAGGTAAAATGTAGCTTGGGTTTGACATACTGATATACAGCTCTCTGACATAGTTTCTCAAGACCAAACAAACCCAATTATCTATGTTAAAGACAAAACCATCATGGCCTTGGGAAAGACTTAACTTAAAGGTAAAGCTTTAGATTATAGCCTTGTTATTTTGCAATAGGGACAATAATTGGTTAACCCAAGTCACGAACTTAGGCATGGGCATACCCAGTTGATGTTAATCAAAGGAAACGTTAAAGACTGGGAGCAATTTCTAAACTTGGAACCAAGTCTTGGAAAGAATGGAGGCCCGGGCTATACCTTGTATGGGCAAAAAGAAAAGGATGTGTTGAAAAATGGCGTCTAGCAACTGGGACATGTAGTCATTCAATGTTTCCGAGATTCTTGTGCATTTCCATAATCTCTTACTCTTGGGTGATAAGTTTAGGTCCTAATTTTTTTTGGAAAAGTGCATTGAGTGAGGATTTGGTGGTGCTAGTAGCTCAACTCCCTTGAGTATTGGGTTTGCTCCTAAATATCCAAATATGTCCTATCCGAGATGCTGTTGAAAAGGATAACAAAGAAAAATATATGAGAGTTGTGGGAGCCATTCTCTTCACTATCAACTACGAAGGTCACTCCGATGGAAACTCAGATCACCATCTGTTCTGGTTCTTTACTGGATATCAGAAAGCATTTTCCAATGAAAATTTAGATAATCATCTATTAAGATGGGTTTAGTGGGTGGGTTGTGAAGGATCTATTCAAGGCGATAGAGCTTCACTCCAAGCTCCAAAAATTTCAGTTTAGATGGAGTAGCGTCCACAACACTCACACTTATGTGATTTACTCTGCTCTCTATGTCCTCTACCCACTGCAAGGCCTCTTCAGCTTCTTTAATCCACACATCCATTATCATATTCACATGCATTTTAGACATCCACGATGTTGCATCAATGAAATCCTTCCTATGCATTGCTCTTGCGGGAACAGGAGAATCGGATGGGGGTAGATTCGAGGGAATGTGGGCCCAAGAGGAGTTGGAGTGGGAGTGAGGAAGGGAGCCAAATGGGATCTGTCGATTGGAAGGAATTCATGGTCTTCTCGCCATTGTTGGAGGAGTCCTATGACAGGATCTACACATAGTGCATGGTCCATCGAGGTGACCGAGCCGGTAATGAGGGCGTTGCACTGGCCATCATAACAAACTTTTAGTTACGGAGGTGCTTTGACAGAGTGTAAGAATTGCCCTCATAACTTCTACAGGAGTTATCTTCTAAAATCTACGTCAAGGCCTGGGATCGTGAGGAGGAGGACCATGATGGCCTTTTCTCGTGCGGCGTACCTGAGCACAACCCATTGAAGCATCTGTTGGAGTTCTCTTCTTAGATCTGCTTCAAGGCTTGGGATCGTGAGGAGGATGACATCTGTTGGAGTTCTCTTCTTAGATCTGCCTTGTGTTTGATTCCTAATGGCTTGCAACGGTGCGAGATGGGGTGAAGATGGTGACACTGTGATCTACTGGAGTTCTCTATTGTGCGATGGCTATTTGGGCTGCACGGAAGAGAGAGACTAGAGATTTTCAATGGTGATTGGTGTGGCTATGAAATCTTGAGGTCGCTGATCTGTTGATAATTTTAATAATTTGAAAGGCTTTTGTTTGATCTAATTGGACTCCATATGTGCTTAATTGTTGGCATTTAGCTAAGTTTCTGATTTAAAGCTTAATCAGATGTTTATTGTGAAACTATGCTTAAATGTAGTTATAAACACTCATAAATGAATTATGCTTTTCATAAGATCCTTGAGTGTTTAAGTCCATTAGCATTAAACCGAGCTTGATGACCATTTGAGGAGAGAGATGAATACTTAAGAAGATCAGTTTTACCCTTGGAAGCAAAGGAAGAAGGGTAGTTATGAAGAATCAAGGTCGCATTTGAAGAAAGTGAGTGACACGGCCCGTGTGATATGACACGGGATGGGCCGTGTACTCCTCTGACTATTTCAAGACGAGTCAAATCCTATTTTTGGACAACACGGCCCGTGTCAAATGACACGGGGTAGGCTGTGTACGTCTCTGTCTTCACAAGGAAAATCAGTTTTCAACCTTGACCGATAACATGGCCCGTGTCACACAACACGGGTTGGGCCGTGTTCTTCTCTGACTTTGAAATTAGTTAGAGTTTTGTCACCAGATTCAGACACGGGTTGGGCCGTGTTATATGACACGGCCCGTGTCGTTGCACCAGAAAGTTAAATTCGTATTTTAATGCTAAATTAGGTATCCAAACCTATAAATAGGGTTTCTTAAAGGCCCTAAAAGAGATCTGGACAGAGAGAGCCATCAAGGAAACTGAGGGAAACACAAAGACCAAGAAAGAGAGGGATTCGATTGAGGATTGGAGACTCGGATTCGAGCGATCGAAGATCAATCACTCTCAAGCCTTGGAAACTAGTTTAATTTTTAGCTTTTCTTTTCTTTTTTTGTTCTGAACAATGTCTTTCTTTAATTCTTCTTTTGTTTTTAACTTTTCCATATGTGGCTAAACTCCTTGATTGGTTAATGGAAGATGAAACTCTAGTTTTGATTATGTGAATCTTGCATATTTCTTTATATCAATACAATTATATTTTTATTCATATGTTTCTGTTCTTAAATTAATATAAAGGTCTTTATATTCTTGCCAAATTTCAAGAGTGGTAAAACTAGGATTGTTATGTGCAGTTGCGGTGGTAGAACTAGTGAAACACATGGTCTAAATAATTTAATCCCAGTGTGCGATTAGATCTTAGTGTGATTGATTTTTTAATTCTTAATGCAATCATTAGGTAGATGTAAGAGCGGTTGCTTTACAAATAACTAATAGTTAGGGTTTAATTTGAGCGGTTGCTGAATTAAGTGAAACTTAAGGAAAACAGGAGATTTATCTCACAATCACATAAGAACATAATTGATCATGTTAGTATAAAGAGTATGTAAGTTAGCACAATCATATAAATATAGTGGTGGATTCTATCTCTTAACCAATATCTTTAACTTGATAATTCAATTTGTGTTTATTGTTTTGGTTAAAGTTTAATTTCTCTTTTTAGTTTTAATTAACAAAACCCTTTTTTTTTTACTTTTTACTGTTTATTGTTCATCAGAGTTTAATTTAGGAATTGGATTAATAGTGTCAATTGAATTGGTTCTCTGTGAATTGACCCTTGCTTACTACAACTGGTTGCAAGGTTTTTATATTTTTTGTGGAACTTGGCAACTATTTTTTATATAAATCTTAATCATATTCCACACCACACCAAATTTTGGCGCCGTTACCAGGGAACTAATTTTCCAATTGCGCTATTAACTTATTTCCTATTTTTCTCTCTGTTTTTGTTTTAATTTTAATTATTTCAGTCGTTCTTTTCAACTGTCGTGCAGGTGTTTATGTCCGGTGAAGAGGTGAACGAGCAATTGAGAAATTTAAGGCAATACTTTGAACAAATCAGCTCGCAACATCAAATCCCCCTCCAATTCACACCTGCTGACATTGAAGCTGCTCGTCACATAGACCTTTCAAGTTCTGAGGCATCTGAGATATTTGAGACACCTGAAGAAGTAGTGATGGCAGAAAATACGTTAAGGATGTTGGGTGCTCCAAATTTGGATCAACAGCCTCTATGCATAGAAATTCCATGGGACCCTGGTGGAAGCTTCCTCGTTTGATAAGGATGTTTCTTTTCTTTCCCTCTATTTTATCTTACTTGTCCTTCATTAATTGATGATTTTGATGGATGTTATTTCTCTTTTGAGCTTTACATTGAGGACAATGTAGAATTTAAGTGTGGGGAGGATTTTACTCTATTTTTTGTTTTTAATTTTTGTTTACTATTTTCTCGCATTTTAATTTTGTTAAAAAAATTTTGTGTTTTTATTTGATTTCTAATGATGTTTTGAGATTTGTGAAGTTTATGAGTTTGAAGCAATTGAAATTCAAGGTTATGATTTATAAATTTCTTCTTTCATCTTGAATTTGGCATGCTTGGTTTTGGTTGTTTGATTGATGAATTAAGTTTGATAGATACACACCTGGTGAGATTTTGAGCCTTTTGATGGATGGATTTAGCATTTATGTCATTCTCTTCTTTCTTGTGTGATTTTCACTCATGTCATATTGATCACTCTAGAACTTGCTTTGATTCTTTTTGAGGCTACATTTTCACTTGCATACATGAACATGATTGAGGTATTCTTTTATGATTAACTACTTTGGCCAAATAGCTAACTTTGCATTATTTTCTTTTGATTAACCCCTTGAGCCTATTTGCCTATTCTTTGTTCTACCTCATTATATACCTTACGTGAAAAACCATGATTTTACTTTACCTTAGGGAATGAGAGAGCATTGGTTCATTTTCATTGGAGGAGCTCTTTTGCTTGCAAGTGTTTAATAGGACAAGTGTGTGGGTTGTGCAAGTTGATGTGTAATATGCAAGGTGTTGATTAAAAAAAAACTCAAGAAAGGTTGTAAAAGAAAAGAAAGAAAAAAGAAAGGAATATGTAAGGAGAATATACATTATATAGATTTGGGGGGATAAAAATTTCATGTTTATCAATTGAGTTCCTCCTCAATGTTCTTTTATTCTCTTGGGTATTTATCGTACCATATCCATATTATTTTCTTCCCGTACCTTGACTCCATTACATCCTTAAATAAAGTCCATTTGATTTGTGTATGCATGTGTTTGAGTAGTGGAGAAGTAGAAGATAAGCAAGTTTATGGTAGTGCATTTTTCATGAATTGAATTGAGTGAAATACTTGCCTTGTAAACACTTGAGAGATTGAGAGTGTATCTTGTGAGGATCTATCATTCTTAATTCATGCTTTTCAAATTGAAGATACCTTGCATGTTGGTTGAAAATGTGAAGAATTGTTATCTCTTGAATGTTTTGATCCCTTGAATTTTTTCTTGCTCTTCTTGCTTATAAATTTTTGTCTCTCTCTTGAATATCATTGGAAACTGAGTCTTTTAAATTTTTAAGTTTTGAATTTGTTTTGTTTTCCTTGTTTCCTTGGTTTGGTCTTATGTTTTGCCGAGAAATGTAAAAAGTTAAGTGTGGGGGTATTTGATCTGTTGATAATTTCAATAATTTGAAAGGCTTTTGTTTGATCTAATTGGACTCCATATGTGCTCAATTGTTGACATTTAGCTAATTTTCTAATTTAAAGCTTAATCGGATGTTTATTGTGAAACTATGCTTAAATGTGATTATAAACACTCATAAATGAATTATGCTTTTCAGGAGATCCTTAAGAAGATCATTTGAGGAGAGAGATGAATACTTAAGAAGATCAGTTTTATCCTTGGAAGCAAAAGAAGAAGGACAATTATGAAAAATCAAGGTCGCATTTGAAGAAAATGAGTGACACGGCCCGTGTGATATGACACGGGGTGGGCCGTGTACTCCTCTGACTATTTCAAGACGGGTCAAATCCTATTTTTGGACAACACGGCCTGTGTCAAATGACACGGGGTAGGCCGTGTATGTCTCTGTCTTCACAAGGAAAATCAGTTTTCAGCCTTGACCGATAACACGGCCCGTGTTACACAATACGGGTTGGGCCGTGTTCTTCTCTGACTTTGAAATTAGTTGGAGTTTTATCACCAGATTCAGACACGGGTTGGGCCGTGTTATATGACACGGCCCGTGTCGTTGCACCAGAAAGTTAAATTCGTATTTTAATGCTAAATTAGGTATCCAAACCTATAAATAGGGTTTCTTAAAGCCCCTAAAAGAGATCTGGATAGAGAAAGCCGTCAAGGAAACTGAGGGAAACACAAAGACCAAGAAAGAGAGGGATTCGATTGAGGATGGAGACTCGGATTCGAGCGATCGAAGATCAATCACTCTCAAGCCTTGGAAACTAGTTTGATCTTTAGTTTTTCTTTTCTTCTTTTGTTCTGAACAATGTCTTTCTTTAATTCTTCTTCTGTTTTTAACTTTGCCATGTGTGACTAAACTCCTTGATTGGTTAAGGGAAGATGAAACACTAGTTTTGATTATGTGAATCTTGCATATTTCTTTATATTAATACAATTATATTTTTATTCATATGTTTCTGTTCTTAAATTAATATAACGGTCTTTATATTCTTGCCAAATTTCAAGAGTGGTAAAACTAGGATTGCTATGCATGGTTGCGGTGGTAGAACTAGTGAAATATATGGTCTAAGTAATTTAATTCCAGTGTGTGATTAGATCTTAGTGTGATTAATTTTTTAATTTTTAATGCAATCATTAGGTAGGTGTAAGAGCGGTTGCTTTACAAATAACTAATGATTAGGGTTTGATTTGAGCGGTTGCTGAATTAAGCGAAACTTAAGGAAAACAAGAGATTTATCTGACAATCACATAAGAACATAATTGATCATGTTGGTATAAAGAGTATGTAAGTTAGCATAATCATATAAATCTAGTGGTGGATTTTATCTCTTAACTAGTATTTTTAACTTGATAATTCAATTTGTGTTTACTGTTTTGGTTAAAGTTTAATTTCTCTTTTTAGTTTTAATTAACAAAACCTTTTTTTTTTTACTTTTTACTGTTTATTATTCATCAGAGTTTAATTTAGGAATTGGATTAATAATGTCAATTGAATTAGTTTTCTGTGGATCAACCATTGCTTACTACAACTGGTTGCAAGGTTTTTATATTTTTGGTAGAATTTGACAACTGTTTTTGATATAAATCTTAATCATATTCCACACCACAGTAGTCGCGTTCACTGGGGCTTAGGTTTAGCCGTTTATTATGAGTCATGGCTAGGAGATTTGTGGAGTGGGAGAGTTTGACCTCTTCTAACAGATGGCACCAATGATCAAAATGAGATTCTAAGGGTTACTTGAATAGGTAGTAGAAGGTGAAGACCTCTATGGCATGGCAGCAACAGCGGTGGTGTGAAGGGGTGGGTACCTACAAAAGGTACTCCGATGCTTAAGTTAGTTTGTGCGCAAAGAAGACAGTGTATAATATTGGATATATGATGCATACCTTTGAGACATTGCAAGTATTTATAAAAGCGTCTTGGGTGTTAAAAATCATAATACAATTTGTATTAAATGCAATTATTTAGGATTAGAATA
The DNA here is from genome assembly GCA_029884595.1 of Ormosia semicastrata. Lineage (NCBI taxonomy): Eukaryota > Viridiplantae > Streptophyta > Magnoliopsida > Fabales > Fabaceae > Ormosia > Ormosia semicastrata. Next base: position 109,645,583 of record JAQQTO010000063.1, read on the forward strand.
TATTAGAGATTGTGATCTTTTTAACTAATTTTTCTATTTATGTAGGATGTAATTAGTGTTCATATCCATCAAATATTCAGAGAGATTTATGCCTAATAAATAGATAGGTGTACTCATCAAGATAATACGCAATGATATCTAAGATCTAATGGGTCAAGTTACTCCTAAGCCGTTAACCTAAAATTCGGTCTAGAACAGTTCCTATCCAAGATTTCATTTTTTTAAGGTTAAATTACTGTTATGGTCCCTACAGTTTCATTGAATTTTCAAATAGGTCCTTATAGTTTAAAAGTTTCTAATGGGATCCTTATGCTTTTAAAAATTTCCAAAATCAGCACCTATACCTTAAATGTTTTCAATTAGGTCCTCACTAATTATAAAATTTTGTAATTAAGTCCATGTAACAGCAATACAAAATGGCTTGCAAATGACTATAAACAACCTACGTCAGCCAATTGGGATCTATTAAAATTTTTTTAGAAGTATAGGGACTCCATTAAAAACTTTTAAGTTATAGGGGCCTATTTAAAAATTTAGTGAAACTGCAGGGATCAAAAGAGTAATTTAACCTTTTTTTAAAGTTTGTACATTATTTAAAAAAAAACATAACATACTACTCTTCTTTTGTGAATAAAATTATTGAAAATTAAAACTTGATATTAGAAATTTGAACCTATTATACTTTATGCAAACTACTCAAAATTTGTTGATATATATTATAATATTAGCAGTTCGACCACTAATTAAACATATTAAATCGATTGAACTATGAATTGCTCACCTCACCACTCACCAGTTGAACAATTGAACCAATTTTTAAAATATTGCAAAGTAGTACATGTCTTTTCGCACCAGAAAGAAGCATTCCATGTCTTTTAGTTAATTGTTTTCCATTCCTTATATGGGGGATTGGTGATCTCATGAAGCGTTGAATTTCGGATATTACTACACTTCAATTTCAATCTTAAAGACTAAAATGGGTGAATTATGCTACGAGTTTGTCAGCTTCAAATTGGCTAATAGAGTATGAGAAGTAAAATTCTCATGAATTTTGTAAGTCAAGCATAGACAAGTCTACTTATACTGGTCTTAAAGGGTATTACTAGGTAAAGCTTAAAAATCTTGAATAATGATACTTTTAAGTTAAGTAGTAACATTCAAACCCCTCCCAATGAAACTGCTACCACAATTCTTTTTAAATTGGTGGTTAAGTATACGCAAATTTTTTGTTAAATATGTTTGATGGTTGATAATTTAATTTTGTAAGCCCATTTTATCAACTAATAAATTTATTTAATCCATAAACAACCCATTCTTGACCAACTATCAAATTGATGCCATGTTATGTTTGTGCAAGTGTATATGAGTAGTATTATTCAAAAATCTTATCCTACAAAGAAAAAAAGAAAGGACAAAAAAAATCTTAAACATCAGCTCTACATAAAAACTGAATCATATATGTTTTTTCTCCTTTAGTTTCATGTTTCCATTTAAATGTTTGCAATTGAGTAGAAAAGAGAAGCATTTTTCTCTGACGTAATCTATTGACTTCATGCATTAAAAAAAATAAAAAAATTGTTGTAATTCTTTTTCGTTTTTTGAAACATAAATAGTTTTACTTCTAATAAACAAAGAATATCACTTAATTAGCCACCTACTCTGCGGTAGTGCTCTCGAAGATATCAAAGCTTCGTGAACAGAGCTTAACTGTTAGCTTCATCCACGTCTTTAGAGAAGGAAACCAGCAAGCAGATCATTTAGCCAAAATATTGCTAAGCAGGATGTTTTACTTCATAAAATGACCTAGTTCTCCCTTTGAACTTCATGCAAATATGTGAGAGTTGTTTATGTGCATTATTTTTTTGTTTCTACTTCTGTTTGTACCCAAAAAGAATTGCTTAATTAGATGTCAATTAGGCTCATGGTTTAAAGTTATCAATTAGTTGGTTAGACCCCATCTCTTCTCAAAGAATCCTTGACAATCAGGCGCTTAATTACTAAACTTTGGCCCAGTTACGTAGTTTAATAAAAGCGACCTCTTCCTACTCTAGATCTTGTACGTCGATCATCTATGTATATTCTCTTCCTTCATTTTTAATGAGTAAACTTCTGTGCAAATTTTGCCTCAATTCCCTCATATCTAACTGGTTTCATTATCAATATCAGAAATTGTATACATACTTGATAGGAGTAAACATCTCTGGCTCTCGGCCTCTCTCTTCCTGTAAAACATCATATTTACCATGATTTTTTTGTTTGTTAGTAAAAGATCCCAAACCCTTTGAGTAAAACCGAAAAAGAACATTCATTAGCTAAATTCTGTTCATACCTTCATGATGTTGATTCAATTATGTATACATCAAATAAATTATATGGACGTAAAAATATACATGACATTTAGTTTTACATACGACAATGTGTTACCTGTCACTAATAAAAAAACCTTTGCTCAAGATTGAAAAGAGAAAACAAATTAAATGGAATGTTGCAGAAGATCTCTAGAATTATGGAGCTTCATAATTATGTGACAATATTTATATGCCTAAGTAAACCATAGCTTTATATATGACTATGACCAATTTGATTACTTGTCTTTTAATGGCAATTAGTAGGAAGAATGTTAATTACACTTGTCTATTCTGAGCTTCTGGAGGGTGCTGACGTCGATCGTTCTGCTTGATCTATCTGGAATAACCCACAACAGAGAAAACAAAAAGTGTTGCTCCTGATCCCGAAATAAAGAAATAAAATAGGGTTTTTAATGAGGGTACCTTTACTTATTCAGTTGTATATTGATGCAAATCCAAAATAGTTTGTTGTATACTGGAATATTCCCAGGAATCTTCCTGGGGAGGCTGACACATGGAAGAGAGGAATATGTCACCTACCATACGCTCTCCTCCCCTACTATGGTGTAACCTCTTTTGCTCTATTCTAATTCACACATTAATACTACAATTTTTTCTTCTCTTTGATATATAGCGGAAACAAACCAAATAAAGAAAAAGAAGCCACTCCTGGCAATTGTCAGCTTCAGTAAAAGGGATTTGTTGCATGCTGGGGAGATCATATCAGATCAGACTAGGAGTTAAATGTTTCGCAGTTCGCACTTTAGAAGAAGTGAAGAACGAAATTCATCTTAGCTAAAGCACTGTATAAATTACACTAGGGTTTTATAACCAGCTGGTTTATTTGGAATGATCGAATCCCTATCTGCAGTGTATACGTGCTGTAATCAGTGCTTCAAATGGATAATTAATTAATGTAATGACCATTCTTAGCAGTTGGGAAGTGCTTGCTATATATGGTTACTATCAATATGACAGAGCGAAAATATAAGATAAAGAGAAGAAGAAGAATGCATAAGAATGTAATAATAAATACAGAAGAGTAAGAGAGAGAATTGTAGATCAAGTGAACGCTCATATTACTTTAGTTTTTCGAGATATTCTTATGCACATAGATGTAACATTATTTACATATAAGACATAAAAATTTAAAAAGAAAAAAAAGAAGAGTTTAACTAAATCCACTTATCACAAAAACTTATTATCATTCTCTAACTTTTTATGAATGTATATAAAAATAATGTGTTATATTTGTATATAATTAAGAATTTTTCAAATTTTCCTAGCAAAAGCACATTCGCATTATGTGCTTAAAGAAATAAAAAAGAGGTTACCTATTGATCCTTTTTCCCCCTTTCAAACGAAAAATATAAAGTATGTTATATCTTCATCTGATTCGTTTTAAGAAAGTTGTTGAGAAAAGTAAAATAAAATTTCTAAAAGAAAAGTTTACCAAAACGAAGTTCTAAAAGAAAAATATACAAAAAATGAAATCAGGAAATAAGGAGCTTGAAGCGTTAGCAATAAAGAATATACAATTAATTGATTATGAAAACAAGCTTCGAATTAATTAAATTTGATGGCCGTGGTTTGTAGGATAGGGTTTGATAAAGAAACCAATATGAAAGTCATAAAGGGTTTGGCGTAGAAGTAAGTGAAGTGCATTTTTGTAAGAGAACAAAGTTTTGAACTCTAGAAATATCACTTATGATACCTAACAGGATCGCTCCATAAAAAAAGGAGATTAGTTTAATACCCTAAGAAACTTAAAAAGAAAAGAGTGAGAGAGGGCTTAACATAAGAAGATAAACTACATTACATTTAACAACGGAAAACTTTTACATTAAATGTAATTACAATATGATTGTCTCCAACGTACAAAACTCGTTATAGAGATTGTGAAAAAATAGAGTGATAAGAACAGCTGCTCCATTTAACGTAACCAACAAATAAAATTATCAAAAAAAAAATGGGAAACAGTATATTATGTATTCTTTCTTTTAACAAAAATAAAAGAAATCGTTTTACCAAATATACTACCTGTTTGAAGTAACAGATATTAATTCCTTTCTTTGATATTATTGACGATAAGGATATTACTTTCTTTTGCTTTTATATTGAAGTTTATATTGAAGGATGTAAAACATTAAACATGTTCATCTTTTTAACTTGCTGTCATAATAAAACTACATTTAAATATTGAACATATTTGTACCCCAAAAAAAAATATTGAACATACTTCTCATCAATATATATTAGGCTTAATTAGATTTTCAGTTTCTATATTTTTGTTATCTGTTTGTTTTAGTCCATACTTTTTATTTTATTTATTTTAATTTCTCAGTTTATCAATTACATTACATCTAATGTTATCTTTATAGTCATTTTTATTTATTTATTCTATTAAATGGTGACATATCATGTTTAAACTTTCTTACTGTTATTTTAGATAAAAGATTTGAAACACCACGAATTGACAAAATTTGAATGTGGCAGGAAACTATTAAACAAAATAATATAGATGAAAATGGAAAAGTCACTCTAAAATTAATATTTTAATTTTTTATACAATAGTAGTAAGGAAATTTGAATTTATGATTTCATATAAATTAATCAAGTCCCTCATCACTAGATCAATCTTAGTAACATTTTTTTTTTGTATTAGGTTCAAGTAGTGTCTAGATCAACTTATATGTACATTGATTAATTTATTTTTCCGATCCATTCAAAAGCAAACTATCAATGTCGTAATTAAAGAATTCACAATAATATTCTTTATAGTTCAACACCAAAAAATTGAAGTAACTTAAATTCAAAAATATAATTATATACCTACTCACAAATTACATGTCAATCCTTTGGAGTTAATCCTAATGGCTTTAAAACTTATATTTTAAGTAATTCGGTAAATTAATGACTCAAATAATCTAAAGTAAGTACTAAATTATACTATGAATGAAAAATATAATAACAAATAGGTTAATTAAGTCTATATTTCAGCTTTTAATGAAGGACTTGCTTTTCATCAACCAAGGAAACAACGAATTGAATTGAGAAGAAAATAGTCAAATATAAAGAAATCTTGAAAACAAGAAAAAACTTGTTGCAGGAGTTCTGTTCTGCATGACAACAAAATCCCAAGGTCATTGTTTAAAAAAAGTGTTCTTGTAAGAAGTTGCTGCAGAAGAAGTTCTTCAAATTTTTTTTTCTTTTTTTAAGAATTAAGAGCTAACGAAACAAAGAGAGGACACACAATCAGCTACGAATCAGAGTCCGAAATAGAAGTCCAAACAGAGGCCGAAAGCAAACGCCTTGATTTCCAACCCAACACCAACTTATTATTACCCAACTCCTCCACTCTATACCCGTCGTTGAATAAACCCAGTAACAGCTTCGCTTGGCAATGGTTAGCGAAGCTTATAGGAACTCCCCTGAACACCGCCGCACCCAACCATTCCCCCCACGACCCTCTCTCCTCCTCCTCCCCACCCGTCCGATATATCCGGGCCAACGAGCCCTCTATTCGCGGGCCCAAGAACACCCGCTCCACCAAAGCCCGAGCCCGGCTCTGCTTCGGAAACCCAGCTTCCAGCGAATCATACACCGCCGAATAATGGTGCAGCGAGTCCATGAACCGGCCCACAAAGCCCGTTTCACCAACGGGCCCAATCTCCTCCTCCACCAAGGTCACCAGTCTCGGGCTCAACGCCTTGGCACCGATCAAGAAAGAAGCAACCGAATCGGGGGCCCGGTAGCTGAGGTGTGGCAGGTGCAGCATGCAGTTGAACACCAAGGCCTCTCCACGGACCAGCTTTAGAGAAGACGGTCGAAACGTTTCGTCGGGGTCCAACCTGTACTGATGAAACGAGAATGGTTGCCCGAGGGAGGCTGCGAACGCCGTCAACCGTCGCCCAGTCTCGTGGACGGTGGCGATGGATCTCCGTCTGGCGCTACCGCCCCGAGACAATGCGGTGATCCGAAGGTGCGTGCCATCTTTTTGGGAGGAGAGGGCCTGCATGAGGGGGGCCCATTGGGCCCCTTCCATGATGTCGTAGTCGACGATGTGGACCCTTCTCTCGTGGGCCACGGCCTCCAAGATGGCCTGGTTGGCAGTGAAGTGCCCGAACTTGACGCAGGGGGACATGTCCTGAAGAAGCTGGAAGGCCGCAAGCATGTCCGTTTGGTGGGGGTGGTCGTCACGGTGGGGCCCACTGATGATGTAATGATTCTTGGTGGTGCTGTGCGCACCCTCGGCGCCTTCTAGTAAGCCATGGAGGGCGTCGGTAAAATACGCCGCGAGCCTCTCCATGTTGGTGCCGTGGGTGGGGGACACCAACTCCTTGAGCCGAACCAATATCACTCGAGCCAGGTCGCGGCTCTTGGTGGCGCCGGTAAGGGCCTCCGCCGCTGCCATCAGGAGGTGCACCAGCCGTAGGCCCTTGAAGTCGTCGTGGTCGCCGCCTTCTTCGTCCTCCGTCGTCGTCGTGGAAGCGGAGTTGCACCCGACGCCGCTTTGATCTGGGCTAAGAATACCTCCGGCGGTGCCGCCGTCGTCCATGATGGAGTCAATGAGGCCGTGGAAGTCGTCTTGGCCACCGGTGAAAGATTCCCAGTCGACAACCGGGGACCAGTGGTTCCAGTTACAGTTGCCAGCGTCGTCGTCGGAGGTAGGTGTGGTGGAGCTGTATCCGGAGAAGTCGAGGAGATCAGGGACACCATCCATGACCATGTCCATGGTTATGGCCATAGCTGTTGAGCTGACTAAGCTCGTCATGAGAGAGAGAGAGAAAGAGAGAGTTTCTGTAAAGTGTAGCACCAAGCTGTACCGTACAGTTTATATGGGGAGGGAAAGTTAGAGATTTATAACGTGGTTGAGAGAGAAAATGAAGAAAAAGTTGGAACAAGAGACATGGAGGTCCAAAAACTGATTTGTGATTAAAGCTATGTAAGCTCTATTATTAAGGTGAATTGCCTGATCTCATGGTTGAAATTAGTGTCCTTATAAATAAAACAAATCAATGATCTGAGTCATAATCACCATTTAAATAATTTAATGCTGAATATTATGTTCTTGTAACTTTAAAATTCGAATAATAGTACTTATTAAAAAACATTTTTTTTTATAAACTAAAAAAAAAACTTATATTCACACACTATTATGCAAGTTACTACTATTGAATAACACTTTAATTTTATAGTAATTTTTTAAAATAATTTAAATTATACACATATCTTATGTAATTTATACGAATCTTTTTTTTTTCAAATTATTCGTAACTCCTTCTGCTTCTGTATATAAATAATTTCTCAAAAGCTTCACATTTTCGTCAATTTGTAGTGATTGATCACTTTCCCTTTGCTTATTATATTATCCCTACATATATAGTGCTTACTTGGTTTGGTTGGAACTTGGATGCATATGCCTTGAGAATTTCGGAGTACCTAGGCGCGGTCCCCAAACGTTGTACAAAACTACATACATTGTCGGTCAATTTATATCTTAACATAGCACAGTGTGATGCAACGAATAAAGCTTAGAATATTAAGGCTATGTTTTGATATTTACTAATTGATGAAATGAAATAGAATGGAATGAGATGGAATGAGATGGGATGGGATGGAATGAGATAAAAATACCATTCTATTGTTTGGATATTTTAAGATGAAATGGAGTAAAGTTACCATTCCATTGTTTGGGAAGTGGATGGAATGATATGAGTTATAACTTTATTTTTCCTAAATTACCCTTATTGCAAACACACTAATTTTAAGATATGAGGTTAAAGTAGTAAAATACTAATTATAATTATAACAGAAAAACTGCTTCCATCCCATACCCCCCAAATTGGGGGGGGGGGGAAGAAAATTGAGGGTTTTTGGTGGGATGGGATGGGATCCATCCCACCTACTTCCATCCCATTCCATCATTTTTTAACATAACCAAATAATGAAACTTATTTCTATCCTATCTCATTCTATTCCATCCTACTCAATCCCATCAATCCAAACATACCTTAAGAGTAGATATTCAAAACATTTTAGATTCATTAGATTTGCAAAAATGCTAGCACAACTAAGATTAAATATTAAAGCTCAAATTTTGAGGCTTGAACCGTAGTTAATACCCCATAACTTATGGAGAAAATTGTTACTATAAAAGAATAATTTTAAATTCTCTTATAGAATTTTTTTATTAATTTTTCTAATTTTTAAATGAAGAAAATATTAAATATATTTTATATTTTCAAGACATTAAATACATTTATTTTTTTATTAAATATTTTTTTATTTAATATTTGAAGGATTATAAAAAAGAACTTTTAAGAAGATATAGTTAAACTCTACTATAAAAGAACCTTAATTTTATTGTTTCAACTTTAAAACTTACTGCAGATTAAAACAATATATTTAGAACTTACAAAATTATCCTAACTTTATTTTGATAACTAATTAAAGATATCAACTTTAATTAAAAATGATTTTAATGATATTTAACTGAAAAAAAAACTCAAGTCATAAATGTCATTCATTTTGTTCATGTTATAAATTATTTTCATGTATCAAGTTAGATAATTTTGTCTCGAGACCTAGATCAGGTTTAGGGCAGCTTCCTTTTAAGTTTATATGTGATGAGATAATGGGTTTGAAATACCATGAAATATTGCAACACTAGAAAATGATCTTCTATCATAATAGACAATGTTATGCTATTATTTTTTCTTGCATTCATTTTCTTTAGAACAGTGCTAAAAACATTTTTAATTATTGAGTGTATGTAAAACTCTGAAAAGCTAAAATGCTTGCTCGTGCAATAGAGTCTCCCATCAGATCCGCTGGATTAATTGGAACAAAATCTGAACTTGGAATATGTGCCTCACTGGTATATATACTCACGTGCAACATTCAAATTCTAAATAAGTCTACTGTGGTCATTCTACCAACTGCTATTGTGTGGTTGAGTACTCCATACAATAACCCTGTAATGTTACTAATTTAACTAATTTATCATTGTTCTTATTCACCCAAAAAAAAAAAATCATTGTTCTTATTTTGTTGATATTAAAATTAAAACCAACTAAATTCGTGTTATCCTGTACGCGTGTTTTGTTTCTTAAATGATACTTAGGCATTAAATTTTTTTACTTTCAATAAACTCTAACTAAACAATCTCTAACATCAACGCGGCTGCATGCAACCAAATGGTAGAGATTAATTTATTTTAATTAATTTATGAAATCCTTTCCAATTCATTTTAAGTGTCATTTTAATATAATGCATAAGAATTAAGAAACATTAAAATAAGCCTTAATTGTAAAAGTTTTTTACTAAACTATTCATTTGAATTAATTACTTCACTTTACTTTATCTAGTCTATTTTAAGTGTCATTTTAATGAAAAAATTTAATTTATTATAATTGACATTTTTGAATACTAATAAAATATTAATTTTATTTTTCAATTTTTATCCTTATACTTTAATAGTCTCAATTACTCATAAAAATTGAATAAATATAATAAAATATAGTAATTAATTGAAATAAATAAAGGTAGTTTAGTAAAAAAATTCACAATTAAGATTTGATTTAATGTTTCTTAATTATTGTACATTGTACTAAAGTGACAAATAAAATAGATTAGAGGGAGTATAATGTTTATCCAATTTTTATGAGTAGTTGAAACTATTAAAGTATAGAATTAAAGATAAAAAACAACAAATAATGTTTTATTGGTATGTGAAAACAACGCTTATGATGAACCAAATTTTTTTCATCAAAATAATACTTAAAATGGAGAAATAATTTTTTAAATTCTCTATTCCCAATAATTAATCTCATGAAACACTAATCAGGAATACCGTGAGTAGAAATAAACAGAGGCAAAGCCACCATTTTTTGAGAAAAGAGTTAAGATATATACTTTGGATTAATTTATGTAATCCAATTACAATCGTTCTTGCATGTGCTGATTAACAAGCCAACTGCTCGTAATTATTAATTAACTAAATAGAAACATGAAAAACAAGAAGAAATATATGTTAACACACATATACTGAATCAGGAAACATGACTCAGTACACTGAATCAAGAAAAAAATAATGCAGTCTTATAGTTTTTAAAATTATCTGTTCCCAATAATTAATCATATGAAACATGAATCAGGAATACAATGCGTAGAAATAAACATAGAGGCAGATTGAAGATATATACTTTGGATTAATTTATATAATTCAATTACAATCGTTCAAGCATGTGCTGATTTGATTATCAAGCCATCTGTTCCAAATTATTAACCAAATGGAAACATGAAAAGCAAGAAGAAAAATAACTGCAGATATAAACATATGCTTTTTTTTTTGTTACCAACAAACAAATACTGAATCGCCATTTAACAATCGATCTAACATTAACAGAGTGTATTTAGAGGATAAAGAGCAAAGTTAAACTATTTCACAAGAGGGCGAGAAGGACCAAAAATGCGAAAAAAACAAGGTGCAAAAGTGCAAGAAGAAGTTATCATGATAATTAGACAAAAATGAAAGCTCAATTGCCGAAATGTGTTTTAGACAAAAAGTTAATTTTAAGCTAATACTATGCATCACGATAAAGACTTACACTGCTCATCCGAGTCATTTCACAAAGGGAAATTTTAACACACTTTTAAACCCTGTTGTGCCTATCTCACTGGCTTGTGGTTTCTGCCATTTGATTGTGGCACGTCATCTTAACCGTCCCAATAGTACTCCATAAATTATTATTTACATGATAGTCAATTCAATCAAAATATCACACTTAATATTCAACTAAAAAAAATATCACATTTAATAGAAAAATTAAATCACTGTCATATTAATTTTATAATATTAATCCATTAATTAAATATATTATTTTAAAAATTCATAAAAACTTCTCAGAATACTCTCTAGCACTCTCCCATTGAAGAGGTTCTTACATATTTGAAAAGTATCACACCACTTCACTTAAATTATAACACATAACTTATTTATACACATCATTAAATAAAAAATAAATATTATTAAATTAAAAATAGAGTATTACAAAACTTCTCAAACTAATACTTTGAAACTATATTAAAAATTTTCATTTGTTCGGGTGGTCGTGTTGACCATTTTTTTACACAAAAATTAGTAAAATAATTAACTTTTCATAGCAAAAATAATAATAATAAACTTATGAAAAAAAATTATAAAAATAAAATCAAACCTATTTATTTCAATAAGCACACTACAAAGTACATACTCTAAAATTATATGTTCAGCACGTTGCCCTAATCTATTGATAATACACCCAGTTAGTGTCTTTAATATATGGTACTCTGTTAATTTTGGAATCTTCAGCTAGGTGTTTATTCTTTCTATATAAATGATGACATAAGTTAGTTAATTTGTATGGACTTAATGGTGGATTATGATATATGCTTTTGGACTTACTGCTTGTAATGTATTATAAAGTTTTTTTTTTGTGTAAGTTGCTTCACAGTAACAACTTGCATGTAATACAACTTTTAGAAGGTTAGTTTCAAGTTAAATAAACTTTTTTCTTATACTTCTGGACTTGCTGTTTGTTATATATTATAAAGCTTTTTTGGATTAAGTTGTCATGTTAATATTTTGTAGTCAAGGTTTAAAAGCTCTTGACTTATGACATGAAATAAATTAGGCTGCACTCTCTTTAATCTTTTTTTTTTTACTTCTACACTTAGTTTAGTCATTATATTTATATAAATTAGTTAGTTAAATTGAATATCATGTCTTGTGATTTGTTGCTCGATACATTGTGTTAGAAGGACATATATATATATATATATATATATATATATATATATATATATATATATATATATATATATATATAGTTTGGTTTGGTTTAGTTCTTGAATTTGAAACTTTCAATCCGAGAACCAAATTAATTAAACCTCATTTGATTTAGATTTTATCAGAACCAATCAACATACCCTAATCAAACCGAACCAATCTAATTGGTTTGGTTCGAGTTGATCGGGTTGGTTGGATTATTCGAGCCAATTTACACCCCTATATGTATACATCAATTGACAAGGGAGGAGACAAATACTATAATTACAAATGAATGACCATTATTGCATAATATCATGAGTTTATGAGAAGGGAACAAATTGGTAGCAAATGGAGAAAATTTCTCATAAGTTGTGTAAGACACCAATACGCCCCCACAAGATGGTGGAGGCTGAGACTACGTCAATCTTGGATAGTAAGAAATTGTGTCGAGTTGTAGAGAGAGGTTTGGTAAGAAGATCAAATAGCTAATGGCTTGAAGGAATATGTGTAACACTCAAAGAGACTCGTTGGCCATTAAATCACGAACAAAATGATAGTCAATGACAATGTGCTTCATTCGAGAGTGAAAGATCGGATTAGCACCAAGATAGGTGGCACTAGCATTATCACAAAGAATGGTGGGGGGGGGGGGTTAGAGTGACACTAGTTCATGAAGCAAATTGCAAAGCCATATGACTTCGGCTGTGATGGAGGCAATTTTGATATTTAGCTTCGGTGGAGGATCTGGCAACAGAGTGTTGCTTATGACAGGCCCATGAGATAGCATTGGGACCAAGATAGGTGATGTAGGCTGAAGTGGACTTACGATGAGAGGTATCTCTTGCCCAATTAGAATTGCAGAATGCTCAAAGTTGGACATGATTGGACTTGAAGAGATGGATGCCATGGCCAATGCTATGTTTGAGATACCGGAGGACCTTTTTTAGAGCTTGAAAGTGATTATCCTGGGGAACCTACATGTTGGGCTAGTTTGTTGACTAAGAAGGCACTATCGGGTCTTGTCAAGGCAAGATATTGCATTGAGCTAACAAGTTGGTGGAACAATGAGGCATCACATGGGTTCTCATCCGGTAAAGGCGCTAGACTTCACGAGGTTGACATGGGTGTGGTAACTAGTTTGGCACCTTCCATGTTAACTTTTGCCAAAAGATCACGAACATAGTGATGTTGGGTGAGGAAGAATTCTTGCAATGTTGGAATAATCTCAACTCCAAGACAGTGACTCAGCTGGCCCAAATCTTTGAGAGAAAATATTTGAGATAAAACATCCTGAAATTTTCTCCATTGAATGTAGATTTTCCCCATTAGATGATCTTGCCCTTGTCATCCATGCTCTTAATGACTTGGGACGAGTGAGGTTCAATGAATTTACTGCCTCTAGTGCATACCCGGTACACACCTATCTCATGTTTCATCATTGCATGTTGGATGCATAGAATAATTGATGCCGCTAAAAGACATGATCGGTCAAGTTGTCATAAGTAGATTTGGAAATTGTTTATTTAATTAACTACTTAGATATTGTGTTTATATAAAAGTATATAACTAAGCACCTCGAAATATTTTGAAGGGACACAAATAGCCCCATTAATAGACCCCGTTAATGATGCTAATTAACACATCATGTGGTTTGGTATGATAAATTATGTACCTCTCAATATACTTAGATGTAATATTTTTTTTCTTAATTTTGACCAAATATCCTTATTGACATTGATATAAGATTAACTTCCTAAATATTATCTCAATTAAGAGACTCTTCTAATAATTGTCTTCTCTATTTTTTTAATAAGAATTTTCTCCAAAATTTGAACTTTGATAGCGCAACTCGCTTATTACCATGTCTAACTTTTTTAATTAGATGTTATTTTATATAATTCCATAACACTGCCAATGATATAAGCCGGTCTTAATTCAAATTAATTCAGTCGCGTGTAGATCCACGTTCCATTGGAAAAGATTTATTTTGATTTGCCACACAGGTCAATTTTGCTAGAGAGTCCATATTCATAACATTTGATGAAAGTGGGAATACATTTTGCTATCCTCTTGTTAAGTTGTATAATTCAAATGTGTCAATTAGGTCAATTGATAAAGTTTTTGCAGTGAATACAAAATTCTAAATTAAATTCTATTTTCATTAAAGATTAAAAGGTAAGAAATTTAAGGCAAAATGATACTTTTAATTACCTCTAATTACACATTTAATAAAATAATTATATATTAATTAAGAACAACTATATGTAACGGTACGAAAAAAATGAATTGCTAACATAAAAGACATTTAAGGGAAAAAAGAAACAAATAGTTTTTTTTTTATTTTTATGTGTCTTTTTAGGCTTTGAAGTTTTTAACTTAGAGAAAATTTAGGTAAAATTTCTTAGGTACTTGTGGTGCTTGTTCTCCAATAGAAATATGACATGTATTTTATTTTTTAATTATTTAATTATTATTTTCAAAATTTTCATTAATAAATTATAAAAAAATATACACATATCATATTTTTATTAGAGACAAGCATCACAAAACACCTAAGGAACTTTACCTAAATTTTTTCCTTTAACTTACTTTGTTGAGTATTTACTTTTCAGTACAACCAATTTAATTACAACATTTAAAGTTATTTTTTTTCGCTGATAATTAAGTTATGTGTCTTTTAAACTACGTACATCACTTTCTTTTCACCACATCATTATATATTGTAATTTTTTTTTGAGCTGCATTATATATTGTAATGTTAAAATATATTTTTAATATTACGTTTATGTTACTTCAAAAGTATATGAGATATATATTATAAAATGCACCTGACAATTACATGTCCTTTTTCCTTATTTACTACCCTCTTGTCTTTGATATTGTAATTATTTCACTTACGCATCATATATTTTATAGCAATTGGCGAGTCCCAAAATGATTTGAATTTTGGAAATTAGTTTGTAATTCTTTGGGCGACATGCAAGTTAATCTAAATTAATTGGTGTTAGGTTGTGATAATTAAGATACTCATAAGGCTTTTTAAAATGTCATATTAAATAAAATTGTCTAAAGAAGACCTTAATGAATAATGACCAAGCCTTATCAAGTAATATATTTTAAGAAAAAAGCTCTTCTAAAGTTTAAAGTAAGTTTGTCACTAAAATGAAAAAATAAAAGTGTATTTATCATTAACTTAATTTAAAGTACATTAAAATCTTAACATATTAAAATTTAATAATAAATATATTCTTACTTTTTTATTTTAGAAATAAACTCATTTTAAAGTAGTCTCATCCTTATATTAAATATCTTAATGAGAAAGCAGCCTTTAATGAAAAAAAAAAACAATTAACTACATGTCATTTGTACATGTACACACATTACTCGTAAATCTGTAAAGTAATTTTTTTTATTTAATTTTATTTATTTCCTATTTAATTTTTTTATATTATCATATAATCATATTGTGATAATCAAAGTACTTTGCACATCGTTGCCAATCTAATGTTTTATGAACAAACTAAACATCTAGAAATTGATTGTTGCATTGTTCGAGAGAAGTCTTAAGTTGGTCTGATGTGTTTATTACCTGTTTCTTCTCGTGATCAACTCACAAACTTCTTCACCAAGGCTCTTACCTTATGTTCTTATGCTGCATTCCTTCCTAAGTTGGCTATGGTAGACATTTACCACATGCTAGCTTGGGGGGTATTAGAGCCTCCACATGAGTCTAACAAATAGCCACCTGATCTAGATTAGTAGCTGATATAGATGTAACTTAACCTAGCAATTAGTTAGAAGGTAGTTAGACGACTAGCTTAGTTTAAACAGTACACAGTTGAGCTAATTGTAATTTCCTACACCAGAACAGGAACTATATAAACTGTACATACAGAGATTCAATACATAAGAAATCATTACTCAACTCTCTCTAAAATCTAATAGTTATGCTGTTATTTGAGCATAACTTTACAGGGTAAAGTGGAGTAATGTAAGAGCATGGTTTTAAGTTCAATATTAATTCTTCTGTAAAGAGGGGGAAAAATAAAGGTTGGCCAGATCTTATTTTATTTAAGTATATAACTATCATCCCTAACAAAATCTTTGTAATATTCTGTCAAGTTAATTAAGGTTAATTTCTTATTTGTCAACTAAGAGTATAGTAAGTTTGGCGGGGATTCCATGAAATTTCTTAGCACTTTTATTAAGATTAAGGGAAAAATATGTCTTTAATTTCTTTAGCAACTTTTTTTTATGGCATTTGGGTTAATTATTTAAATTTAATGAAAGAAAAAAAAAAGAAATGAACAGTAGATGCTTTGTTTTAAATTTTATCATGTACTAAAAAAAATTGTTTTTCAGTATTTCCGGAATACACATCCAAAAATGATTTCTTAAAATTATATTTCCTCGTTCACCCCAGTTGCATATGTATAATACTCAACTAGGTATATGAACTTAATTGAAAAGATCGTGGAATTATAATTTGAGGAGTGTTAGGAACACATTATCTAACACACTCCTTTCAACACACTCATTTTAACACACTCTTTACTATTGAGTTACGTCATTCACTAAAGCATACATTCAAACTTGATTATCCACTAATCGAGTTGATTATATGTAAATTGAATTAATTACACGTTAATCAAACTTAAGTGTATACTTTAGTATGTGACGTGACCCAATAGAAAAGAGTGTGTTAAAAAGAGTGAGTTCCTAACGTTCTCCTTATAATTTTTTTAATTGTATGATGACCAAGGGCTTTGAGCTTCCCACTATATAATCCAATTCACACGCACGCGCATGCAATTTAAAGACTAAAGAAAACGTTTCTAACATTTGATATATATAATTTCTTTAATCACTTGAAGTTAATTAAAGTATAAACATTTCATCCATCTCAAGCTTAATTAATACATTGTTATCACTTACATTTTGTGGGTGCTAACTAATTCAGTTGGTAAAGACTTCTGCAGTTAATTGTGAGGTTCTATGATCAAATCCTACCTATACCTTCCACAAATGAGCAAAGCACGACATGAGTTCCCATTCCCCTCCACATTTTGTTTCCCATGTATGTAATTCTGAGGTCGGCAAATATGAACCAAATTATAGCACACAACTTTGCTAACCATTTATAAAGTCATTTATGAAAATGACACTCATTTCTTCGTTTTGCAGCAGAAAAAGGAAAGAAAGTTTATAACCCATTTGTTATATATTGCCATGCGCACACTAACATAATTGATCATGCATGACTGATATAGAAAAATTTAATATTACATTAGTAGCTTTCATTTTTAATTTTTTTATGTTTGTCTTACAATGATTCCTTACACCCTTTGAGATTAATTCTCATTTAAAGTACTAAGGCAATGCTTTTCCACAAGTGCTTTTTCACATACTCAAACTCCTGCCATAATCCCTTAATCATTGAGCACAAAATTACATATCACTTGAGCCCCTTGTGGGTACATTATAGTAGCTTTTAATTTTATATAGATTTGTGAACTAGTAAAGTCAAATAGTTGACCTGAAATGTTAGATTTATGAAGGCACGGGGCATTTTTAAGCCCTGAATGAATTCGAAGAGTTAAAATAATCCAACGGCCGGCATGTTCCTCAAAGCCAGGCAAGGAGGCACTCCCGTCTAATCTTTGTGAGGCAAGCTCCACTCTCATATTACATAATACATATAATCCTATTATGGCAGCAAAACAAAATCGCTTGTCCTTAATCAAAGTTGTTAAATTGTCAACAACAAACGCATGGATTATGGACAGAAATTAATAAGAATTCGCATTCATATTCTGTGCGTTTTTTGTTTCCAAGGTTAAGTGTTAACTCCAATTTAGGGTAGTTTTAGTTTTTCTAATGCTAGAATTCCCTTTGACCCTTTACATGGGGTCACATCTTTAACCCTATCAGCTTCTGAATATATCTTAACATATCATTCATTTTGTTTTCAATTTTAAAATAGAACTCACGCCGATTATATGTTTAAGTACAATTTATTTAATTTTTCATTCGAAACCAAAAAGTCGTTGCTAAATCTTAAAGAAATTATACTTCTGTGTAGTGCAACTTTTGTCAACAGATAAATTCGATTCCAGATCTCGATTTGAGGAAGAAAATCTCTTCCTTAAGAGATTCTATAGTACTAACTGATTTATTTTTAATCAAGAATGCTAAGAATAATTTCGAGTAGGACACAAAGATGTGTTAATCAAAATTGAAGTATATATTGCAATAGTAAACTTAGTGAAAGAAAATAGATAAAGATGTAATAAAAATAACTTGCTTGAAAGTTAAAGATTGCACTAAGATAATGAAAGCATTTTACAAAAAAATAATTAAATAACATGAAATGTAAAGAACAAAGAAATAAAATATAGCAACGTAAACTTGATAGGAAATATAAATTGTTGAATGATAAATGACAGTAATTAAAAGAGCAACAATATAAATGCAGAAAGAGTAAATATGCAAGGAAATGAAGTTGACAGAAAGGTAAATGTTGCATAAAAATAAAGAAAGCAAGTAAAGGAAAGCAGTTAAAAAAATCAAATAATTAATCTCGAGAAAATCACTTGATCAGGAGTATAAGAGAGTTTGCGTAAAAGTAAATGACTGGAAGTGTAAATAGACTTTGAATTAAATTTGCATTCAAATTGTAAAGTGTACAGAAAAGGAATATGATGGAAACATAATTGAATAACTTGTGTTTTGCTCGTGATTGTCAGAGTGACTGGAAAGTGTGTTTACAAGTGTGTAAGTTGATAATTTCCAACCCCTAAATATTTTCATCCTTTTGGTATTTATAGAAATCATAGGTAATTATCCCCTCTTACAAGATTCTCACAAGTATCTACAACAAAAGAAACTGCCTAATCATTGTCAGCAATTGATGCGAAATTATAAGTTGCAAACCTAAGTGTAGGTTATTTCAAGTAATAAATTTTAGGGAGCTCGAGGTCGATCAACAGGAAATTGATGAAGAAAAATTTATTTGACGTAAGGAAAATATTTTGTCACAATAATAAAGGAGATAAAATTTGGTCACAAATAAAAAAGACTTACTTGGGTTAGGAGATCTACTATTGGTAAATAGATTAAAGACAAGATTAATTCTTTTTATAACTCAATTAGAATCCACACATAATGGAGGTTTTAATCGAAAAATACAACATTCAAAGTTCATTAAAAATTATATATGTAATTATATTATGATTCCTTTAATAATCTATTAACACCACCATTTATAAATGGGCTCAAGAATTCATTGTGTCAACCTCTTGTCTACAATGAATCAAGATCTCCACTTTACAGAGGGTTTATAAATTGATTGAAAACAAAATACAACACGTATAATGACCACTTGAAAATATATCATTTAAGCACACGAAAGAAATTAATCTAACCTTAACTTATTACCAAAAGCTTCATCCTTTCACTTAAGAAAAATAAAAATTAGTTACTCATAGACAAGAAGAAAGAAAGAGAGAAGAAGAAGAAGAATAACATTACTTCAATTTAGACCAAAAGAAAACTACTACAAGATAAACAAATAACACAATAGCATGATCTTGATCTCTAAGACTAAGACTCTTAAATGATCACCCAATGATACATTTTATAGAGGATTAGGGATACAAAATAACAAGGGAGCTAATTCATGAGTGAGTGGATGAGTGGAAAATTTCAAATGACTTTTGATGAGTGAAAAATTATTGAAATTCTTTGTCTCTGAAATCATTCAGTACTGAACTCATTGCATTCATCATTTTATCACCAAGTGGTCTTCATGAAAGTTGTAGGCTTTTGGCTTAGCTTTCAAAAGCCATTAGTTTCAGCCCAAAAGCATTCCTACAACTCGAGATATGATCTAATTACTACATACTACTCAAGCCTAGCTACAGTTCCTCTGTTCTGACTTGTAAACCCAATATGACCTCTAAGTAATCCGAAATGAGTCTTATGTTTTTCATGAAAGTTGTAGATATGAGTCTTAACTTATAGATGCCAAAATTTTAGACCAATTCAGTTCTTACAGCCCGAGTTATGCTCTGATTACTGTATACTGTTCAGGTTCTAATCACAAAACCCGTGTTCTGACTTCCAAGACCAATTAACTCCACTAGATGTCTGATTTTGACCTAGACTCTTCATGAAAGTGTTACCAAGTGGCTTCCAGTACTCAAGAGGGGGGGTGAATTGAGTATAAAAACTTTTTCGCAAAACCTCTTTTTAATTAAAACAAATATCAAAAGCTTAATAAATAAATGCACAGAAAGAATGAGAAGAAGAGAATAAACAATAAAGAACAGCGTAAAATAAATGTGCAATAAAATAAATTGCTTAAAATAAAGAGATTAGGGAAAAGAGAAGCAGGCACAGTATTTATCCTGGTTCGACCACTAACCCACTTGTGGTCTACGTCCATCCTCGAAAGCCGAGATTTTTCACTAAGTATACAAGCTTCAATAGGTGCTTGCTACCGTTACAAAATAGAGCTCTTTTCACACACAGGACACTATACCCTTGTGCTAAAGTCTCGCCTGCAGGGATACCTCACCCTTATACAAATCTTGAGGATACCTCACCTCGATACAAAATATCAGGAAATAGATAAAGAGAAACTCTCACTCAGAGTAAGTAATACAAATTGAAGCACTATAGAGCTCTCTAACAATATCTCAGAATTTTACCAAAAGAGTACAGAGAGAAAAAGAGAGGAAGTATGCAAACAGTATTTTAGCACAGTTCAGAAAATAAGAAATAAGGATTCGTGCTTTGTAGCCGTGAGGGAGGTCTCTTATTTATAGAGCCTCTGATCAGAAAATTTCGCTGGAGAAATTGATTACATAATTAATGCATAAATCCATTGCGTATCAATTTCAAAAACAGAAGTTGAAAAACGTGGGATATTCGAATACAATACTGTGGTATTCGAATACCACTGATATATATATATATAAAAACGGTTTAAACTTGAAGTATTCGAATGCCGTTATAAGGTATTCGAATACCTTTTATATCAGTGTATAAAACAACAAAACAGACCCACGTTATTCGAATACCATATCACGGTATTCGAATGCCTTTAGCTGAAAACACGTTTATTAAAGCCTTTTGAAAGGGTGTATTCGAATGCCTTACATGGTATTCGAATACCTCTATAAAAACACGTTGTATTCGAATGCCTCAGAGGAGTATTCGAATACCTTATTAAAAACCACGTTTGAAGAGACTTTTTCAGAGGACAGTATTCGAATGATTTTAAGTTTATTCAAATGCTTCTGTTTGAAAACGTTATAAACACCTTTAAGAACTTTAATTTGGTTTGTGAGAAAACATGTTTTTAGATCTTTTGACTAAAACACTGAGATATCCTATGAAAGCTCTGTACAATAAAGATCCTAAGTCCTAAAGCTAAGCTTGAACGCCTTGGACTTGATCTTCTCATGATCTCATCATCTCCATATTTGTTATCATCAAAACTCAGTGTTGCATGGTAATCACATTCTCCCCCTTTTTGATGATGACAAACTAACAGTGAGAAAAGCATTAGTTCATATAAATAACAAGCATAATCTCCCCCTTGCTTTTGGAATCTAAGAGCCAGTGTTAATCCTGTCTTTTCTCAAAAGGAGTTGATTTCTCTCCCCCTTTTGACATGATCAAAAAGGATATACTCAACTAATAAAGCATAATGATATGAGGTAAGCAAAAGCATATATAATTGACAAGGAAAGTACTCATTTTATTAAATGAAAGTGGCAAGCACAGTACAAAAGTAATTAAAGGGCAGCAATACAATAAGCAGCTAAAAACAGAACATAAGTGACTGGTCCTAAGGCTAAGCAACCCCTAGAAGTAGGCATCGGGTGGTGGAGGTGGAGAGGTGGTCATTGCCGGACAAAGAAGGCTCGAAGGGCAGCACTGTTCACGTTCAACACCAGCGATTCTGTCAAACAGAATAGTGAAGGTGTTTTCCATGTAGTTCCTGTTATCCAACAGGGTAGCCAGAAGTTGCTCATTCGTGACAGGAGCGGGAACATCAGCAGCAGGAGCAGCAGGGGCAGCAGGGTCGTTGTCTTCATCATCAACTTCCACTGGGAACACCCATCCTTCATCAGTCTTGATCATCTTCATTTTGTTGAGAGTAAAGGAACCAAAGACGTGATGATGGGTTAGCGGGGTCGCGCGCTCGGTTTCCAGAAGGTGTGGATACTTGCCTAAGAAGGCAGAGATGATTATGCCGTAGGGAAGTTCATATCGCTCTTTACCTCGTGCCCTCATCATGTGCTTCATAATGAAGACGGGCTAGTTGATCTGATGGCCTTGCTTGAGAATCCATAGCATAAACACGTCGTCTTCACTCATGTAGGCGTAGTTCCCACCTCTACGAGCGAGAATGTGGGCATAGGCATAGTGGAGGAGCCTGTCCTGACTCTTCATCATGCCCCATTTGACTCCTTTTTGAGTCGAAGGTAAAGCCAACCCGGGGCGAAGAACATCCTCAATAGCTTGGTTCTTGTCGAAGAGTTGGAGGAGTGAATCTTCATCAGCAAAGTGGCCAGTGGACGGTAAGCCAAACATCTGAACCCAATTGCCGGGTGTGATCACGATGTTTTGATCGCAGATACTGGAGTGAAGTTCCTGACCTTCGATCTTCAGATTGCAATAAAACATTTTGACGAGGTCGGGATACAACGGAGCAGAGAAAGAGCAGAAGTGAAGAACGCCTTGGTGGCTTAGCCAGTTGAGAAAGTCAAAGCCACCTTCTCTCTCGAAGAAACCCAATTCGAGGTATTTAGGATGCACTAAGTTGCGCTCTCGAAAGTGTGTAATGAAGCGCCCGAGCTGTTGCTCATTAGAGGAAAGCCTGCGAAGGTCCAAAGGGTTGTTGCACGAAGCCGTCTTCGTACGAGGACGCTTAGAGCGAGAGGAGGATGAGGCCATGGAGGAGAGGAGAGGAGGAAGTGTAGAGACCGTGAGAGAGGGTGGTTACAGAAGGAGGGAAAACCAAAGGTTTGAAGAGTGGGTATAGACAAGAGAGGTGTATTCGGATACGTGGGGAAAAGGGGTATTTAAAGGAGAGAGAAGGGTATACGAATAGGAGAGCCCAACAGACGCGGTCACCAGACAGGAGGTATTCGAATACCACACCTGGTATTCGAGTAAAACACCAGAAAAAGTTTGGCTGCCACACGAGGGTATTCGAATCCTTTTAAAGGAATTCGAATGCACACGGAGTATTCGAATACTCCAGAGACTGACTGAAGGTATTCGAATATTCCAGACAGAGGAAGCTAGGGAGCGGGTATTCGAATACTACATGCGGTATTCGAATACGTCCGAGATAAACAGAGACAGAGACGTTCGGGTATTCGAATAACCCTATGGTATTCGAATGCACCGTAGAGCTATTGCGAGGACCGAGACATAAAAGTCTCTGGGTATTCGAATAACCCTTTAAGGTATTCGAATGTCCCAAACATAAAAGCGTAGATTTTCTCATATAACAGAGGAGTATTCGAATATCCTATGTAAGTATTCGAATAGCTAAACAGGAAAAACACTTATAAATGTTCGAAAATGTAATTTTTGAAAGATAATCGCATACACTGTTGATGAAGTTCCGCAAAAAAGATTTGAGAAAACTCCGACGCTCAAGTTTAATAATTTAAGAAGGATCAAACATAAATTTAAGCAAATAGCAAGCATTTAAATGTTGGATTGATCAATTATGCCCAATTCTCCTCTTATATAATAAAATGCTTCTTTTTCTAGGGGTTTAGTGAAAATATCTGCAAGTTGCTTAGATGTTTTAACAAATTCAAGAATGCAATCCCCTTTTTGAACGTGATCTCTGATAAAGTGGTGTCTTATCTCTATATGCTTTGTTCTACAATGCAGTATAGGATTCTTAGAGATATTTATTGCACTAGTGTTATCACATCTTATAGGGATGTGATCAAGCTGAAGACCGTAGTCTAAGAGTTGTTGCTTCATCCAAAGGATTTGAGCGCAGCAACTCCCGGCTGTAACATATTCAGCCTCAGCGGTAGACAAAGCCACACTGTTTTGTTTCTTACTATGCCAAGAAACTAAAGAACTACCAAGCAAGTGGCATGTCTCACTGGTACTTTTTCTGTCTAATTTGTACCCAGCAAAGTCAAAGTCAGAATAGCCTATTAGGCTACAAGAGGCACCCTTAGGATACCATAAGCCCATTTGTGAAGTGCCTACTAGGTATTTCATTATTTGTTTGACAGCACTTAAGTGAGATTCCTTAGGGTTTGCTTGATATCTAGCACACATGCATACACTAAACATTATATCTGGCCTACTAGCAGTAAGATAAAGGAGAGAACCAATCATACCTCTATATTTCGTTATTTCTACTGATTTACCTCCTTCATCTTTGTCCAAATAGCAAGACGTGCCCATTGGAGTGGCCATATGTTTAGCGTTTTCCATTTCAAATCTCTTCAGCAATTCCTTGCAGTATTTTGTTTGACTTATGAAAGTCCCTTCGTTTGTTTGTTTGATTTGAAGTCCAAGGAAGAAATTTAATTCTCCCATCATTGACATTTCAAATTCATTCTGCATTGACTTAGCAAATTCTTTGCAAAGGGATTCATTAGTAGCACCGAAAATAATATCATCCACATATACTTGCACAAGAAGAATGTCATGCTTTTTATTTTTAATAAAAAGAGTAGTATCGACTTTTCCTCTCGAAAAACCATTTTCTAAAAGAAACTTACTCAACCTTTCATACCAAGCTCTAGGAGCTTGCTTTAAACCATATAAAGCCTTTTTAAGTTTAAAAACATGGTTGGGTAGTTCATGATTTTCAAAACCTGGAGGTTGTTCAACGTATACCTCCTCTTGAATAAAACCATTCAGAAAAGCACTCTTAACATCCATTTGATATAATTTGAAATCCATGATGCAAGCATAAGCAAGTAGCATTCTAATAACTTCTAATCTAGCTACATGTGCATAGGTTTCTTCATAATCTATTCCTTCTTCTTGATTATACCCTTTAGCAACCAATCTAACTTTGTTTCTAGTTATTAACCCATTTTCATCAAGTTTGTTTCTAAAAACCCATTTAGTTCCAATTATAGGGTGATTATTAGGTCTAACAACTAATTCCCAAACTTGATTTCTTTCAAATTGCTTTAATTCCTCATGCATAGCTAGGATCCAATGTTCATCATTAAAAGCTTCAATTAAATCCTTAGGTTCAATTTGAGAAACAAAAGCTAAGTGATTACAAGTATTTCTAAGGGAGTTACGAGTACTTACACCTTTAGAAACATCATCGATAATTTGATCAAGGGAGTGATATTTTGAAGTTCGCCATTCTTTGGGAAGTTCCAAAGCTTGCGAATCTTCTTGTCTTAGTTCATCCTCTTTTTCCTTGATTTCCTTTTCTTTACTGTCTAGGTGTGTTTCCGCCAAGATTTCTGCAACATCATCAACAACAAGATCCTTTCTCGATCCACTTGGGTCAGTTTCATCAAATGCAACATATATAGATTCTTCAATAGTCATAGTTCTTTTATTGTAAATGCGAAAAGCTTTACTATGATTTGAATAGCCAAGAAATATACCTTCATCAGACTTAGCATCAAACTTGCCTAAGTTATCTTTTCCATTGTTTAAAACAAAATATTTGCAACCAAAAACATGAAAATGTGAGACATTTGGCTTTCTTCCCTTATACAACTCATATGGGGTTTTCTTTAAAATAGGCCTTATAAGAGCCCGGTTCATTACATAACAAGCTGTACTTACAGCATCCGCCCAGAAGTATTTAGGAAGGGCAGCCTCATTAAGCATAGTTCTCGCCATTTCTTCTAAAGAACGGTTTTTCCTTTCTACAACTCTGTTTTGTTGCGGAGTTCTAGGGGCAGAGAAATTATGATTAATGCCATGTTCATCACAGTAATTTTCAAAAACATTGTTTTCAAATTCGCCACCGTGGTCACTTCTTATAGAGGATATTTGAAAACCTTTTTCATTTTGAATAACTTTGGCAAGTCTTTTAAAAGCTAGAAATGCATCATTTTTATTTGCAAGAAATAAAGTCCATGTAAACCTAGAAAAATCATCCACGATCACTAAAGCATAGTAATTCCCACCAAAGCTCATAATTCTAGAAGATCCAAATAGATCCATGTGCAAAAGTTGTAAAGGTCTAGTGGTAGAAACTATATTTTTCGCTTTAAAAGAGACTTTTATTTGTTTGCCCTTTTGACATGCATCACATAATTTATCTTTTATAAAATTAAGCTTGGGTAGTCCAATTACTAGCTCTTTAGAGACCAACTTCTTTAAGTGATCCATGTGAATGTGTGCAATTCTCCTATGCCATAACCATGAATCATCATTCTTACTCAAAAGACATTTCGCATCATTTGAAGATATATCATCAAGACTAATCATATAGATGTTGTTTACTCTATGACCAATGAATTTAACATGCTTGTCATTTTTATCTTCAATTATGCAATAGTTTGAATCAAATATGACTTTATTTTCTTTATCACATAATTGGCTAATACTAAGTAAGTTATGTTTCAAGCCTTCAACAAGCAGCACATTTTCAATGGAAGAGTTAGGGTTCTTACCGACTTTGCCGATTCCAAGAATTTTACCCTTGTTATTATCGCCATAAGTGACGTGTCCATGATTCTTGGGAATAAGTGCGGTGAACTTTGAGTCATCCCCGGTCATGTGCTTGGAGCAGCCGCTATCAAGATACCAATTTGAACTCTTGGCTTTCAAGCACACCTACAACACAAGTTTAGTTTTTAACTTTTGGTACCCAAACTTTCTTGGGTCCTTGTGTGTCAGTTTTGGGTAAAGTACCCTTGGGAACCCAAACCATTTTTGTTCCACCTTTTGTACTTATATTTTTCCTCGCATTACATGTTGAAGCACTATGTCCTTTTCTTCCACAATAAAAACATTTTATAAAAAGACTACTTGAAATACTAGAATGCACAAAGAAATTTTTATAGAGTTTTTGTTGATTTTTCGGGTTATAACCTATCCCGACTTTTTAAAAAACCACTCTTTGTCTTCCTAATAAAATATTTAAATTATCCCTTCCAAAAGTAAATTTAGAAAGAGTGTTCTTTAGGTCTTCGTTTTCTTTTTCAAGTATATGACATGAAGAACAAGATGAAGAAGCAGAAGAATATGAAGGATGATTTGTGCATGCATCAATGATTCCTAAAGTTTCATTTTCAATTTTCAATTCTTCTATTTCTTTGTTTAAAACAAGAATTTGATTTTCTAAAGAAGAAATTGTTTTCTTAGATGAGGAAATAATTTTTGTGAGTTTTAAAGATTCTTCATGTAGTTCCTCAAAGGCATTTTGTAACTCATCGTAAGAAGGTAATAAAGTATTAGAACTTACCTCATTTTCGCTTTCTTCTTCATCTCCTTTTGCCATGAGACACAGTTGAGCTTCTTCGCTATCCGAGCGTCGATTGAGTCCATGTCGTTTTCATCCCACGCTATGTAGGCTTTTCTCCCTTTTCTTTCCTTGAAGGGTTTCTTTTCAAAATTTTCCTTCTTCTTTTGATAGACTGGGTACTTTATTTTCATGTGACCAGGTTTGCCACATTCATAGCAAGTTGGAGTCGATGAAGTTCCTTCGCCTTTAAAGTGTGTCTTTTTAGGAGGGAAAGGAGGTCTTCTTTGCGTTCCCTTTTTCCTGAGAAATTTACCAAACTTTTTAACTAGTAAACTTAAATTTTCTTCACTTACCTCAATGTTCTCTGAGTTTTCTTCATTTTCTTCATCATCATTTTCGATTAATGAGGAAGTGGCTTTGAGAGTTATTCCTTTTTCTTTTTATCGTTTTCTTCGCTTTGACTTAGTACCTTCGATTCGAGTTCGTGCTCATGAAGTTTTCCAAAGAGAGTAGTGGGGTCATTGTGGACAAGTCCCTCGATTCGATATTCTTTGTCACTTTGGGTTGCTAAATCTGCTAAGACATCTCAAAGACTTTGTTAATTAAATCTTCATTAGAAAAGCTTTTGCCTAAAGATGCAAGATGATTAACTATGTGGGTGAACCTCTTTTGCATTTCCTGAATGCTTTCTCCTTGGTTCATTCTGAATAGTTCATATTCACGAGTTAGAGAATTGATTCTAGATCTCTTAACTTCGCTAGTACCCTCATGGGTAACTTGCAAAGTATCTCACATTTCTTTAGCAGTTTTACAATTTGAAATTCTAAAAAACTCATCATATCCCAAAGCAGTAGTAATAATATTTTTGGCTTTTAAATTAAATTGAACTTTTCTTGTGTCTTCATCAGACCATTTATTTCGTGGTGTTTCGGTCCTTACACCATCGATATCATGTGTGGGTATAAAAGCGCCATTTTCGACAGCGTCCCAAACATCTAGATCAATAGCTTCGATGAAGATTTTCATTCTTTCCTTCCAATATGCGTAACCATCCCCATTGAAAAAGGGTGGTCGGTTTATGGAGGATCCTTCTGAAAAACCATTTGAAGAAGCCATATACTCTTGAAAGCTGCTAAGCTCTTTATACAAGAGTCTAGCTCTGATACCACTTGTTACCAAGTGGCTTCCAAATACTCAAGAGGGGTGAATTGAGTATAAAAACTTTTTACAAAACCTCTTTTTAATTAAAACAAATATCAAAAGCTTAATAAATAAATGCACAGAAAGAATGAGAAGAAGAGAATAAACAATAAAGAAAGCGTAAAATAAATGTGCAATAAAATAAATTGCTTAAAATAAAGAGATTCAATGTATTTATCCTGGTTCGACTACTAACCCACTTGTGGTCTACGTCCAGTCCTCGAAAGCCGAGATTTTTCACTAAGTATACAAGCTTCAATAGGTGCTTGCTACCAGTTACAAAATAGAGCTCTTTTCATACACGGGGACACTATACCCTTGTGCTAAAGTCTTAAAAGGATACCTCACCCTTATACAAATCTTGAGGGATACCTCACCCTCGATACAAAATATCAGGAAATAGATAAAGAGAAACTCTCACTCAGAGTAAGTAATACAAATTGAAGCACTATAGAGCTCTCTAACAATATCTCAGAATTTTACCAAAAGAGTACAGAGAGAAAAAGAGAGGAAGTATGCAAACAGTATTTTAGCACAGTTCAGAAAATAAGAAATAAGGATTCGTGCTTTGTAGCCGTGAGGGAGGTCTCTTATTTATAGAGCCTCTGATCAGAAAATTTCGCTGGAGAAATTGATTACATAATTAATGCATAAATCCGTTGCGTATCAATTTCAAAAACAGAAGCTGAAAAACGTGGGATATTCGAATACAATACTGTGGTATTCGAATACCACTAATATATATATATAAAAACAGTTTAAACTTGAAGTATTCGAATGCCGTTATAAGGTATTCGAATACCTTTTATATCAGTGTATAAAACAACAAAACAGACCCACGTTATTCGAATACCATATCATGGTATTCGAATGCCTTTAGCTAAAAACACGTTTATTAAAGCCTTTTGAAAGGGTGTATTCGAATGCCTTACATGGTATTCGAATACCTCTATAAAAAACATGTTGTATTCGAATGCCTCAGAGGAGTATTCGAATACCTTATTAAAAACCACGTTTGAAGAGACTTTTTCAGAGGACAGTATTCGAATGATTTTAAGTTTATTCGAATGCTTCTGCTTGAAAACGTTATAAACACCTTTAAGAACTTTAATTTGGTTTGTGAGAAAACATGTTTTTAGATCTTTTGACTAAAACACTGAGATATCCTATGAAAGCTCTGTACAATAAAGATCCTAAGTCCTAAAGCTAAGCTTGAACGCCTTGGACTTGATCTTCTCATGATCTCATCATCTCCATATTTGTTATCATCAAAACTCAGTGTTGCATGGTAATCACAGAAAGTTGTAGAGCTCTCTCTTATATTTCCTACAAGATAAAATATATAATTATTAGACATCTAGAACTCAATATATGACCAAAATACAGAAATAGTATAAGACATAAATCATGCTGAAAAAATCAATTAAGTCCAATTTGAGTCCAAACTTACAAAACATAACCAAGCTCAATGAATTAAGTACATGGAGAGTGTAAATGATTAAAAATGAGAGTTTATTAATATTTAAAATATGTGATTATCAACAATCCTTGTGAAATAATTGCTCAATCTTTGTTAGCAATCCTTGTGCTACAAGTAACTATTGCCAACTTTTGTTTCAAATTCAAATTCTATTTATTTGAATTGAAATTTGAATCTTCAAACATTTATTGTCTTCTAGTCGAGATCTTCACTATTTTCTTCAAAAAATCCTAAGGGTAGTTACTCCTCCTTGAATCTTAAATTTCTACACAATCGAAATTATAATTTTTGATAACAACAATTTTGATTCTAATAGAATTAAGGCATGCGTAATTTTCACAACTTAGATATCTTTCATACTAAGTCTTCGAATACACATTAATATTGTCTAGATCAAAAAGTATTATTTTTATATCAACAGATGCCCCCTTATATTTATTCTCGAAGTATAAGCGATAAATATTATTTGTTTCGAGCATAACTTTTCGATGAAAGCTTGACTTAGAGCTTCAGTTGCTCTATATCAACTTAAATTTGTCATGAGCAAATAAGGAAAGGTTAGAAAAGAAAAAATATCCAAATTTTAATTTAGAATTTAAATTATTTTTTAGCCACAACGTGGCCACTTCCCCTTTAACCAACAGTCCCACCTTTTGGGGAACCTCAATGCTAATGATGGCCTTCATGGAGAAAATAGCTTCATCTGTTCCATCATAATGTTAGCCCTTTTTAATGAGGATAGCATGCATTTCTTCCTTTTTTTTAAGTGATTCTTAAAACTAAAAAGTGAATTGTACCGCCTCACTTTTATCTCTCCTATTAAGCTTCCTCTCTTTCTCTGCTCTCTCTCTCTGAACTTCATGTGCACCATTTTTGCATTATGAAGCTCTTTCTAAAATTTCTCAGTCCTATGCCCTTCCACTTCTTTTATCCCTGCATTTTCTTCTCTTTTTTGATCTGTAAGCGTCCATGGCATCTTCTTCAACCAAAGCTGCTTCTACTCAACGATCTCGCTCCTCTTCTGAGATTAATGAAATGGTAGTCCTGCCAAATGCCGACATTGTAGCCACTCCTCTAGAGAAGAGAAGGGTTCTGTTCACCCTAAATCCTTCTACTGACAACTTAGACCTTTAGAAGTCTCAAGTAATGATCCCTTTCTCCATTGCTAATGAGAAGTATGCATTCCTAGGACCAACCATTCCTTTAAATGACTATGAGTCTATTTCCCACTTCTTCCCATGTCTAGAAGGTGAAGCTATTTCTGCCTTTGGTGTTTCTTTAAAAACAAATTCTTTGACTCTTTTGCAAAAAAAATTTCAGAAGTTCTCTTCCTTTAGGTCCCTAAACTAAGTTTTCTTACTTGTAGTGGCTGAATAGGATCAAAAATACTAAGCAGGATCAATGGAAGGCTGTTGGCATTTTTTATTTTATTCAGCTCAGTAGGGAACACATCGAGTATAATGCTCCAATGTTATCCAATTCCTTTTTTCTTTTGGAATAAAACTACTAACTTTTTTCATGTCTCTTATGGCATGCTAACCCCCACTCTCTTCGATTTGGCTGCCATAACGGGTCTTAAACTCACGAGATGAGTAATCACAACGACCTTGGAACCCAAAGAGATTATAAAACCCAATTGGTCGAAACTTACCTACACTACCTTTATCGACATCGAGAATAATCATATTGACACTAACATTGTCTCTGATGAAGAAAATGTTGCTTTCCTCATCTTATGGCTTTAGTTCTTTCATTTTCTATACTAAGTCTCTTTAAGTTCCAAAATATCTACACCATCTTACCATTCTTCTTCATGAGGGTATTCCCCTATGCTTGAACAAATTAGTCCTTGCTTAATTTTTTTTCTTTGATGGCTGAGGCCGTCAACCTCATTCAATCAGAGGACAAACCCCCTACTAACTTGGTGGTCCTTTTTGGTTACTCCAACTCTGCCTAAATACCATCTTCGAACCATATCTCCATAGTTCTTTGCCTCCTAATGTTTCCAAACTTGTAGAAAGACATCATTTATCCCACTTCCATTTTTCTTCTAAGTCTAAAAAGGAGGTCAAGGACTACAAATTTTTCTTTTGTTTGTTCATTAACATGAAACTCTATTATGATAATTTCAACTTTTCTCCTTTTGCTTCTCGAGATTGTTGCCTTGATTGGTTTCAACGACCTTTTTTTCTGTCAAACCACAAGGGCCCACTCTGAAAGTCTTAATTTGTGGAGTCACATGTTCACTACTCAAAATTTGTCCCCAAGTTTCCTAAAGTCGAAAGACTTTAGTCTTATTTTATACCTTCCCTCTTGTGTCTCAAGGCAATTTGGCTTCTCTTAATACATTCCCTCTCCCGTTTCTCCTCGAGAAGAATGTCAAATATGTGAGTCTAGAGCTAGGGATATAAAACAATATAAACACTTCCTCAAGAAAAACGCTAAGAGAAGGGAAAGTTTCAATCCTTTCGAATGTAAATCCTCTTTCTTTATAACCTTAGGTTTTAACAATTGGTAGGACCAGAATTATTCATCTTAAAAGCTTTCAATTGAAGACTGCTTTAGCAAAATGACTAATCCAGGGTCCTCTATATAGACTGGAGATGCGTAGAAGAAGTCAAAAGTACACATGTCAATGAAATCTACAAGTTCAAGAAATTCTTTAAAGTTAAATATGACCCTCAAAACTTAAGATTGGTGGTTCGAGAGGTTAAGCAAATCCTAAAGCAAAAGTGAGCAGAACATTACCAGAAATCTTATGCTCAGTTCATAAGTGTTCTAATTTCGAATCTTTTTGCTTCGTTCAATGATTTTGAAACCCCACTTTAGTTCCCTCCACTCCCCAATGCTCTTTTTGGCATGGCCAACTGGTATCTAGACCCTAAAAGTGGAGTGTTGGGTGTAGGCAAGGATTCAAAGAAACATGAGGTGACTTTTTCTAACTGCTATCTAGATAATTGTTGAGATCCAATCTATGGACGCACTCGAGTAATAAAAATATCCACCTCATGGAAAAGTATATTAATTCCTTCTTCTATTTTTGATTTGACCACTAATCATTTTTAGTTTCTTTATGCAGTCTCGAAAAGAACAAGGGTAATAGAAGACTCGGGGACAGAAGAAGATTGGGAGTACGAACCTCAAAAGCTCAAGAAAATTTCAAAGACTAAATTCAAGGCCTTTGGGAAGACCACATCTAATTCCATCTAAAAAAAAAGTTTGTTAGATTGACTTATTCCAACGCGAAATCAACCGATAAAGAGACTTTTGAAGACCCTATCGAAACCACAACTACCCCAAAATCCAAGGTAAAACTAATTAGTCTTTGATATCATCTTTGTCATTTTCATATCTGACTTTGATCAATTTTAAATTTTCAAGAAATGGCCATAGGTGTAAGCCCAATGAGGACTAGCCGAGTAAGACACGCAGTTATCAAACAAAGAGAAATTCTAAATGTTGATAGCTTTGATTCCTCGCAACAAGAGGTTGAAGAGCAACTTTCTTCGAGAACTGCCAAGTCATATTCAGTCAGTCAGAGGGCTGAACATACTATGGTAAGGGATTTTCTCTTAATTTTAGATATTCAATTTTTTTATATTAATCTTTGGATTTCGAACAGGAACCTTCCCACTAATTTCCAAGAGAAACTTCCCCTTTTAACTTGAAGAGTTCCAAGACTCTAACTCCTCCTCCTTTTCTTTCAAGGGATTCAATAAGTTCGCCAAGTGTGTTGACACCTTTGTTTGAAGTATCTCCTGCCCTTAGTGCTTGCCTCGATGGACTCTTCGATGCTAAAATCTAATATGAAAGAGAGGCGAGCATTGGAGCTGCTCGAGATGCTCCCATTGAAGCAGTTGTTTAGGTTTGATATATTTCTTAAGATTTTAATTCAAACTTGATTTTTATATGACTTGCTCTAACACATTTTTTATTTTGCAGGTATAGGGAAGCACTTCCCCCCATCCTGAACCAAGTGCACCTATAGTCAAAACTGCCCAACAGTCTGCAGTTGAAGCCCCTACTTAGCTTCATCAATCAGTTGAAGCACCAGAAGTCAATAGTGGTGAAGAGGTAGATGCCAAAAAAAGGATGAAGACGATGATGAAAATGATCCTCTAAAGCTGATTGAAGACATTCTTTCTGGGAGGACTTCTTTATCTTCAAAGTCTATTCCTTTAACTACCCATTTTGAAGTTGAAGTCTACAGCGTCTCTCTTACTCAGCTATTGAAAGAGCTCACTGCCTTGCTGAACCTTAGGTTGGATCAACTAAAGGCTACTAAAGATAACAAATAGAAGAAGGTCAGTCTCCTTGAGCAGCTTGATCGAAACAAGCAACTTCTAGATTCAGATACTTAAAAAGCTGTTCAGGAGCTCAAAAGCCTATTAGAAGACTTAATAACCAAGCTTCCTGATTTTGAGAAGGCCATTGTTGATCATCAACAACTTTTGGAGAAAAAAGCCAAACTAATGAAAGAAGTATCCAAGGCCAAAAAGCGACATTCGAAGCTATCCACTACTATTTCGACTGCTCAACAATGTATAAATCAAAATGAAAAGAAGATTGTTGAGCTCGAAGGCTAATTAGAAGAACTCAAATGACAACAAGAAGAGCTCTGAGCTGTTGTTGGTGGCTTCACAACTCAAGAACAAGAACTGAAAATGATTATAAAAAATTGGTTGTCGAAAGTAGGGACATAATGATAACAATCGAAACATCAACTCCTACTTTCGAAAAAGCTTTAACATAGAAGAAAAGGGCAACAGAGACTTTAGGATCTCTACAATCCCACTTTCAACATTTTTAATTATTCATTCGAATGTATTATTTATTTGAAGTTGTGTTTACATTAACAATGTTTATTTAATATGAAATATTTATTTCATGGATTATTAGCATATACTGCTTTAAATATTTACCATTAATCTAAGCAATTCTTTCATTAGAACTTATATTTATAATTAAATAAGCATTTCCAGAAAATACTTTTTCGATTTGATGTGGTCCTTCCCAATTTAGAGACCATTTTCCATATGACTTCGATCTTTTTTTCATGGGCAAAATAACCTTCCAAACTAAATCATCTAACTTAAAATCCTTTTTCTTGACTCAAAGATCATAGAACTTTGCAATTCTTTCTTTATATCGAATCAAATTTTCTTGAGCAATTAACTTTTTTTCATCTAATTTAATTCATCAAACATTGAATCCCAATAATCTTGTGTTGGAATTTCATCTTGACGTTGCAATCTAATTGATTGAAGGTTAATTTCAATTGGCAAAACCACCTCATGACCATATACCAAATGGTAAGGTGTAGCACCAATTGACTCTTTAGGAGAATTTCAATCAGCTCATAGAACTTCTCTTAATGTTTCATGCCAACTTCTTGCCTTTCGATCAATATGCCCTTCTATTAATCTAATTATGGTTTTATTAGCTGTCTCAACCTACCCATTATCTCGAGCATAATAGGGATTCGAAGTGATTAATTTAATATTCCTCAATTTAACAAATTCTATTATATATCGACCAGTAAAAACAGTTCCTTGATCAATGGTCAAGGTTTGAGGAATACTAAACCTATATATAATGTTTTCTTCGATAAAATTAATTATATCATGTTAAGAGACATCTTTCAATAGGATGGTTTTGACCCACTTCGTACAATAATCGATGGCAACTAATATATATTTATGTCCTTTAGAAGATGGGGGATGAATCTATCCTATCAGATCAAGTGCCCATCCTCGAAATGGCTAAGGCTTAATAATCGAATGTAATTCACTAGCTAGAACATGTTGGATGTTCCCATGCCTCTGACATTCTTCACAAGACTTAGCATAGGAATTGCAATCCTTAGCCATTGTAGGCCAATATACCTTTTGCCTATGCAAAACCCATTTCATTTTTTCACCAACCTGATGAGCACCACAAATACTTTCATGCACTTCTGCTAAGGCTGTGTATGCGTCCTTCTCACTTAGACATGTTAATAAATTTCCATCTACTAATTTCTTGTAAAGTATTATAATATAATGAAGGGCTCTATATTTTATTTTTCTTTCGACTGGTAAACTTAGGTTCCTTAAATAATCAACAATTGACTTCCTCCAATTAGAATTATCCATATTTTTTATTGAACATATTTGTAAGTTCTCAAATGGATATAATTTCTCTTTGATTTCAATTAACTTGGCTAAAGTTTCACTCGGAATCTTATAACCTGAAGCTATTTGAACCAATTCATTAGCTTCATAATTTTCTTTTCTTGGAATATGTTGCATTATAACCTCATCGAATTCACATAACAATCTTGTTGCAAAAACAAAGTACCTAAATAGATTTTGGTTAATGCATTTATATTCTTGAGTCAATTGTTTAATGACTAACTAGGAGTCACCCATTACTTTGATATTTTTGGCTCTGAGAGAAATTATTGTTTGCAAGCCAGCTATCAAAGTTTCATATTCAGCCTCATTATTCGAATACTTATGTTTTAATTCGAATAGAAACTTAGTTGGGATTCCAATAGGTGAAACAATTAGAACCCCCAAACCAACACTCCTATTGTGTTTTGATCCATTGAAATATAACTTCCATGATTTTAATCCTATGTAGGTAATATAATTTTCTTTGATCTCAGCACAAGGATGATCAGTCAAGAATTCTGTCAATACTTGGCCTTTCGTAGCCTTTAATGGCACATATTTTAAAGAAAATTCAATTAAACCAAGAGCACATTTTCCTACTCTACTATGGAAGATGGGTTTGGATAACATGTACTTCATTATACCCGTCTTTGAAATCACAAGTACATCATATGACTTTATATAATACTTTAACTTAGTACAGGAGAAATACAAAGCTAAAGATAGCTTCTTGACTGCACTATATCTAGTCTCAACATCTATCAAAACCTTACTACGATAGTAAATGGCTCTTTCAATTCTATTTTCATCTTCCTGGGCTAGTATACTTCGAAAGGTTTCATCTAATGCTGAGATGTATAGCTTCAAGGGACGTCTTGATGTTGGAGGTGTCATTACTGGAGGATTAGTCAAGCAATGCTTGATTTGGTCAAAGGCCATTTAGTGTTCTTTCCCTTTTCGAAACTTCTCTTCAACTCTAAGCTTCAAAACTAGGGAGAAGACCTTGGTCTTTCTAGATAGATTTGAGATGAATCTTCTTAGGAAGTTTATCGTCCTGAACAAAGATTGGAGTTGCTTCTTATTTGAAGGAGGTGATGCTTCAAGTATAGCCTTAGCCTTACTTTGATCAACCTCTACTCCTTTCTTTTGGACCAAGAATCCAAGAAAGTTTTTTGTAGAAACAGCAAAAGTACATTTAATAGGATTCATTTTTAATTCATGCTTTCTTATTCTTTCGAATAATTATCTCAAGTGTCGCAACTGGGATTACAATGGGACGACCAAAAAAAGGATTTGAAAAATAATGGAGTCGCCACCAATGTTTATTTAACTTAGAAAAATATTAAAAAAAACCTTTTAATTAAGAAAACTGGTCTTTTGGAAAATGAGTTTGGATTCGGGAGTTGACTACAAGTAGGGAAGGTGTTACCATCGTATATTGCTCGTTCGAGGAATGATACCTTAAGTTAGTTGTGCAAATTCAAATATATTTATTTTACCCCTCTTATAAACATTGTAACTATTTATAAAAGAAAAAAGAAGGAATCAAATTATGAAAATTTAATTTTAGCTTGATAGAATAGAGATTCTGCTCCTACGTATCTGCGGGTGCAATGAGTAATTCAAAGCCACGTCATTCTTTTAAAAAATATTCGTGGGTTGGTTGATTTTAATTATGAAAGGGATTTTTGAAAAGGAATTTTGTTTGAAAAATAGATCCACTCTTGCATAGGATTCAAGTTATCGCTAGACTACTCAATAAACCCTTATGATCCAAGTGACATTGAAGATAACATCTACTATTCAATCATTATTATTGGTCATTGTGTTGATTAAATTTTTTTAATAAAAAATAATTTCCTTTCATTTTTTGTTAAACAAAACAACCCAACCATATTAAGCCTAATCTAGTTAAACTAAATTAAACTTGACCCAAATTTTCAACTAAATCCTAAATAACACAAACCCTATTATCCCAATAATTGTAAACAAAACAAATGTATATAAATAATATATATAAAAAAATTAGAAATCAAGGGTAGTTTCTTCTTGTGGAAGTGGTTTGCATGGGGATGGTGGTGAAACAGGATTGGAAGCGAGGTCTGACATGAAGGATGGTGGTGACATTGGCTGTGTGTACAGGTGTGTCTGGCTCAAGGATCTAGTGGTCGCGATTCTGGCGATTCTAGTTTAGAGCGTGGCAAAGAGGTGGGGGCGGCGTGATGGCTAGTGTAGATCTTGCCAGACCTGCGACAGGGTGGTCCTGGGCTCGCGGTGGTGCATAGTTGGACGAAAGTTGAAACAGTTCTGAGCTTGTGGGTTCTATACCTTATGGGTCTTATGGGTTTGGATCGAATTCCAAGTTCTGAGGTAGTGGCTGATCTGGCGTGGGTCACTTGGGAATAGTGGAGCACAGTGGTGAGGTGGTTTGGTGCTGGTGTGATGGCTGCACACAGCGTCGCAATGATGGCTCGAGGTTGACAGTAGAGATGGGTGGCATGACTGGTCTAGGTAGAAAAGGTAGAGTTTATAGGGGATAGGGTATTTTTTGTATGAAGGATTGGTTTTTTCTGTATGGGTTTTGACTTGGTTCTTTATTTTGGGTGAGAGTTGTATGGTTTGGGTGGCTTGGATGGTGGTGGATAGGATGGGGGAATTAGGAAGTTCTATTTCAAGGAAGAGGACGAGGACAACAGTGGAAGTTTGTGGTGTTTCTAGGTTGGTTCATAGTGGTTACAAGAAGGTGTTGGGCTATGTTTTGAGTGGCAGAGAGAGAAAACCTTGGTCGTGGATGGGGTTTGCAGAGGAGGTGGCAGAATGGTGGTATCAAGTTTATGAGCAAAGGCAAATGATGCAGTGGTGTGATGGCGGAGGTAGTGGTCTGTGCGTTACAGGGGTTGGCGGTGATGGCTGAAGAGGTGAAGGATTAAGTGGTTTGTGGTAGGGGTGGTTCACGATAATTTTGGTAGAAGCTTGTGGATGGTAGATCTAGATGGCATGGGGTTGAGATGGTGGGGCTGTTTGAGTATGTTGTTGGCTGTGAGTGTGCATATGGATATGTTTGCTTGGGGGCTTTATAGGGTTGAATATATGTCCCCAAATTATGTTCCAAAACCCTTTGATTTGCTGGTGATAGGAGGCAAATTGGAGAAGAAATCTCATTAGATATTTCAATCAAAGCTAAAAAGAGAAACTTACCATTTGATAAGGGTGGAAAGGATGCATGATTTTGGGGTTGCTGAGAGGGTGTGCACGGCTAGGGTTTGGGTGAGAAGGAGATAGCTTAGGTTAAAGTGATGGATCTACGTTGACCCATATTTGATGGGTCACAAATTAGTTAGAGCTCAAGGTGGGTAGCCTGAGAAAAAATTGGGTTAAGCTTATGCTTACAAGAAAGTTAGGTCAACTTATTTTTATTTTTTTAGTTTTCTAATTTCTTTTTTCTTTTATTTTTTATTTTTTTATTTTTTTCGTTCTGAATTAAAAGGTTTTAATGACCTCGACAAAATTGGGTATTCACACCTTGATTAAGCAACAAAAATAAAAATTTTATGGATAAAATTGGGTATCAACAATTGCTCTCGTTTGCTTTACATTTAAATTAAATGGAAAGCAAATGAATTGATTCAATTTTGTCCATAAAAATTTTCCTTTCCTCTTTTTTTTTGTTATCTCCCCCATTTTTTGTTTGTATTGAGTGTGCGGATTAATACAAAACGCAACAGATATTAAAACAAGGTAAAAACGTGGGGTATGAGGACCTCGAAAGGTAAAAGCCACTAGTATAAGGACCCAGTGACTAAAAGGAATTGGGTATAGGGATCTCGAAACTTAAAAGCAACTAGTACGAGAACCCAAAAACTAGAGGTTGTGGGTGCAGGGACCTGGAAAACTAAATGCAATGGGTACAAAGATCCGTTGAAGCTTGATAGAAAGGTAAAAAGCTTATGAAGTCAGGTACTCGTTGAAGCTTAACAAAAAGGTAAGAAAGCTTGCTGAGCCGGGTATCCACCGAATCTTGATAGAAACAAGGTAAGAAGCTTGCAGAGTCAAGTATCCACCAAAGCTTAATATAAAACTTAAAGCAGAAAGATAAAAAGCTTGATAGAAAACTTAAAGGCAAAAATGTAAAAGCTTGCGGAGTTAAGTATCTGCTGAAGCTTAACAGAAAACTTACTGGCAGAAAGGTAAAAAACTTGTGAAGTCAAGTATCCGCCGAAACTTAATAGAAAACTTAAAGTAAATAGTAAAAAACTTGCGGAGTCGGGTGTCCACCTAAGCTTAACACAAAAATGTAAAAAACTTGTGGAGTCGTGTATCCGCCGAAGCTTGACAGGAACAAGGTAAGAAGCTTACAGAGTCTGGTATCCACCAAATCTTAACAAAAAAGTTAAAGTAGAATTGTAAAATGTTTGCAGAGTTGGGTATCCGCTGAAATTGACAAAGAACTAAAAGGCAGAAAGATAAAAAGCTTGCAGAATTAGGTATCCACAAAAAGTTAACAGAAAACTTAAAGCAAAAAGTAAAAAGCTTGTGAGTCAGGTATCTGCCAAAACTTGACAGAAAACTTAAAGGCATAAAGGTAAAAAGCTTGTGGAGTTGGGTATCCGCCGAAGTTGAATAGAAAACTTAAAACAAAAGTAAAAAGCTTATGGAGTGGGGTATCCGTCGAGCTAAACAGAAAACTTACAAGAAGAAAAGTAAAAAGCTTGTGGAGTCATATATCCACCGAAGCTTAACAGAAAGCAAAAAGGTAAAAAGCTTGCAGAGATAGGTATTCGCTGATATTTAACAGAAAACTTAAAGTAGAAAAGTAAAAAGCTTGCGGAGTCAAGTATTTGCTGAAGCTTGATAGAAAGCTTAAAGCAGAAAAATAAAAAAGCTTGCATAGTTAGGTATCCACTGAAGCTTAACAGAAAACTTAAAGCAGAAAAAGTAAAGAGCTTGCAGAGTCAAGTATCCACCAAAACTTAACAGAAAACTTAAAATGGAAAATTTAAAAAGCTTGCGGAGTTGGGTATTCGCTAAAGTTTGACAGAAAACTTAAAGCAGAAAAGTAAAATGCTTGTGAGTCAAGTATCCACCAAAGCTTGACAGAAAACTTAGAGCAGAAAAGTAAAAAGCTTACAGGGTCATGCACCCATCGAAACTTGACAGAACCTAAAGGCAATGGGTGCGAGGACCTGGGAACTAAAAAGAAATGGCGTTGATTTTGTAAATGCATGTGATGCCTTAGATGATGCATGATACAATGGATGTCTTACTGTAGAGATTCTCATGAATAAACTGGGTAAACAAATTTGACTCATCGGAGCTTTAATTGAGTCGCTCTTGGCTCCACAACTCTTAAGGACTTTTTTCCACAGCAGGATCAAGTTTGAATAGTAACAAAATTCGTTATTTTGCTTTATGATTTGCCTAGTTATTCTTTTTTCTCTCTCATCAATACTCTTATTGGGAATTCATTACGTTTTCCATAACCTTTTGAGATTGTTAAAGGAATTCTAAATGCTTTTATAATATTGTCACATGTTTCATATCTCAATATAAATCTATAATGAGAAATGCATATTGAATCAATAATAGGTTTCAATGAAAAAGGACTATCATTATAAAAGGGAAAAGT
Organism: Ormosia semicastrata; assembly: GCA_029884595.1. Classification (NCBI taxonomy): domain Eukaryota; kingdom Viridiplantae; phylum Streptophyta; class Magnoliopsida; order Fabales; family Fabaceae; genus Ormosia; species Ormosia semicastrata. Next base: position 109,687,654 of record JAQQTO010000063.1, read on the forward strand.
ACAGGAAAAGTACAGGAAAAGTAGTACAAAAGGGATTAGAATTGAAAGGTTTACAAAAGAAATTTGGAGTGGAGTTCTCTAGCTTTTCCAATGATGTTTTCTAGGATGACCAGTGCAAATTTTCCATGTATGCAACCTTAAACACCCCTTTGTCTATTTCTGAGAATATGATTTGACCTAGTTTTCATGCATTGGGCGTGTTTAATGAGAAGACTTCATATTCAAGCTGCCCTAGTTTGGCCCAAACCTTCGTGTATCGAAGCATTTCATGATTTTCATTATAAATTCAAACTAGCCCAGCTTAGCCTTAATAAACTCAAATTGCCCTAGTTTGTGACTTGAGGCAACTCCACTTCTTCGAATGTGTCAAGTACCATTTTTTACCCTAACTTTTGCCTAGGTCGCTCTTTTTGATTTTTCAACCTAGCGAGTCACTCTAACCAAAAAGAAAGGGGTTGCCCCAGTTGAAGTACGAACGGACATGCGATAGCCATGTAGTGCAAATGGTAGTATTTCATGCAAATCTTTGTATTTACAACCATCTTTAGGATAATCTTCTTGATATTTTTGTTTGCTGCCTCAACTGCCCTATTCATCTTAGGGCGATAAGGTGAGGAATTATGATGCTCAATTTTGAAACTCTCACATATCTCCTTCATCATATTATTGTTCAAATTAGTGGCATTGTCAGTGATAATTTTGCTTGGAAAACCGTAACAAAAAATCAGCTCCCTTTTGACAAACCTAATCACTACACTCCTAGTTATATTGGCATAAGAAATAGCTTCGACTCATTTTGTGAAGTAATCAATTGCAACAAGAATAAAGCGATGCTCATTTGAGGCATTCAATTCAATGGGCCTTATGACATCTATTCCCCACATCGAGAATGACCAAGGTGCTATTAAAATATTTAAAGGTACTAGTGGTGCATGAACCTTGTCAGCATATGTTTGGCATTTATGACACTTCTTCACATAATTGAAGCAACCAGTTTCCATTTTCAACCAATAATACCCAACTCGTAGGATTTTTCTTGCCATTCTATGCCCATTTGCATGAGTTCCAAAAGAACCTTCATGACTATCTCTGATGATTTTCTCTGCCTTCGTTGCATTAATACATCTTAGCAGCACTATGACGTGGTTCCTTTTGTAGAGCATTTCCCTATTTAGAAAGAAACTCATTGCGAGTCTTCTGAGGATTCTTTTGTCATTTTCTAAAGTATATGGAGGGTACTCTTTATTCTTAATAAAGCATTTGATGTCATGATGCCACGGTTTCTCATCTAGCTCCACTTCTACCATTTGACAATATGCTGGTTGGTTACAACTTTTCATTTTTATAAGTGGTGTGTCCTTATCATGACTTACTTTGAACATTAATGATAATGTGACTTCATCAAGTTATTCAATCAATTCCTTGATGTAAGCGTGATAAGGGATTAACTTGGCATCTCGAGTTTTCTATTCTCCCTTTAATTGATGAATTACCAAGGCAGAGTCTCTGCAAACCTTAAGAACTTTGGCCTTTGATTCTATTGTTGCTTGGATTCCTATGGCACATGCTTCATACTCAGCTACGTTGTTTATACAGTCAAAGCACAATCTAACAATGATTGGAATGAAATTATTTTTAGGCGAAATTAATATGGCTCCAATTTCATGCCCCAATGAATTAGAAGCTCCGCTGAACAACAAAGTTCACTTTTCTTTTTTGAGGATTCTTCTTCTCCAAATAAAGCTATTATATCTTCATCGGGGAATTCACACTGCATAAACCCATAATCCTCCATAGGTTGACTAGGCAAGAATTTTGCAAGAGCACTACCTTTTGCTACTTTTTGGGTAACATAGACAATATCATATTCTGATAGCAAAACTTGCTAACATGCAATCCTTCTAGTGAGAGTAGACTTTTCAAAGATGTATTTGATTCGGTCCATTTTGGACACTAACCAAGTGGTGTAACACAACATGTACTGCCTCAAACAATGGGCCGTCCATGAGTATTTTGCCTCATAGTTGGTAAACTTCTTACTCAAGTAATAGATGACATGCTCCTTTCTACTAGTTTCATCATGCTGCCCTAGTACACAGCCCATGGATTCATCCAACATAGTTAAGTACATGATGGAAGGCCTTCTTGCCACTAAAGGTACCAAAACTAGGGGTTCTTGCAGATACTACTTGATTTTCTCAAATATTGTCTAATAATTTTTGTTCCATTATACTATCTAGTTTCTACGCAACAACTTGAAAATTAGTTCGCATGTCATAATTAGTGGGGATATAAATTTAGCAATATAGTTCAGCCTCCCAAAAAATCCACGAACTTATTTTTCAATGCAAGGAGTTGGCATCTCTAGGATTGCTCGAACTTTGTTTGGATAAACTTCTATCCCTTTATGGCTAACTAAAAACCCCAAAAGCTTACCTGATTTTACAGCAAAAGTGCATTTAGCAGGATTCAATCTGAGCTTGAACCTTCTTAATCGTTCAAAGAGTTTTTGTAAATTAATAACATGGTTTTTTTCTGTTCTAGACTTTGCAATCATGTCATCCACATAAACTTCTATTTCTTTGTGTATCATGTTATGGAACAAAGTCATCATTGCCCTTTGATAAGTAGCCCTTGCATTTTTCAATCCAAATGACAATACTTTGTAGTAAAAAGTTCTCCACGGAGTGATGAATGTGGTTTTCTCCATATCTTCAGGTGCCATCTTGGTATGACTGTATCCCGAGAAATCATCCATGAAGGAGAAAAATGAGTATTGAGTAGTGTTATCCACCAAAACATTAATGTGAGGTAAAGGAAAATTATCTTTAGGGCAGGCCCTATTCAAATCTCTATAGTCAATGCACATTTGTACTTTCCCATCTTTCTTCGGGATAGTGACGATGTTGGCGACCCATTGAGGGTACTCTAAAACAGCTGAGCGGTTGTTTCTCTTCATCTCTGAGCATACTCCTTAAAAGTTTCAACATCCTTTTTTGCCATATTTTACAACTACAATATGTCAGAAGCCATGTCGAGATTATACTTGTATTTCCTTAAGAAAGTATCAGCTAGATTCTTGAAACTCTATATATGGGCACGTTCAAGATGCGTGTACCAATTCGAAGCTGCCCCAGTTAAACTATCTTTGAAGAAATGGATTAACAACTTGTTGTCATGAGCTTGTGAAGCCATCTTGCGAATATACATTGTCAAGTGATTCTTTGGGCAAGTAGTTGCTTTATATTTATTGAAATTTGGGACCTTAAATTTCAAGGGAATGATAACATCAGGGATGAGGCAAAGTTCGGTAGCATCGTTGAGACCATAACTACCTACTCCTTCAATGACCTATAATTTCTCTTCCAGAATTTTCAGCTCCTCTTTGGACTAAGGATTTTTAGCAGAAGAATTCAATGGATACTGTGACATGAAAGTAGGGACAAAATGTTGCGAGATTCCACTGGTACCAAGGTAATAGGCATGTGGTTAGGTTGTGCTCAATGGGTTTGAAGCATGCGTTATCATTGGCATGCTGTTGTCAAGGGGATTGGTAGCCTGTGGTAGTACAAAGCCAGAAGGGAGACCACATAGTAGGATAAAAAAAGGGAATGGGTGCTGTGTTGGTGGGGTTTCACTAGCATTTGGCCAAGTGACTTGAGTTTGGGTAGTGTTTGGTGGATTTAAAGTTGGTGTCATTGCTGGCGTGCTATTATCAAAATGATTAGTGGCTAATAGTGGTACATAGCTGGGAGGGAGGCCATAAGGTGGGAATGGTGGCACATGGGTTTCCTGAGAATTGGTGACTGAGGGTTGAGTGGTGTTATTTAGGTAAATGGTGAACGACATCATAACTCCTTGAGGATTAAAGCCTTGAAATTGCTGAGGGATTAGAGTAAAACCATGTGGGTGAAGAGGTGTGGCTAAATGTTCTTCGTTTGTAACTAAGGGGTTCCTATCTGTGCTCTTTCTATTTTCCATGGATTGTAGCATCTCCATCATCTTGGATAATTGCTCTTTGAGCTAGTTCACCTCATCCTTCAGCTATTGAGTCTATTCTATTTCATCTGTGATCCTACCCTGGGAACAAATCTTGTAAGGGTGTTGCGGAAGCTGCTTTCTCGCTATAGTGTTTACTTTTCTGCTTAAGGAAATATGATGTGAATATGCAATTATCAGAATCGACTGAACAAAATTGGCAACATGCATATATGCGAAGTATTTACTACTTATGCAGATGGATTTTTTTTTGAAAAAAAATCATTTCAATATATATAAGATGAATGTAGTGATGGATAAATAGTTGGTCCTTTAATAATGACTTACCCCCCTTTTTTTGTAAAAAAAATCTCTTTTTTTTATCTGAGCAAAAAAGAAAAACTTTTCTTTAAGAGAGGTACGATTATGACTTATCACATTAATGGACCAAACTACTTATAATATATATGTACAAATAGAGATTATGATATGGATAAATCTAAAGATAATGAAAAGGTACGCTTATTTTGTGCCTAAAGGGTTGCCTTAAATTTGAGGAATTCTATCCTAAGGATCTTTGGGTCTTTCTGATTCGTGAAAATTTTCATTGGGTGGCTCTACTATTTTAAAAGCCTCTAAAGCTAAGTATCATTTTAGCATGTTGACCACAAACAGTAGATAAACTACTAGGTGTGGGATATTCGTGAAAAAGGCATACTCTAGATGAGACTTTTGCGATAACCAAGCAGGATGTACATCTAAAATAACTACCACTATGCAACCTCTACCTAACTTAGGCTTTACTCAGACCCAGGTATAAGGTCTCACTCGAATGTATGTGATATACATGTAGGTGTAGTGGGTGTAAGGAGCATTCAAACCTTCATAATCCTAAGGACTACCCACATCCTTCAAAACAAAACAAATGCAAAACAAACTAAAAAGAAAAATCTTTATCCTAAGGTTTGCTTAACAAATAAAATTATAGTTAAAATAATCAATAAACAATTAAAACAAACAAAAAAACAAAAAGTAAAAAGGTAAAACAAACATATAAATGTCACAATATTTGCACAACCAACGTACAAAGGCTTGACTCTCAAGTGTCTCCAGTGGGATCGCCAATTGTCGCAATCGAGATCACGATAGGATGACCAAAAAAAGATTTGAAAAATAATAGAATTGCTACTAATGTTTATTTAAATTGAAAAATATTAGAAAAACCCTTTAATTAGGAAAAGTAGTCTTTTGAAAAATAAGTTTGGATTTGGGAGTCGATTACAGGTAGGGGTGGTGTTAGCACCTTACACTGCCCGTTTTAGGAATGATACCTTAAGTTAGTTATGTAAATTCAAATATATTTATTTTACCCCTCTTAAAAATATTGTAGTTATTTATAAAAGAAAAAGAAACAACCAAATTATGAAAATTTAATTTTGGCTTGATAGAATAGAGATTCGACTACTACGTATCCCCGAGTGCAATGAGGAATTTAAAGTCACGTCGTTCTTTTAAAAAAATATTTATGGGTTGATTGATTTTAATTATGAAAGGGATTTTTGAAATGAAATTTTGTTTGAAAAATAGATTCACTTTTGCACAGGGTTCAAGTTAGCACTAAACTAGTCAATAAACCCTTATGATCCAAATGACATTGAAGATAGCCTCCACTATTTAATCATTATCATTGGTCATTGAGTTGATTAATTTTTTAATAAAAAAATAATCTCATTTGATTTTTGTTAAACAAAATAACCTAACCATAACAAGCCCAATCTAATTAAACTAAATTAAACTTGATCCAAATTTTCAACTAAATCCTAAACAACACAAACTTTAATATCCTAACATCAACAAACAAAACAAATGTAAATAAACTAAATATAACAAAAAAAGCAAATTAGGGGCAGCTTCTTCTCACAATGCAGGAACATGGAAGCGGACCCATGCTGGGGGAGACTCGCCCAACACCACCAGAATAGACGACGCTATGGAAGCAAGGTCCATCACGGAGGATGGCAACAACCTTGGCGGTGTGTACTGGTAGGTCTAGCTCACGAATTTGGTGGTCGCGTTTCTAGCGGTTCTAGTTTGGAGCGTGATAGAGAAGTGAAGGTAGCGTGGTGGCTTGTGCAGATCTGGGCAGGCCTGTGACAGGGTGGTCCTGGGCTCACGGTGGTGCGTGGCTAGACGAAGGTTGAAACAGTTCTGAGCTTGTGGGCCTTATGGGTTTGGATCAGATTCTGTGTTCAGAGGTTATGGCTGATTTAGCGTGGGTTACTGGGAACTATGGAGTGCAGTGGTGAGGAGGTTTGGTGCTGGTGTGGTGGCTGTACACAGTTTCACAGTGGTGGCTCGAGGCTGACGACGGAGGTGGGTGGCATGACGGGTCTAAGGCAAAAAAGGTAGAGTTTACAGGGGATAGGGGATTTTTTGTATAAGGGATTGGTTTTTTGTTTATGGGTTTTAACTTGGTTCTCTGTTTTGGGTGAGAGTTATATGGTTTGGGTAGCTTAGACGCTGGTGGCTAGGATAGGGGAACTAGGAAATTTTGTTTTAAGGATGAGGACGAGGATGAGGATAATAGTGGAAGGATGTGGTGTCTCCAGGTTGGTTCGTGCTGGTTATAGGACGGTGTTGGACTGTGTTTTGAGTGGCGGAGAGAGCAAGCCTTGGCCATGGATGGGGTTTGCAGAGGAGGTGGTAGAATGGTGGTATCGAGTTTGTGAACAAAGTTGGAGGATGCAGTGGTGTGATGGCGGAGGTGGTGGTCTGTGCATCACAAGGGCTAGCAGTGATGGCTGACGAGGTAAAGGATTAAGTGGTTTGCACTAGGGGTGGTTCACGATAGTTCTGGTAGAAGCTTTTGCGTGGTAGAGCAAGATGGCATGGGGTTGAGATGGTGGGGTTATTTGAGTGCGTTGTTGGCTGTGAGTGTGCGTATGGATATGTTTGCTTGCAGCTTTATAAGGTTGAATATGTGTCCCTAAATTATGTTCCAAAACCCTTTGATTTGCTGGTGATTGGAGACAAATTGGAGAAGAAATCTCATCAGATATTTCAATCAAAGCCAAAAAGAGAAACTTACCATTTGATAGAGGTGGAGAGGATGCATGATTTTGGGGTTGCTGAGAGGGTGTGCACTACTAGGATTTGGGTGAGAAGGGAAATGACTTTGGTGGAAGTGATACATCTGGGTTGATCCATATTTGATGGGTTGCAAATTGGTTTGGGCTCAAGGTAGGTGGCCTGAGAAAAAAATGGGTTAAGCTTATGCATACAAACAAGTTGGGTCATCTTTTTTTTCTGGAATTTCTTTTTTCTTCTTTTATTTTTTTATTGTTTATTTTTCATTTTTTATTCTGAATTAAAAGGTTTTAATGACTCAAACAAAATTGGATATTCACACCTTGATTAAGCAGCCAAAATAAAAATTTTATGGATAAAATTGGGTATCAGCATCAAGTTTGTTAAATGTTCATATTCTAACTTTGATTTAACCACCACATCATCAATATAAACCTTTATGAATTTACTAATTATATCATAAAAGATAGTATTCATGACCCTTTGATATGTGGCTCTAGCATTTTTTAAACCAAATGACATGACTACTTATTCATAGGTGCCAATTGCTCCTGGACATCGAAAAGCAGTCTTCGATACATCCTCTTCAGCAATATAAATTTGGTTGTACCTAGAATAGTCATCCATAAAACTTAGGATTTCATGGCCTAATATTGAGTCAACTAATATATCAACAATTGGCATAGAATATCCATCTTTAAGAGTAGCAGAACTTAAATCTCGAAAATCTATGCATATTCTTAAGGGGTAATTACTTTGTAGGCCCCCAAAATTTTTAGGATAATTCAAATAGGTCCCTAAACTAAAAAAGTTTGTAATTGGGTCCCTGTACTTAAAAAAAGTTTGTAATTAGGTCCTTGGACCTAGACGTCCATTACTAATTTGTCAATGCAAACAAAATATTCCCTAATTCTCTCCTAGTTGTCATATATATATGGAGCTGGATTGCCATGTCATGTTATTAATCCATGTCACTCTCCACATAGTAAATTAGGGTACTAAACCCCTAAATTTACCCCCAAATCCATTGTCATTTCCCCAATTCCCTCCATTTTTAGCAACCAAACCATATTTCCCCCAACTCCCTCCATTTTCAGCAACCAAAGTGTATTTCCCCCAAATCCCTAAGCCCATGTTCTACACTTTGTCATTTCGGTGTTATTGTGCATTGTTGAAGCAGTGCCCATTTGCTACACTTCCTCCTTCTTTGTTGCTATTCGTTGTTGAAGTAGTGGTACTATACAAGAATCTCTAGCTTTGGACAACACGTGAAGGAAGAATCTTAGCATCTGGATCTAGTCCCTTATAGCAGCTCAGGTGCGCACTGTGTCCTTCCATTACAATGCAAACTTTTAAAAAAAATTGAGTTATAATATTTGTTTATAGCTTTGAGGTAATTTATTTGCTTGTTACAATGTTTTATAGCATGTCTATTTGTTGTTTATTATGTTGAAATGACATGTGACAAGTTTAAAGTAAACCTCTATCATAGGGGTCAATTTTTTAAATGTAGATCATATTTGGAATTTTTGGGTAGTAGGACCAAAAAATGCATTTAGTTTGACTTTGATCACTGGTCACTGCAAGAAATTGTTACTATATTAAAAGATTTAGGTTATAAGGGGTATGTGAAAATTTGGTATTTGGAGCCTGGTAGATGCATGAACAGTGGCTTAAAAGAGTTGAAGAATGATGTTGATTGTGTGGCAATGGCCAGATTAGTGTTAAGCATAATTATGAAACATGTGAAAATATTTGTGATTGTTGGTTATAATGTAAGAAATGGGATTGAAGTAACATCATTGGATCCAGACTATGTGCCTAATTAAAATAAGATTGGAAGTGATGAAATGCAAAGTGATGAAGTGTAAAGTGATGAAGGCGATAGTAATAGCGTTGATAGTGCCACGAAGATTCAATTTGAAGATAGTGCTGATGATGGAGAACATGAAGATTACTTTGTGAATGACCCTGACTAGCAGGAAGCAACTGAAACTGCACAACACCCAATTGAACCAAACAATTTAAACCTCAATCAAGATGGATCCTTAAACCTTAGTACTTATTTATTACACTATGGCAACTCTGAAATTTCATTTGGATATGAATATGAATATTTGGATAGCATGGATGGATCTTCAGATGAGGGCTTTAGTAAACCAAAATATCCATTGTATAATCCTAAAGACATGTGTATGGATTACAAGTGGATATTAGAGTTAGAATTTACCTCTATTGGCCAATTCAAGGAAGCTATTAAAGAATGAGCCTTGTTGAATGGAAGAGATGTTAGATATGTTAAGAATGACAAGGTTATATGTAGAGTGAAGTGCAATAGAGTAAGTTATGAGTGGTTAGCCTTTTGTAGCAAAGTTGGTAATTCCATAACTTATAGGCTTAAGACCTATAAAGTTACACACATATGTGGGAGAACCTTTAAGGGTTATTTAGCCTCCTCTGATTGGGTTGCAAATAAGTTAAGTGCCTTAATAAAGATGAATGAAAAGTTATCTCTTTCACATGTTATATAAAATGTGAAAGATAAGTACATAGCTAAGATTTCTGTTACAAAGGCCTATTAGCAAGGAGAAAGGCATATGAAAAATTACAAGGAGAAGCCATTGAGTAATATGGTAGAATATGGGACTACTGCGAGGAGGTTCGAAGGAAAAGCCCTGGATCCACTCTAAATGTAATGGTAGGTAGACCTACACTAACCCATAAGCCACGTTTTCAAAGGTTATATATGTGTATAGTTACTATTAAAAGGAGCTTTTTGGTTAATTGTAGACCCATTATTGGCCTTGGTGAGTGTCATCTAAAGGGTCCATATGGATAGCAACTGTTAGTTACTATTGGCAGGGATCTAAATGATAACTATTTTCCCCTAGCGGTTGCTGTAGTAGAAAGTGAAACAAAAGACTCATGGGGTTGGTTTTTAACATTGCTATTGGAAGATATAGGGTCAGAACTTGAGAGAAGATGGGTATTCATTTCTGACTAGAAGAAGGTATTGTTTTACCTTTACTATTAATTATTTATACTATATTTCCAATACTGAAATTATTGCTATAACTTGTTACTACTGCACATTTACAGGGTCATGTTCAGATTTATAAGGAGAGGATTCCTGGTGTTGAGCATAGATTCTGTCTTAGGCATTTATATGTCAATTGTAAGAAGAATTATGGTTGGGGGACAGTTCTAAGAGACTTGATCATTAGCACTAAAAAGTAACCTATGTGAAAAAAATGTGAAAGGAAAATGAAGCAGTTGGAGAAGTTTAAGAAGGAATGATATGACAAATTAGTGAACTATCCCCTGCATTGTGGACAAGCTCACATTTCAGCTTTTATTCCAAAATTGATATTTAATGAAAAATATATCTGAGCCTTTCCATGGTAGACTCTTGGAAGCCAAAGACAAGCCTATCTTGACTATGTTTGAATGGATAAGATGCTATTGGATGTCTAAGTTTGCTGAAAAGAGAACCAAAGGTGAGAAGTATAAAGGAAAGATCTTGCCTAAACCTAAGAAAAGGTTGGATGCTGAGGTAATTAACTCAAGGAATTGGACATCTAAGTGGGCTGGAGGTCTCAAATTTGAAGTGTCACATAATAATAGACACGTTAATGAGAAGTTTGTTGTTGACTTGGGCATTGGTAGTTGCACCTATAGATTTTGGGGATTGACAAGTTTGCCTTGCCAACATGCTTGCAATGCAATATTTTTTAAAGGGGATGAGCCATAAGACTACATAAGTAATTACTACACCCCTGTAGCTTACATTACTTGTTATGGACAGGTTGTAAACCTAATGAATGGGGAGAATATGTGGTTGACACTGAATATGGACAAAATTGCCCCCAACTCATAGAGTGAAGCTTGGGAGGTCTAAAAAGTTAAGATGAAGAGAACTTGATGAAAATCTAAAGCAACAAAGGCTTAGGAAGATTGGAACAATAATAAAATGTTCACGGTGCAAACAAGTTAGCCACAACAGGAAAAAGTGCCAACTACATGAACCTGCATGTTCTGTTGGTGTTACTACTGATGGAGCTTCTAGAACTACTACTGGATCAGCTAATGGTGGATCTACTGGTGCCGCTACTGCATCTAGAGTTACTATTGGATTTGTTGATGAAGGATCTACTAGTGCCCCCTGCATCTAGAGCTACTAGATCTACTATTGCATCTAGATTTGGTACTGGATCTGCTGGTGAAGGAGCTGCTAGTGTCCCCTGCATCTAGAGCTACTAGATCTGGTACTCCATTTAGAGTTACTAGATCTGCTACTTTATCTGGATTTGGTACTCTATCTAAAGTTACTAGATCTGCTACTGCATCTACTGGTGGTGGACCATATGGACCTAGTACTCCATCTAGAGTTACTATATCTGCTTCTGCTACTGCTACTGCATCTGTAGCTGGATATGGTAGAGCATCTGGATTTGGTGGTGTTGGTGTATCTCAAGCTCATATTGGAGCATCTCAATCTGTTGCTGCATCTTAAGCTGATATTAGATTATCTCAGTCTGTTGGTGCATGTCAATCTGCTGGTAGGGGAAAAGGGAGAGGCAGAGGGAGAGATAGAAAATCTGCACCAGCCATTATCCCTCTCGAATTAAGAAGACCAAAGGTTCCAACAAAGAGAAAATTTGCACTACCCAATAGCCAATGAGGGCAATTATGTGGGACTACTTTTTTTGTGTGTTTTTTTTGCATCAAATTAGAATATGTAGGATATGTGTGAATGTGGCCAACATGTTTTGGACCACCTATTTGGATCTTTTGGACTACTTTATTGTAATGCTAGTATGGGATCACTTGAATTTTCCTTATCATTAACAATAGTTTATTATATTTGTTAGCCGTGTTAATTTTTCATCAAGTTGTTTGCTAACAATTTGTTTCCCTATCATTAATAATAGAATGTCATCCATTGCTTCGTCGTAATTCCACTGTCTTAGGATATGGTCACTCTTTAACACATAATAATTTATATTATCAGATTTGGTTGAAGTCAGATTTGGTTGTTTTATAATAACAGAAACAACAAACACATAACAATTAACTTCCATTATAAAACTAAAACCAATACATTACAATATCTTAATACATTCCACCCAACATAATTACAATGTCTTACACCCTATATAACTACATTGTCTTTCCCTCCAAATCCCACCCTACATAACAGCAATGTCTTACATTAGCCTTAACACACCACCACACCTAACTGAATTCACCATACTAAATAGCAAAAAAATTACAGTCAACACACAACAACACCACATCAACATCTTGTACTTATTCAGCTTTCGATTTTCAACTTCTAATTTTCTTATTCTCCTTTCTTACTGTATATACATTGCCCTTGCTCTTTGGTCTACTGGATCTTCTATCCATTAGAAGAATTCACATTCACTTGTCTACACAATCAAAATGTATAGTTATCAGAATAATTTTAGATTACAAATTCATGATAAATCTAAAACCATTATCAATAAAAATCAAACTAACCTTAAAATTAGGGCATTGCATAAACCTTCTTCTAGGGTTGGCCTCTATCTTTGATGTTCTAACATACATTAGATCACCACAATAATAGTGAGTAGGTAGTCTCCTTCTGCTGCTCGACTGGGTGGAGGTTGATGGCTTAGTAGGGCTACATAATTCGACCTAATAACTCGAGAACCCGACTAACCCGACCCAACCTAATATAAAATATCTGGTTTGGTTCGGGTCATCGGGTCCGTTCAGGTAGAACCTGATCAACCTGATAATTTATTAGTTCGGGTGACAGGTTTAGTAAATCAACCCGATGACCTGACCCAATGACTCAAACAAAAATGACGTCATTTTGGGTAATATTTATATATCCTTCTTTATTCCTTCATTTTGTTCTGCCCAACATTACTGCTCACTCTCACTCTGCATTCTGCAAAATCCCCAAATTGAACCCTCTCCTAACCCTAAGCGGTGAGCCCCCTTTGTTGGCCGCAGCTCCTCAATCTCAGGCTCTCAGGCATATTGGGCAAGTAGAGCTGCTAGCGATTCATATCGGTGAGGGAAAAAGGAAGACGGCTTAGTGCGTTAGTCGCGGGTCGAGGTCGCAGTGGATAGTGACTAGGTCGCAAAAGTGACGCAGTTTAGGTAGTTGGTGGCGCTGCTGGTGATGTGGGTGGTTTTGTTTAGGCTTAGGGCAGCGGGCATGTGATGAGTGATTTTTGGTCAGGATTTGGTTGCAGGATCTTGGGTCACTTTAGATATTTAAATCTCAGATTTCCAACAAACCCTAACATAATAACTTGGGAATCCTCACACTGAACCAAACTAAAATTCGGTGAAAAAGCAGTGATTCCAGCAATGAACCACTGATTCTGGCAGTGAACCACTAATCAGAGGAGGAGTTGTGGCAGATCTGGAGGTGCGAGTGGCATGGGGTGAGCTGCGAGTGCGAGCTGCAACTCTGCGAGTGTGAGTTGCGAATGGAAATGGCGAGATCTAAAGGTGAGAGCGGTAAGCTGTGAACGGCGAACAACAAGCACGAGCTGCGAATGACGAGCATAAGATGTGAAGGAGGAAGAATGATCGCGCGAATGTGAATGACAAGCATGAGCAGCAAATGGCAAATGCAGCGGAAAGCAGGAGTAGTGAACAACAAATGTGAGCTGTGAGGTCGAGGGTGTGAACTATGGCAACGAAGAATCAGGGAGTTTGGAGGAGTCTCTTTGAACAACCCAATTACTTGACCCGAACCAACCCGATTGTAATCGGGTTGGTTCGGTTCGGGTTAACAGGGAAACTTTTTCCAAACTCGATCCAACCCAACCTGACCTCAACTAATTGGTTTAGATTTTTATTTCCCTTAAACTCGACCTAACTCGATTTGTGTGTAGCCCTATGGCTGAGTAATCGTGAGTCTCCTATGAGCCAATGACTGTAGGGATGATGATATTGGAGTTACAGAAGGAGAATAAAGTTGTAGACAGATTGGGTGGGTGAGATTTCTCAAACCATAACAGTACATTTTAGGGGAAATATATATTTTTTTTTTATTTTTGTAATTTGCTCACTTGTCATGACTTTGACACCTAGGATGGCCACATCAGAATTGTGACATATCATACATGCTAGGTCATTCTAGTTAACCGAGCAGTAACGAATGTATGGGTCTAAGGACCCAATTACAAATTTTTAGAACATTAGGGACCCAATTACAAATTTTTTTAGTTTAGGGACCTATTTGAATTATTCCAAAAAGTTTGGGGACCTACAGAGTAATTATCCCTACTTATAACTTACCATTCTTTTTTATAACAGGAACAATATTAAAAATCCAATTTATATACCTGGTAATTTGAATGAATTTAGCTTTTAATAACCTTTTGATTTTTTCTTTGATCTTGAGAACCACTTTAGAAGCAAACCTTCTTGGAGCCTGGTTTATTGGTATTTGACCTGCTCGAATTAGTAGTCTGTGTTATACCAAATCTCGACTAAGTTAGGCATTTCTTTATATTCCCATGCAAGATAGTCTTTGAATTCTTTGTGCAATTTAATCAACTCCAATTTAAAGTTTTTATTCAACAAACTACTAATGAAAGTAGGTCTTTTGATTACATCATTACCTAAATTAATCTCCTCCAAGGGGTCCTGTCCTCTATCTTTTTAATTTCTTGAGATGGAGGGGCCTATTCAAACCCTGAAGAGGAGTTATCATATATACAGTCAAAGTTGGCACCTTCTATGGTGCTAAGTTTTTTAGCCATATAGGCTGAGATTCAAGTCAATTGAATCGAGATTGCGCTTTCAGTAGTGCAATTGTTAGCCATGTAGGCTGACAATTGAACCAAATGGCTCTCAATTGTCATCATTATTACAAGATTAAGTTAAATTTAATCAGCTTTTAGAATTAAAAAAGGAGTTTATAGGCCCTAACACCACTATTACTGACTTGAATCGAAATTGAATTGGCCTTTGGAATTAGGGAGAAACTAGTAGGGGTGAGGTCCACCATTTCAACTGCCTTGCTATTGAAGATTGCTAAGTCCCAAATACAGAAGGGCTTAACCCCTGGGACATAGATTTGGAGGTTTGCGTGATTCTACTACGCATAGCACAAGGTATCGTCTGCTTTGACCATCTCCAGCTCTCCCATTTGATTCAACAGGAACATCTTTTGATGGACTGTCGAAGGAACTGCTCTTATAGTGTGTATCCATTCCCTTTCGAGCAGTAGATTATAGCTAGTTTTCGAAGGTATTACTATAAACAAAGTGGACTTTGTCACTGAAGCCACCTTGATGTCAAGAGCCATTGCACCCTCAGAAGTCGAAGACTTCTCATTGAAATTTGTGACCACCATATTGTGGGGCAGCAAGTCTTAGTCTATTTTACTAAACTTCTTAAGCATACTTTTAGTTATGAGGTTTATAGAAGCACCTCCATCAACCAGCACCTTTCCTATTATTTTTCCATCTAACACGACCTTAATGAAGAGAGGGAGTAGGTGGTTCTTCATCTCCCTAGTTGGCACATTCAAAATTGTAGAATTTTGTTTAACTTTGACCGTGTCTTCTTCAACTAGGTACCATCCTGATTCCTCTTAATTATCCTCGAAGTCTTCCTCAGTGTCCATGCCTTCGTCACCTGTAACAGCAAAGTTATATGGAAGCAAAGACACCACGTTAACTCCAAAGATGATATCTAGGTCATCTATAAAATTAGATTCAAAAGAATCTGTAATCATGTCCTCCTCCATAGGACTAAATGGTTTGGTTTTTCTGATTGTGTTTACAGGTGGTCCCTTAACCACTTCTGCATATGGCCTTTGCTGTATCTGTAGTTGTGCCATGGCTTATTGTTATTGTTATCTTAACTGTTGGGCCTTTCATCTCTAGGTTTTCGACATGTAGGGGCTTAAACCTTGGGTCAAAGCCTCACTTACAGTTTAAACCCAAGTATTGGGCTTTACACTTCCACTAACGGGATACTGTATCCCGAGCTCAAACCTATGCTAATTTGGCTTAGTTTGAAGAATCTTCTAGGTGTGAGGGTTGATTCTAAACCACTAGTTAGGAGCCACATTGGCTGGGGGCAGCCTCATCTTCCTTTTTCTCTTCCTCTCAGTAGAATCACTTATTGCCACAACATTGTGGTTAGTAGCGTGATTGTGGATTTCGATAGAGCTTATCATAGGAGCTTTATGCTTTTGTCCCCGTTTCCTGGAAACCTAGAAGGATTTAGTAGCCAGGTTGTGATAACTTCAGGAAATGAAGTTATTTCACTTAAATTGGAATGTTCATGTGCATGATATTCTTAAGTTTTTAAGTCCAAAGGTTCAATTCATGCATAGTTTTGATGATTAAAACTTCCTGTCTCAAATGATTAAGAATTGAATATTTAATATTTGAGAAATTTGGATGGATCTTGGTTTCACAAACTTTATCATTGTTTTGATGCAGGTATTTAAGATGAGAAGGTCTTGAAAGAAATAAAGAAAGTGAAGAGAATTTTAAAATGGAAGAAAGTGTGAAAGGAGAATGAGTTGACAAGCCATGCCTAGGCATGAAAAAGCCACGCCTAGGCGTGATACTCTTAGGTTTGCAAGAAAACCAGACAGAGACACCCACGCCTAGGTGTGGAAAGGCTGTACCTAGGCGTGGGAAGCAAGTGGACAGTACGAGTTTTATTTTCATGCCTAGGTGTGGGAAAGCTGCGCCTATGCATGGAAAAAGCCAAAGTCCACGAAATTAGCCTTTTTATCTGAGTTTGGAGAGCATTGGAGGCACCTTTGGTTTTTTTTTTTTCTAAAAATAGAGTTTGAAAGGGAAAGTGAAAGGAGGATATTTCTGCTTAGAAAGGAGGAGAATCAAGTGAAGAATCAAGATCAAGGGGAGGAAGATTAAGCTTGGATTCTCTCCAATTTGTTCACTCTTTCCCTTTTCTCTCTTATTTTGTAATTTGATGGATCCCATGATTATATTTGTTATTTCTTCTCTTATGATGTGTAACTAAACTCTAATCTAGGAGCTCTCTAGGAGCTTTTTTATGAATGCGAATATTTTGTAATTCCTTTGGGTTTCTATCAATGAATTTGGTTTTGTTCTTCTATACCTATGCTTAATGCTTGTTCTTGATTGGCCATCAATTGTATGATTATAGTATTCTCATTTGAACTAGACATAGGGAATTGAGAATATGGACATGGTATGGTTGATGTATGTTCAATTACATTCAAGTTATTTGGGTATATTGATTAGCTACTAGGATGGACACATACCCTTTGGCCATGCATAGTAGGTGTTTTAAACTTGGTCTTAATGAGTGATTCTTATGCTAATTCACATGGACACATAGTGGTTTGGGTAAGTTTCATATAAGTAATTGACCTAGACATAGGCTTTTATCTATAATCAGTTTCTACTAGCAAAATCAATTCTTTGGTAGATGCTCTTGAATTGCAAAAATTCAATGAAATAGCAAGTGAATAGGGACCCCTAGACTTTATTCATACTTATCTCTCTCTTGCGAACTTGGTTTTTCATGCATCTTATTTTATTTATTTTAAGTTGTTATTTTCATTTAAAGCCACCTTCATAATTCGATTACTTGGATAAGATCTTTGTGAAAAGTGATTAGGTTTTAGCACATTCCTAGTTATCAATCCCTTGGGACACGATACTTAACTTTCATTATATTACTTGTCGACCTGTGCACTTGCGGATCCCAAACAGCTTGTCAAAAATAACATTGTACCAAGGACATAGGGACACTTCCCTTTTTCCTTCCTTCTTCCTCAGCATAAATTCCACCAAAGTTTCCCCAGCTTTGGGGTAAACCTCTTCCTCAATGGCCTCATAAGCATCGAGATCAATTTCAGCACTGACCTCAGGAGTAGTCTCCTTAGCTACTATGACCATGTTCACTTATGCAAAGTTTATGGGCTCAATGTAATTGGCATTCACTTCAAAGGGATCCACGTCATCTCTTTCTTTTTCTGTTCAAACTTTAATCTTCCTTCCTTGATGCTTCGTTGGATTAAATCCCTGAAATGAATACAATTATTAGTCGAATGGCCATATCTATTATGGTATGCACAATATTTTTGACCTTTTATTTCTTCCAAATAAGGGATTTAATGATCCTCATGAAATTTGATTTGTTTATCTTTTAATAACACATCAAAGATTTAGTCTGCCTTAGTTATATTAAAAGCATATAATTTCCTATTTGGGAATTTCATTTTATCTTTAGCTCGATTAGGCATTAAAGATAGGCAAACATAATTAGGGCCAACTTTTAATTTTGTAATGTTAACTTCGTTCTCCTTATCATCTTCAACCTCATCTATTTCACATAGGCCACTTTATCCTTTTTCGATTGTGTATAACATTTTTCTTGCGTATCAGGTGTTTCAACATAAGCAATTTCTCTCTTCTGAGATGTTTCTTGACTTTCTTTTTTTCGAGTTTTAGTTGCTCAATTTGTCTCAACTTATCATCAAGTTAAGACATATTTAACAGTTGTTGGTTTATTAGTTTCTTTCAATTGGGATAATCTAAACCACCAACAGTCAATTTGACCACTTCAAATTCTGGAATGACTGTAAAGCATCTAACTTTCATTTGCCTAAATCTTGCTAATTCATCATCGATGGATTCCTCATTACCTCTTCTAATGTTAACCAAATCCACAAGACTTACTTTAGTCTCTGCTCTAAAGAACTGTTCATGAAAGTTCCTTTCAAGTTGGTTCCAAGAGTGTATCGAATTTGGTGAGAGAGTTGTAAATCAAGTAAAGGAATTATTGGTTAAATAACTGGGGAAATATTTCATTTTCAAATGTGTTCAACTGTGGACTCTCCACTATTACCAACAAATTTTGTTAAGATTTTAGGAGCTTTCCATCCTCTAGGCAATTTTTCCTATTGAATAAATTCAGGAAAGGCTGACATAAAGTAAGGTTGGTTTGCGTAACCTACATTGAAACCAACCTATTTAGTAGTTGTTCAACTACTTGGTTAATATTTTGATGCCCCCCAAGATTGTTTAGTCTAATTCTCTCAAGGAGGTTATCAACATTCTGGTTTCGATTAACTAATCGAAGACCTATATTTTGGCCAAGTTGATTTTCTCTTGGCTGATTATCCTCAATTGGATTATTAACATTTGTGTTGTTTATCAATTGAGTATTATCTTGGTATGTTTGGTTGAGCATTTCCCCCTTGATTTCCAGTAGATTCTTCTAGATTTCTAAACACATCAGCAATCCTACTCATTTGTCTGGCCAACGTTGTGTAAGTATTATTGGTTGACTCTATGAGTGAGGTTATGACAGTGGTCCTCTGCTGAGTTAGCATATGAACCATTTCGTGATTACTCTCATTAATTTGTTTCTTGATATTATTTAGAGCTATATTCGTGTTCCTAGATAGAACTGAAGACATATCCCCAGGTAAATTAGGGAAAACAAGTGTTCCTACATTTAGCCTAGCTATCAGTTCGAATTACACTTGTCCTTACCCTTCGGCAATTGATACTTACTAGTTGGTTTCTTAGTGAAACATTTGGTATTGTGCTTGTTTAAGTAGCCTGGGCAGTGCCTATACTTTGTGTAATGTTTTGGGGTGTGAATCTAAGATGCAACCCATATAAGGGTGTCGTTTGATTGGCCCCAAGACTTCTATTTTCTAAGTTAGAAACAAGGATCCTTGTAATTCCTATCACCATATGATCTAAGGTCTGTGGCAAAGTTGAGGACACCATGGTGTCTCTATTCTCATTTGCTCCATTGTTCCCTACCTAAGGGCTTTGAGCATTGAATGATGTATTATCAAACATTCTTGACACTATCTTTCCACTTCTTAATTGCATAGACGACTAATGTGATTTTTTATGAACTAATATTTCGATTAAGTTCCACCGGACATGCCAATTTATTTAGTGTAACTTTTGTTAATAGACAAATTTGATTCTAGATCTCGATTTAAGGAATGAAATTTCTTCCTCAAGGGATTCTATAGTACTAATTGGTTTATTTTTAATCAAGAATGTCAAGAATTATTTCGAGTAAGACATAAAGATATGTTGATCAAAATTGAAGTATAACAATACTGCAATAGTAAAGTTAGTGAAAGAAAATAAATAAAGTTTCAATGAAAATAACTTACTTGAAAGTTAAAGATTGTAGTAAGATAAAGAAAGAAATTTTAAGAAAATAATTAAATAGCATGAAATGTGAAGAACAAAGAAATAAAATACAATAAGGTAAACTTGACAAGAAATATATATTCCTGAATGATAAATGATAATAATTAAAAGAGCAGCAATATAAATGCAGAAAGAGTAAATATGCAAGGAAATGAAGTTGACAGAAAGGTAAATGTTGCATAAAAATAAAGAAAGCAAGTAAAGGAAAGCAGTTAAAAGAAATCAAATGATCTCGAGAGAATCACTTGATCAGGAGTAGAAGAGAATTTACAGGAAAGTAAATGACTAGAAGTGTAAATGGACTTTGAATTAAATTTGCATTGAAATTATAAAGTGTACAGAAAAGGAACATAATGGAAACATACTTAACTAACTTGTGTTCTGCTCGTGATTGGAGTGACCGGAGAGAGTGTTTATAAGTGTGTAAGAAGAGAATTTCCAACCCTTAAATGTTTTCATCCTTTTGGTATTTGTAGAAATCTTAAGTAACTATCCCTGATCTGTTGATTATTCCTATATTTTAATCACCTTGTAATTGATTCATTGAATTCCATTTGTGCTTAATTGTCATCATTTAGCTTAGTTTCTGATATCAAACCCTAATTGGAACATTACTGTGAAACTTTGCTTAAATATGTTCATTAGTACTCATAATTGAATTATGCTTTTCAGTCACTGCGCTTCTTAAGGTTCAATTAGGTTTAATTAAGTTGATTTTGACACATTTTATGATATTGAACCTAATTGGATCATTGAAGGAATTATTGCATGAATTAGCCCTAATTTATCTCTTTGACAATGTTCAATACTCTAGCTATAATTTGAGTTTTAAATATCTGATTGATGTGATTTTGGTCTTGTAGGAAAGCTAAGACAATTCTTTTCTACTTTTATGAAGACCTTAAAGGCTCAATCACACGTTTGGATAATTCAAATTGGAGTTGAGGCAAGGACTAGGGTGCTGATCCTGACAGCTTGACCTTTGTATACTATTCATGACATATCTCGAGTTACAAAATGTCAAATGGGCTGAAATTTTGGTGGTTGATAGTTAAGATCCAAATATACAACTTTCATGTTGAACACTTTTCCAGATTTGGAGGTCTAATGGGTCATATTGAGCTTATAAAATCAGATTACAGGGCCTGCGTCAAAATACAGGGCCTAAAAGTACACGACCGTGTGAGAATACATGGCCTAGGCCATGTACGCCTCTGACTTTGCAATTGAAATAGTGAATTTTGGACCCCCAACTCAGAATCATACACGGCCATGTATGACTCTAGAAACGCAATTATTGAAACTTCTGTGCGAAGTTTGTGTTGGGGGCCTATATATTGACACTCTTGGCACGTTTTGAAGGGAGTTCTGACCTAGGAGAGCAGCTGTAACTCCTTGGAGAAGGAGAGGGGAGTCTTGGATCAAAGATTGGAGTCTCAGGTTCTAGCAATCGGAGATCCATCATCTTCAATCCTCAGAAACTCGTTTGCTTTAGTTTTTCTTCTGCACTTTGTTTCTCATGTTGTTCTTTCTTAGTTTTTCTTGTGATTTCCTTCTAGCTATGTGTAACTAAACCTCCCTTGGTTAAGGGGGTGATGAAACCACTAGTATTGATGTTGTGAATCTTGTATATTTGATTATTTCAATACAGTTATATTTTTATTCATATATTTCTGAATCTATTATTGGTATGAAGGTTTTTGTACTTGTTCCCACTTTCAAAGTGGTAGATCTGGGTTTATTATGAGCGGTTGTGGTAGTAGATCTAGCAAAATATATGATGTTCATGTGGATATAATTATCTTTGTGTTATTTGCCAGTTATAAAGTGGTAGATCTGGGTTTATTATGCGCGGTCGCGGTAATAGATCTAGAGAAATATATGTTCTAAGTAATTTAATCTCGGTGTGTGATTAGATCTTAGTGTAATTAGTTTTCTAAATCTTAATGCAATTGTTGGATAGTTGTAAGAGCGGTAGCTTTACAACTAATCAGTGATTAGGAGTTGATTTGAGCGGTTGCTGAATTGGCCAACACGTAAGGAAAACAGAGATTTACTCTCACAATTGCGTAAAAACATAATTGAGCATGTTGGAATAAAAAGATATGTGGATTTACATCATCATATAAATCTAGTGGTGGATTCAATCTCTTAACCAATTTTCTTATATTGTTGATTTCAGTTTATTTATTGTTATTGTCTTTGAAGCTGTTCATTGTTCATCAAAACTCCAAAACTCCCTATTTACTATTCATTGTTAATTAGAGTTTAAATTTGGAATTATTTGATAGTATTAATTGAATTGGTTCTCTATGGATCGACTCTTACTAACTATAACTAGTTGTAAGGTTTTTATTTTCTGGTAGGCCTGACAACTGATTTTTATCTGAATTTTAATCACTATATCCTCACCCATCAGAATTTTGGCGCCGTTGCTGGTGAGCTAATTTTTCAATTACACTATTAATTTATTTCCTATTTTTATTATGTTTTTATTTTTATTTTATTTTTAGTTTTTAGTTTTTGAATCTTTCTTTCGAGTGTTTTGTAGGTGTTGATGTCCCTTGAAGTGGTAGACGAAGGATTGCTAAATTTGAGGAACTATATTGATCAGCTCACTTCACATCCTCAATTCCTTTTCCATCCGGCTAACTTCCAACTCACACCTGCTGACATTGAAGCTGCCCGTTACATTGATCTATCGAGTTCAGAAACATTTGAGCCATCTGAAATATCTGAAGAAGTGACAATGGCAGAAAACACTTTAAGGGCATTGGGTGCTCCGGATCTAGATCAACAGCCTCTATGCATAGACATTCTTGAAAATGAAGAGGCATTTGAATTGAAATCTGGCTTAATCTATCTCTTGCCATCTTTCAATGGATTACCCGGAGAGGACCCCAACAAACACTTAAAGGAAATTCATGTGGTATGTTCTAGCATGAAGCCTGCAGGAATTCATGTAGAGCAAGTCAAGTTGAGAGCTTTTCCATTCTCATTGAAAGACTCAGTTAAGGAGTGGCTTTACTACTTACCACCTAGATCCATCCAATCATGGTAGGACATGGCCCGAACTTTCCTAGACAGGCACTTCCCTGCCTCAAAAGCTGCAACAATCAGAAAAGAAATCTGTGGTATTCAACAAAGGCATGGGGAATCACTCCATGACTACTGGGAGAGATTCAAGAAGCTATGTTTCAGCTGTCCTCATCATCAAATAAGTGAGCAGCTCTTAATTCAGTATTTCTATGAAGGCTTACAAGTGATGGATCGCAACATGATTGATGCTGCTAGCGGAGGAGCATTGGTTGATAAAACTCCTCAAGAAGCTAAAAACTTGATCTAAAGAATGGCTGCCAATACTCAACAATTCTACTCTAGAAATGACACTGGAGTAAGAGCAATGAAAGAAGTAGAGGTAACTAGTTTACAGCAGCAAATGACTCAATTGACTGCTATGGTTCAGCGGTTAATGGATATAGGCAAAGCACCAGTTAATGCTTGTGGGATCTGTTGTTCATCTGGACATCCCACTGATATATGTCCCACTCTCCAAGAGGACACAAATGAGGAGGTAAGAGCAGTAAGGGGATATGCTGGACTTTCAAAAAATTATAACCCCTACTCAAACACATATAATCCGGGTTGGAGGGATCATCCTAATTTCAGCTATGCAAAGCAACCTCAAAATCAACCTCCATCTTATGGACCTCCAGGATTCCAACAAAGGCAAGCACCTTTCCCTCAGAGACATCAGCAAGTTCAAGCTCCTAAGCAACCTGAGCCTTCACTAGAGGAGCTAGTAAAATAAATGGCCACTGATAATTTGCAGTTCAAACAAGAAACAAGGACTGCAATCAATAACTTGCAGAATTAGATAGGGAAGTTGTCCACAGAATTCAACAAGTTTCAAAGCCAATCTTCAGGGAAACTACCCTCACAACCAGAAGTGAATCCGAGGGAAAATGCTAGTGCTGTTACATTGAGAAGCGGAAAGATGATGGATGAGCCTACATCTCTTCCACCAATCACTCAAGAGAAAGATGACCCACCCAAAGAAGCAAATGATAAGGGGCAAAATTCCAAAGCCCCTAAGGTAAGTAATTCTGAACCCCTTCCTAAATATGTCACTAAAGCTCTTTTTCCTAGTAGGTTAGTTAAAACCAAGAAAGAAGAAGCAGAAAAAGAAATACTTGAGACTTTTAGGAAGGTAGAAGTTAATATCCCTTTGTTAGATGCCATTAAGCAGGTATCTAGATATACAAAATTTCTGAAAGAATTATGCACTAACAAGAGGAAGTTAAAAGGAAATGAAAAAGTCCAAGTGGGAGAAAATGTTTCAGCAGACAAAAATTGATGTGCACTCTGGAACTCTAACAATGGAATTTGATGGGGAATTAATTAGATTCAATATTTTTAAAGCTATGAGATACCCAAGTGATGTGCACTCTGCTTGTTTAATTGATTCTTTTGATCCTTTTGATTCTTTAATTTCTGCAGCTTTTGATACTGACCATTTTGATGCTCTTGATACAATTCTAACTCATAGCTTAGATGTATAGGAGGAAAAGAAGAAGAATGAAGAAGAGCCATGGAGTGAAGACATTCATGAAATTGTTGTTGCCTTACATGAGCTCTCTTCCACTCCAGAAGAGCATGAGGTAACTTTTGTTGATTTACCTGGTATTACTGATATACCTCAACCTTCCGTTATGCAGGCATTTGAATTGGAACTGAAAGCACTGCCTGATCATCTTCAATACATCTTCTTGGGGGAGAAGGACACCTTTCTAGTAATAATTGCAAAGTCACTCACCCAAGAGCAAGAAGAGAAACTGGTAGCTGTTTTCCAGGAACATAAGACAGCCATTGGTTAGTCAATAGCTGATATCAAGGGTGTTAGTCCCTCTATTTGTATGCACAGAATATTAATGGAGGAGGATACTAAACCTGTGAGAGACCCTCAGCGGAGGTTGAATCCTCCCATGATGAAGGTTATGAAAAAGGAGATACTAAAGCTCCTAAGTGTGGGGGTGATCTATCCCATTTCTGACAGTAAGTGGGTAAGCCCAGTCCAGGTAGTACCAAAGAAATCTGGAATTACTGTGGTAAGAAATGCTGAAAATGAGCTTATTCCTACTAGGTTGCAGACAGGGTGGCGTGTTTGTATTGATTACGGGAAGTTGAATGCCGCCACGAGAAAAGCCACTTTCTTTTACCTTTCATTGATCAAATGTTAGAAAGATTAGCTGGTCATTCTCATTATTATTTTCTGGATGGTTTTTCAGGTTACAATCAGATTGCCATAGCTCCAGAAGACCAAGACAAGACTACATTCACTTGTCCATTTGGTACCTTTGCATATAGGCAAATGCTTTTTGGACTCTGCAATGCACTAGGAACTTTGCAGAGATGCATGATGAGTTTATTTTCTAATTATATTGAAAATATTATTGAGGTTTTTATAGATGACTTTAGTGTCTTTGGAAATGGTTTTGAAAATTGTCTGGAACATTTAACATTGGTGCTTAAAAGATGCATTGACACTAACCTGGTACTGAATTGGGAAAAATGTCATTTCATGGTAAAGGAAGGTATTGTGTTAGGTCATGTAATTTCTGCTAGGGGAATTGAAGTAGATAAAGTTAAGGTAGAACTCATGCATTCTTTGCCCCCACCCACTAGTGTGTGGGAGATTCATTCTTTTATTGGTCATGTAGGTTTCTACCGGAGATTCATTAAAGACTTCTCTAAAGTATCATTACCCCTTTGCAGACTTCTTCAAAAAGATGTCAATTTTAACTTTGATGAGAAATGTATAGAAGCTTTCAATAAACTCAAGAAGTTGTTAACTGTTGCGCCTATCATCAGGCCACCCAACTGGGAGTTACCGTTTGAACTAATGTGTGATGCCACTGACTTCGCAGTAGGGGCTGTCTTAGGACAGCGAGTTAATAGGGTTCCTTATGCCATTTACTATGCATTAAAGACTCTAAATGATGCTCAACTTAATTATTCAACCACAGAAAAAGAACTTCTAGCTGTTGTATTTGCTTTGAAAAGATTTAGATCATATCTAATTGGTTCTAAAGTAATTGTGTTTTCATATCATGCAGCTTTGAAGTATCTCCTAACAAAGAAAGAAGCAAAGCCTAGATTACTCCGATGAATTTTATTGCTCCAGGAATTTGACTTGGAGATTAAAGACAAGAAAGGGAGTGAGAACTTGGTGGCCGATCACTTAAGTAGGTTGGTAACTAAAGAGGAAGAAATGCCTATCATGGAGACTTTTTCGGATGAATATTTGATGGTTGTCAATGCCATAATCCCTTGGTATGCTGACATTGTTAACTACCTAGTTACTAAGGACTTTCCGGAGGGTTTGAACAAGGCCCAAAGAGATAAATTAAGGAGTGACTGTAAATACTATATCTAGGATGACCCGTACCTATGGAAGCATTGTGCAGATCAAGTCATTAGGAAGTGCATTTCTGATTCTGAGACACACTCCATTCTCTCCTTTTGCCACACCTATGCATGTGGAGGACACTTTGGCAGTAAATGGACAGCCAATAAAGTGCTTGACAGTGGTTTCTATTAGCCCACAATTTTCAAAGATGCTTACAACTTCTGTAAGTCTTGTGACCGCTGTCAGAGAACAGGTAACATTGGTCCTCGTAATCAAATGCCTCAGACTTTGATCATTTTTGTGGAAGTCTTTGATGTGTGGGGTATTGATTTCATGGGACCATTCCCTCCCTCATTTGGTTTCACATACATTCTCTTATTTATTGATTATGTGTCTAAGTGGGTGGAAGCAAAAGCCACCCGATCTGATGATTCTAAAACTATTGCAAATTCTGTTAAATCACATATTTTCTCCAGGTTCGGGACCTCGAGGGCTATCATCAGTGACCAAGGGACCCATTTCTGCAACAAAACCTTTGATGCTCTATTGAAGAAATATGGAGTAATGCACAGAATTTCTACTCCTTACGATCTACAGATGAATGGGCAAACTGAAGTGTCCAACCTGGAGATTAAGTCAATCCTTGAAAAGACAGTGAATCCCTCAAGAAAGGATTGGAGTACTTGACTTAAAGATGCTTTATGGGCTTATAGGACTGCCTATAAGACTCCCATTGGCATGTCACCATTTCGATTGGTGTATGGAAAGCCCTGTCATTTGCCCGTTGAGCTACAACATCGCTCTTACTGGGCCATTAAACAATTAAATATGGAATTGGAGGGTGTTGGAAAGCAAAGGAAGTTTCAGTTATAGGAACTGGAAGAACTAAGAAATGAGGCTTTTGAGAATGCCCTGATTTATAAGACTAAAGTTAAGGCATTCCACGACTAATTGATTTCCAGAAAGAAATTTCATAAAGGATAAAAAGTTCTACTATACCAATCCAGACTCAAATTGTTTCCAGGTAAACTGCGTTCTAAGTGGATTGGGCCATTTCTGGTAACTAATGTCTTTTCTTTTGGTGCAGTTGAGATCAGGAGTGAAATTTCTGGCAAAGCATTTAAGGTCGATGGTCATCGTCTCAAACCATATCATGAACTTCCTGATAGTGCAGAGATGGAAGTGATGACCCTCATCCTTCCACAATATGAGGAGCATTGAAAGTGTCACAACGTTAGGCTGAGGACAATAAATTAAGCGCTCATTGGGAGGCAACCCAACCAGATTTGCTTTCTTTACTCCTTTTATTTTATGTTTTTATCTGTTTATTGATTGTGAGCATGTGAATCTTTGGAAAACCTTGTGTTTTGGTTTAATTAAATGTGTGTTGGAATGCATGGATTGTTTCTTTGATATCTGTGTGGATTAAGTACAGTGGAAACCAAGCAAAACTATAGGAATTAGTTCGTTTGTAAATTGTTGTTTTGTTCTTCTGAATGCTGAACCATGTTCTTTGGGAATGATTTCCTTCAATTGAGAAGTTAAATTTTAAGTTCATGATAAATGGACTGAGTAAAGAGTTGTACTCTTGAGACGCATTCATATGAACTTGTGCCTTATGAACTTCATAGATTTTTGACATTCCCTCAAGAATGATGAGTAAATGTACCCCCTTAGTTTCCATTGTATTTTCATTCTCTTGTATTGTGTACATTTGGGATTTGATTTGCACTATTGATTTGCTTGTTTCATTTTTAGTTGATTTGTTTCTACTTTCGATTGTGGTATAGTTGTTTTGCTTGTTTTCCTTTTCTGGATGTGTGTAGCATTTTCTTTATAGTTATTTTTCCTTTTATGGATGTGTGTAGCATTGAGGACAATGCTTAGTTTAAGTGTGGGGGTATGGATACTTTGATGTTTTATTGTGAATACTGTTGACATTCTGAGGTGTTCTCCTGAGATTTGAATGACTGATTGAACTTTCTTGGGGTGAGTATATTTGATCTTGATGGTGTAATTTTTCTTGTGATACTTTTCCATTGGGCTTTTAAAGTTTTCGATAAGCTTTCAAGTGATGTGATTAGTGAGCAATTGATCGAAAAAAAATAAAAAATAAAAAAAATATAATAATAATAAACCTTTGAGCTTGATTGAATGAACTTTTTGGTTATCAATTTTGTCAAGTGAAATTCTAAAAATTAAAGGGTTTAATTGAAATTGATGAATCGAAAAGTGAGTTTTTGGGCTTTGTTGTAAATGGCTAACTTTAGGCCATTTTGGATCCTTGATTGTGTGATTCCACTCATGGTTATTGTGCTTTTCAGAACTTGTCTTGGTTCTCTTTTAAGCTGCTAATGACCACTGCATGCATTTGAAATGATAAAGGCAATTTTTTTTAAATAACTACTGGCCAAATAGTCATCCTTGCATTTTATGTATTGATTAACCCCTTTGAGCCTAATTGACTCAATTTCCTTCTATCTAAGCTCAATTTAAACCTAAAAGTGAAAAACTATTTTACTACCTTATCTTAGGGAGTAGAAGAGTTTTATGATTATGATGGAAAGTGGTTTTTGAATAAGTGTGGGGTAGTTGAATTAATGATGTATTTGCTTAGCTATGTTTGTATATAAAAGTCTCTTGCTGGCAAAATATCATTATGAATTGAATGCAAGGTGTATATATATATATATTAAAAAAAAAAAGAAGCCAGAAAAAAGATAAGGTACAAAATAAGAATTTGAATTTGAAGACTATTGGGAAATTCTGTGTAATGATTGAATATCTTTCTATTTTGCTCTTCTAGTTCCTATGGTCTAACTTTGTCTATCTTTGATGTATCGTACCTTAACCTTGACCCCATTACAGCCTAAATAAAGCCTTTTTGATCTCTGTTTGCATGTGGTCTGAGTAGTGGGGAAGTAGAGGCTTGACAAGCTTATGATAAAGCATATTCTCATGAGTTGGTTGAGTGAAAACACACGCTTGAAACACTTGAGTGAGAGAGCATTTCAGTGAGGGTTTATCATATTGATTGAACCCTGAAATTTGATTGATTTTGCTTGTCAACTCGGATTGCTAAGAAAGGGAATTTTGAATTGTTTAAATGCTTTGAAAACTAAATGCACAAAGGTCTTTGCTCATTATTCTGCATTTGCTTGGCTTGTTGTAAAACTGTGTTGAACTGTATATTTTTGCTCAGGAGTGCAAAAGACTAAGTGTGATGGTAATTGATCTGTTGATTATTCCTATATTTTAATCACCTTGTAATTGATTCATTGAACTCTATTTGTGCTTAATTGTCATCATTTAGCTTAGTTTCTGATATCAAACCCTAATTGGAATATTACTGTGAAACTTTGCTTAAATGTGTTCATTAGTACTCATAATTGAATTATGCTTTTCAATCACTGGGCTTCTTAAGGTTCAATTAGGTTTAATTAAGTTGGTTTTGACACATTTTATGATATTGAGCCTAATTGGATCATTGAATGAATTATTGCATGAATTAGTCCTAATTTATCTCTTTGACAATATTCAATAAACTAGCTATAATTTGAGTTTCAAATATCTGATTAATGTGATTTTGGTTTTGTAGGAAAACTAAGACAATTCTCTTCTACTTTCAGGAAGACCTCAAAGGCTCAATCACACGTTTGGATAATTCAAATTGGAGTTGAAGCAAGGACTAGGGTACTGATCCTGACAGCTTGACCTTTGCATACAGTTCATGACATATCGTGAGCTACAAGTTGTCAAATGGGCTGAAATTTTGGTGGTTGATAGTTAAGATCCAAATATACAACTTTCATGTTGAATACTTATCCAGATTTGAAGGTCTAATGGGTCATATTGAGCTTGGAAGTCAGATTACAGGGCCAGAGTCAAAATACAGGGTCTGCGTCAAAATACAGGGCCTAGAAGTACACGGCCGTGTGAGAATACACGGCCTAGGCCGTCTATGCCTCTGACTTTGCAATTGAAATAGTGAATTTTGGACCCCCAACTCAGAATCATACACGGCCTAGGTCGTGTATGCATACACGGCCTAGGTCGTGTATGCATACACAGCCGTGTATGACTCCAGAAACGCAATTATTGAAACTTCTGCACGAAGTTTGTGTTGGGAGCCTATATATTGACACTCTTGGCACGTTTTGAAGGGAGTTCTGACCTAGGAGAGCAGCTGTAACTCCTTGGAGAAGGAGATGGGAGTCTTAGATCAAAGATTGGAGTCTCAGGTTCAAGTAATCGGAGATCCATCATCCTCAATCCTCAGAAACTCGTTTGCTTTAGTTTTTCTTTTGCACTTTGTTTCTCATGTTGTTCTTTCTTAGTTTTTCTTGTGATTTCCTTCTAGCTATGTGTAACTAAACCTCCCTTGGTTAAGGGGGTGATGAAACCACTAGTATTGATGTTGTGAATCTTGCATATTTGATTATTTCAATACAGTTATGTTTTTATTCATATATTTCTGAATCTATTATTGGTATGAAGGTTTTTGTACTTGTTCCCACTTTCAAAGTGGTAGATCTGAGTTTATTATGCGCGGTTGCGGTAGTAGATATAGCGGAATATATGATGTTCATGTAGGTATAATTATCTTTGTGCTATTTGCCAGTTATAAAGTAGTAGATCTGAGTTTATTATGCGCGATTGAGGTAATATATCTAGATAAATATATGTTCTAAGTAATTTAATCTCGATGTGCGATTAGATCTTAGTGTAATTGGTTTTCTAAATCTTAATGCAATTGTTGGATAGTTGTAAGAGCAGTTGCTTTACGACTAATCAGTGATTAAGAGTTGATTTGAGCGGTTACTGAATTGGCCAACACGTAAGGAAAACAGAGATTTACTCTCACAATTGCGTAAAAACATAATTGAGCATGTTGGAATAAAAGGATATGTGGATTTACATCATCATATAAATCTAGTGGTGGATTCAATCTCTTAACCAATTTTCTTATATTGTTAATTTCAGTTTATTTATTGTTATTGTCTTTGAAGCTGTTCATTATTCATCAAAACTCTAAAACCCCCTATTTACTGTTCATTGTTAATCAGAGTTTAAATTGGGAATTATTTGATAGTGTTAATTGAATTGGTTCTCTGTGAATTGACCCTTACTAACTACAACTAGTTGTAAGGTTTTTATTTTCTGGTGGGCCTGACAACTAATTTTTATCTGAATTTTAATCACTATATCCTCACGCATCAATCCCATCTTACATGATTTTGACAAGTGTCTACAACAAAAGAAATTACCTAATCATTGTCAGCAATCCTTGTGAACTAACCGCTTAATTTTTATCAACAATTCTTGTGCTATAAATAACTGCTGCTAACTTCTATTTCATATTCAAATTCTATTTATTTGAATTGAAATTTGAATATTCAAATAACTATTAACTTCTGGTTGAGATATTCACTCCTTTCTTCAGAAAATTCTAAGTATAATTACTCCTTCTTGAATCTTAAATTTTGACACATATTCGAAATTACCATTTTTAGTAATAACAATTTTGACTCTAATAAAATTAAGGCATATATAATTTTCAAAACTTAGATATTTTTTATACTAAATTTTCAAATACACATCCATATTATCTAAATCAAAAAATATTCTTTTTATACCAGCCCCATTAAAAACGGTATTAATATGATCATCCAATTAATCGCCCGTGTCAATGGGATTTTAATGAGTGGATATTAATATGGTATAACTTGTTTGTCAGTATTGGTTTACTTTCAGTTAAGGTCCATTTAAGAGGGAAAATCTCTGACTTTATTGTACGAACTAAACTATCATTCTTCTCCATCACTTATTCCACGACTTCGTTCCTATCTTCCTTCGTCTATAACTCCAACCTTTTTAATGGCAAATTCATTTTTAGTCACGTCTCCCACCTTACTAATTAATATTATTATTTTAACTGCTCCCTACGTTGAAGCTTCCTGTGTGGCACACCTGTCAGAATGCCATGTTAGATCCTGATCCGATCATGATATTAAAATTATACTAATAACTAACAAGGATAACCCTAGCTAATTTGACAACTCTTAGATAAATAATATATAATTATTAAATTTTATATAGTTTGTGTTAAAAATACTGATATGATTATGTAGAAATATCAACATAAATCAGAGTTCTTGTATCATATATATTGAATGCATGTTTGGACTCATTTATTTTATAATTTCAAAAAATTTGGTCAATTATTTTTTCTTGAACATTTTGATTACAAATTTTTTAAAAATAAAATAAATTGATTCAAGGCACACATTTAATATTATCTTTTTAATTAATGTGCTTTATGTTCAATTTTTTCTCTAATATTTCGTCTAAATTAATTATATATATATATATGAGTAATGCTTAATATCTCGAAAAAAGAAATCGTGATATGTATACTAATGCTTATGATTGGTGTTTTTTTTTTCAGTGAACACCTTTTCTACTTTTTCCTCTCATGATTTCTGTCTTTCTCTTTTTCTACTCATACCAACTGTATTCGTATACCATTTGTGAAACAAAACTGTCGTATCAAATAACACTACTCTCTCTCTCTCTCTCTCTCTCTCTCTCTCTCTCTCTCTCTCTCTCTCTCTCTCTCTCTCTCTCTCTCTCTCTCTCTCTCTCTCTCTCTCTCTCTATATATATATATATATATACATATTATACTCTATTTTATATTATTATATTTACTTTTAAATTTAAAAGAGTCACGTTAATATAAAATATCAGTCTTAGATGTAACATAAGTTTTTTAGAATAAAGATCATCTTACACTTTTTTAGGAAGTATAGGATACTTTTTTAAAATGTATTGATTAAATGAAAAAAATAAAAAAAATAAATAAATATAATGAATGACATTGAAAGAAGTGTAAAAAGAGATGTATATATTATTAATGATAAAAATATCAGAATTATTTTTTTATATATAAAATAGTGATATGTCCAGAAAAAGATTATCAGAAATTATTTTAAAGTGATTAAACTTTTAAATTTCATTTTCTCTCGTTGTTTAATTTTTCAATTATAATAATAATTTCTTTTGTCAATTTTTTTTCTTGATATAAAGTTTTGTTATAGGGTAATGCTACATACTTAGAAAAAATTGACAAAATTCAGTTAGAATTCATTATAATTTAAGAATAATTGTTGGATTAGTTAAAGCGATAGTGGCCACTCATTTACGCAGTGGTAATAAAAATATCATCTCATTTTGATAAAAAATTTAAAAAATGTTCTAACTATTTAGTATTTTCTTTGCCAAATCTTTAATATTGCAAGAAGCGTGCAAATAATCATGCAACAACTTAATAAAAGAAATGAAAAATGTTTAGGAAGAAATGGAATATTAGAATTCTATGATCACAGGATCACACACTCTAAATTTGTTATCATGTTCCTAAAATAGAGTTGAAACCTCCATAGTTTAGGCCCTTCCAGGGCATTACGAGCCAACAGCCATCTGTTTTTGAGAAAAAAAATCAAGGAAAAAAGGTTGCTTTATTTTAAAATCAGGAAATGACACGAACCTTAGAAATTCGATTTTACTAGTTTAACCAATCCTAATTCGCTAGCAAATGTCATTTAGCCTTGCCGACATGAGTGTGTGTATAACTACATATTGGTAAAAGTTGAATGCAGCTTACTGCATGATATAACGAAAGCTGGTCACTGCCATCTCAAGGCAACTATTCCTTCTCTTCAGAACTGGGATCTGAGAATTATATGAGAAGATAGTGGTAAGTGAAAACCTCCATGACATGACAGTGATAATGGTAGTGTGAAGGGGTGAGTATCTGCAAAAGACACTCCGACGCTCAAGTTAGTTTGTGTACAAGAGAGATAATGTATATGATTGGAGATTAGATTTGCACCTTTTTCCTTGCAGGGTTTAATTATAAGCATATTAGGGCGTTGAGATTTCGAGCATTCAATTTGAACTGAATGCTCTAACCTGAAATTAGGGAGACCGTTATTCCCTATAGTTAATACCCTATTCATGTGAGATATGATTAGCATTTAAATCTCTTAAAGAGATTCTGAATGATTTATGCCTAATAAATAGGTAGTTACGAGTGCGCAGTAACGTCCAAGTCTTATTTTGGTGGGCTGGGTTGCTCTAAATTCGTGGACCCATAATCTAGTCCAGAATAGTTGCCCCAAGCTTGGCACTTAGGTGGGATAGCTAAGTGTCAAGATATCTGAGTTTAGTAGGAGCACACGGCACGCAAAGGACAAAGGGATCCAAGTCATGGTGTTAACATTAGATCTCGCAATGTTTTTTTTTCCAAAGGGTCAAGGTCCGTGATGTATCATATTATGCTCCTAGGGTGAATGAGTAAGGTCGGGATCCAAGTTGAATCACTCTACTTAAGTCATCATTCCGCTATCTGGGATATGTAACAAGTTGTCCCCATGTGTAGTTTATGGGGGTCCATGTTGAGTGTAGTTCAGTTTAGAATCGAGGTTCGAGTTATGATATTGCCACAATCTTGATGGAAGTTTGTGGTCTGACTTACACGTTCTTTTCAAACGTCACACATTGTTTTAGTCTCGAACGTTTTACACATTGTCCTTTCGATTGCTTTTGCTAAAAAACAATACGCCACATGGTGAAAGAATAGTGGAAACCACCATTTGGGATTCATAATATCATGATTAGCCATTTTCAAATTTTAAAAAGAAAGTGTCATGATTAGTCGCGTTAAATGAAAAGGCGTATCTGTCCCCATTAATGGCAGCCGTTAGGGTGATTTTCCCACGCTTATAAATAGGAATATGGTTTAACCCTCCCCACTTTTTACCTACTCACACACTCCAAATTCCTTCCTCCTGTGAGCTATGCGATTTCCAGTGAGCTCTCACGGCGACAGTTAGTGATTAAAGTTTCTTCTACACTTTCTTCATCGTTTAAAGTCCCTTTTTTCATTCAAACCTCAAGATACTCCTCATTTTCACCCTTTTCTTTTTGTTAACATTTAATAGTAGGGGGAAATGTTTAGGAGTGAGGAGATGGTGTAAAATAGTGTCCCGTCAGTAGAGTTTTTAAGTCCTCCCTCGTCCCTATCAACCCAGCCGTGGTAGAGGCTTCAAGCCCACAGTGGGGATTCTGATGAAGGTCCAAGCTCCTCAGCTAAGATGAAGGTCTTGGAGGTGTTCCAGAGGGCGGATCAAGCCAAACAGCTGGAAAGGAATGGGCCACCTCGTCCGCTCTTCGAGCTTATGATGGCGCTAGGAGACATGAGTGATTCTTCAGAGTCTAATACGAGTGCATCCTTTATAGGTATGGCACAAAATTGAAGGGCAGTATCTATAGAATGAGGAAACTTCATTTTTCCAAGAGATATAAGCCTATACCAGTGGGTGGATCGAGAGGTCCTGAGCACCCCATCTAACGTGAGGATTGCAAGAGACACCCACGAGAAGTAACAATATTTACAGCTAACTGTGGATGAGTTGAGAGACTGAGAATTCACAATCTGGAACCCATTAGAGGATGAAAGGGTTTGCTCGGTCCATGGAGGGCAACCATTTCGTGTATATGTACGAGGCTCTCTTTACTCAAATCGAACTATAGCTGCCATTCACCGAGTTCGAGATAGGTGTCCTCAATCGCTTATGAGTGGCGCCTACTCAACTCCATTCGAATGCTTGGGGATTTTTCTGAGCATTCGAGCTTGTTTGCTGGGTCTTCAACTGGCCTTATTCGGTTAAATCTTTCTTTTTCCTTTTTTTCAGGTTGTCGACCTCGGGGAATAACCAACCTAAGCGATAGGTCACACTGTGAGTGCAGAATAAACGCATGGTTTTTAAATCATACCAAGAGTCATTTAAGAATTTTAGAAAGGAATTTTTTAGGATAGAAGGGATTCTGGGGTCGACACCTTTTTTTTGTCACCTCGGAGGACCAACCATGCCTCTATTTATATTGGACCTAAGCTAGTTGGAAGCGAGGGAATGAAGAGATATAGACTCCAATCTCCAAGATCTCTCTTCTCGAGGCCGAGGTCTTGTGCTTCCTAATAGATTGAATTAAAGAAAAAAAAAGGGTCATCTATTATAAGGATATCTTGGATGAGCCCACCGATTCTGTAAAACCCTTGCTAGGTATCTTGTCTTGCACATTTCTTCCTCTTGCACTTAATATCTTCTTGCATTCAATATTTGTCTAAGTGTTGTAATACTTTTTCTCCTTTTACAAAAAGCATGGCTCAATAGATCGGACTTTAGCACCTGGCTTAGAAATTAGCAGCCAAGGGGGGTAGGGCGTCCGGATCTCGGTCCTCGATGGCTACTCAAAGGGCGACTATTGTTGTTCCTCTGCCTTCGAGTAGTGTAGTCCTTCTACCAATGGCCAAGGTGGTCCCCCCATCTCCCACGAACACCGATGTTTGAGATACTGGACACAGTTCTCTTGCTCCTCCGTTGTGACCCTAGAAGAGGCGGGCCAAGAGTAGCAGGGATGCAAGGGGGAAAAGACCAACCATTGAAACTGTCTTGAAGAGGGTCGAGGTGCTTGAGTTCCTATCCGGCATGGGATCTATTGTCCCAGAGGGTACTTAGCTCTGTTTCCTATCCGGATCAATGTGGACTCTAGTGGGGCTGATCCTATCCCTTTCATTGATGGTGCATTACTGAGTCCGATTTATTAATCAAGCATGACATGACAGAGCTCCTCCATGAAGCCTAGCTCCGAAGTTTGTGCAATGCCTCTTTCCTTTGATTTATGGAGGAGGTCTGGGAGTTCGTTTGGGCTTCTAACTTAGAGAAGGAGCTTAACACCCTTAGGGGTGAGAAGAAAAGTCTAGAGTTAGAATTTTCCTAGAAGGACAGGACGTTAGCTCAGGCAACAAAAGAGCTTGGGTTGTGCGACACCGAGATTAACAGGACCCGGGTTGAGGTTACCTGTCTTACCACGAAGGCTGTTGAGGTGGTAACACTCCCGAGCTAATACTGTTAAGGCCGACTCTTTCCAAGTCTAGCATAGGGAGGCAACAACTCAAGAGAATGCAATGAGGGAGAACTTAGCCTCTTTTGAGTCCATCCTCGCCAGTGTCCAGGTTCAATGTGAACTTTTGTGCCAGACCGAGACCAAGTTGAATGAAGTAATTACACAAATAGAAGTTGACTGGTCAAGGTCTGTGGAGGAATCGTTCGAGAATGCTCTTAACCAACTCTGCCTACTTAACCTCGGTCTTAATAAAGAAGGGATTACTACTCTGAGGGAGGTTCGGGATGGCTAAATTATGGATATTGCTATTCCTGAGGCTACCCCAAATAACTAAGTGGACCGAAGGGTGGATGGTGGAGAAGGGACAGAAGCAACATCTAAGGTTGGATGAGAAAAGGCTAGAGTCGTGGTGGCCGAGGCGGTGCAGACTGAGGTGGCACAGTCTGAGGCGGTGGTGACTCTGGAAGTTTCAAACCTTACTTTTTGATGTCCAACTTTGCTTTTCATTTCATTGCCTCCTGTATGGGGTTCATTGATGTATTTGGACAAGTCCCGATCTTGGGCATCTTTTGTTTAATTCTAATATTTAGAATTTTCTTTATATTGATGTCTTCTTTCTTTCGTTAAGATGAGTCCAATGCTCAATCTCAGTGACTTCGTTTGATACTTGTCGAATTCTTGTCTACGAAGCCGAAATGAGTCCAACGCTCAATCTCAGTGTTCATTTTGCACTTAGCAATTCATTTGTGTAATGTACTAAGATGGGTCCAATGCTCGATCTCAGTGATGTATTAATGAACACTCATTTTACCTAACCAAGATGAGTCCAAAGCTCGATCTCAGCGGTTGGGTTCTTTTGGGAATAGTGACACTTGGTTGGATTTTAGGTGTCCTATAACACGGAAGCCTCTTGGAGTAATGCTTGCTCTCTTGGGCAATGCTCTAAACTTCATAACCAGGTTAAAGCCTTAGGCTTTTGGGTAGGATGTGTTGTAACCACACTAAACCTTTTAGGTTTATGGTTTAATTTGAAATTGTAAAGATGACGCGAAAGCCTTTTGGTGTGGAGTCCACTGTCCCAAGCTACGGTCAATTACACTTAACCTCTGTAAAACTGGTCAATTTATGGGTTAAGGTCAGGCCATTAGGGCACGTGTGAAAACCTATAAATGCACTCCTTGACCTTAGATAGTGGTCAAATAGATTTCCTATCCATCCATCATATATGTATATCGGAATAACTGATCCTCTTTGGACCCTGAATTCCTTGAACCTCGGCGAAGTGTGGTGACCTTTTGAGTTGAGGGTCATAAGTAAATAGAACAAGCAAATATTGAATAAATGATTAATCCATTATCATCAAATGGTGTCTTTTACATAGTAAAAGTAATTTACATAATAATAACTTAAAAATATTCAGCTATAATATTTTCTTAATTTGTTCAAATTCCAGAAGTTTTTGATGGCCTTGCCAGAGAGGGTTTCTAGGGTGTAGGCTCCCATGTTGGTTTTAGACATAACTCTATATGACCCTTCCCAATTAGGGGCCAAATTCCTATTTTTTGTATTTTTTCCTCCGATATCTGCTCTGCATAACATAAGATCACCAGGGTTAAACCATTGTGGAATTACCTTGGAATTATATTGCACGACGATCCTCTATTTGAGGCGGCTTCCAAGACATGAGCAATGCAATGCTGCTCCTTTAGCAAGTCAAGTTCATGGCATATGTGGTAAGGATTAGTTTCCTCGGAAAAGTTTTGTCTTCTCCAGCTTAGTTCTCCTGTTTCCACTAGGATTATAGCCTTGCAACCATAAATCAACCTAAAGGAGGTCTCTCTGGTGGAGGAGTGTGGCGTGGTCCGATATACCCATAGGACATGATCGAGTTGTTCCATCCAGTTTCCCTTGGCATCATCAAGTCTCTTTTTAATCCTTCTAAGTATAACCTGATTGGCGGCCTCAGCTTACTTATTAGTCTTTGGATGCTCCACCAAGGTGAAGTGTTGTTTGATCTTGAGTTCAGTCAAGAGATCCTTGAACTTATAATCCATGAACTGGGTATCATTGTTCATGACAATTGACTCTGGGATTCCAAATCTGCTAATGATATTCTTGTAAGTGACTTTTTAGATTCGCGCGGAGGTGATCATTGCTAATGGTTCTCTCTTAATCCACTTATCGAAATAATCCACGGCCACCAATAAGTATTTGACTTATCTTGGAGCTTAGGGAAAGGGACCTAGGAGATCCATCCTTCACCAGTAGAATGGCCATGGAATAGATATCATGGATAACTCTTCATGGGGTTCAGCATAAATGTCTGAGTGGCATTGGCATTGGTCACATTTTTACACATGTTCTTTGCTATCAACTTGTAATGTACCAATACCAATTCCACAATATATCCGAAATATACGTGTATAAAAAGAATTAGGCAAGTCACTTCTAATATATAAACATCATACTACTTAAATAATAACCATACATGTTTTATATAGAGCTTTGAGAGGGAAAAGTAATATTTACATGAACATAATACATCTGAATGTATCAACTAAACCTCAATGGGCATAAGTACAAAACATGTCACTTTATACATTCTAATGCAAATACCATACATATAAAGCACTAGACAAAAGAAGAAACAAATCTACTGTAGGACATCAACTTCTTTTCTTCTTCTTGGAAGAATCTTGACCTAGATTTATCATGGAAACTAGATAAAAGGATGAGAATTAAAAAATCCTCAGTAGTTTACCACATTTAATGACATCATAATAAGTCCAACTGCTCCGGGGAAAAACTAATCATTTAATAACATTTAGAAATGTGGCCAAAGCCAAAACTGTTCCTTTCTCTTCCCAAGGTAGGAAATTCATTTGTTGCTATAGTTCAATTTCTCATAATTAATCATTTATAGCAAATCATCATAACATTCATAGATCATAGGAATCACAAGTGTATGAGTCTTTACTCACTACCATTCAAACATTTACATTCACTCACTATATAAATATTTATACTCAAACTATGATCTATACTTAGCTCACATACCATGTAAAGTCATATATTAATGTTCATGAAATGTCAAATGTGAATGCTTATGAAATGTAGGATGAAAATGCTATGCAATGTCAAATGCTAATACTTATGAAATATATTATTGACAAAGTGCTTTTCTCACTCTTTTGCCCTTGGTAGAGTGCTTTTCTCGCTCCTTTGCTCTATAAGGTGCTTTTCTCACTCTTTTGTCTTACTTTGGAAAGATTCACATCAATTCATATGGCTCAGCTTCATCAATTTAGAGGAGCAACTAGCTTAAATTTAACAAATAAAGGAGCAATTCATAGCAAGCATTCTATACTAGCTCAACTTTAACAAATAAAAGAGCAAATCATAATGAACCTTCAAATAAGGCTCAACTTTAGCAAATAAAGGAGCAATTCATTATCTTTATGTACAATAAATAAGGTATGATAAATGTATAATGCAAATGAATCTCAACATGCTTGCATCTAGTGCACTATATTCTTACTTCACAAGTGAAATGAATGCATAACATCATTGCTCTTCAATGACCTAGATGCATGCCATTGTCAATCCACAACATTTGGATGCACAATGGTTTAATCTTTCACAAATATGCTATGTGGATATTACCATCATAAAATACCCCTAATATTGTCTTCGGGAGCATAGGGAGCATACTGACTTTAGCGATTAATTGCCCAAATTCCCACCGATTAATCACCCAGTGATAACAAAGATCACACAAATTTTCTGTCATTGAGCTACCAGTTGCCTATTTTTTGAGCGATTAATCCCTCAGCTCTAACTTTTTTTGTGCTTGGGTGATTAAGCACCTACAATCTGGGCGATTAGGCGCCCAACCAATTTTCCTTTCTGGTCTTGACTGATTAGGCAACTAACTTTTGGGCGCTTAATCGCCTAGCACCAAACTTTCCAAACTCAACTTCTATGAGTTGCCAACCAATTCTTGAAGTCCTAAACCAAGTTCTAAATGATTTTCAACATCAAACATGATCTCTAAACATATTAAAATCTCACATGCACATTCTCAAATCACCAACATAGTGAAACAAGAACTAAGATTAACTCATCCAAACCCATTTTGTCAAGCTCAAGTTAATGGAGTTATATGGATGCATACTATAACATCCCTAAAAATATTTAAAAATAGGTAAATAAAATATCTATGTAATAAAACATCAAAGATAAGATAAGATATGAAAAATTATTTGAATTCAGGCCTGATTATTCGAATAACCATAAGGTTATTCGAATAAGGTCCCTACTGTGCAAATATGAAAGAGCAAACAAGTTATTCTATTCAAATAAGTTATTTGTTATTCAAAAAAAAAAGGCTTCTGTGAGCATATATACAGAATGGGTTATTCGAATAGGCATATCTTTATTTGAATAAGAGAAAAATATTAGAACTAGGAAACATGTCCCACTGCAATAAGATTGAGGTAAGACTAATGGTGAAGATGATGAGGTAAGACTAATATCAATTTGGTCTTCAATTCCTATGGTTCCAAAGGAACTAGAAGATGAGGTAAAACTAATGGTGAAGTAAGATAAACATCATCAAGAAGACAAATGTCATGAATCGAACTTATGGAATTATGATTAAGGAAGAAGTAATTATCGTAAGAAACGCATGTCAAATAAATAAATGAAATAGGAAGCAAAAGATGGTGATCTATGGCCAACAAGAAACAAGTTTCCAAGTACTTATTGAAGCTGAAATAAGCATATGAAGTCAGCAAGTATAGGTGGCAAGAGGAGAGACTCTTGGAAGATGATGAACCTTTAAAATCTCATATTTTTGCAGTTCAATTTCTTGGTTTTTCATCATTTTCTGATATTTTTTATTAAACTTTGTTCTTAAGTTTCATTATGTTTTTATTATTTTTAATTGTGTTCTTATTATGGGTTTTAATTATTTTTGATAGGTAAATTTACATGGAAGAAGACTAGACAATTTTTACAAGGAAGAAAGGTACAAAATTTCTCTCTATCCCAGCGCTTGAGCGCTGGGAGTGGAGTACCCAAGCACTCAAAGCATATATAGCAACGTTATTTCAAAAGCTAGTGCTTGAGCACGCAACGCATTACACAGTGCATTTTTGGATTAGTGACTCAGTGCTTGAACACCCAAAAGCCACCGCCTAGGCGCTGGTCAAGTAACAACACACGTTATTTTTATAAATAAATAAAAATGTGCCATAATTCAAGAGAGAACGCATAAAATCCATAATCCTAAGAGACATTTTTGCAATAGAAGGCTTTGGGAGATAATTCAGAAGAGGGAATTGTCACGAATCCTTGGAGGACTTAAAGGCTTGAAGATCATAATCACTGTAAAAAGGGTTTGTTTGAGTTTGTTTCCCTTTTCTTTGGGTTTTCTTTCCATGGATTTATATTATGATATGAGTTTGTTTGTTTTGAACATGAGAAGCTAAACCCATAGCTAGGGCTATGGGGGTTCTTGTTTTTCTAATTAATTGGGTTTGATATCAAATTTAATTAAGGTAATTTCTTTTAGGGTTTATTATATTACATGTATTCTTATCAGAACTTGATCTCTTTTGGCATGTTTTAATTCATTGTTTGACCGGTGATCATCCACACTCAATAAGTGGACCTATATGATAAACTTAGGATTAGATTGGTGAATGATCAAACATCATACATCAATTTATTCTACCAATAGAATTAATGATTATGTTAGTTTATTTCTTAAATTTAGGCTTAATGCATTCCTAAGTAATTCAACTAAATGACCAAATAGGTGATTTAATAAGAATAAAATACTGTCTCATCTCATCCATGACTATTGGGATTCAATAGCAATTAAGAGAATATTGACAAAAGAATTACCTTACATCATAAATGAGTGAAAATTTGATTAATTGGATTCAAGTGAACATTGTGCCTTGGTTTCTCCCTATTTGATTATCTCTACATTGTTTAACTATCCATTATTATTCTTAACTTATTTTCTGATTTTATTTTGAATTTTTCTTACACTTTCGATTGTCTAAATAACCAAGAGTTTAACGAATTTAGTAATTACCACTTATTCCTCATTGGATCGACAACTGGGACTCAAGTTCTATATTACTTTGCGATGGAGTGCACTTACTCGTAGTGTATTTTACATATATCAAGTTTTTGGTGCCGCTGCCGGGGAATAAATTTGGTAATATTAGAAACGAAAAGCTCTAGTTAATTTAGATGCACTTTTATTTTATTTCTTTTTTATTTTTTTATTTTTAATTAATTTGTCACTTCATCTCCTTATTTATCTTGCTTATTTATGCTTACTTGTTCTCAATTTCCTAATCTAACATTTAATCCAGAAATTGAGAAAATAACTTACAGGTTAAGGAAGCAATCTTATATTGAAGCTGTGATTGAAGAAGCTACAAGAACGATGGAAAGAGAGATAATAATTGAGGTGAATCGTGAAGAACGAGCTACCTAGTGGAGCGAACCATGCTTGAATATTCCATGCCCATGACTGAAGGGTATGGAGGGAGTATTACAAGACTAGCCATGGTAGCCAACAACTTTGAGATCAAACTAGCATTGATCTCCTCGATTCAAACTTCAGTTTAGTTTTGTGGATTACCTTCGGATGATCCAAATCAACATTTGGTCAGGTTCTTACAATTGTGTGATACTATCAAGTATAATAGGGTGACAGAAGATGCAATTTGAGATCAACTCTTTCCTTTCTCTCTTAGGGATATGGCGAGTCAATGGTTAACATCACTACCAAGGGGTTCCATCACCACATGGGATCAGTTGACACAACAATTTCTAGCTAAGTATTTTCCTCCCTCTAAACCTGCTAAGTTAAGGAATGACATTTCTTCATGAAGTTGCAAGAATATCATGTAGATTCAAGATCTATGGTTGGATGAAATTAAAA
This sequence comes from Ormosia semicastrata, assembly GCA_029884595.1. Taxonomy (NCBI): domain Eukaryota; kingdom Viridiplantae; phylum Streptophyta; class Magnoliopsida; order Fabales; family Fabaceae; genus Ormosia; species Ormosia semicastrata. The sequence continues at coordinate 109,732,283 of JAQQTO010000063.1, forward strand.
GATATTGGTAGGTTGAGTGGTTTTGAAACTTGAGTTGACCCGATAATGATTAAAAACTTACAACTAGAGATGTCTAGAATGATGTTTAGGTTTAGAAAATCAAGTTGATGAAATTAAAAGTGATGGATGGTTTTTTGTGCAGTTTGACATGGATAAGCTTGGGAACATTTTCAAGAGTTGTTGAGGAGAGGTCCACATCATGAATTTCCCGTATGGCAACAGGTACATACTTTTTAAAATGGTTTGTCATCAACAAACCGTTCACTCATTGATGCCATTGTGGGAGGTACAATTTGGAGGAAAACACTGACTAAAAACCATGCACTGATTGAAGAAATGGCACTGAATAATTATCAATGGCAAATGAGTGCTAGATGCTAAAGAAACAAATCGGCATGCATGTTGTTGATTCCACTACTGCCATTTGGAGTCAATTGGAAACATTGACAAAGAAGGTTGAGACTTTAATGATAGCAAATAGTGTAGCCCCAACAATCATATGTGAAGCATATGGCAGATAAGGTCATATAAGTTCAAACTGTCAAGTTGGTAATCCATTTGCTCTCGAGCCTAAAGCAGCAAATTTTGTTGGTAAATTCAAGCAGCTGTAATACAATCCATATTCCAATGCATATAATCCCTGTAACAGCTTGATATTTGCTATTCAATTATATCGTCATATAAAAGAATAACTCAATACTGGACCTGCTACTTCTAACATACATAAACAACTATCCCATATCATTCATACATAATGAGTAAATATAGAGAGTCAAGATAACAAAAGTTATATATACATCACTGCCTCCAAGGCATATTGTAATACATAATCTTTTACAATAATGAAACTAGCATATTGTACAAGCTTTTTAATCAAAAAGTATATAACTATACTAATCTTCGTTCATCTTCTCCCTCCCTTTTGAGGAACTAGCACCTGGATTTACATGGCAATACAATCGGGGTGAGAAAATATATCTCAGTAGAAGCATTCCAATACCAGTATATAAACATATACAAACAGATAATATACTCAAACAACATCTCCATCTCAGAGACACACAATTGTCCATACAACTATAATGCATGAATATGTCATGATAGCAACCACCCATACAATTGTCATGCTATGCCAATTTTTATGACTAATGCCAATGCCTATGCAATAATCCTAAACATGAAATGGAAAATGTATGAAACCATTTACAAGAACCCATTTCTCTGGTAATGTCATGAAATTCTGAGGTTCGCTCAAAGTTCTTTCCTTTTTTTAAATTTTTAAAGAGGGGAAGAGATTTTTGAGTAGCTTTAGCCAAGAAATATGTAAGAGTCGTAATTTGACCTATCAGCTACTGCACTTCTTTGATGGAATTGGGAATGTGTATGTCAAGCACAACTTGGCATTTCTCTGGGTTGGCCTCGATACCATAGTTTATCAATAAAAACCTCTGAACCTTGCCAATGTGCACTCCAAAGGCGCACTTCCCCGGTTTCAATTGCATGTTGTGCTTCCGAATTTCAGCAAGTACTTCCTCCAAATCTTTGATATGGTTATTGGTGTCCATCATCTTGACTATCATGTCATCAATGTATACTTCCAATATCTTACTAATTTATACTTCAAAGAATTTGTTCACCGTCCATTGGTAAGTTACCCCATCATTCATGAGTCCGAACGACACTACACAATAAAAGTAGCTCCCCATCTAGATTATGAAGGAAGTTTTGTCTTCATCTTCTGGATTCATAGGGATCTGGTTGTATCCAAAATAGGCATCTATAAAGGAGAGTAGCCTGAAACTAGATGAATTATCCACTTTCTTGTTAATGTTGGGAAGTGGGTAGGGGTCTTTTGGACACGCCTTATTTAAATATGTGTAATCAACACATATACGCTACTTCCCATTAGCCTTCTTAACTAAGACCACATTAGAGAGTCATTTGGTGTAGGAGACCTCTCTAACAAACCCGGCGTCCAGTAGCCCCTTCACTTGTTTCTGGATCACTTCTTGCCTCTCCGGACTAACCTTCCTTTTACGTTGGGCCACCAAATTTGCATTCTTCATAATAAAAAGTTAGTGGCAGATAAAGTTTAGCTTTAAACCTGGCATATCAATGGAAGTCTAGGCAAAGAGATCCTTACTTTTCTACAGGAAATCGGTCAAGTAAGATCTTTCCTCCTGATTGATTTGCCCTCCAATCTTGGTTACCTAATTTAGCTTGGCACCAATTTGAAGGGGCTAGAGCTCTCTATCAGGTTAGGGGCATGTACTGCAGATCTCTTCACGTACGTCCAACATAGTCAAGAGGATGTTGACAGTGTCCGTAATGACTGGATTTGAATCATTGCATCGTTTCACGATTGGAGGTTTCATGGCCAAGTGGGGTATAGATATCATATCCCCAAAGGCATTGAGTGAAGGATGGTCCAGAATAACATTGTAGGTCGAAGGGTAATCAACCACTAAGAACCTGACCTTGACAGTTTTGAAGAGGGAGTCTTTCCCCAAGGTTAAGTAAGTCTTAATATACCCAACCGAGGTGATCTTATCACCTGTGAATCTGATCAACTCGCCGGTATATGGTATTAGTTCTTCTTTTGATAATCCTAACTTGTTGAACAAGTCTAGAAACATAATATTGTGGAAATAAGCTTGTCCCAAATAGGTTAATATGTTGAGTTTTGATGATGACAAATACAAGACAAAAAGAATGATGCTTATGCTTTATAGTTGTGCTTAATAAATGACAAATGCATCACAAAAGAATGTTGATCATGTTACGTAAATTTACTTAATGAGATTATATTATATCATGCATGATTATGTACTTTATCTAAGTATATTTCACTTAATAAGTGTTGATACCTAATTTTGTCCATAAAAATTTATTTTTGTGGCTTAATCAAAGAACTAATGTTTGTGTTAATTGATGGCTAATTGTAATGTTTTGAACATGTTTTCTATTTCAGTTTTATTCAATTGCATTTCATTTAAATTTTCCTTTTTTTAATATATAAAAAAGAAAACAAAAAAGAGAAAAATTAAAGAAAGTAAAAATAAAAAAAAAAAAAAAAATAAAAATAAAAATAGGGGCATAGCAACTTTCCAACTGGCTACGCAGCTTAGAGCCTCAAGATACTCTAGCTCTCTCGCTAATTGGCTATGGGCACAAGGCTCAAAGCCTTCCTGCAATCTTGATGAATCAAAAGCATGAAAGAGGAATGCAGCAGAGGTTGGGAGGAAGAGAGAAATTGAGCAGAGGAATGAAGCACGATACAGGAAATTTGAGTGAGACCCAAGCTTGGTCAACCTGGCAATTTCTTTATCTAGTGAATTTGGTGCTAGGCAATATGGGGAGCAAACACCGAGAGCCTAAAGGGGGGGACCTTCATCATTTTTCAAAAGAACCATTTTTCAGCATCAGGCACCACGGTGAAACTCTCAACCTTTCACCACCCATCAAACCACCTCCATAAACACCCTCATCTTCACCAGAACTCCCATATACTCAAGCCAAATCGTGGCCACCCACAACAACCAGATCCATCATTCCATCACCTTCACCCAAAAACCCACAAACACAACCTCTTCCAACCAAAACACCACCCAACCGTGACCTCCACACCATCACCATCTTCCCCAAGCTTCCTCCCGTAACCATCTTCACCAACACCTGATTACCTTCTTCAAGCCTCTCGCGACTAAACTTCCAATAGCCCAATCTAACAAAGAACCCATTACCATCTTCACCATCTCCTTCCTTCAACCACTAAAACACCACCCAAACTCAGTAACCACCATTCTCTAACCTTCAACACAACCCAAAAGAATCTCCAACCATTCGTCCTCACCCAAACCAAACCGTCGAGGAAAACACCCTTCAAGCCACTCACTTAATCTCTAACCACCGAGTTAACTCACTACCATCTTCTTCAACCTCCACCACCACAATCAACCCAAGAACCTCAACCCACCTTTAACAACCAACAACAACCACCAACCACAAACTCCATCACCCATAACCTCCACTATACCACCTCTCTACCTTCACGTCCAACCCGCCGACAAACCACTCTACTACTATTCATCATCTCCCTCCACATAAACCCTTCATCACCTCACAAATTTAATTATGTATTCTTTTAAGTTTAATATATTACATGTTTCATAACCCCACAAACCGACCGTCGGACCCCCAAACTCCATCATATCCGACGGTCGAACCATCCAATCTCCCTAAGCCGACCGTCGAACTCAAAACACCAGATCCATCATACCCCCAACCGACCGTCGAAACCCAAGAAGCCAGATCCTTCCCCTCAACCAACCGACCGTCGGACCCCCAAACTCCATCATATCCGACGGTCGAACCATCCAATCTCCCTAAACCGACCGTCGAACTTCACCAACACCAGTTACCATCATCTCACCGACCAACTTCACCGACACCCTCACCGTCGAACCACACCGTGTGACCTTCACCGACCAACACCGGTCACCACCATCCTCTCACCGACCGTCGAAGCCCAAGAAGCCGAGCCTTCCTTCAACCAACCGACCGTCGAATCCTCTCGCACCGACCGTCGAACCACTTCACAAAATACCATCATTCCTCTACCGACCGTCGAACTACATCACACCTTCGACCGACCGTCGAACCACACCGCCTACTACTCCCTCACCGACAACCCATCCAAATCTTCACACCATCAACCAATCTCCATCACATTCGACTGTCGGGTCTCACTTTCCAAATCGTGATCCCATAATCCCCATCACCCAAGCAATTTCCATAACCTCTCCCGAAAACCACGGAACCTAACCAGAACCGACCGTCGGACCAGGAACCAGAAACCAGACCCGTCGAACCTCAAATTGGAACCCTACCAAAACCGACCGAAATCATATCCCTTTCGCACTCGACCATCGAACTTCCAGCTCCTTCTCCGCACTCGACCGTCGAACTTCCAGCTCCTTCTCCGCGCTCGACCGTCGAACTTCCAGCTCCCTCTCCGCACTCGACCGTCGAACTTCCAGTTCCTTCTCCGCACTCGACTGTCGAACTTCCAGCTCCCTCTCCGCATTCGACCGTCGAACTTCCAGCTCCCTCTCCACACTCGACCGTCGAACTTCCAGATCCCTCTCCGCACTCGACCGTCGAATTTCCAGATCCCTCTCCGCACTCGACCATCGGATCTCACCAGATCTTTCTCTGCATCCGACCGTCAAATTTCAGAAACTAAATTCTTCCACACCGACCGTCGAATCTCAGGGTCCAAACCCCTCCCCAAACGTCCTCTGGTATGTGCTCTGATATTGTTACCCAAGTTTTCAAGCTCTCTTTCCTTTAAATTGAATTGTTGACTGCCTATTGAGGTTTGAGTTTGAATCACGTAGGCTGCTGCCCGTTCCTTGTGAATGCAATAATGATACACTGTTTGGTAAAAAAAAAGAGAGAAGGGTAAAGAAAAAATAAAAAAATATCTCTTGATCCATGCAATGACCAATGATGATGATTGAGTAGTGAATACTACCTTCAATGTCATTTGGATCATAAGGGTTTATTGAGTAGCCTAGTGCTAACTTGAATCCTGTGCAAGAATGGATTCACTTTCAAAAAAAATCTTTTTTTAAATAAAATCAACCAACCCACACTCATTTTCTAAAGAACTACGTGACTTTGAGTTCTCCATTGCACCAGGAGATACGTAGGAGCGTAAATCCATTTTGCACAAGCCAAAAAATAAATTTTCATGATTTGTTTGTTTCTTTTATTTCTTTCCAAAAAAATGAGAAAAATAAAAATAATTACAAAGTCTTTTGTTTAAAGGGGTAAAAATAAATATATTTGAGATTATTAAATTTTGCACAACTAACATAAGGTACCGTTCTTGGAACGGGCAGTATAGGGTGCTAATACCTTCCCTATCTGTAATCGACTCCCGGACTCAAACTCATTTTCAAAAGACCAGTTTTCCTGATAAAAGGGTTTTTCTAATGTTTTCCCAATTTAAATAAACATTGGTGGCGACTCCATTGAGATTTTATCTTTTTCTACGTCCGTCATGATATATGATAATAAGCATACAATAAGATATATGTAACATTCTTCATATAATATATCTAATAATACTTTATATGAGTTATAATGAATTAATATTGGATTTGACTCTATTTAAATGAAAATGTGAAAAGTATTTTTTGTTGCATCCTACATAGAGCATATCTATTAGTAATTGATAAATGTCTTATTTGGATATGTCTATGAAAGTCTTATATGCATGTTAGACTAACTAGAGTTATACATTTATGAATCATGCATATACAGATATTGAATTATGAATTTGGACTAACTATGTTTGTTTAAGTGAGCAATACTTTGTAGGATAGTCTAAGTACTAAGAGTGAGCATTGCAATAAGAAAGCAAAAGATCACAACTATGCTCAACTCAAGAACAATGAAAATGAAAAGATGTTCCAAGCATTCGCAAGTCTTGAAGAGAATATTTTCTTTGGAAGCTTGGATTATATTAAGAATTGATGGTAGCAAAAGATCAAGTCCAACATCTTCAAGAATAGCTTATAGGACTTAAATCTTATGTAAAGGTAAATGAGGATCACACTAAACTCAAACAAGTTTTAAACATCTTTAAAAGTATTTCTAAAATGATTAAATGCCTAACAAAGTATTTTTGGAAAGCTAGTTTTGATGGTAATTCAAATCTATGAAAAATAACCAAGTTTGTATTTTGTAAAACTGACCTTTGGTTATTCTTTTAATCATATCTTTCAAAATATTTTGAGTTTTATTTTGAAACTTATTTCATATGAAAATAGACTCAAATATCTTTCCAATGAGTGGTCATTCGCTTAAAACGGATATGAAACAAAGAAGTTATGACCATTTAAAGTTAATTTTTAAAACTAGAGTGATTTATTTGCACAAGGGATGTGTTATTCGAATAACACACCCCTGAAAACTTCCCAGAACTCGTTTTTAAAAGGTTTATTTGAATAACAAAAGTGTTATTTGAATAACACAACCTAGAAAATGTTCCAGAACATGTTTTTAAAGATTTATTCGAATAACCAAAGTGTTATTTGAATAACCAATGCCTTATTCGAATAATAAGTTCTAGAAAACACTTCCTCGTGTGCTATAAGTAGATTTATTCGAATAAAAATGTTCTTATTCGAATAAAACATGATCAGAAACGTTCTCAACGATCATAAAACGGTTAGTTTTCATAAAGAATTCATTTCCAATCTTTACCCAACGGCTCTAAATATTATTGGGCTATAAATATAATTGTTTGGGCATCAAAGAAAAGTTGGAGAACAATATGAAAATCACTCTTGAGCATTAAATTCGTTTTTCACTCTCTATTGCTCTAAAACTCTGTTTTGAGCCATAAATGTGTGAATCCTTGATAACTGTGGAAATAAGTTTGTCTCAAATAGTTTAATATGTTAAGTTTTGATGATGACAAATACAAAACAAAAAGAACACTTTGCATATGCTCTTTGTTGCATCTTATATAGAGCATATCCATTAGTAATTGATAAATATCTTATTTGGATGTGTCTATAAAAGTCTTATATGCATGTTAAACTAACTAGAGTTATATATTTATGAATTATGCATATGAAGATATTGGATTATGAATTTAGACTAACTATGCTTGTTTAAGTGAGCAATACTTTGTAGGATAGTCCAAGTACTAAGAGTGAGCATTACAACAAGAAAGTAAAAGATCTCAATTAAGCTCAACACAAGGAGAATGTGCATGCCTATTTCATGAAGATATTAATAACATCAAAGTCATGTCAAAGACCAAGTCCAAAGGAAGATTAAATGGTATAGCTTATAGGACTTAGTGTCTTTATGTAAAAAGCCTTATAGATATCTTCAATATATTTTTACAAATGATTTTCCTATGCTAAAATACCCAACAAATAAGTTTTGAAAAGTTATTTATGGTGGTAGTTCAAATTTATGAAAAATAGCCAAGTTTGAGTTTTGCAAAATTGACCTTTGGTTACTCTTTTAATCATATCTTTCCAAACACTTTGAGTTTTGTTTTAAAACTTATTTTATTTGAAAATAGACTCAAAGATCTTTCCAATGACTGGTCATTTGCTTTAAACGGATAAGAAATGAAGAAGTTATGACCATTTAAAGTCAATTTTTGAAATTAGAGTGGTTTATTTGAATAAAGGATATGTTATTCGAATAATATACCACAGAAATCATACCAGAACGAGTTTTTAGAGGTTTATTCGAATAACCAAAGGGTTATTCGAATAATGTGACCCAGAAAATGTTCCAGAACTTGTTTTTGAAGGTTTATTCGAATAACAAACTTGTTATTCGAATAGAGACGTCCAGGAATATAACTTTTGAAGGATTTATTCGAATAATACTTGGCTTATTCAAATAAACATGCCTAGAATCATGCAACGACTATTTTCAGAGGCTTTAATGTTGAAATAAATTATACCCAACAACTCTTTTCTTAGAACACTATAAATACATGTTTTTGGGACATCTTTTAGTAACACCCATTTATCTGAAACAATTCTTTCTTGCTTTATTTTGTGATACATATTTTACCAAATTTCTGTGCTCTTTTTTGCCAAAATTTGAGATATTCTTAGAGAGCTTCATAGGGCTTCAAATTGTATCATCTACTCTTTGTGAGAGTTTTTCTTCATCTATATTTCTGTTCTTCTGTATTGAGGGTAAGGTATCCTTCAAGATTTGTATAAGGGTGAGGTATTGATGGGTGAAATCCGCAAGTGTACGGTTTCGTCGTCAAGTAATAAAAGATCGAATCCACAAGGAACTGTGTGTATGAATACCAATTAATTAATTAACTTAATTAAATTAAACAAGAAAAAATATGATTGTTGATTGATAAGAACTTAGTAACAAAATAATTAAATAAAAATTAAGAAAATAGAATTTAGAATAAAAACAGCAAGTTATCAAGAATGGGGTTTTCAGAATTAAGAAAGCTTCCAAGATTGGGATACCACAATGATACAAGACAAATCCTAATCGACAACCCTTTTATTAAACCTGAAATTCAATTGAAGGTGAATTACCCAAAATTAGTTAATGTTCTCTTTCAAGATACAAGATCCGTGCCCAATTAAACCAATTCCTACTTTCGTGGTAATTGAATTTAAATTGAACCCATTACGCTTTGTGGTAATTCATTGATTCCTCGAAAAGCTAAAACTACTCTCGTGATTTAGACCTTAAGTTCAATTCTAATGGTTCCAACACTTAGGTTCACCTCTCAGTACGTCCCTAAATGCCTATGAGATGCAAATAAGTGGCCAACAAATTCACATGAATAAAAGCAATAAGAATTGAATCAATGAACAATCAAGATTAATAAAAGGAGAAAACAACGTCAATTAATCATTATCAATGTATCAAAGGGCATTGCCCAATCCTAGAAACAAAAGAAACTACTCAGACATAGAGAAGAAGGAAACAGAAATCAAACTTAAAAACATTCCAAACCCGTAACAATGGAAGAAGAAGAAGATGATGAAGAAACCAAGCCTCCTTTGTGCCTCCTTTAGAACTAGGTTTTAATCAAAGCTAGAATACCCTAATAGCAATCAGAACATCTATTTATAACTTAGGGTTTTTATGGGCTAAAAGCCCCTAAAAGAAATAAAAAAGAAAACTAAAATTTTTGCTTGCAACCCAGAACCACGGCGTAGGTACCACGGCCAGGCCGTGGTTGGTTTGAAGTTGGAGATTTCATTCTTCTTGTCTTCAAACCACGGCCGTGGTGTAGACCACGTCCAGGCCGTGGTTGGTTCTCGGAATGGCCTTCCAAGCTCAATATGACCCATTAGACCTTCGAATCTGGAAAAGTGCTCAACATGAAAGTTGTAGATTTGGATCTTAGCTATCAACCATCAAAATTTCAGCTCATTTGACAACTTGTAGCTCGAGATATGTCATGAATAGTATACAAAGGTCAAGCTGGGGATCAGCACCCTAGTTCTTGCTTCAACTTCAATTTGAGTTATCCAAACGTGTGATCGGGCCATTGAGGTCTTCATGAAAGTTGTAGATAATTGTCTTATCTTTCCCTAAATTAGTTCCATAAAGCTCCAACTTCAACCATGCAAGCTTCCATTCATTCCAAGGCCAATTCAACATTAATCCTGCACAAGAACACCAAAAACACCGCAGTTATCCGAACTAAGGGAAAAACAAACCAAAAGGGAAACTAAAATGCCTAAAATGCTCAAGAATGCATGCAAAACAAGAACAAAATATGATGTTATTTCACACACATCAAATCCCCCCAAGCTTAAGACTTTGCTTGTCCTCAAGCAAAAATTAAAGTCAAACCAAGACGTGGGATCAAAAGACAATAAAGAATAAGGAACCCGAGAAAATAATATCCAAGCAATAGGCTAAGGCAAGCAAAGAATCTGAGAGGTAATCAAAATCAAGTCCAATTAGAGGCTAAGTTCTCAAAAATCATGCATTATCACTGATTGTATTAAGTTCACTCCATTAACCACACTCAGAGTGTTTAAGGGTGAAGACAATGCGCTCAAAATCCATCAAAGAAAATGCACTTCCATATGCTTGATAAGAAACCAGATTTCCACTAATAATCAACATGCATGCAAGAATCAAAAGGTCTTTCAAGGGTTATAATGGGGCCATGGGAATGATGATAGGTAAGGTAGAGAAAGGAAGGTATTACAAAGGCTAATCAAGATTTTCAATAAACACAAGTAATCTAATAGAACATAAATGGAGTAAAGACAATTTTTCAATCTAAAACATAACTCCACATTTCAAAAAATTTCTTCCTTGCTTTTCCTTCTCCTCTTTCTCCTTTTTTTCAAGCTTTCAACTCATGATGTTTCTTTTGTTTTCCTTTTCTCTTTTTTCATTTTTTTTTTTTGAGAAAGAGGAAGCTCAAATACATATAATTCTCAACACATCTTTACACAACTTTCAAATCCAAATTGCTCCATTTAATATTCTAAATGATTACCAACAATGTATCATCATAGGCATCAAGAAAAACAATTATGCAATAGGCTCAAAATGGACAACTAGTGGATGAAAGTGTAACAAATTCAGAAGGCCAGAAAAATACCTAAGATGCCTTAATCATATTCAAGCATGCAACTAAAATTTTCGCCTCAAAAAGGTTTCAAATCAAGTTCTAGAGCACAAGATCAATGAGGAATATCACTCAACACAAAGAATGGGAACAAAATCATATAGTGCATATATCCCATACAGGCTCAAAACTCACATTTAGAGGTTTAAAAATTCAATGAGAAGCACAAATTCAGAGAACATTATGCTAATTATCAACTATCAAAAGATCACCTCTACTATCAATTAAAACAATGCCTGTAGCCAATTACAAGAATTAACAAATTGGGTTCCAAATCAATATCATCTCAAAATCCTTAAAAGAGAGGAGCACAAGTTCAACCAAAAACCCAAGAGATATGATGGTGTGAAAATGCAACATGAAAATGCAATGCAAAACAAGATATGAGAATGCATGAAACTAATGAGAATGAAAATAAGAAAATGAAGATGAAAATACCCCCAAGCTTAGAACTTACATTGTCCCCAATGTAAAAATCTATAACAAGAGAAGGGAGAAAAGAAAAGAACTCTTCGCGGTGGTGAAAAATCTCCTGGTGTTCAATCCATGGCCATGGAATTTTCCATGGGTTTGGTGTGGAAATTTCGACTTCACTCTTCTTCTAATTTGAGTTCTAAAAGGTCAAACCTAAACAAGATCCATGAGATAAAGATCAAACCAGTAATCCAACACACAAATTCAAAAGAAAAAGAAGAAATTAAAAGGAAAAACAAAAACAAAGAAACTTGGGCTGCCTCCCAAGAAGCGCTTGTTTAAAGTCATTAGCTTGACTTTGGTCTGGTTTTTGTGCTCAAGTGATGTCAATGGAGTGATTACCTGCAGAGAGTCAAAGAGAAACAAGAACGTAATAATATGGTAAAAATAAAAAGGTTTAAAATAATTAAATTAAAAATTAAATTGATATTCAAGAAAAACACAATCCCCGGCAACGGCGCCAAAAACTTGATGGGTGAAATCCGCAAGTGTACGGTTTCGTCGTCAAGTAATAAAAGATCGAATCCACAGGGACTGTGTGTATGAATACCAATTAATTAATTAACTTAATTAAATTAAACAAGAAAAAATATGATTGTTGATTGATAAGAACTTAGTAACAAAATAATTAAATAAAAATTAAGAAAACAGAATTTAGAATAAAAACAGCAAGTTATCAAGAATGGGGTTTTCAGAATTAAGAAAGGTTCCAAGATTGGGATACCACAATGATACAAGACAAATCCTAATCGACAACCCTTTTATTAAACCTGAAATTCAATTGAAGGTGAATTACCCAAAATTAGTTAATGTTCTCTTTCAAGATACAAGATCCAGTGCCAATTAAACCAATTCCTACTTTCGTGGTAATTGAATTTAAATTGAACCCATTACGCTTTGTGGTAATTCATTGATTCCTCGAAAAGCTAAAACTACTCTCATGATTTAGACCTTAAGTTCAATTCTAATGGTTCCAACACTTAGGTTCACCTCTCAGTACGTCCCTAAATGCCTATGAGATGCAAATAAGTGGCCAACAAATTCACATGAATAAAAGCAATAAGAATTGAATCAATGAACAATCAAGATTAATAAAAAGGAGAAAACAACGTCAATTAATCATTATCAATGTATCAAAGGGCATTGCCCAATCCTAGAAACAAAAGAAACTACTCAGACATAGAGAAGAAGGAAACAGAAATCAAACTTAAAAACATTCCAAACCCGTAACAATGGAAGAAGAAGAAGATGATGAAGAAACCAAGCCTCCTTTGTGCCTCCTTTAGAACTAGGTTTTAATCAAAGCTAGAATACCCTAATAGCAATCAGAACATCTATTTATAACTTAGGGTTTTTATGGGCTAAAAGCCCCCAAAAGAAATAAAAACAGAAAACTAAAATTCTTGCTGCGCGCCCGAACCACGGGTGGTGGCTACCACGGCCAGGCCGTGGTTGGTTCTGAGTTGGAGATTTCATTGCTGCTGTCTTCAAACCACGGCCGTGGTGTAGACCACGGCCATGCCGTGGTTGGTTCTGGAATGGCCTTCCAAGCTCAATATGACCCATTAGACCTCCGAATCTGGAAAAGTGCTCAACATGAAAGTTGTAGATTTGGATCTTAGCTATCAACCATCAAAATTTCAGCTCATTTGACAACTTGTAGCTCGAGATATGTCATGAATAGTATACAAAGGTCAAGCTGTCAGGATCAGCACCCTAGTTCTTGCTTCAACTTCAATTTGAGTTATCCAAACGTGTGATCGGGCCATTGAGGTCTTCATGAAAGTTGTAGATAATTGTCTTATCTTTCCCTAAATTAGTTCCATAAAGCTCCAACTTCAACCATGCAAGCTTCCATTCATTCCAAGGCCAATTCAACATTAATCCGCACAAGAACACCAAAAAACCGCAGTTATCCGAACTAAGGGAAAAACAAACCAAAAGGGAAACTAAAATGCCTAAAATGCTCAAGAATGCATGCAAAACAAGAACAAAATATGATGTTATTTCACACACATCAGGTATCCCTTCAAGGTTTATATAGGGGTGAAGTATCCCTACAGGTCGAGGCTTTAGCACAAGGGTAGAGTTTTCCTGTGTGTGAAAAGTGCTCTTTTATGTAACGGTTGCAAACACCTATTGAAGCTTGTATACATAGTGAAAAATCTCGAATTGTTTTCGAGGACTAGACGTAGACCATAAGTAGGTTAGTGGTCGAATCAGGATAAATATCGTGCCTGCTTCTCTCTTCTCAATCTCTTTATTTTACGCAATTTTATATTATTACACATTTATTTATTTGCTATTCTTAAAGCTTTTATTCTTCATCTCGCAATTCTTTCTCTTTTATTTAATAGCTTAAATATTTGTGTTTATTTCAAGAGCATTTGTGAAAAGTTTTTAATACCCAATTCACTCCCCTCTTGGGTAATGGTTGCCATGACTAACAACTGGTATCAGAGTTTCATGCTCTGGTGAAAGCTTAACCGCTTAGAGTTAAAGATCCTTGTCTGTTGGCAACCTTGAAAGTTTTTCAAAATGAAAGGTTTTGAAATTAATAAACCACCCTTCTTTGATGGTGTGCATTTTGTTTATTGAAAAGCTAGAATAGAGTTTTATATACAGTCTATTGATTTAGATTTGTGGGATATTGTGCTAAATGGATTTACTTACAAATCAAAACAAACTTGAAATAGTTTTGACAAAAAATATTTTTCTTTGAACATTAGAAATATGCAAATTTTGAGAAGTTGTTTGAAAGATGAAGTTTATGCTAAAATTAAGAGTTGCTCTAGTGCTAAGGATATATGGGATGCTCTTGATGCTATTTATCTTATTAACGATGATTTTGTGTATAAAGTTGTATATAGAAAGCAAGAAGAGCAAACGCCATTGAAGGAAGCTTGTCATGAAAAATATCCTTAAAGAGATACTCAAACTATTGAAGGGAGCCAAATGCCTCTTGGTGACGATGGTGCTCAATTTGAAGAAGAGGCAAAGCAAAATCAAATTGATGAGAAAGAAGGTGATTCCCTTAAAGAGCCAAGTATGTTAGAAATTGAGACTACTTCTTATATGGCTAAAAAGAATTTTGAGGTAAATAATTCTAAACTAAATTATAGTCCTTCTTATGATGTGTTACAATGTGCATATAATGAATTGTATGATGATTTGTTGAATTTAGAAAAGAAAAACTTATCGTGTTTGGAAAATATTTCCTTTATTGAAAATGAAATTAAAACTTTGAAAAATGAATATATTTTTCTTAATGAGAAAATGTCTTTAAAATATAAAATCTCAACTTCCTGTGAAAAGTGCAATGATTTAGAAAATCAAGTTGAGGACTTATATTCCGAATTTTCCAAAGCTAATGATTATAATTGCTTAAACTCTATGCTTGTTAATAAGAATAAAATTAATGTTATTGCATGTGAAAATTCAAGCAAGGCTTATGACAAAATTAATTTAGAATATAATAACAATAAAATGCTTAAGTTTTTCAAAAATGATATTCAAAGGATCAAGCCATCATTAAATTCAATTGTTTGTAATTTTTGTGGTCATCTAGGACATATTTCTCATTTATGCAATTATAGAAGAAATCCTTATATGAGAAATTGTATGGTATGGGTTCCTAAAAATACTAAAGGCCCTAATACTAACATTCAAGGACCCAAAATGAAGTGGGTACCAAAATATCCTCTTAGTATTTCAATTTTACAGAATATTTCTCAAAATGATGGACAAATTGGTTAAAAGAAAGATGAGTCATCAAGGAGAATGCTTCCAAAACCCAATGGTAGAAACTGTGGTCAAAGAAGAAAGATGACTTCAACCAAAGCTTCTCAAATACAAAATGTAGAGCTTGCAAAGTTCAAGACTTCAAAAGAGAAGCAATGGGTAAGAAAAAGCATTTCCTTGATTGCCAAAGCCAAGGTATCAAAAGTTTTTACCTCTTATGCATATTCACTTAAAAATGATAATAATGAATATGAGGTATATTCCTTGTAGGTCTTAGGTAGAAGATAGAATCATGTGTACTTGATAAAATTTGAATATTATGTTTAGCACATAATTATATTCATTCTTATTGTATCATAATTCATTAATTTGTTATATATCTTAGTACATAAGGTTCTATAATGCCTAGGTATGTTTGCTATGCTTTAAAATTGTCTATATATCATGAAAGTAAGCATGCTATCAACTATGTACTTAATGGTATTTAATTATTTAATTTATTGTACTCAATTTACATACTATGAAAAATTAATCTTTATGAAAGCATAATAGATTAATATTCGAAAACTAACACATAAGGACCCAACAAAATTTGGGTACCAAAAGTCAAAAATTGAAGTATGTTGTAGGTGTGCTTGAAGGTCAAGAAGTGACTTTGGCATCTTGAAAGTGGCTGCTCCAAATACAAATATCATAAATAACTTCAAGCTCTCTTCCTTGTCTCCATGAAGCATAGACTTGCAATCCTTGGATAAGTGAAACTTGTGTTATGCTTTTCTAACTTTATGTCTTGAAAATGTCTCTACACATTAATATACTAGATAAAAGTATGCTCATTGTTTGAAATGACATGATTGATGATAATATCCTTGAGCATGAGTTTTTATTTAATCATGACTTAAAATGAATATTTGTGTTAGATGATTTTATCTTGTTTTATCCCTTTCTAACATAATCCTTGGTTGTTTCAAAATGCTTTTGTAAGAATCAAGAATTTGGTTTGATTGTCATGAATGCATGTTAAAATGAGTGCTAAATTATTTGGTTGTTTTTAATCTTTGCACTTATTGGTTTTAACCCGCTGATGCTGTTCTGATATATTTATTTGAATAGAAAGGTTTTTATTTGGATAAACCCTTTTTTTAGCCACTAAAATATGTTTTCGAATGCCTTTTTAATAAGAGCAAGTCTTATTCAAATAAGTCTTTTTGGTTGGTTAGTTCTGAACGTATGCTTCATTATGTTTCTGATAGTTTTATTCAAATAAATCTTGGTTTATTCGAATAAAGATCAAATCAAGTGATCAAAAATTGTGTTGCACATCAGCGTTATTCGAATAACATTCCATTTATTCGAATAAACTGATCCTTAAGCAACCACACTTTCTCTGCTTATTCGAATAAAGACAAGTTTATTCGAATAAACTGACTTCCATGTCAGTTCTGCTTTTGTTGTGGTCTCTGTTTATTCAAATAAAATTCATTCTATTCGAATAACCTGAGATTTATTTTATCAGTCTCTTATGTTTGCTCTCTATCTATTCGAATAACCCATAGGTTATTCGAATAAAATCTGTTAAATGGCCACAACGCTTGGCCTTCCCAGATCCTCTATTCGAATAGGAACTTCTTCTATTCAAATAAAACCCATTTTATTCAAATAAACACAATCTGCATGAAAAGGTTCTGTTGCTTCTTTTCTTAAGAATTTGTTGTACATGTTAAATTATTTTTAATTAGACTGAAAATGCAAATGCGTAATCAAATGTAATTGACTATTTTTTTGATAAATATATGTACTTGGCTAAATTGATCAATGAAATGAAATTTCTTTTGCCTTTGTGAACTCATTTGTTGTTTTATTATTTTGAATGCTTATTTGCTTATGAGTTTGGCATAATGACTAACTTCTATGGATCCAAAATTGATGGATATCAATGAAAGTACTTTGAATTGTATTGTAGGGTGATAACTACCTCAAGCAAGCATTTAAATGGAATATGTTTAACTTGAGGATAGTAAAGTTTAAAAGGATTCAACTTTTAAAAAGGGTGTAAAGAATTTCTATTCGCTCATGAAATCTTGAAGATTAGAAGTTGGTGGAAGTGAGAGTCATCTACAAAAATTCAAAGAGTACATTTTTGGTGATATCAAACTATTATCTTTTTTTTTTATACTTTAAATTTGATATCATATGCTATTTGGAGAAGTAGAGAGTTGCATTATACCTTTACATACCTTACATGATAATTATTTTTTTCCTAAAAAATGCCTAAATAAGTTTTGATGATGATCATATGTTTCTTGATAAACTTGAATCATGCCTTAAAATGCTTAAACTATTTTTTTATTTATTCAAGTTCATATGTACTTCATACATTCTTGTTAAAGCTAACATTGCATAGTTGATAATGTGATACATGCTTTAAATTATATATCAATCAAAATTATGCTTATAAATGGGCTTACATGATATTTGATGCTAACCTATGTTTTAGATGACTTTAAAGTTAGCTTTGCAAGTCTCTCTATGTGTTTCAAATATATCCATCAGATTTTTACATACAAATATATGTGGATAAACGAGAAAAGTTGAATGGAATTCAAATAAAGAGGAAGATAAAGAAGCATTTCTTCAAGTGCAATGGAATGAAATACTCAATGGAAGAAAGCTCAAACTCAAAGGACAAATAAACGAAGAACATTCTAAAGAAGCATCACTCTTTATCTAACTCAATAGGTACCTCTATCCCTTAGCTTTTGTGGAATTCTATATGGTATAGATCATATGATACTTGTTGAAAAATTGATCTTAAATGATTATATGCTTTCTTTACATGAGAAGTATGCTTAGCATTGACAAAGTGCCTAATTGGATATTAACTTGCTATTTTGTCATTGCATTTAGGGTGAATGATATTAGTTCTATACATACTTTGATCCCTATAGCATATTTCATCAAGGAGAAGTACTTATGTTCTTTTGACTTGGATTAATCTATCTTAATGAATATGTTTTTTTTAATATGAAATATTTCTACCTTTCTAAAATACTTTTGAAAATATAATGTGCTCTTATAAAATTCTTTTTGAAAGGAGGAGAAGTTTTAAAATGGTTTTTAGAATTAAGAAGATATATCCTTGTCTTGCTTTTCTTTAAGGTAATGTGCTTACATGGTCTTGGCATACATATTTCCTTTATCTATCTTGTGCTTCAATAAGGGAGAGCTTATCTTACTTATCTTACATATCTTTCTTTCATGTCCTTATTGACTAAAAATATATGCATGACTATGTTAAACTATTATGTTTTGATAATATGCATATTTTGAGGGGGAGCCTAGCCCTTAAATTATTGTTTATATCTTTTGGCTTACATCCATGTTTGATTACATAAAGTGTTTTATTGTCATCATATGCTAAATGTTGACATACAAAAATATGACAAGCATTGCATGAATAATCTTCTATATCTTGAAAAGCATGCTTTTTTCATCTCTTTATTTTTGAATCATATGTAGAATCTATAAAGGAGAGAAAATATTTTTTTTTCTAAGCCTTTTTGTTGATGTCAAATAGGGGGAGTGAAAATTGGAAATAAAAATGTTCTTGTACTTATTGATTAATATGCTTACATGAATATTCATTCTTGTATATTGCTCAACATATTTTTTGTTGGTGATTTGTCATCATCAAAAAGGGGATGGTTGTGGAAATAAGTTTGTCTCAAATAGTTTAATATGTTAAGTTTTGATGATGACAAACACAAGACAAAAAGAACATTTTGCATATGTTCTTTGTTGCATCTTATATAGAGCATATCCATTAGTAATTGATAAATATTTTATTTGGATGTGTCTATAAAAGTCTTATATGCATGTTAAACTAACTAAAGTTATATATTTATGAATCATGCATGTGAAGATATTGAATTATGAATTTGGACTAACTATGCTTGTTTAAGTGAGCAATACTTTGTAGGATAGTTCAAGTACCAAGAGTGAGCATTGCAACAAGAAAGCAAAAGATCTCAATTAAGCTCAACACAAGGAGAATGTGAATGCCTATTTCATGAAGGTATTAATAACATCAAAGTCATGTCAAAGACCAAGTCCAAAGGAAGATTAAATGGTATAGCTTATAGGACTTAGTGTCTTTATGTAAGAAACCTTATGGATATCTCAAATATGTTTTTACAAATGATTTTTCTATGCTAAAATACCCAACAAATAAGTTTTGAAAAGTTATTTATAGTGGTAGTTCAAATTTATGAAAAATAGCCAAGTTTGAGTTTTGTAAAATTGACCTTTGATTAATCTTTTAATCATATCTTTCCAAATAATTTGAGTTTTGTTTTAAAGCTTATTTCATTTGAAAATAGACTCAAAGATCTTTCCAATGACTGGTCATTTGCTTTAAACGGATAAGAAATGAAGAAGTTATAACCATTTAAAGTCAATTTTCAAAATCAGAGTGGTTTATTCGAATAAAGGATATGTTATTCGAATAACACACCACAGAAATCATACCAGAATGAGTTTTTAGAGGTTTATTCGAATAACCAAAGGGTTATTCAAATAACATGACCCAGAAAACGTTCCAGAACTTGTTTTTGAAGGTTTATTCGAATAACAAACTTATTATTCGAATAGAGACGTCCAGGAACGTAACTTTTGAAGGATTTATTCGAATAATACTTGGCTTATTCAAATAAACATGCCCAGAATCACGCAACGGCTATTTTCAGAGGCTTTAATGTTGAAATAAATTATACCCAACGGCTCTTTTTCTTAGAACACTATAAATACATGTTTTTAGGATATCTTTTAGTAACACCCATTTATCTGAAACAATTCTTTCTTGCTTTATTTTGTGATACATATTTTACCAAATTTCTGTGCTCTTTTTTGCCAAAATTTAAGATATTCTTAAAGAATTTCATAGAGCTTCAAATTGTATCATCTACTCTTTCTGAGAGTTTTTCTTCATCTATATTTCTGTTCTTCTGTATTGAGGGTGAGGTATCCTTCAAGATTTGCATAAGGGTGATGTATCCCTTCAAGGTTTGTATAAAGGTAAGGTATCCCTGCAGGCTGAGGCTTTAGCACAAGGGTAGAGTTTCCCTATGTGTGAAAAGTACTCTTTTATGTAACGGTTGCAAGCACCTATTGAAACTTGTATACATAGTGAAAAATCTCGGATTGTTTTCAAGGACTGGACGTAGACCACAAGTGGGTTAGTGGTCGAATCAGGATAAATATCGTGCCTGCTTCTCTCTTCTCAATCTCTTTATTTTACACAATTTTATATTATTGCACATTTATTTATTTGCTGTTCTTAAAGCTTTTATTCTTCATCTCGTAATTTTTTCTCTTTTATTTAATAGCTTAAATATTTGTGTTTATTTCAAAAGCATTTGTGAAAAAATTTTAATACCCAATTCATCCCCCCTCTTGGGTAATGGTTGCCATGACTAACAATACCCATAGTGCTTCAATTTGTATTATCTATTCTTTGAGAGAGTTTCTATCATCTACATCTTTGTATAACCTATAAAGAGAGGGTGAGGTATCCCTCTAGAGAAAAGGGTGAGGTATCCCTTGAGGGTGAGGCATCCCTCAAAAGTTGTAAAGAGTGAAGTATCCCTATTTGAGGCTCAAGCACAAGGGTGAGGCATCTCAAGGTGTGTTGAGTGCTCTTAATTGTAAAGGTTGTCAAGCACCTATTGAAGCTTGAAGACATAATAGAAAATCTCGGGTGGTTCACTTGAGGACTGGACGTAGGCCACAAGTGGTTGGTGGCTGAACCAGAATAAATCTTAGTGTTTGCTATTTTTAACTTTATTTCCTTCACATTTGTGCTTTAATTATATATGCTTAAGTTGAATTTAATATCTAGCTTATTTGCTTCCTATAACCCAAGTGGTATTTGTGAAATCTCTAATAGTTACACATTTGTTAAACTTATTTCGCTGCATTTATTAATTGAATTATTCAAAATGCATAATTTGTCAAAGTTGCTTTAAAATTTGTAACCATCCAATTCACCCCTCCTCTTGGGTGATGGTTGCCATGGCTAACAAATATCAACTGAGCTCTCTTGATCCACAAATGTTCTGCGAACCTCAGCGTTTGTGATTATCCCAGTAATGACCATAGGTCATCATGATCTGGGATAGTATTTCCATAATCCTCATCAGAAAATGAGATTGGTGGGGATTTTCTTGATCTTCTGCCTAACTTAGTTTCTGTGAGGGATGCTATGCTCAACACAGACTGGAGAGCCTTCTTCTTTCCATTTCCAGATTCCTCGCCACCCGTGAAGCCCCACAAGATTGTGTTTATTATCTGGGTTACTTCAGGATGGTGATGGTTGTCACATTGATTATCATCCTGGGGTTGTGCCTTGTCATGGTTTTTAGCGCCTCGAGATGCGCCTGTGCCGGGATGATCATTCTTGGATGAAGAACATCTTCTTTGGTAGGGCAAAGATAGACTTCTCCGTGGGCTGTAACTTCACTTCCGATAGTTCTGCCCCCTATAGTTGTTCAGAGATTGGCGCACATAACAGTCTAGGAATCCATCTTAGATCAGCAACTCAAGTACATCTTGGAGGTTAATGCAGTCCTCCTTGTTATGCCCGCGGCCATTATGCCTTGCACAGTGTTTGGACTTGTCTTTTTCGCTTGCTTCTTTAAGGAGGGAGGTCTTTGCACATCCTGGAGCTCGATGTTCATTACCTCCTGATAAATATGAGCTCGAGGTGTATTTAGAGGAGTGTAGTCTTTATATTTCCCCTTGAAAAGCTGCTTTGAATTTCAGCCCTGTTGATTGGGTGGTCCAGACTTAGGCTTGGCATCTTCTCCCTTGTCAAGATGCTTCCTAGCTCAGAAGATGTCTTCAGCATTAATGTACTTATCAGAACAGGCAAGAAAATCATCCATGGTCTTAGGCTCCTTCTTGGTGAGAGGAAAATAGAATGGTCTAAGTTGGAGCCCTTTTCTTATGTAGTACAATCCGAGCCTCTCATCCTAGTCTCAAACATTCATAATCTCCTTGTTAAATCAGGATATAAAGTCTCGAAGAGACTCTTTCTTTCCTTGCTTAATCTGGGAGAAGCATAAAATGAATTTAGGCTGCACTTTGCTAGTGGTAATGTGCAACAAAAATCTCAAGGACAGGCTCCCCAAGTTATTCACTGACCTCGGAGTTAAGGTGGTGAACCATCTCAAGGTAGCTTTCTTCAAAGATAGGGGAAAAGCACGACACATAAGATAATCATAACCTCTAACAAACAAAAGTGTAGAAATATAGGCGTCCGAGTGTTCTTGAGGGTCTGTGGTCCCATTATAGGCTTCAATATTGGTAGGATACTTGAAGCGCCTAGGGATTTCATCAGCCATCAATCTGTCAGAGGAGGGTTAGTTTTGTGAAACTGTGTTCCTTACTTTATGTTCCTGCTCTCTTACCTGGATAGGTTCAATATTACGACCAGGATCCGTGACCCTAGAGTTTTCTGGATAGCGGTCATCTCCCTAAGATCTATTTCTTCTATTTTCACAGTTCCTTCTTGGAGATCAGTTTTCCCCTTCATAGTCTTAGTTAGCAGCTCTTTTTAGGCTATGAATTCTTTCATCATGATGCTGAATTCTCTCATCTTGCAGTATAACCAGAGAGAGTAGTTCTGCTCTGGATAGCACTTGATGATCAGTTTCATCACGGTGAGATTGAACCTTCATTCTCCACACGATCTCCAAGGCATTGCAACACTAATACTCATTGTCCAACATCCCTCAAAAATGCTCTCTATGGACTAAGACGTTGCCTTACTAGAACTCATGGGAGAAGAGATAAGAGATTCTCTCTAATGAAAGAAGTCTCATGCCCGTCCTGCCTGGGTTTTGATTGAGCTATGAATGATTCTAGGGCTAGTTCATGAGCAGGGACAGATGTTGGGCGGTGATTTGAAGATTGTGGGTTACGCATTGTAGAAGTGTGATTCTAGTTAGTTAAGGCTTTTCTTCTCCTTGTGTTAACCATGATAATATTGGTAGTGGGAATGGAAGTTTATCTTTTCCCATAGACGGTGTCAATGTTCAGAACTGGATTTTGTGGGTTACTTGAGAAGGTAATGGTAAGTGGAAACCTCTGTGGTGCGACAACGACAGTGACAGCGGTGGTGCAAGGGGTGGGTACCTATAAAAGATACTCTGACGCTCAAGTCAGTTTATGCACAGGGGAGGAAGTGTATATGATTGGAGACTAGATTTGTACTTTTTTCCTTGTAGGGTTTAAGTATGAGCGTATTAGGGCATTGGGATTTTGAGCATTCAATCTGAATTGAATGTTTTTACTTGAAATCAGGGAGACCATTATTTCCTATAGTTAATGCCCTATTCGTGTGGGATATGATTAACATTCATATCTCTTAAAGTGATTCTAAATGATTTATGCCTAATAAATAGGCATTTATGAGTGCGCATTAATATCTGGGGTCCTATTCTAGTAGGCCTGGTTGCTATAGATCTATGGTCCTATAACCCGGTCCAGAAAACCATCCGTCTATGTTTATCTGTCCATTAAGGTTAATGTGCACAAATTAAAAAAGTTGTTCAATATGCTGAATGATAAGAAAATATGATTTAACATGACTAAATTATATTTTCTCTCACTTAATTAATATATTTTTCTCTCTCCCTCTATCTTCATTGATCTCATTTTCTCTCTTCCCTTATCACTCCATTAACTAAAGTTGTTGATTTTAAGATGTAGATATCAATTAATATGTATTTATTGAGTTTAGTGAAGATAATAAAAGATGAGTGTAAAGTTGGAAAAAGACTAATAGATACTCTTTGATTTTCTAAATGAACAAATAATGTTGGACAAATAAAGATTCCTACATGGACATATAAAAGTGGATAGATGGAGTATTGAATACAAAGATTATGTCCCCTTCATACCAACGGATTAATCTGAGGCTAACTTAATTAGTTTGAACCCATTCTAATGGATGGTTTGATACTAATCCCTAAATTAATCAAAATGGAATAAGTCGTACATAAATTTGTGTATTTTATTACAAGTTTATCTACTTTTAATCACACCCCAATACCAATAGTCAAAAATGGGGAAAAAGAAAATCATATAGCCAAAATAAAAAAAAAGTACCCATCAATGGGATCAATACAAAGAATTTGATCGTTGATGGTTGTTCTGAACTAGATTTATAAGTGTACCTAAATAAGGTTGACAATGGTGGTTTCTTCTTATACACAACGGCTACAACGGTGATGCAAGGGGGTAGGTACCTACAAAAGGCACTTCAACTCTCAAATTAGACTGTGCACAAGGTGGTAGAGTATTTGGAATTAGATGCATACGTTTGAGACCTTGTAGGTTATTTATAAGAATGTCTTGGGTGATAAGAATCGTAGTTCAATCTGAATTGAATGCTATTATTTAGGATCAGAATCTATGAGATTGTTATCTCTTATAACTAATTCCTTATTTATGTGAGATGCAATTGGTTTCCATATCTATGAGGGATTCTGTGAGAGATTTGTGCCTCATAAATAGGTAGATTAACTTATCTAATAGCACGCATAAATATCTGGGATCATATTCTTATGGGTTAGGTTGCTCCTGAATTGCTGCCCCAAAACCTGATCCATAACAGTTGCCTCTAGCTTGGCGCTTAGATGTGACAGCAAAGTGTTAAGATATCTGAATTCAGTAGGAGCACACGACACACATAGGACAAAGTGATCCAAGTTATAACATAAATACCGAATCTCGTAAAATGCCCCCGATGTCAATGAATAAGGCCGGGATCTGAAGTGGATCACTTTGCTTAAAGTCATCACACTATCATTTGGGCTCCATGGTAGGTTGCCCCCATACAGATTTGTTTGTGGGGCTCATCAAATTCAAAGTAATTTGGTCTCAAGCTGAGATCCATATTATGATTTATCATGATATCATGATGTGAGCTTGTGATCTGGCTTGATTGTCCTTGTCATGCGTCACTTCATCTTTCTGAACGTTCTGAGCATTGTCCTTTCAACTGCTCTGTTCAAAAATAGTATACCACGTGGTTGAAAAATAATGGAAGTTGTCATTTGGGATTCATAACGTCATGATTAGCCATTTTCAAATTTCGAAATGAAAGGGAAGAGACGTTTTGCCCCCATTCATGATAACAGTTGGGGAGGTTTCCTTTGCCTATAAATAGGAGTAGTGGGTTTCTCCTCCCATTTTCTCCTTCTTCCTAGCATTTCTACTTTTCTTCTCCAGTGAACAGATGCAATTTTCGATGAGTTCAAGCAGTGGTTGCTAGTGGTTTTCAATTCTTTTCAAGTATTTTTCATCGATTAGTTTCAAGGTATTCTCCTTTTCCGCCTTTTTCCTTCTAAAAACCATTATGAGATAGGAAATATCAAAAAATAGTAGTGAGGAAAGTGTTTCTGTAGAAGTCTTTAGTGCTCCGCCGCCTCAGGCATGGCAGAAATGTTCTTTTCATGGTGGAGATTCTGGTAAAGGTTTAAGATCGATAACCAAGATGGATATCCTGAAAGTATTACAGAGGGCAGATCATGCCAGAAAACTTGCAAGGCAAAGACTAACACATCTGCTCTCCAACCTCATGGTAGAGTTAGGGAACCTTAGTGAGTCATCTTCTTATTCTAACATGAGTCTGGCCTCTATAGGTAACTCGATCAACTCAGAGATGGAACATCGAAGAACGGCTCCTGCAAAATCCTAAGAACTTATCTTTCCAAGAAGTGTTGACCTATATCAATGGGTCAACTGTGAAATCTTGGGCACTCCTTCAAGTGTAGTAAGCACAAAAGACGTGTACGAGAAGCAAGAGTACTTGCACTTAACTACTGATGGTTTAAGAGATAGAGAATACGCCATCTGTGCTCTGACTGAGTAAGAAAGAATATGTTCTACTTAGACAAACGGCAACCATTTTATATATATATATATATATAAGGCACTTTTTACAAGAATCGAGGTCTAGTGTCCATTCACTATGTTCGAGATCGGAGTGCTCAACCATTTACTTGTGGCTCCAACCCAACTGCATCCTAATGCATGGGGATTCATTCGGGCCTTCGAACTCAACTGCAGGGTTTTTGACTGGCCATATTCCGTCAAATCTTTTTTCTTTCTCTTCACCTGATTTTCACCCTCCAATAATAATCATAAAAAAATGGTAAGTCACTTTGCGCGCTCAAGCCAGGCGTAAATTGTTCATGCCATACAAAGAATCCTTCAAAAGTTTCAAGAAGGATTTCTTCAGAATTGAAGAGGCTCTGAGGCAATATCTTTTATTCGTTACCCTGGACGGCGAACCCAATATATACTTATACTGGACACAGGCAATATAACATCAGAGATTAGAGGAGATTGAATCTGAGGTCCAAGTTACTTGAAGATGAGGCTGAGGTCCTCCATTTCTTTATGGAATGGACAAACAAGGGCGGGGCCATTTACTGTAAGGATGTCCTTGAAGAGCCCACCGACTCAATAAAGCCATTACTAGGTATCTCATCATACATGCATCTTATTTATATTTCTAGATTTTTCTCTAAGTGTTGTAACACTCTTGTTTTCTATTTGCAGAGAGTATGGCACCCCCAAGTGGTCTCAAGCTTCTTGCCCAATGTTTGCCTGCTAGGAAAGCGAGGGCTTCGGGCTTCGGAACTCGGTCCCTAGTCACCGCTCGTCCACCAGTCACTGTTGCAGTTCCTTCCCTTTCACCTAATATACAGGAGGCGAAGCCCGGCTCTCAAGTGCAGCCTTTCCAACCTCAAAAGAGGAAGACTAATAATAGGAGGGAGTAGAGAGGTAAGATGCCAACATTCGAGGGTGCTTCTCTAGAGGTTATTTCTGGTATAAGGTCTACAATCCCGGAAAGCACTCCCCTGCACTTCTCACTAGGGTTAGTATAGGGCAAAGGGGTTGATCCCTCAAGGATCATTTATAACGCTTTTCTGTGCCTTATTGACCAAGATGTATTAATAGAGCAGGATATGTTCGAGCTTCTCCGGGATGTGCAAGTGAGATCTCTATGCAATAACTCAATCCTTCAATTTTTGGAGGCAGCTTTCAAATCTATTCGTGAGGCTTAAAAGTTGGAAAAAAAAAGCTTGATGCCTTCTGGGGTGAAAAGCAAGGATTTAAGCTAGCTATTGCCCAAAAAGATGGGAAGTTATCCAAGTCAATGACAAGCTCAGCATAAGCAAGGCCAAAATCACCGGGCTCCAGGCCAAGGACGCCTGCTTTTCTAAGGAGGCTGCTGAGGTGGCTGATCTCCGGGCTCAGATTGCTGGGGTGGCCGCACTTCAGGCCCAAATCGCTGAGGGGGTGGCTCAGGAAAATATTTTGTGAGATCAAATTTCTTCCTCTTAATCAACCCTTACCGCCCTCCAAACTGAAAACAAACTTCTCTACCAAACTAAAGCCAAAATGAATGATGAAATTATGTTTATTGAAGATGAATAGGCTAAGTCAGTGGATGAATCATTCACAAATGTGCTCATCCAACTCTGCCTTCTAAACCCAAACCTTAATGAAGAGGGAATTGGTTCTAGGAGAGTGGTTTGGGATAGTCGCATCATAGATCCCTTTCCCGAAGCCATTCTTAGGAATCAAGTTCCTTCCGTGGTGGAGGTCAGTGAGGAAGATGAAGGAGAGAACATAGAGGATGACTCAGTAGAAGAAGCCGAGGCAGATGAAGAAGCCACCCTAGAGGAGTCGGCCCCTGAATTTTGATTTTACTTGTTTCTTTTCATTTTGTCCCCTGTGTCAGGTTTTTATTATATTTGTAAATGAACAAGTCCCAATCTCGGGCATCAAGTTAACATTAATACTTAAAATATTTTTCATATTCCTGTTATCTCTTCTTTTTCGTCACTAAGATGGGTCCAACGCTCGTTCTCAGTGATTCTATTTATACTTTGCATATACTGATTTCTATTCGACCAAGATAGGTGTAATGCTTGATCTCGGTGTTTGTTTTCTACACTTAGCAAATATTTGTTTCTTCCAATCGAGATGGGTCCAATGCTCGATCTCAGTAGTTGTTTTATATTTAGCAAACACTCATATTTTTCCCGATAGAGATGGGTCTAATGCTCGATCTCAGAGGTCGGGTCCACTCAGTTTATTAATCAGAGATGTTTCTCCAATATTGTTAGCACTTAGTCAAATTTTAAGTGTGAAACTGTGAAGTATAATTATGACACAGAAGCCTTTTGGAGTGGTGTCCATTATCTCGGGCAACGGTCTAATGCTCATAACCACTTTAAGCCTTTTTTTAGGCTTATAGGTTAGGCGCAATGCTAAACTTATAAAATATGATTTTGACATAGAAGCCTATTGTTGTGGAGTCCACTGTCCTGGGCTACGATCAAATACACTTAACCTCTGTAAACTTTTTAGTTTATGGGTTAAGGTCAGGCTAATTAGGGTACGAGTTAAAAGCCCTGTTTGACCTTCATGTACGAATATCAGAATATATGATCCTCTTCCGCCCTTGTATTCCTCGGACCTCTCCAAGGTGTGATAACCTTGTTGGTTACAATAGTTATAGATGAATAATATAACCAAGAATGATGAAGAAATACGGAATCCTATTTTCTCCTTCTTTCTCCTTGTTGATAGCTTTTCCAAGTTATGAATTCGTTCGTCCTGGAGTCTAACAAGAGAGATGAGTTGTTCCCTTGATAGCTCTAGGATAATGGATTCAACATGGTGAAAGTGAACTTCCTCATTCTCCATCCGTGTGCCTAGGCACTGTAGCACCGACACCCGCTGTCTAGAGTCTCCAGAAGGTGTTCCCTATAAATCGAGTCGTTGCCTTGCTGGAACTCGCTATGGCGGAGAAGACAAATTTTCAATAGTAAGTGAAGTGTCTGGTAAATACAATTTTCATATATTAGTTAACCCTTATATTTAGTC
The DNA here is from genome assembly GCA_029884595.1 of Ormosia semicastrata. Taxonomy (NCBI): domain Eukaryota; kingdom Viridiplantae; phylum Streptophyta; class Magnoliopsida; order Fabales; family Fabaceae; genus Ormosia; species Ormosia semicastrata. Next base: position 109,761,645 of record JAQQTO010000063.1, read on the forward strand.
TTTTAGATCTCTTATGTGCTTAATTGATTAGTCTTGACCATATTTTATAAGTTTGGGTTCAAATTTGGTTTAATTATATTTTTTAGCATTATTGAGAATTTTATACTGTTTCTGTATTTTAGGCATAACTTGAGTTCTAGACATCTAAAAATTATGAATTTTATCTTGTAGGAAAGCTGAGAGAAATCTCTATAACTTCGATGAAGAGCTCAAGGCTAAATCAAATGTTTAGTGGTCAGATTAGGCCTAGAAATCAGAATATATATGCTATCATTGGAACCTGGATAATATACATAGATTGGGTCATAGTTTGGTCTGTAAAAGTCATATTGAGCTGAGACCAATACCATTGTAAAGATTAGACACAGATCTTCAACTCTTATGAAAACTACATATCAAAATTGTGATGTTTTGATGGTGTTTTCATCCTTTGACATTGGCTAACGGGTCCAAAGAGCTATTAAGAATATTCTGGGCATAATTCTCTCATCCTAAACTCAAATTAGGTGTCCAATTAAATCTAAGAGGAAGAGGATTAACTCTAAGCTAAGGAAAAATTTGGATTTTTAATTTTAAAGACATTTATTTAAGCAACAACAGCAACTACGAATCAAAAAACCAAATTTTCTCTTAGTCATTCTTTCTTGCACTTTCTCTCTTCATCTCTCTTCCTCTCCCTTTTCTCTAAGTTTCTTTCTTTTCTATTTTTTTTCCTTCCATCCATGGAGGGCTAGACCCTTTTTAATCAATCCTAGGGATTGAAAATCTTGATGTTTAATTTTGAGATCTTGTTTTGATTATTTTACATTTAATTATTAATCAAGTTTCTCTTTTACTTGTTAATCATGTTTCTCTTTTACCTCTTTGATTTTGTTAAATCTAGATTAAATTGCTTAATTTGATTTGAATATTGATGTGATACTTGCATAATTACCACATGTTTAATGAGGATTACAGAGACTAAATAATGCATCAAGATGTTTGATGGATTGTTATGTTTGGTTGAATTATGGGTGTTAGGTTAATTTAGGATTAGATGAGTGCTTAATTTATTTAACATTGATTAATTAAATTCTAGATGCTTATCTAGTAGATAATTCATTGATCATCTTAAGGTTTCTTGATGTAATCGAAGACTAAAAATCTGATTAGCAATTGAATGGATTCCTAGTGATCAATGATGAATTAAATTCAAGATTAGTTGATTTCATTAGATTGATTGGTTACTTAATTCTGTTTACAGTTTTTAATTGCTTTCGTTTAATTAATTTTGCAAATTTCCCCCTTGTTAACCTCTTGATTTGATTGTCTAATTAGAGTGATCCAAGTGCTCGACCCAGTTGTGCATTATACTATAAGTAATTTAGTGAATCAGGAGCGGATGTCAAACGGAGGCTAGAAAAAGGCTGGTTTTGCGTAGTAGATACGCAATTCTGATTGGTAGATATTTGATTTCTCCTCATGGTAAACATGATGTTGGAATATGGGAATCGAAGTTTATCGTTCCCACAAATAGTGCCAATGTTCTGAACTGGATTTAGTAGTGTACCTGAATATGGTTGACAATGGTAATTTCCTCTGATGCACGGCGGCTGCGACAGTGATGCGAGGGGGTGAATACCAATAAAAGACATTCTGACGCTCAAATTAGACTGTACACAAGGTAGTAGAGTATTTGGAATTAGATACATACTTTTGAGAACTTGCAGGGTATTTATAGGAGCATCTTAGGTGATAAGAATCGTAATTCAATTTGAATTGAATGTTATTATTTATGATCATAATCCATGAGATTGTTATCTCTTATAACTAATTCCTTATGTATTCTGTGAGAGATTTGTGTATCATAAATAGGTAAATTAACTTATCTAATAGCGCATAAATATATAGACTCTTATTCTAGTAAGCTAAATTGCTCATGAATCGCTAACCCAAAATTTGATCCAAAACAATGGCCATACATTTCATTTCTGCTTAAGCAATAGCAACATAACCTACTTATAGAGTTCTCTTTTTTAAAAAGAAATAAAAAATGAATCTCTGCTACAGAGATATATTAAATGGTTAATCCCAGGATCAAATCGGTATTATCCCTTACTTTAAAAAAAAAAAAACTTGACTAAAAATTGTTGCCAAGCATGCCAACCCTTTCCATCATTGGATACACATTAGAATACATAGGTGAATAACATATACAATTATTGCTTGTTTTCTTTATTTTCTCTTGATTTCATTGGAGCCAAACTGTATGATGAAGACATTGTTTAATTCCATTTAACAGTGAACTCATGGATTAAGAAACAAATCATAACCCAATTGGGGTTAATTTAAAATATTCTTTGGAATATATATTGTTTAAAGCTCAATAAACATCGCCCTCAGTAGACAAATTGATGGTGATGAAAGCAGAGGGAGTATATTCATTATCCAAGTCAAAAGACAGTACAGTTACCCCAGCAGTAAAACTAAACAGAACATCCAACGAGTTTCTGAGCATAAAGTTTCGTCAACTCCTTTATTATAAGATATATGCTCTCGTATATGCCTGACGGGCTAGTAAGAGATAGAGATTCTTTGTCTCTTCCAAAGAGCCAATATTCCCTTACTATTTTTAATGCAACTGTGATTTGCACCCCAAGTGCGACTGCAAGCAAATCACTTAGCAGTAGTCGGGTATACATGCTTCATAGGCTAGTTACTAGCTAGGAGGCAAAACTTCACTCACTCACCTGCCTATCTATGAATAAGCAGTCACATGGTTGATGTTTCTGTTGTCAATATATAAGTTGATAGTGAATTATTAAATCCTTTAGTTGATATTGCTTAATCATGCCTTGGTTTATTAAAGCACAAATATATACCCTTTTGATTATTATTTTTTTAATAGACAGATCAACAACCGTGTGCAAATCACCCAACAACATTGTGCAAAGTGTAAACAATTCTCGAGGGACGTAATGTATAAGAAGTATAAACAAATTAAATTCCCAGTACATTTAGGTCCAAATCGGAGTACTAGCGCGTAATCGCATGTTTCTGCTTCTAAAATGCTAATAGTAATACTAGTTGTTTAAATTTTAATTATCAAATCATGTCAGCAATATTGCTTGGTCATGCTTAAATCTATATACAGATAAAGATAATGACAACTATTGTTTTAGTATTATTTTAATATTATAATTTGTCTTATATTTATTTTAAATAATCATATTGAAAAAAAATCTATTATTTTTATAATTATAGTGTGTTTAAAATTTATTTTTAGAAATATTGTTTGAAAAATAACATATCAAAGTAAACACCAAAATATAATATGAAACTTGATTTAGTACCTAATCTAATTTTCTATTACTTTATATTAATATGTACATACCCATCTTTAAATTTGAAAAAAGGTAAATAGCTATCCTCCTAATTTTGTCAATAATAAAACTCTAACCCAAAGAAAAAAAAAAGACGTGTTTATTTATTTGAATGTTTTATCAACTTATTATTAAAAGTATATCAAAAAAGTTTATTATATTTTCTTAGTTTAAAAAAATACTTAATAAATTCTTACTTTTCTCATAATAAATTATATTTAATTAATTTTACTATATTTTTATGCAAAATTTTCACTCTCATATGATGTATATATTAAAGTTTTATAAATAATATAGAATAATTATATATGAATAAATATAGTAATTTAAAAATATATTTAAATAATTTTAGGTAACAATATATATATAGACGATATGATATAAGACACTTACAAAAATTTTGAGATTTTAAGATCAATAATTAATGAAAATAATTAATAACGTGGACAACTAAAGATAAGTGAGAATTTTTTAAATTTGTTTGAATATGATTTAATATGCAAAAGTATATATATATATATCAAAGTAATTAATATATGATTATACATTATTTATTATTATTATTATTATTATTATTATTATTATTATTATTATATGATTTTGAACCAGAGGAAGTATTATTTTACTGAATTAGCGGTGTTTTGGCGAAGAATATATAATTTCCTATTTGAGTTATTAAATTTGGAAAATGACTGTTTGTTATAAAATAAAATCCCATTACACCTAAACTAATTTTGTAGATGCAATTATTATAAACTTGCAACTCAATAATTTTAGAGGTGATTTTTTCTGTAAAAAAAATATGTTTGACAGCCAACAATCATTAAATTCGACAATCTCAATTTAACTGAAAAATAATAATATGATCTCTTCGTCCACTTTTATCAGTCTATTTAGAAATCTTATTTTATCCAAAATTATTTGTTCATTTAGAGTCCAATGAGTCATTAGTTATTTTTTTTTTCTAACTTGATATTAACAACTACGAGAAAAGATTAGTAGCATAATAATAATATTTTAAGTATTCTAATAAAAGATAATTCAATCAATTAAACTAACTTTTTTATAATAAAAAACTTTTAATGATTTTCTTAATTTTTATGCAATAATCTTAACGAACAAATAAAATTGTATGGAAGGAGTATGTCTCATGGTTGCAACAAATTTTTTTTTTTGACGTGGAAAAAATGTAAAGTCTTATAGCTAATAAATATAATTATTGTAATATTATTCTCGTACTTAAAGTATCTCTAAAATTTTGAAGTTTCTTATATTAAATATATTCAAATAAAAAAAATTTTCCAATATCTATATATATATATATATATATATATATTTATTTATTTTTAAATCCATATATATTTAAATTCTGTCTGAAACATAAACTTAAATTCTCCATTCACGCAACAACCTTAAATTTGTACCAAGAAAAGACACAACCTTAAAGTCTCCAAATTCTCCAATAGATATGTAACACATGACTTTAATTTTAATCACACTCTTGTATTTTCACATATTTATCTAATTATATGCTGTAACATCTGTAAAACAATTTGATATCTTAAGTCATTTTATTCTGCATGTATTATCAATGTCGTTGGTTTATTGTTTGAATAAAATTATATTTATGGTAAAAAGATTCTTTTAATAATACATAATTAGACAATTCTATAATAAAAAAAATACTATCATGTGGTATGACTCAGTTGACAAATTGTGTTTTATGTGGGTGGATTTTACCGGTAATGGAGGAGTTGGGAAGTTACTAGAAACTTATTGTGATTAGGACTAAGCCGATGTTCAATTAGAAATTAGTCCCACACTCAAATGGTATGACAACACCTCATAATATATATGAGAGAAGATCAACTTATATCAGTATAAGTCTTTTTTCTCTTACACTCATTTTTAACCGTTAGTTCTACTTTCATCTAATAGTTACTTTTAATGAAATAATCTCAATCATTAGATGAAAGTAGAACTAACGGTTGAAAAATGAGTGTAAAAGAAAAAAGATTTATCTTGATGTAAGTTGATCTCCTCATATATATATATATATATATATATATATATATATATATATATATATATATATACATTGTTGCGAAACTTGGTAAGAGCTAAAGAAAATTGAGAAAAATAATGAGAGAGAAACTGAAATTGATTGAATGAGTAAATGTGTTTGATACAAAGTCAATGTGTGGCATATATAGACTTGAGCAAGTAATCAACTAGTAATTAACTGCTAACTCAGTAAACTAATCCAACAAATCCCTAGCTAATATTAAGTAAACTAACTATATTGTAACACCTCCAACAAGCTAGAAAGTGCATACTTATCCCCAACATAAGATGAACAATACAACTCACATTAATTAACCACAAATACTAATTGCAAAATACAACCAACCAAGCCATAATCACATTGCTTAGTTAACAAGAAAGAAATATGAAAATGGGCAATGAATGATAATTGGCAACGACCGAGGTGCATAGCTCTTAGAAGTCTTTGATGTTTCTTTAGGCTTCTTCAATCTTCTCCTTGGGTCTCACCAACACTTGTCTCAAGCAAATTGGGGCTCTTCATGAGATCAAATAGCATCACAATATGATGCTATAGGCAATCTCAAATGTAAGAACAATTATTATAAATACCAAACTAGGCAAAAACTTAATCACCTAAGCCAGAAGCTAAAATAAAAGTTTAACCACAGAAGTAAATTAATACTGATATATGCAAAAGGTAAATAAAATTATAGTTATTGAAACATAGACCCACTTTGACCAAAATATGATGCATTATCCAATGTGTGGTTACGCAAAATTCAACTAGCGATTGAAGTCAAAGCACCATATCTCAATTTGCACTACATGAAAAAGGAAGCACCAAAACGGCAACAAGAACAACCACAAAAAAACAACAACCAAAATATAAATTGGTATGTAATCCTACTCGTCACTCTAAACATGGAGACTCCAATGAAGTATTGACATAGAGAATGCAATGAATCGCCGCATCACATTATCATCAAGGAGCGCGCGCGCACACACACACACACACATACACAAACAACCAGTATCTAAATTGGCATGTAATCCTACTCATCGCTCTAAACATGGAAACTCCAATGAAGTATTGACATAGAGAATGCGATGAATCATCGCATCGCATTATCATCAAGGAGCGCGCGCGCACACACACATACACACACACAAGAATTTATAATTCTTCATCTCTAGCAACAATCACCAAGGGTGCATAGATCGTGCTTTTAGGGCATGCTTGACACTTAAACATGTGGCATCTGCATGGGTGGCGTGGTTGTTAATAGGAATTTTTTTTTAATTATAATAGTTATGTCTAAAAGCTATAACAACACTAAGAGAGGTTACTTCTGATTTTGTGAAAACTAGAAAGGTTTGATTATGGAAATTCTCTGAGATGGAAAAAAAATGCATTTCCTACTTACAATTTTGAAGGTTATGTATGTCTTGAAAATGTCAAGGCGAAAAGAAACTAAAGAAGAGACTATGGAAGACAACTGTGTAAGGCAGAATTAGGACAATGATGGCTACACATGCATTGACCACATTCTGCATAGTATGTTTGATGCATTGCTCAATGTCTACTAGAACATGAGAAGTTCAAAGGAACTATGGGAGAAATTAGAGGCAAGATATATGATAGAAGATGTTATAAATAATAAATTTCTAGTTAGTCTTTTTAATAATTAAAAGATGCTTGATGGTAGGCCTGTCATGGAACAAATGCATGAAATTGAATGAGTTTTGAATAATTACAAACAACATAACATGCATATAGATGAAACCATTATTGTCTCTTCAATTATTGACTAAATTCTTTCTCTATGGAAATACTTTAAAAGAAATCATAAACAAAGAAAATATTATATTTCTCTTAAGCGATTAGGCAATCATCTTCCACTTGAAGAAGAGTATCATAAATAAGATGATACTAAGAAATAATTTGCTCATAATGAAGTTCATATGGTGGAAGAAGGAAAGTCCAACAAGTCCTCAAAGAAAAGGAATCGAGATTATGGAAAATCTTAAGTAAATAACAATGGTAACAACAACAATGACAACAAAAGAAGAAAAAGAAAGGAAGTTATTACTCTTGTGGAGAGCATAGGCATTTTAAGAATGAATGTTGGTTTTCGAAACAGAACAAAGAGAAGGATTCTGGAGCAACAAAAGACAACTTTCTTGTTACACCAAGTGTGCAAGAACAAAGATATTTCGAAGACAATCAAAGAAAAATATAGGGTTGTTTTGTACATAGGTATGCATCAACTGCTTAAGTCAAGGGCAAAGGGACTGTGGAACTAAATTTCACTTATGGAAAAATACTTATTCTTGTTTATGTGTATTATGTACCAAAAATTAGAAAGAACTTTATTTTTGTACCCCTATGCAATAAGTTTAGGTTTATGTCTATATTTGAGGGAGACAAGTTTATTTTGTCTAAGGGTGGAATGTTTGTGGGAAAGGACATTTACATGAGAACATGTTTAAGTTGAGTGTGATTAATAATAATGTTGTTATTGTTTATATAGTTGAGTTTTCTGATTTATGACATAATCATTCAGGACATGTTAATTTCAAAAAAGTATATGAAATGATAAAATCAAATTTAATTCCAAAAAAAACTAGAAACTCAAAAGTTGTAATTAATCAGACTTAGTTCATTCTGTTAGATGTGATTAATATGGTTGGCCTACTATAGGCGTAAGAAAAGAAACTAAAATTGATGGAATGAGTAAATGTGTTTAATACAAAACCAAAGCATGACTTTTATTCGCTAGAGAAAGTCACCTATTCGGTGTTAGACAAAGTAGGTCTAAGCTATTTGGTGAACATAAAGAAGAAGAAAATGAGTGAACAATGAGCTCCTATTTATAGGGGATAGGGGGTCTTCCTCTTTCACTGTGATTGGTTGGCATGGTGAAGAATCCTCTCCATTAGGGAGTTGCCACACGCCCAACAGGATCCCTTAGGATTAGGGTTTGTGCCTTCTATAGGGAGTTGTTAGGTGTGCCTCCTATAGCTGGGTCTCAAGTTGGTCCATTAAGGCTGAAGTATTTTGGTGGTGTTGGGGTCGAGTGTGAGCCCAAAGATGACATACAATCCATAGCACCCCAACTCCAAGCTAGTGGTTGCCCAAATGATTGAGTTGAGAGTACTCTCGTCCGATCCATTTGTGTTCCTTCTTTGTGACATAGCTTGTTTAGGATCGTTTTGCTAGATCTTTGAGTTTTTAGCTTTCATTCATCGTTTTTAAGCGGGTGTAGTGAGAAGGCTCAGTTTTTTGTTAGTTTAAGGGTCCCAGTGGAAAAAAGGGAGCTAGAGCCTTATTGGTGGTCCAGAGTTGGGAGACCCTTTGAAGTTTGAAGGACAAGGCTTCATTGGAAACTTAGAGCTGGGAAACCCCATGAAGTTTTGAGGGACGAGGCCCTGTCGGTAGCCTAGAGCTAGGAGAACCCTTGAAGTTTAAGGAACGGGGCCTCGTTGGTAACCCATGGTCAAAGAACCATTTGAAGGACTATTGAAGAAAGATTTCTTGGAGAATCGAGAGTTCATCTTGTATTTTTAGTAACCCTTCTTCTTTGACTTTCCTTTCCTTTCATATGCAAGGGGAGAAGGGCTTCGCCTGTCGATTGTGTTGGGATCCTTGGCAAAGATCTTGATAATTATTTGCTGTTGTGATGACTTGTCATTTCTTTTGGGTGTTTAGGCATGGGAGGAAGGGTTTCACACTCTAGGCAGTGATTTTCATGCTTAAATTGCTTGTGGTGCATGTGAAGGAGAATGTATGGGGCTATTTTACCTTTCTGCATGTTAGTGCATCTTTTGCGGTTGGTGACACTGTTATTTGTAGGTGAGGGTGGACAATTTTGTTGATTTGCTCCTAGGTTTTTCTATAGTGGTGGGTAATTATAGTCATCACTTCTTATTGGTTATCTTGGGGTATTATCATTAACGGGGGTTGGTATTTTGATTTCTTTGACCACTATGCACTACAAGAGATTCGCGTATTACTGTCAGTATTCTGGAAAAATTATATCCACTGGTAAATAATTACTTTTTGGTGAACACATCTGCCGAAAAAACAAAAGAAATATTTTGAAAAATATATAAAAAGTGAAACAAATTTCTAATAGATAAATTCCATAGGAAAATAAGCGAAAATCAATTTTCGGCAGATAGAGTCGTTGAAAAATTTGTCGGAAAAGGAATTGAAATATTTTGCAAATTCTCTGGTAGATAAATTTCACGAAAAATCTACCAGAAATAGTTTGCGATAGATTGAGCCGTAGGGAAATTCGCCAAAAAAGGAATGGAAATCGATACAATAGTTTTTCAAGTTTTTTGGCATAGAAATTCCACCAAAATTAGTTTGTGGCAGATTGAGCCACCGAAAAAATCTGCCCAAAAACTAATGGAAATAAATGCAGCAGTTTTTGTCAGTTTGTGGCATATCAAACTGCTAAAAAATCCACCAAAAATTAAATTATATCTATGATAATAACTTATTTTTATCTATTTTTTATTAAAATAGGCATTATTATATCTCATTATATTTGACTTTAGTGACTTTATAATTCTATGGATTTATTTATTTAAGGAAGTCATTAATTTAATTAATGTGAAAATTGTAGGAAATTTGTTAAAAATTCAGATTCAACTCGTATTTTATGACCTTACTGTTATATTTGGACCATATCTTAAGTTACAGATATCATATCGATGCAATTCTTATGGCGTTGGAAAGCTAACAGAAATGCAACAACTCGTTTGTTGACCTTGAAGGATAATTTTTTCATTTGCGTGACGAGAAAAATAAAGAGAGAAAAAGATGAAAATTTGGCAAACTTCAATAAAAGGATATTAAGTTTCCAAAAATTGGTTTCCTAAATCCATTCAATATCTTTATATTATTTGGAGGCCAATTAAAGAGATTGAGTTTCCTAAATGCAATCAATATCTTTTTATTATTTGGGGATCAATTAAGGAGATTCTGTGTAAGATACACTCCTATTTGGAAAAATCTCTTATTAATAGACAAAGGAGAAGAAAGAAAAGCGCATGGAAAGACTTGAGCAACCTAGTGGAGAGAAATCAGAGAGACGCACAACAGAGAAGAATTTGAAGTTATGTGCAATGAGAATATTAATGAGATAATTTAATTGTGTTCTAATTTTATTATGTCTTGCTAAATTCTTTGTACTAAGGAGATGATGAAAACCTGATTATTTTGGCATTACTATGTTGAATTGTTGTTACCCAATTTTAAGATTTAATGTTTATTAATTCTATTTTCCTATCAGATTATATGAATGAATTTTTAGATAAGCTTAATCATGTTTTTCTCATGCTTTGCAATTTACTTGTATTATCTGAATGTTGGTGGTAATTTATAGATATTAATTGTGATTTTGTATTATGGATACATTTGATGATTTGATAATTACTATTAATTAAGGAAATAAAATCATATATCTGATTACTTGTCTTTGGTGCTTCATTGATAGATTTTTCGTGAGCACGTGCTTTGCCGCTAGAAGTTCACGAGATAAATTATCTGAGTATAATAATTTAACATAGTTAATGTTAAAATTAATCTTGGTAGATTCTAACCCTTAGTCATCTTGCATCTAGTTGAAACCCAATTTGTTTTATTTATTTTTATTTCATTTGCTACCCATTTTAATCATTTATTTTAATTTATCTTTACATCTTTGATTCATAATTTTTGTTGACTAGATTAGGAAGAATTTTTTAATACTTAAAGTTTAACTTTAAGTCTCTATGGGAATGAACTCGTACTTGCTCAACTGAACTTCAGTATAGCTCGTACATTTGTGAGTATTTAAAGGCTTTTAAAAAAAAGGTCACAAGTTTTTGGTGCTATTGTCGAAGACTTAGTTAGTTAAAAGTTAAGTATTTGTTAAATTTTTTTCTTCTACTAGTTGATTTTTTTCTTATTTTCCTTATCTTCTTTTTCTTTTTCTTTTTTTTTAAAATAATTGCTTTATTTTTAAATTTTATTTTTTTGTTATTTGATCATTGCCTGACAGTTTGGGTTCGTAATTATACACATAGATTAGTGAAAGTAGATATAGAACCTATAGCAGAGATGAATGTGGCTAAGCAAGGGGTTGATATAGAACCCATAGTAAAGATGGATGTGGCAGTGCAAGGAGATGATTTTAGACCACTTAATGAATTATTTTTCCCAATATTTATGAATCCACCCTCATGCATTATTTTACCTGCTGCTATTGCTACCCATTTTGAGATTAAATCTCAAGTTATCAATTTGCTTCCAATTTTTCATGACTTAGATAGAGTAGACTCATACTTGCATGTCAAGGATTTTTTAGAAATTTGTGAAACATTTCAATTTCAATATTTTTCTGCAGAATCTATGTGTTTGCGTCTCTTTCCTTTTTCATTGAAAGATAAAGCAAAAACTTGGCTGAATTCCTTACCTTCTAACTCTTTTACGTCATGGGAAATATTGAGCCAAAAGTTTTTATCTAAATTTTTCCCCTGTTTAAGAAAAATTCTTTAAGCAAGGAAATTTCAATTTTTGTCAACAAGACCATAAAAAAAATTTTAAAAGCTAGGAGAGATTTAAAGATTTGCTGATGTGACCTCATCATGGTTTTGAAAAATGACACCTTGGTAATTTTTTTATAATGGGTTGACACAATCTAATAGGAGGTTGGTTGAGTCTATGAATAGTGGCACATCTTTGAATTTAAATGCACAAGAAGGTTATCAGTTTTTTGAGAATTTCTTTGAAAATTCTTAACAGTAGGACTTTACTAATCGTAAGGATAGATCAAACCAACCTAAGAAGGGAGGTTTGTATGAGGTTAGTGAGGATACAAATATCAAAGCTAGACTATATGCTATTGCACATGAAGTTAAGTCCTTATCACTCAATAAAGGAGTTGGTCAGGATAATAGTGTCCAACAGGAAAATTGTGCATTTTGTCGGAGTAATATGCATGCTTCTTCTATGTGCTCTTCTTCTGCACCTAATAATGATTGTTTTGTTGAGTAGAGAAACGCAATAGGGAGATCTTTTGCTAATACTTCTTCAAATACTTATTATCCTAGTTAGTGAAATCATCCTATTTTTTCTTGGAAGCAAAATAACTTTTCAGGTAACTTAGGTGGTCAACATATGGAGAGTTAGACTTAGTTCCAACAGCCTAACCAAGGTAACCAATAGTCATCATATTTCCTAAATCAAGGAGCGGGTCAGTCTAGGCAATAGTCATCACTAGAGGAGACTATTGGTCAATTTATGCAAGAGAAGAGAAATACCAACCAAGTGACTACCAATGTCATTCAATAGATAAAGAATGTTATCCAAGTGCACACTAATGCTATAGCAAAGTTGGAAGTTCAGATAGGTTAGTTGGCCAGTTAGATGACAGAAAGAGAGAAAGGAAAGTTCCCTTGTTTACCTATCCATAATCCCAAGGGATAGTATGTAGTTTATGAAACATCTAGGTCTAATAGGGAAAATGAGCAAGTTCAATCTATGACCACTCTTAGGTCTAGAAAGCAAATAGATAATCATGTTATAGAGCCTGTGAGGGGTAATATGAAGTTAAAAGCTAGTAGTTCTAGGGATAAGAATAACTTATATGATGATAATGTGACCTCAAAGCTTAATGTTCCTACTCGTAAAGTTGTAGAGCCTGATGTTAAGGAGTATGTGTCTTGGGCCCTTTTTCCTCATAGATTAGTAAACCCCAAGAACATTGTGCAGTTAGGTGATATTTTGGATATTGTTAAATAAGTGCAAATTAACTTTCCTTTTCTTAATGCTATTAGATGGGTGCCTGCATATGCTAAATTCTTGAAGGATCTTCTTACTGTGAAAAGGAAGTCTAATGTTTCCAAGAAAGCCTTTTTGATAGAGTAGGTAAGTTCTGTGATTCTCAATAAATATCCTATTAAGTATAAAGACCCTAGATCACCCACTATTGCTTGTAAAATTGGGAATCATCATGTTGAGAGAGTTTTACTAGATCTTGGTGCAAGTGTTAATTTGTTGCCTTATTTTGTTTACTTGTAGTTGGGTTTAGGGGAGTTGAAATCAACTAAGATGACTCTCCATTAGCTGATAGATTTGTTAAATATCCTAGGGGCATTGTTGAGGATGTGTTGATAAAATTGAGAATTCCTACTTTCCTAGTGACTTTGTTGTGCTTGATATTGAGCAAATTTGTGATCCCTATCCCCCAATTCATGTTATTTTGGGTCGCTCATTCATTGCTACATCTACTGTATTGATTAATGGTAGGAGTGGTGTGATGAAACTATCATTTGAGAACATAACTACTGAGCTTAATGTTTTTCATATCAGTAAACAGATGCATGATGATAATGATAATGAGGTGCATGAATTAAATTTGATTGATAGTTTAGCTCATGACTCATTTATGCATTCTATTTATGATGATCCATTATTGGCATACTTAAATCATGTTAATGTTTATTTTGATATTGATTCAGTCATTAGGGATATAAATTTTTTGTTAGATTATGTTCCTCTGATGAATGTGGATAGATGGCAACCCATAGTCCAACCAATCACCTTGTCTTCATCTCCAACTTTGTCATCCATTGTAGAGCCATCTAAGTTAAAGATGAAGCCCTTTCCAAGCAACCTTAAGTATATGTTTTTAGGCATCAATGAGACATTTACCTGTCATTGTAGCTTCTGATTTAGATGAGTCTCAAGAACATTAATTAGTGGATGTGTTGAAAGAGCATAAAGAAGCTATATGATGGTTAGTTGTAGATATTAAGGGTATTAGTCCTTCAATAGTGATGCATATGATTCATTTAGAGAAGGGTGCTAAAGCTACTCATGAGGCCCAAAGGTGTTTGAACCCATTCATGCAAGAAGTAGTTAGAAAAGAGGTATTGAAATTGTTAGATATAGGGATTATCTATCCTATCTCTGATAATAAATGAGTTAGTCCTGTGCAGGTTATGCCTAAGAAGTCTGGAATAAATGTGATTGAAAATAAGATCAATGAGTTAGTTCCAACTAAGGTGCAAACGGGGTGGAGAGTGTGTATTAATTATAGGAAATTGAATGGTGTAACTAGAAAATATCATTTCCTTCTTCCTTTATTTGATCAAATGTTGGAAAGACTTGTTGGTCATGTATATTATTTTTTTCTAGATGGATATTCAGGCTATAATCAGATTCCCTTTGCACCTGAGGATTAAGGAAAGACTACTTTTACATGTCCATTAGTACTTTTGCATATCGTCGCATACCTTTTTGGTTATGTAATGCACCTGCTACTTTATAAAGATGCATGATTAGTATTTTTTTATATGGTTGGTGAATTTTTGGAAGTATTCATGGATGACTTTTTTGTTTTTGGATCTACTTTTGATGATTATTTGCATCACTTGTCTTTGGTTTTGGCTAGGTGTAAAGAAAAGAATCTTGTACTTAATTGGAAAAAATGTCATTTCATGGTTAAAATGAGTATTGTGCTTGGTCATATCATATTTAAAAATGTCATTGAGGTTGATAAGATCAAAGTTGACTTGATTTCTAACCTTCCTCCCCCTAAATCTGTGAAAGAAATTTAATCTTTTTTAGGGCACGCTGGTTTCTACAGGAGGTTCATCAAGAATTTCAGCAAGGTAGTAAGGCCATTATGCAACCTTCTTGGTAAGGATGTTCTATTTGTTTTTTATGATGCATGCTTTCAATCTTTTAATAAGTTGAAACTTGAATTGACTTCTACTCCGATTATTAAGCCACTTGATTGGAACTTGCCTTTTGAGATTATATGTGATGCTTTTGATTATGCTATTGGTGTTGTCTTGGGGCGAAGAGTGAATAAGTTGTTTCATGTGATTTGTTATGCTAGTAAGGCTTTGAATGTTGTCAAATTGAATTATTCCACCATTGAGAAAGAATTGTTGGCTATTGTGTTTGATTTAGACAAATTTGGATCATATGTTGTTAGATAAAAAGTTATGATATATTT
The DNA here is from genome assembly GCA_029884595.1 of Ormosia semicastrata. NCBI lineage: Eukaryota > Viridiplantae > Streptophyta > Magnoliopsida > Fabales > Fabaceae > Ormosia > Ormosia semicastrata. Next base: position 109,777,072 of record JAQQTO010000063.1, read on the forward strand.
TAATAATGCTATATTGAAATATCTATTTGCTAAAGCTAATGCAAAAGTTAGACTTATTAGGTAGGTTTTACTTTTGCAAGAATTTGACCTTGAAATCAAGGATAAAAAGGGTGCTGAGAATGTGGTTGCTGATCATTTATCTAGATTAGTTGTTAAGCATAGTAGTGATACTTCTCCTATTGTAGAATCTTTTCTGGATGAGCAATTATTGCATGTTTCACAAACCTCATGGTATGCTGATATTGTGAATTATTTGGTTATTTTGCAAATGTCATCCTATTGGTCTAAACAGGATATATTGAAGTTCTTGTCTCAAGTAAAGCATTTCTTTTATGTTGATCAATACTTGTTTAAATAATGTCCTAATCAGATTATTAGGAGATGCATTTTTGAATGGGAACTACAAAGCATCATATCTTTTTGACATGATCGTGCATGTGGTGGGCTTTTAGCTCTAGGAAAACAACAACCTAAATTTTTTAGTGTGGTTTTTATTGGCCTTCTATTTTTTGTGATTCTTATGCTTATTGTTCTGCTTATGAAAGATGCCAAAACTTAGGGAGCATTGGTAAGAAAAATATGATGCCTTTGAATCTTATTTTGATTGTTAATATATTTGATGTTTGGGGTATTGATTTTATGGGACCATTCCTTAACTCTTTTGGTTATCTATATATTCTTGGTGTTGACTATGTTTCTAAATGGGTTGAGACAAAAGCATGTAGAAGCAATGACCACAAGGCGGTTGTCCAATTTTTAAAAGAAAATATTTTTCACGTTTTGGGAAACTAAGGGCTATCATTAATGATGGGGACAAGTATTTTTGTAATAGGTCATTTGAGCATTTAATGAAAAAGTATGACATCACTCATAAGGTAGCTACCCCTTATCACCCGCAAACTAGTGGTCAAGTTAAGGTATCTAATAGGGAGATTAAAAGAATTTTGGAGAAAACTGTAAACCCGTCTAAGAAAGACTAGTCTTTATGTCTAGATGATGCATTGTGAGCATACTACATGTCATTTAAGACTCCTATTGGCATATCTCCATGCAGACTTGTTTATGGTAATGTTTGTCATCTCCATATTGAGTTGAAGCATAGAGCATATTGGGCTATCAAGTATCTTAATTTTGAGTTGGATAAGGCTGGTAATCAAAGGAAACTTCATCTCAACGAATTGGAATAAATTCGTAATGATGCTTATGAGTGTGCAAAGTCTTATAAGGATATGATGAAGAGAGTGCATGATAGTTACATCTTTAGGAAGTCTTTTCAACTTGGTCAAAAAGTCCTTTTGTACAACTCTCACTTACATTTATTTCCAAGTAAATTGAGATCTAGGTGGTCTTCCCCATATGTTGTGAGGATTGTCTACCCTCATGGTGTTGTTAAGATAAAGAATATTAAGGATGGTAATATTTTTAAGGTAAATGGTCAGCGATTGAAGTTGTACCTTGAGTTAAAGTATCCAGATGTAAAAGAGATTTTGGTAGACAATCATGCCTACCAAAATTTAGGTAAGTTCTTAGTTTTGAGTTTTGTTTTTATTGAGTCGATTTAAGTGTCTCCCAGATTTCAAGGTCTTTGTATAGGAATGTAAATAGTGTCGACCAACAAAATTATTTAAAAAAATAAAACCTAAAAAAAGGAAAAAAATTAGTTTACGTGCTTGTTTATTTCATTTTACTTTATTTTGTTATTGTGTTTTTGCTATTGCTAATCATTGTCAAGGTGTAGTTATCCTCTTCTCGTCTTCTCTTTTTAATTGCTAAGCATTTCAGGTATGTGACTCCTCCACATTACTTTGTTTATTTTTGTCTCAATAATTTATTTGATGCATATTGGTAATTATTTCTTAAGTCTGGATTTAATTTGAAAAATTGATGACAATGTTTGGTTTTGATTAAGGGTGAGAGTTACTTGAATTTTAGTCATATTATCATTATGCCACTTTTTTTAGGAAGAGGAAATTTTTTTTCTATCATGTTGTTCAACTTATTTCACATTATTCATAGCTGCTTTTGCATGTCTCTTTGTTGAAAATTTGAAACAATTAGAAAACTTTATGAAAGCATGTGGATACCATATTTTTGTCGATTAAGTTTTTAGCTATTTAATTTTATTGTGAGAATGTTTTCTTGCTCATCCAATGTTTATTGTGGTACTCATGATTTTTGTATTTTTTTTCACTAGATCATTTCATTATTATTTTGGCTAAAGAGAAGTTTTATATCACACTTGCATTTAATCTAATGTCATGGAAGTTGTTAGAATTGTGTATTTCCTTCAGATATGATATTAGACCATGTTTCTTATTTTGAGCCTTGGAATAATATTTTTATTCTTTCACATATTGTCGTTAGTCACCCATTTGAGCCTATTTATTAAGCCTTTTTTTCTTAACCATTTCTCAAAGTGTTTCAGGAAAGAAGCAACAATATTGCAATATGGGAAGGTATAAAAAAAAAAAGGAAAGTGAAAGTGCAACAAAAAAAAAAGAAAAAGAAAAGGAAAAAAGATTCGAAAAGCTACAAAGTTGGAAAAAAATTGAGAAAAGAAGTGGGAAAAAATGTCTGGTTTGGAAGTTTAAATAAAGTGATTTAAAGAAGGTAAAGAAAATTGTGTTGAAAGTGCATAAATCAAGCTTTTAAATATTCTTGAAACAATTTTAATTTTCATTTTTTCCCCTAACCTTCATATTTGCCCTTTACCCACATTACAAGTTTAATAAAGTCCTATATTATCTTAAGGGATTATGTGATTCTTCCAATGTACATGACTAATCTTAAGGTGTTATGTAAATTCTTTTATTGACATCTTTTCATGAAATGATATTTGTTCTATTTTCTTAATGTTCTTTCTATCAATTTATATGTGAGATATTTGTTTTGATTTGTGCCTACTACTCTACTCACATATACTTATTATAAGTGACATCATACTTCTGAGTGATTTTCATTGTTGAGTGCAACTCTTATGAGGATTGTATTTGGTTTTAAGATGGTTTTTTTTATGGGGATTCTAGTTATGATATTTGGAGATAATGTGTATATGTCATAGTAGCTATATTATTCATACACTTTGAGTTTGATAATGGTAGAGTTTTTGTGGCAATTGTGGTGTTCTGATACATTATTGATATTTTTGAGTATGATGATTTTCGTTGTGAACTTTGTTTAGTGTCGCTTCTATTGCTAGGGACTAGTAATAAGCTGAATAGGAGTTATGATAATAGCTTAATTTTTATCTATTTTTCTTATAAAAATGGACATTATTATATCTCATTATATTTGATTTTAGTGAATTTATAATACTATTAATTTATTTATTTAAAAAAGTCATTAATTTAATTATTGTGATAATTGTAGGGAGTTCGTTGCAAATTCAGATTCAACTCGTATTTTCCAATCTTGCTACTGTATTTGGATCATAGCTAGAGTTACAGATATTAGATCAATGCAACTCTTGTGGCTTTGGAAATCTAACAGAAAATGCAACAACTCTTCTATTGACCTTGAAGGCTAATTTTGTCATCTGAGTGACGAGAAAAATAAAGAGAGAAAAAGATAAAAATTTGGCAATCTTCAATAAAAGGAGATTAAGTTTGCTAAAATTAGTTTCCTATATCCAATCAATATCTTTTTATTATTTGGAGACAAATTAAGGAGATTTTGTGCAAGATACACTCTTATCAGGAAAAATATCTTATTCATAGACAAAGGAGAAGAAAGAAAAGTGCACAGAGAGACCTTGGCAAGGAGAAAAATCGAAGAGACATGCAGCAGAGAAAAATTTGAAGTTATGTGCAATGAAGAATATTAGTGAGATGATTTTATTGTGTTTTAATTTTACTATATCTTGCTAAATTCTTTGTACTAAGGAGATGATAAAACCCTAATTGTTTTGGCATTACTATGTTGAATTGTTGTTACCCAATTTTATGATTTAATGCTTATTGATTCTATTTTCTTATCAAATTATATGAATGAATTTTTAGATGAGTTTATTTATGCTTTTCTCATGCTTTGTAATTTATTTGTATTATCTGAATGTTTGTGGTAATTTTTGGATATCAATTGTGATTTCATGTTACGGATACATTTAATGATTTGGTAATTACTATTAATTGAGGAAATAAAATCATATATCTGATTACTTGTCTTTGGTGCTTCATTGATAGATTTTTCATAAGCACATGCTTTGCCGCTAGATATTCATGAGATAAATTCTTTGAGTATACTAATTTAACATAACTAATGTTAAAATTAATCTTGGTAGATTCTGATCCTTAGTCATATTACATTTGGTTGAAACCCAATTTGTTTACTTGTTTTCAATGAAGCACAGACACATTGTTTTTTAGGCGTATCCACATTTAGGGCACGTGTCAGTGTCAGATACATGGGGATACCCGTATGACACACGTGTCCTATGTGTCCAAATGTGTCCAATTAAAAAGATTATTTTTTTTTCAGTTTAGACACATCTCGGACAAGCTTAAACACGGCTTGGACACGACTCATTAATACATTTTTTAAAAAAAATAGTTTTCATAACTAACATTCAATTAGTAAGCCCGTAACCCACCTAAGTCCAGTCACATGACTGACGTCCTAAGCCGTTATTTTTACATATTAGTATTTTAAGTTTTATCTTTTCACATACCATTATTTTCATCTGCTCCTTCTACCTCTGCTCTTACCAAGTCATCCACTTCGTCGTCACCAAAGTTTGCCTCATATCAATATTCACTCTAGTTAATTTTTTTTTAGATGCACATGTACTTGTACATGGTTAGTTCTATTAGGAGAAGTTGGTTTAGGAGATTTTTTAGAAAATGTCAATTGAAATTATATTCCATATTTTTTAAGAGGGGCTTACTAGGTGACAAATATTGGCATATATGACATATATTAAGATATTATAAATCTTCAAGCTAATAGAAATGATATTAATGAATAATAAATTTTTTTTCTTAAATTTTACATATATATATATATATATAAATATATTATTTAATTTATTTATATATATATATTATATATATATATATATATATATATATATTATATATATATATATATATATATCGTGTCTCGTATCCTATAATTTTTTGAATTTAGTATGTTCACGTGTTCGTGTCTGTTTCCGTGTTTGTGCTTCATAACTTGTTTTCATTTCATTTGCTACTTATTTTAATTATTATTTTTATTTTATCTTTACATCTTTGATTTGTAATTTTTGTTGATTGGATTAGGAAGAATTTTTTAATACTTAAAATTTAACTTTAAGTCTTTGTGGAAACAACTTCATACTTGCTCAATTGTACTTCGGTACGACTCGTACACTTACAAGTATTTAAATGATTTTAAAAAAAAGGCCACAACAAGTTTTTTTGCGCCGTTTCCAGGGACATAGTTAGTTAAAAGTTGAGTTTTTGTTAAATTTTTCTCTTCTGCTAGTTGATTTTTATTTTATTTCTCTTATTTGCCTTATCTTATTTTTATTTTGGTTTTTTAAATTTAATTGCTCTATATTTTTTTAACTTTTTTTGTTTGATCATTGCATGACAGCTTAGGTTTGTGATCATACACGTAGATTAGTGAGAGTAGATATAGAACCCATAGTAGAGATGGATGTGGTTGTGCAATGAGTTAATATGGAACCCATAGCAGAGACAAATGTGGTTGTGCAAGGAGATGATGTTAAAGCATTTAAGGAATAATTTTGCCTAATATTTGTGAATCCACCCCCATGCTTATTTTACCTGCTACTACTGCTACCTATTTTGATATTAAACCTCAAGTTATCAATCTACTTCCAATTTGTCATAGCTTAGATAGAGAATACCCATACTTGCAAGTCAAGGATTTTTTTAGAAATTTGTTAAACATTTCAATTTTAAAGAATTCACATGGGCTTTACGTTGGAGTCTCGTGGTGAATTTCAGTTGAACCGCCATTACATCAAGCTTAACTCTAGCAAGATGGGCATGCCTTTGTTCTTTTGGAACAAGACTGCAAATAATTTCCACTTTCCTTGTGGAATGATTGAACTAATTTTGTTTGATTTAGCCGCAATTATTGGCCTGGAACCTTATAAGGAAAATGTTTCTCCTAACAAGCCTCCCAATAAAATGGTTAATATCGATGTCCCAAATTGGTCTTATGGGCCTTTCATAAATCACTATTGCAAACTTGGCCAACCAACTTTGTTGGAGAAGGAACGTGTAGCATTTTTGCTATTATGGCTTTGTGGCCATGTTTTCTGCATTAAGTCTTTACAAGTGTCAACAGCTTGTTTACCTTTGACAACAACGATTCAAGAAAGTTATTTCTTAGCTTTAAGCGAGTTGATAATTGCTAGCCTCTATCAGTCGATAAATGAGATTGTTGACGTGAATCGTGATTGTGATAAGATGTTTACTATAGGTGGCCCTTTTGGCTGTTATAAATGTGGCTTAATGTCGTTCTTTATGATTACTTAGGCTACGATTCACCTACTGACTTACCTATAAGAATTTACGGCTATAAGCTTACCTATTACTGCCATCATGAGAATAAAAATGCTTCTTATGTTGATGACATCAAGAAGTATTTCAAGGTGTTTCACTCCATGAAACTGAATGTTACTTACATAAGCTTCAACCCTTTTACGATTGTGATAGAAGGTCCTACCCGCTTCATCAACACAATGATTGCCAAATTTAATGGCTCAACAACTTAGTTATACTCATGTCATTCCTGCTCCTATGCTCAAACAAGATTTATACAAGCCATTGCAAATCTGTCTTCGATAGAGGTCGTTGCCAAATTAGAAAGGAGAAATCAGCAAATCAGACAATCTTTTAAGCCTGTCAACTGCACCACGGGTAGCTTCCCAACCCATGATTTTGTTAAAATGGAGGGAACATTACTACCAAAATTTGCTGCCATATTTGAATATCTACTTTAGCTGAATAACCACAATGGCTATAAAGGGTACATCTTCCAAGTCGAAAGGTATATATTTTAAGAAATTTTGATTATTGAAAAATTTTATAACATCAAGTGGGATCCTCAACATGCTTCCAAAATAACTAAGGAAGGGGAGTTATTGATGGAAAGAAAATTCAAAGAATATCAAGACAAATGCCTTTGGAAATTCTTTGATGCTTTAACATCGAATCCTAATGTTGATCCTAATCATTACTTTATTTTGTTGAATGTCAGTGCCCATTCTAACAATTCCTTTTAAGATTGCTAAAATGGTTTATCCCCTTGATAAACATCAAGTTACTTTTACCGACAACTACATGCATTTGCATGGAAGCCAATTGACTCAATTGAATATAAGGATGGATTGTCAACCCTTATTAGGTAAAACCTTTTAATTTTGACTTTGTCTTTTTATGATATTAACACTTTTTTCTTTTCTTTATGTCTTGTGTCAAGTAAATCTTCACCAATAATTCCTGATCCAACTAATATTGAGGGCGAGGATGATGAAGACTTTGTCGAACTTGTCCCTAAAAAGATGAACTCTAGTAAGGTGAAGACTCCTGTTGGTCACGGTAAGTCAAAAATTGTGATGCCTACACACCTTCTAAAGGTCAAACCAGTTGTGTCAAAAGCAACACAAAAGTCATCTATTGCTATGGTAACCTTTGTTTCAGTTGTGTGCTTTATTAATTTCCTTCGCCTTTAACTAACTGTTGCCTTTATTTGTTTGTCAGGATAAAAACCAACTCCACTTGCTTTTGACATCAACTGCCTAGCCTTTTCAGGCTTAGTCGAAATAAAGAAGTAGAAAATAGAAAAGATCGTGTCAACATCGGCTGAAAGTGCACCTCCTAAAGTACCTTCAAGAGAAAGTACTCCAGATACTATACCTTTTACTATCTAAGAATTCGAAATAAAGAACTTGGAAATTACGGATGACACCTCACTAACGAGTGTTGATGGTCTTGCTAAAGTCACCAATGTTGCTTTGGAAGCCTTTGATGACCCATTGGCTTTCCTTGACAATCTTATGCAAGCCAATTCTTGAAGTACGCTAGAATTGGCATCGATTAGTAATGTCGAACCATCTTCCTCTTTGGACCAAGTTAAGAAAGCTATGTTGGCTCTGGAGTAACTCTTCGACATACCACTTAATTAACTCTTTGAAGACTAAGAGTTGAAGCACAAATGCAAGCTGCTCTCGACGCTTACCACCAGGAGAATGTTCAACTTCCCACATCTCTTAGAAAATTCTTCTGGGAATTAAAAATTATTGTAGTTGACTTAAATGTCAATTATCCCCCTTTGGTCGATAACATGGCCATCTATAGTAAGCATTCAAGGAAGAGAAGTTGTTTGGCAGCTCAAATGATTGAAGCAAAGCAAAGGCAAACCACCATCGATATAAAGACTGTCAAAGGGGAGAAGCACCTAGATGACATAGAAAAGCAACTTTAGGATCTTCTGACGAAGTAAGATAATTTCAAGAAAGCTCTTAAGCTTTGAACAAAATGAGAAGCAAAAACTTCGTGAACAAGCTCATAAGTGGGTGGCCGAAGGTTCTACACTTTTGACAAAATTAAGAGAAAATGAGACTTTCTACAATTTGGCCTCATCGAAGCAAAATATTATGCAGAAAAACTGGGAAAACTTGAGAAAAAAGTTTATTCTTAACAAGTCTTTTTTTTCACTCTTACATTTTTATAATTGGCCAGTAGGGCCAATTTTGAATGTATTTTGTCAATGTTGGCTACTATGGCCGACACTTTTGAAATGTACAAGATCAGCCTTTGTGGTCGTTTTGAATAAAATGATAAGTTTCAATGCAATTTTACTTCGTACATTGTTGGTTTATACTATTTTAAATATTTGTCATTAATTCCTTGTAGCTTTTACCCTGTATTGACGTTAATAAGGCTATAAGCATTTCCACTAAACACTTTAGTAATTTTGTAAGGGCCATGCCAATTTGGCGACTACTTGTCATAGCTTCGGCCTCTTGATTAATGGGCAAAATAAATTTACAAACTAAATTACTAACCTTAAAAGATTTGTGCTTAACCCGACAATTGTAATACTTAGCGACCTTTCTTCTTGTCAAATCAAGTGTTCCAATGCCAACAATCGTTCATCATCTAACTGATTCAACTTATTGAACATAGCATTGCAATATTCTTCTATTGGTAGATCATTTTGCTTTAATAAAAGAGCTGACTAGATGTTGACTACAACATGCAATATGGTATTGATAGCAGCCGAGGCTACCAAATTAGATGATATTTGTAAACCGATTCACCAAAATACTTGTAGTATAAGGTGTAATCGGGTCAAGCCATTGGATCACTCTAATTAAGCAATCAGATTAAAAAGTTAACAAATGGGGGGGAGTTGTAGAATTAATTAATAGAAAGTAATTAAAAATTGTAAACATAATTAAGTAAATAATTAATTCAAGGAAATCAATTATTCTTGAATTTAATCCATCCTTGATCACTAAGAATTCATTCAATTACTAACCAAGTTCTTAGCTTTAGATCACATCAAGAAGCTTTAAGATGATCAATGAATTATCTACTAGATAAGCATCTAGAATTTAATTAATCAATGTTAAACGAATTAAGCACCCATTTAATCCTAAATTAACTTAAAATCCATAATTCAACCAAGCTAAATAATCAACATCCAAGAAGTCTTTGATACATTGTTTAGTCTCTATAATCCTCATTAATATGTGGTAGTTATGCAATTATCATATTAACATACAAATCAAATTAAGTAATTCAATTTAGATTTAACAAAATCAAAAAAAGTAAAGAGAAACTTGATTAACAAATAAAGAGAAACATGTTATCTAGTTTCTACAAACACGTGATAGTTAAGCAATTATCACATGAACACCAAAACTGAGTTAAGCACTCAATCAAGATGCAATAGAATCAAGAAAAGGAGGAGAGAATTTTGATTAACAACAAGAATGTAAACAATCGAAACAAAATCTCAAAATTAAACATCAAGATTATTAATCCCTAGGATTGATTAAAAGGTTCTTCCCTTTCATCCATGGATGAGAGGGAAGAGAAACATAAAATAAAAAAACCTAGAGAGAAGGGAGAAGAAGAAAGATGAAGAGAGAAAGTGCAAACAAAAGCATCTAGGAGAAAATTAGGGTTGAGTTTCACGGTTGCAGTTGTTGCTTAAATAACTATCTATAAAATTAAAAATCTAATTTTTCCCTTAGCTTAGGGTTTATCATCTTCCTCTTAGATTTAATTGGACATGTAATTTGTATAATTTGGGCTTAGGATGAGAGAGTTATGCCTAAAACATTCTTAATAGCTCTCTGAACCCATTAGCCAACTTCAAAGGGTGAAAACACCATCAAAACGTCATATGTTTGATAAATGGTCTTTATAATAAGTGAAGATATATGTCTTATCTTTCAAATGGAATTAGTTTTATATCACACCTACAGCCCAAATTATAGCCCAATCTTTACACATCCTCTAGATTCCAGCTACAACATCTTTGTTCTTACTTCTTGGCCTAATCTAACCCACTAGACATCTGATTCAGCCTTTAAGCTCTTCATCACTTTTGTAGATATTTCTCTCAAGTTTCCTACAAGGTAAAATTTATAATTTTGAGATGTTTATAACTCAAGTTATGCCTAAAATACAGAAACAATATAAAATTCTCAATAATGCTGAAAAATACAATTAAGTCCAATTTGAATCCAAACTTATAAAATGTGATCAAAACTAATCAATTAAGCATATAAAAGTTCTAAGAGATTAAATATAAGGGTTAACTAATATATAAAAATTGTGTTTATCAGGCATCATGCCCATAAACTAACTTGTAAGGAGTAGTTCTTGTTGAATACTTTGGTGAATTTTTTGTACCCATAAAATCTATTCAAGTGTATTGTGCCAATTTCTAGGTTATCGGCCAATTTGCTTTTTAATCAATTTGATGATAACTTTATTGACTGCTTCCACTTGGCCATTTGCTTGAGCATAATAAGGAGTTGTTGTCAATAGCTTAATTTGCCTTGACTCAGCATATTCGATAACTTTCTTACTGATAAAGATGGTTCCTTGATCTATTGTCAATGATTGTGGAATTCTAAATCGACAAACAATTTGATTCTCGATGAAGTTTATCATTTCTTGTTGTGTAACTTCTTTTAAGGCAATGACTTCTACCCATTTGGTAAAGTAGTCAACATCAACTAGAATATATTTTTGACCTTTTAACGAAATGGGATGAATTTTGCTAATTAGGTCTACAGCCCAGCCTCTAAATGGCCAAGGTTTAACAATTGCTTGTAATTCGCTTCCACAAACTTATTGCACAACATGCTTTTAACACTCTTCATAAGACTTAGCTAATTTGAAGCAATCTTTTATCATGGTTGGCTAATATAGCCGATGTTGATTTAATACTCATTTCATTTTTTCACCTACCTGATGAGCTCCATAAATTTCTTCTTGGACTTCAGCAAGGGCTAAGTAAGCTTCTTGCTCACTTAGGCATGTCAAAAGGTTTTCGTCAATAGACCTTTTGTAATGCCCCGATACTAATACCATAGTATATCCGGAATATACATTGGTTAATAGGATTAGGCACGTCACTTCTAACATATAAACATCATACTACCTTGATAATAACTATACATGTTATTATATAAAGCCTTGAGATGGAAATGTAACTTGTACATGAATAAATATACATCTAAAAAGAGTATCATTTACTGATGTAATAAGTTCAACCAACTAGTACATCAGTGTTTAAGTATATATAAACTAAGCCTCAATGGCATATGTATAATACAAATTAAACTCTCCATTGTACAACTATATAACACAAAGCAATGGTCAAAGGTGTAAATAACTCTACTCTATGTCATCCACTTCATTTCTTCTCCTTAGGTGCACCTCACACTGGAATTATCATGGAAATAAAGCAAAGGGGTGAGAATTCTAAAATCCTTAGTAGAGCTAAAACATGTAATGTCATCATAATAACTATAGCTGCTTCAGAGAAAATCAAATCAATATTTAAATACCATATAGAAAGGTGGCAAAAGCCAAGACTGTTCCTTTCTTTTCCTAAAGCAGAAAATTTAATTATTACTATGGCTCAATTATCTCATAATCAACTATTCATATCAAATCATCACGATATCAATAGATCATAGAAATCATAAGTATATGAGTCAGATATGAGGCACAACTCACTATCACTCGACAATCATATACTCTCTTTGTGTAAACATTCATAAAGCATATCCATGATCTATATATGTAACTAACATCTTTGTAATGATATAAAAATACTTACACAAGTGTAAGTCTCATGTTAATGTTCATGTAATGTCTTATACTTATGCTCATGTAATGTCTTATGCTTATGCTCATGTAATGTAATGTCTCTTGCATATTCCCAAGAACCCAGTTCCTTGTATAGCTGGGTAAGGAGGGAATATTACCTCCTCACACTACAGGTAACCCTGACCCTATTGACGAGGAGACTATTGGGAAGACTCATACTAGGAATTTAGGATCTCCTTCTACAACGAGGATCATCTCCTATAATTCTCATTTATGATAAGGAAACTATTGCGAAATCTCTAACTGAGAATTTAGGATCTCATTCCTTATCAAGGATCATCTCCTACAATTCTCCGTCCAAATGATTATGCATACCATAATAAGATTACAATACTTAAGGAATAGTAAGTATGGATCACTTCTACTCAAGGTCCATATCAATTAGTGTCATTTATCTTGAGCAAACACCACATCAATTTAACATAAGCTCAACTTTAATAATGTAAAGGAGTAAATCATAATAAACATACAGTACTAGCTCAACTTTAGCAAATAAAGAAACAATTCAAGTTCCTAGTGCACTTTCATGGTTCAACTTTAGCAATTAAAGGAGCAATTCATGTTTCTAGTATACTTTATGAACATGACAAGCATATAAGTCAAATTCATCTCATTGTATATTTATTTAGTGCACAATGTTCCACTTCTCAAGTGAACTCAATGCACAAAATCATCATTTCACCTATGAACTAAATACATAATACTATCATTTCTCAAGTGTATTAAGTGCACAATGTAATCATCAATACATCACATTTTAAGTGCATAAGAGGTTACCCCACAAGTAACTAAATGCACAATATCATCATTGTATAAGTACACAAAGTGCTCATTCCTAGGTTAAGTCACTTCACTTAGTGAAACCTTCAAATCTCATCATCTTGTACAATATGGAATCTCTAATTCCTTAAAACAGAGCACTGTTACTCGAATAGTGCACAGTAACATGACATTCTGTAAAAGTCTATTCGAATAGTACTCCAAGTCTATTTGAATAGCACTCAAAATATGGCAATCTGAAAAAACCTATTCGATTAGACCCCCTGGTATATTCGATTAGCCTTCACAAAATTACATTCTGATGCATTTTGGCAAAGCTTATTTGAATAGTACCCCTGGTCTATTCAAATAGCAGCCATGAAAATTTATTCTGGTGCATTCTATAATTGTCTATTTGAATAGCCATCATGGTCTATTTGAATAGCACATGCAAAAATGCAACAGAAACCTCAGAAATAGCCATTTTCTATCATTCTTCATTACCATAACATCAAATTTACTACATACATCTATTCAGATTATAAACCATATAGTAAAACATTAGAAATCATCAATATTAAACTCAAATAGTTGTGTTCACATACATGTATGTATATATATATATATATATATATATATATATATATATATATATATATATTCATGGTAAAATCTCAATAATCACACCTCTATATATATACAACCATGTTTTTATAGAGTTTCATGAAAAAAATTCATTCAATCCATTCGTGCAAGTTTTCAAGAAGCAAATATGGATAAAGCATGGTAAAGGCACACAACAATCCCTACCTTAACTCCTTACGGATGGTGTTCTATTCATTTTTCTTATTCTTCCTTGTTTTCTTTCCTTTTCCTTCTTCCTCTTCTTTATTTCTTCTTTCTCTCATTTCTTTCTTTTTATTTTTCTGCCTTATCCTTTTGTTGCAGAGTGTTACGTGAGTGAGTGAGTGAGAGAAGTGAGATATGAGAGGCAATAAGTCAAAGTAAATGGTAGAGGAAGAAGTTAGAAGATAAGTTCATTTGACTTTCATAGCTTAATGGAAGTATTGTATCTCTTATGGATACTTTGATCTTCCATTAACAAGTTTTATAACTTTCATAAGTGTTATAAAAAATTTTAGGACTTCATTTAATCCTTACACTTATTTTTCAATGACTTTTTATACACTATTAACTGTCACTTACTCTCTTTTACTCTTCCTTAAGTTAATTCAAACCTAAGGAGTTAAGCTAATAGACTTACAGATATCTATCTTAACCTGTAATCATTACCAGAATAATCTCGATTCTCTACTTGATATTTCTACAAAATATCATAATTTTCTAAACTACCTGCCTATTTAATTTAGCTTTTAAACACTCATCCTGTATTATTAAAAATGTTATACTAACTCAATTAATTCTCCAAAATTTATCACATCTCATTATATATTTATTTGTGACTTGAAAATAAATTTTTCATATTTATTTCCATCACCTATGCAGTTTATGCTAAATTCTGAGTTATTTTAAGATATTTTTCACATTCAGTATTATAGCAATATATCCAAACTAACTCAGAAGGTCACTAGAATTAACAAGTAATTCATACAAGTGTTATTGAACTTCTATATCCATGATTAAGACTAATAGGTTAGGGAAGATGTTACACCTTTTATACAAAATTCCTCCCAACAACACATAACTTAGAGCTCTGTATCTGAGCTTTCTGTCAACCTACTAGTTTGGATATTCAAAGTAATTGATGATAGGTTTTCGTCAATTGGCTAGATCTATGTTTCCAACTGTTGAAATTTCATGTTTTTCTAAGGGATATATTATTTTCATTTATCCCTATTAGTTTGGTTAAGTTTTAGTTGATTCCTTGTACTTAGAAGTGATTTGAGCCAATTCATTGGCTTTGCCATTTAAATGTCATAGCACATGTTCGACAATTACATTGTCGAATTTAGATGATAGCCTTGCTGCAACTAACAAATATTTCATCAAGTTGTAACTTATACAATGATATTCTTTTGTAAATTGTTCTATTACAAATTGTGAATCTCCAATAATTTTAACCTTGCAGGCTTTTAGTTCGATTAGAATTTCAAACCCAACGATTAAAGCTTCCTATTCTGTTTCATTATTGGACCACTCATGATGTAATTCAAACATAAACTTTGTAGGTTTATTATAACGAGTTATAATTAAAACCCTTATACCAATGCCATTTTGATGGCAAGAACCATCAAAGTATAATTCCCAATATTTTAACCCAATAAAATTGACATTTTCATTTTTGACATCAAGACATGGATGATTAGCCAGAAAATTGGCTATAACATGGCCTTTAACAGCTTTTAACAGAACATAATGTAAGGAAAATTCTGATAAGCCCAAGGTCCAATGACCATTTCTGCCATATATTATGGGTTTTTATAACATGTATTTAATTACATCTATCTTGACAAGAATAATACATAAAATGACATCATATAGCACTTTAACTTTGTGCATAAAAAATCCAAGGCAAGACAAAATTTTTCAATATCACTATATCTTCATTCGACGTCGATAAGAACTCTACTAAGGTAGTACACAGGTCTTTCTACATTATTTTCATCTTCTTGGGCAAACATGCTCCTAATAGTGTCTTCAGATGCTAATATGCATGATTTATGTGGATGGCTTGGTGTCAACGGTGTCATAATAGGCGGATTCGTCAAGTATCTTTCGATCTTGTTGAACGCCTCTTGGTGATGTTTCTCCCATTTAAGTTCTTCTGAAGACTTCAATTTCACCAATGGGGAGAAAATTAGGGTCTTTCCTAACAAATTGGAAATGAATCTTCGTAAGAAGTTGATTTTGCCAATGAGAGACTACAATTGTTTCGTATTTGTCAATGATGCTGCTTCTAGTATGGCTTTTGCCTTGTTTTTGTCAACTTTGATTTTGCTTTTATGCATCAGGAATCCTAGGAAGTTTCCTGCAGACACACCAAAGAAAGATTTTGTTGGATTTATTTTTAATCCATGTTTCTATATTCTATTGAATGCTCTTCTTAAATCTATCAAATGAGCCATTTTAGAGTATGACTTGATGACAACATCGTCAATATAGACTTCCATAAAATCACTAATCATATCATGAAAAATAGTGCTCATGGCTCTTTGATATGCAACCCTAGCATTTTTAAGACCAAAGGGCATAACAATCAATTCATAAGTTCTAATGGCCTTAGGGCATCTAAATGCCATTTTTGACACATCATCTTTGGCAAAGAATATTTGATTGTACCCAGCATATCCATCCATAAAGTTTAAAATATCATCACAAGAAGCCGGATCAACAAATGTATTGACTATAGGCATCAAATATTAATCTTTTGGAGTGGTAGAATTTAAATTTCTAAAGTTAATGGAGACTCTTAATTTGCCATTTTCTAAAGTTAAGAAGAACTTGACCTTTGAGTTAAGGATGTATTTGTTCTTTTCGTCATCTGTCCATTCTTCTCTAGGTTTCTTAGCTTCAGTACCATCATCAAATCTTGTCTTCAGGATGTAAGGACCATCTTTAATGATTCCCCATAGATCAATATGCTGAGACTCGATACACAGCCTTATTCTATCCTTCCAATAATATAAGTCTCATCCATCAAAGGTTAGTGATCTATTTATATATGAACCTTTTGGTAGGTAGGTTCCTTCTCCTTGTAGATATGTCATACTTCCTTCAGGATCTTTGTCCTCTCATATTGTTAGGTGTGCTCAACACAGAGGCTGAGCTCTGACACCAACTGAAGTTAGCAGTAACACAAGAAGAGTGGTTTGAATTGTGTTGCTTTGTTCCTAAAACTTTCTGCCTTCTCACTACTTTCTCAAGTTAATTAAACTTGGAGGTAATAAGGTTGTTATTAACAACAGAATAACAATAAGAAGGTTAGTGAGAAAATTGACGGGTTGAGTTGAAACAACCTTCTCACAATTCAAACTTTGTTCTATAAAGTGATAATGACTGAGAAGAGTTTTTGGTAAGTGAGATTAAATTAATAGTACTATAAAAATAGTTTGAAGTGCTGATTAAGTTTCTTTTAAAACTAGTTTTAGTTAACATTCTCAAATTAGTTTTTGGTTTGGTTATAAAGCCTCTAACAAAGTCCAATCAAAATGAAAAATTAAATAGATGAGGGAGAAAAGCTTTACACAGTGATTTATGCTAATTCACCCCTAAACCACATGGGGCTACGTCCAGTACCTAGTAGAACACTAGAATTTTCACTATGTGAGTATTTTTTAATCAAACAAGCCTCTTCAAGCTTTTTACAAGTATTCTTGATAACATCCTTTTCAGGTTGACTCCTAAGTATTCTTCTACAACCTCTTCAGGCCAACAAACTCATATTTCAGTGACTTGCACAACCCACAAGCTCACATTCACAAGGTAAAAATGAATAGATGTTTGCAAGTGTTTATTTCTTTTGGGTACCTCTTGATAACACTCAAAGAGTATATATAAACACTATACAATGTGTTTCAGAAGACCTACTAAGGATTTGAAAAGATTAGATAACAGCAGGCGGAGATGAGAAACTTCAGCTCATGGCTGATAAACTCAGCTTGGCATCAAGGCTTATAAACTTCTATTTTTTCAAGCTTGGTTCCTTTTATATCCTTCAAAATTTTGATTGTTGGAGGTTACAAATAGTAATTGTCCTTGCTTGCTACATGTTACCATTATTTTGTCTTCTTCTTATTGAGTCAACATGCCATCCTTTAAGTGAGAAGGTTGGACAAGCTTCTCACTTTCAACCTTCTCGTGCACTTTCTCACTGGCAAGCTTCTTAAGTATCTTCTTAGTAAGCTTCTCAACCAACCTTCTCAAGCTTGAAATTGCTAATCTTTTTATCTCTCCTGGTTTCACTTTCTCTCTTTAATACTCCACTTTGACACACAGAATCTTTTTTTGAGAAAATTTTTTCTGAAATTTCTTCATATTGAGCATCCTTCTTATAGCCTTCTTAGGACCTTCTCACTGAAGCTTCTCAAGTTCTTTAGGAACCTTCTTAAATTTTTGCTTGAACTATCTGAAGTCATAAATTGATCTTCTTAGTCCATTCTGAGTGTTCATATATCTTTCTTTAGATGTATTGAGTCCTGTAAGACTTGATAAAACATAAAAAATACTCCACATAGATCTTGTTAATCTGATTCAAGTGTGTAAAATCATTTAAACATTTAGCTTTATTTTTAATATAATTATCATCAAAACTTGTTTTCTCAATCTAAAGCACAAAAGGGCTTTGGAGCTTACATGACCATGTTAATCTACATGTAAGTGAATGGCTTTACAATCTCTTCTTGTTCGACAAAACTCGAGTTGACTTCAAGAAGATCAATATCAACTTTCATGTCGGCTTGAACCTTGTTAGCAAATTTCAATCTGCCTTCCTTGACGCCTCTCTGGATTAAATCCCTGAAATAGATATAGTTATTAGTCCAATGACCATAGCTACCATGATATTTGTAGAATTTTCTTCCATTCAATGAACTAGCGCCAAATTTCTTATGCCCCTCAAGAAATTTAATTTGATTATCTTTTAACAGAATGTCTAATATTTGGTCAACTTTTGTATTGTCAAAGGAATAAGTTTTTTGGTTGACATAATTCATTTTTCCTTTAGCTATGATAGGCTGAAGTGCTTGACAAGCATAAGGTGGGCTGGTTTGTAATTTGGCTGCATTGACATCACTCACGTCGACATCCTCATCTTCTTCATATTCAATGAAAGTAATTTTCTCTTTATTGAAGGCTTTCTTTTGTATTTCATATTTTTCTGCCCTTAACTATTCAATTTTCCATACTTTTTCGGCAAATTAGGCCATGTCAAGGAATTGTTGGTTCACCAACTTCTTCCTAATACCATAGCCAAGTCCACTAGCGGCCATTTTGACAATTTCATATTCAAGGATAGGTGTGTAACACCTACTTTTCATCAAATGAAATTGACACAGATAATCATCAATAGACTCATTTGTCATTCTTTTGACGTTAACAAGTCAATTAGACTAACCTTCATTTCACCCCTGAAGAATTGTTCATGGAAACTCCTTTCAAATTGGGTCCATAAATGAATAGAATTTGGCCAAAGTGTCGAGAACCAAGTGAAGACATTCTTTATCAAAGAACTAGGAAAGTATCTCATTTTGAGATATTCATTAGCTGTTATCTCTCCCAGCTCAATAGTGTACCTGGCTATGTGTTCGACAGTCAACTCACCGAGATCACCAGTGAATTTTGACAGCTTGGGGACTTCGATTTCCCTAAGTAATTTGGCTTGTTGAATCCATTCAGGGAACACCAAAACAAAGAAAGGTTGATTAGTATAGCCTACATTGAAACAAAATATGTTGAGTGTTCGACAACCTGGTTTAGGTTCTAATTATTTAACCCATGTCAAAGCTGAATTAGGGCGCAATGCCCCTCAGTGTCTTGTAAAAGTCTTTGGACCTCATATTCATTGATTCTAAGTTGATCTACATTCCTTCTCATCAAATTGACATGACCATACTGGAGCTCTAGTCATTGATCTTCAGTTGCTCAAAAATTTTGAACAATGGGATCAATTTCATTGAACCTCAAGGTTCCGATCAATCAACCCGTCTCTTGGGCTAATCGATTGCAAATGTTATTTATTGTTTCAATCAAAGGTGTAAGGATAGTGCCTAATTGTTATGTCAGCATGTGAATCATGTCATGATTGCTCTTGTCCATTTGTTGACAAACATTGATCAATATATTTTGTGTAGTTCTAGTAAGCACACTATATATTTCCCTTGTCATATAAGGATAAATAAAATCTCCTCTGATATGCAACCCTTCTGGTTGAGGAAAAGGAATACCATGGTTTGGATCAAATTATCCAATATTCTGGCTTGTGGCTAACATATCCAAAAAAGGACTTGACACAGCCATTGTTGGTTGCAAAACACCAACTATTGTCGATATCATAAGTTGATTTAATGGTTAAAAACTTCGCAACATTGCTACAGTTGGCAGCACAAGATGTGGAATGAAATTATAAGGCATGCCATAAGGAGGTGGCAGTCTTAGCGGCATGTTACATTTCTGGCATTATCATTCAGATTGACCGCTGAATTTGGATGCACTATAACTAGTTGTGTCGGCTACACCACAAGTTGTGGATTGTTAGCCTAACCTTGAGACACCACATTTGTGTCAGGACCGGTACTTCGGTTGACATTGATAGAATTGGCATTGTCATCAGCGCTTACATTTTTTGATGAATTAGAAGCAGAATAGTGATTAGATATTATCATCATGTGTCTTCTGCTTCTCAAGCGCATAAGATGTTCATATTTTTTAACAAGGTTATGGACATTTGTTGGAAGCAATTTTGCACAACTACTCTCAATTTAGTCCCACCGGGCGTACCAATTTGTTTGTGGTGATTTTCATCAAAAGTAATGACTACTCTTTTTTATTCAAGATCTAATATCTAGTAGCAAATCGACTCCTCTTAGGACCCTCAAGTTTCTAGTGATTGGAAAAATTATTAAGCAACTGTCAATCGGTCAAGTGTCAGTAAAAATCGTATGTCCAAAAAGAATTAGCCTTGTGATATGAACATCAATAAACAAAATAGGAATGAAATGATAATGTAAAAACTTACTAGAAGTAAAGTGGTAGAAAGGAAATGTTGAAAGTAAATTTAACTGAAAGTAAACTTGACGTAAAGATAATTAACTGTCGAAAGTAAACTTGGGAAAGTAAATTAACAAAATGTAAATGGCAGAAAATAAATGTCAGAAATGTCAATGTTGATGCAATATGCTAACAAAAACATCTTTGGAGTGCTATGTGTGTTCAAGTGAAGATTAAAACATAGAAAGTGTAGAAAATGCATGAACTTTAAAGAACATGAAGAACAAACAAAATGTATAAAGTAAACGCAGAAAGCGTAAATTTGCACTAAGTTGGAAAAAGATTAAAGGAAACTTGCAGAAAGGTAAAATGCGTGGAAATTGACCTTGAAAACAAGTAAAATGCGGAATCAAGAGAGAACTTGAAAGATGAATAATGAAGAACATGTATGAACTTGAAAGAATTGAAATTGAAATTACATTAACTAGAATGTAAAAGGCACAAATTACATGAATGATAAACAAATTGAAACATAGAAAGACATATGAATTTAAAGTGGCAGCCATACTTGACTAATAACTCATCAATCCGTCAATATGTGAGCGTCACACTAGGGACTTAGAAATTATAGGATATATAGGGTGTGTTTCCTGTAGATGGACTAACCTGTTGAACTTCGTTCAATCTATTATTTATAGACAACCACCATCTCCCTTTGGCGCCTAAATTTTGAATTCTATAGCCTCTAAGATGTTGCCACCAGGCAATCATGCAATTTCTAGCATGTGTTTAATTTTCCACATTGTAACCGCTCTAAGTAGTGGATGGTTTCTTTCTTCTCTCTAGCTTCTAACTTCCTCATGATGCCACGATCTTATCTTTTCAGCATCAACTTTGGGAACTACCCACGTTCAAGGATGGGACCTACTATAATCTCCTTTCAGCTTGCAAATTGTTCCTCGTCGACCAAAAGCTTCGACGTCGACAAACCTTCACTTGCATGGCTTCGATATACTAGCATAGTTTCATTTCGACAACATAACTTCATGATTTGTGCAAGTGTTGCTCTTTTGTCGAATTCATTTGTCTCCTGACACTTGGTTTCTATCGACATGGTCTTCTTTGATTTGTGATCTTGGATGAACCGATTGTCAAAACATTGTTGATGTCGGTTGGCTGCTTTGTCGATCACTGCCTTCGATAGATCTTTGAAACTTAGTCTTTTTAGCAACTTCATATAGTCTGTTTTCCATATTTGTCGAAATAACTAATTTTGACCTCCAACACAAGCTATAACGAATATCTTTGTAAATTTTCTAGTTCTAACATGAATGACCTTCCTTTATCTGCATCAAAGAGACAATTTAGTTGAGGTATATACATAAGTTGGTTTGGAGATCAACTAACCAAAACAAAGTGAAAAATAAAATTAGCCATAATACTATTCAATAACATAAAAAGAAATATATGAAGATCATAAAAATTCATTTATAAAAAAAACCCATAATAATTAATTGGGTTTTATGGTACTTATTAAAAAATCCAAAATAAAACATTTTGCATGAAAAATATAACCTTTTTAATTTTCAGTGCATTAAATATTTAACTTTTCATAAAAAGACTTTCTATTTTAGATTCCTTAACAAGTACTTAAAATACTTTTTACAAAACCTAATTATATAAGTATCGTTACTATATTACCGTCAATGATGAATGCTTCTTATTCTCTATTCACTGAACGTATTCCTCCTTTTCCCATTTTATTATGTTCTTCCTCTCTGTCAGTGACAAGACTGTAGGCTGCAGTTGCACCAACTACCATCATCTCCTGGTATTTCTTGTTTAGAGGCTGCTAAACCATTGTTCAATTGTGCTTATCAAAGTCATAGAAGTTAACTAAAAATTCATATAGGAGAAGTTAAAACTGAAGTATATTGATGTCAGTGATTCACATACATCATCCTAGATTATTGAAAGCATTAAAAAACAAGAAAGGGGAAGTGAAAGTTACTTAGTTGTCTAGTTTAATTTAACGAGAAATAATCAACAATTATTTTATTTGAACCTTAAAAAAATTGAAGTGTTTTCTTCTTTCACTTATAGCCTTGAAAGCATCATTTAGATTTTTTATACCCCATCTGACAATCAAGTTATTTGTAGAAAATGATGCAAATGGCAACAACTAAAAGTTTGGAGAGCAAATGCAGGCTTGTTCATACCCGTTGTCTTTTCATAACGTGCGTTGTTTTTTTTTTTTTTTTACTCATTCCAGTTTTGCTGGATGGAGCATAGGCTACCGACAGTAGTCGTTTCATGAGGTTTGTACAGGACCGATTAAACCAACCTCACTCATTGTTGTTTCTTTAGTTAGTTTTAGGGTAAATTCGATTCTCTCGCAAATTATATTGTCCTGTCTTTCATTTTGAAAAATTACACCTCCCTCTCTTGGACATAAAAATGGATTCAAATCCTGTCTTTTTTAAATTTTCTCTTTATTGTTTCTCTAATTGAATGTTGATGGCAGCTCATTAAAAAAATTGACAACTAAAAGAGAAGTTACTGTCAGTTAAGAGAGAAAAAATGTTTTATTGAATTGTCATCATTTAATTGGGAGGTAAAGAAGGGGTCTTAAAAAGAGACGACAGAGGATTCCAATCCAATTAAAGTGAGGTACACTTTAGTCCATTTTTACTTTTATTTTTTTGTTAAAAGTATGTCAAACTTTGTTTTGAGTAAAGAGTAATATAGTAAATTTAAAATAATATAATACATATTTTAAGGGAAATTAGCAATTTAGCTCCTCAATTCATTTTCCATTGTAGTTTAATAACTAAATTTAATTATTGTCCAAATTAGTTACTAAATTTACAAAACTCATCAAATTAGTCTTTTCTAGATATTAAAGTGAGATACAAAAATGATCAAATTGATGCGAGTTTTAAAAATTTAATGACTAACTTATACACATAATTAAATTTATAGATTAAACTGCAAGTGAAGAATAATTCCAAAATTAAATTGCTAGTTTACCCTCAAAAATATGTATTGTTATTTTAAATTTACTATATTGCCCTTAATCCAAAACTAAGTATAACAGAGTTTTAACAAAAAAACATAAAAATGAATTATAATATAGCACATTTTGATCTCTCAGTGAAAGAGAGTGCAATTTTTTAAGATAAAAGGGAGGGTAGTGTAATTTAAGTATTGCTCAAGGGAGAAGAGTATAATTTACTCTTAATTTTTTAAGATGTGATGAAGTTATTATTTTTATTTTTTTGCTTTCTCCAGTCTGCTCACACACATATGCAGGTAAGAAAAGTAAGTCATAACCATTTAATGTTACATGTATATATGTTAAAGATTATAAGTTAATTAAAAGTCACATAATTTCTTCAAAATCATATGACTTTATATTCTAATTTTAATTATATATGCATGATACAACGATAAGGTTTATCTCACTTTGCTTACTAAATCCTAGTTTAATATAGTTCTTATGACAACACCATGGTCCCTGAATCAAATGATAAATTGCATTTCCCTTATATTGTAAATTGGGTAGGATACTTATTTTTTTTTTTTTTGCTTAAATATGTTTTTGGTTTTGTAAATATAACACTTTTTGGTTTTGATCCTTAAAAAAATTTTTATTTGGTTTGTCCTTGTAATTTCTAAACGTGAGTAAAATTGGTCAATGCCCTCATTTAAAAAATGAGTAAAACTGACTCAATTAAATCACATTTATGTTAAATTTTTCTTAGTCCTTAAAATGAGAGAGTTTAATATGAAGGTGGTTGAGTTAAATCAATTTCACTCACCTTTTAAATGAGGACAAAAATTAATTTCACTTATTTTTTAAATTATTGGGACATAAATCGTAACAAATTTTTTTGAAAGATCAAAACTAAAAATTGATATATTTAGAGAGATTAAAAATATATTTAAGCTAGTTTTGTTTTTTAATACATTGGATGGGCTAGAGACCCTAAGAAACAAACTATAGATGTAGGAAACGAAACTCCCATAGCATCATCCATAAGGGGATAACCACGACCTTCAGGAGGGTTCACTAAAATGTGAAAACCAATAGAAAGACCATGAACATAATTTGGAATAAAATCAGCCACACGATTGCCTTCACGATGAGTGTGAGAGAACCTGACAAGCCAGTTACGAGTCTTAAAGCTCTGAATCCTTCTCACTAGAGGCACAAGGATGGATCATGAATTGGACTGCAACTTTCAATTCCTCTTCCAACCAAACCTTATAGGGTATGTTTGGATGAAGTTTTGGAAGAAAAAATATGACTTATTTTTTATTTCAAAATTGAGAGAATTATAATAAAGTTATATAATGATATTTTGTTTCATTCATTCATTTTAAAAAATTATCAAATATGGAGAATATTTACTCAAAATAAAAAATAAATTTTTCCTTTCTCTTTGCCTCCAAAACTTACATCCAAACATACCCTATGACAACCCTTCTCCCAGGCGATCTGCAGAGCCCCCATAACTCTCGCATCAATACGTTGCACACCCCAAGGCTCCTAGCCAAACCAGAGACAGATCCAAGCACCGGTTGCAGCACAGCATTTTTTACTATTCTTTATTACTATTTTAAATCAAGGATTATGCATTCACAGCATTTTTGGTTAGCAAAAATTAACAGCAGGAGAATTTACTATATTCAAAGTCAGGACATGCCATAGACTCCAATTCTTACAGAACTGTCGGTCAATGAAAGCTGTTGACTGCAATAAATAAATAAATAATCAAATCGAATCTAATCTTTACGTAAAAGTGCTTCGACCCTATCACGCAAAAGTTGAAATAACCCCCGTTGAGGCATTCATAATTATATTAATCTGTTTATTTTTTCTCCTTTTAGATTTTGCTTAGTTTTTTTCCTTAATTTTTTTTCTTCTTTTAACCTTCAGCGTTTACATAGATAAGGTTTTCCCCATTTTGCCTCGTTGGGATAGTCAAATCGGATGTGGTATTTTCAATCCGAAACATTACTTCTTGCACGATAGAGCAGAAATATTATTAGCGTTGCACAAAGCTACTTTGACAAGACTTACATTTACAACTATATGCGAAGCTTAATCAAAGTTCAAGTCACTACCAAAATTTCCTTTACACCAAAAAAAAAATGCTTATTAAACCCAAATAGAGGTGCTTGTAAAACTTGGGCACTGTGATTGCAAGTGTGCAGAGTTGTGACTGCAAGAGTTGCATAGGGGCTCTATATTAGGGTTTCCCTTCGTATCATAACATAAACTACCATGAATATATGAAAAAGTTTAAAAACTAAGCTGAATGGCCAGGGCCATTCGGAAATTACTATGTACTGAACAAGAATAAATTTGTTGTCAATACATCATATTTAGACAAAAATACTTACAAGCTAATCACATCCTGCACGTTCCTTCGGCTGAAAACATCATACTTTTAGAACCCATTGGTAAAAAGCACCAAATTATAAAGGATGATTTTAGTTGGCAAGTTGGAATAAGGGATAAAATAGACATATACAATGATCGATGGCCTGATAGTACCACAGACCACAGTAGAGGAATTTAAACGAGCTAAGGAGCAAGGAAATATAGAATTGGTTAGAGATCTCATAACTATCACAACTGGAATTACGCCTTATCTACAGAATGTTTTTCCTCAGTAAGTAATTGATAAAATAAGAGTTGACAATGCCTCTAGCTCTAACCCAAAAACTGGATGCTATTACTATCATCTGAAGCTTTGCCAATTCCAAGAATTTAAAATCTGTTTATAACTGGATTCTGCACAGTAAATTTGAATTACATCTTCGTTAGTCACCTTGGAATAAGTATATCTAGCAATTACATATTCCTACTACAATCAAAATCTTTTGGCGAAGATGGTCAAATTCCACAGTTCCCAGTCCCACAAAAGCAATTCCTCTTCTACAAATATATAAGGCCCCAAACTATCTGTGCCCTCTTTGTAGATTGAAAACTGAAGAAAACGTGCTCGGCAATTGAAATTTGAAAACATCAATTACATTCGATGACAAACATGGTTAGTGAGAAGTTGCCACATTTTCCATCAGGAAAACATACAGGCATGGCAGGTAATTCACAATATCCTTAACATGCAGGCATAACCACACACACACACACCAACAACAGCAATAACAACAGCCTTATATCTGGTTCTGAAGAAAACCTCCTTCCCCAAACTTAAGCATAACATTGATGGGACATCACAGGTCAGGGTTAACTGCAACAGAATGTATCTTTCAAGATGCTCAAGCCAAATTCTTATGTAATTTCTGTGAGTTTATGGGAAAAGCAACCTAATAGAAAGCTGAATTCTAGGCTCTAAGGTTGAAGCACTCAATGAGGAGGCTCCATGACAACAGCTTATACTTCATATCAACTCATGAATGAGTGACTTTTTAAGTCTACAACCAAATGAATTCCAACACGTGCCAATTATATTTGATTCATGGACCTTGTCCCTATGCACGAATTCATAGTGGGAATCTTCAGAAATTCTTATGTACTTCGAAAGTAAAACATCAATCCAATTAAAACATAACATGTGGCACAGAAACTGTCCGTCAGATTATGTATATAATATATTTTTATAATAAAATCTAAGCAGACTAGTGTATTACTTTTGGATACATAAGAATTTCTTGGGAATCTTCATGCTCCCTTCATCTTCCCATTTGAGAGGTTTGAGGCGCTCACCCAACACATGGGTATATTTGTGTTGGTTGTGTCTCGTAAAGTTTAAGTCAGTAAGTTCTCTTAAGTAATCAGACCTCTTCCAATTCGATAATGAAATCCTTCTTTAATTAGACCAAACGACCAAGAAAAAATATGCAGGATACAGGGAAAAAGAACACACAAATGAAACCCTTGGGAGGTAAAGATATTTTTGCAAATTGCACTATTTCTTAGTCACAATAAATAAGTTATGCATTTTGGGCAGAACAATATTATGTAATCATTTTATGTAGAGCTTAATAAAGAACTACTGCACAAGGACCTGGAAAATTTTTAAAAATTTCAAAGAAGCTAACAACCAAGTCGGTTCATAGAATAGTATTTCATGCAAACACCACATGGCTGTCTTTACTGGATATATTGATATTATTAGCATTCCGCATGTAGTCTTTACTGGAACTCTTCTGCTATTGGTTGATACATAAAAATGTCAAGCAACATATATGTTTAAACACACAACAATAAAAAAAAAATTCTCAGTAATACCCCATGTAGTCAAAACTGCAAAATTCTTAACCATCTACAGTTGAACACTATTAACTACTCTAGAAGTCACTATTAACCAGTGACTCCTTTTTTAATACATCATATACAACACGGGCTGCCATGGCGAACAAAGGTTCTATTGGCATGAGATCAACCAAATGATGACATTATGACTCAGCAAAACCCAATAATAGGTGATTGTTCAGTTAATATTTAAAGATCCCAGCCAACAGTAAACACTAAGCTTATATTTACCTCCTACAAATGTTAAATTTTCAGCATAGAACTATCCTTGACTGTAAATGAAATTTAGGCCTTAAGCAAGATTTTCTTTACCCTGGCAAGGGGTGGGGCAGTGGGGGCTAATAGAAAAAGGAATGGGCAGTTGGGCACTAGAAGGAGGAGGAAACTGAGATAGCCTTCCAAATTCACACTCAGAGGCCGCAAGATCCCAAATTTCCAGTTTAATAATTTTCAGAAATATTTTGCTTTGACAGTCCAGTATGGTTTGCAATTAATTTACCACCCCCCTTTACTTACCAAAGCAGTGGAGACTTCAGAAGGAGGTTCAGAGGGCAACTCATGATGATGCCATAGAAGACGACAATACACATCAGCAAAGGTCACATTATTAGAGCTAGTCAGAATTTGATCCCAAGCAGCACTAAACTCAGGGCACAAGCCAGATAGAAAACTCACAACCGCTTATTTCTCTCGCTGCAAGTGCATCTGTTTAACATCATCATAAATAGGATGAAGAACATTTAATTCTTCATATATCCACTTAAACTCAATGAAGTAAGCCAGGAGAGAATTCTCTTTCTGAGCTGGTCAATGAAATTCCTGTGTGACTTCATAAATATGAGAGAGGTTGGCTTTCCCAGAATAGATAAACTCCATGTACTCCCACAACTCCTTCACTGTATTGCAATGAGAGACCACATGGCTGACAAAGGTGCCGAGGGTCTTGTTGATCATACCAAACAACCGATTATCCTCCCGTAGCCACTTGTCTCGTGTATGTTGTGACTTGGGGGAGTCGTCACTGAAGTCATCCTCTTTCTTGACCCAAGTAAGATACATGTGGAAGGTCTTACGCCATTCAGCATAATGTTTCCCATCAAACTTATCATCTGTAATTCGAACGGAGGCAGAAATCACTTCAGGTAGTACCGTAGGCTTCTGAGAACTCCCAAATGTATCAGAACTAGTGGAGCTCGAGTCAGAATCCACATCTGCCATCTCAAACAGATCTCAAAAGAGCAAGCACAACAAATATGCAAGACAGGCACTCCCAAAAGCACCAAAAACAGGACCAAAAAACTTCGAAAACCAACACCCAACAACCAAAGAGGCTAGAAAACCACCAAACCACACTCTCTAGTGTCAAACCAACTCAGAAAACACAAGAACAGCAGCGAGTCACAAAGAAAATGCCAAAAACCACAGCAGAAAGCACCAACCCGAACCTGGCCTACATCTGGCTGGCCAAAACCATCATAAAACCAGATGACCACCGCACCCACAACCTCGACACACCTGGTCGCACCCTTCTGGCCGGTGGCAACACCCCTGGTTGCCGGAAAACTCGCGCGGGGCACAGTGGGCCGCTGTTCACCACACCAGGTGTGAGAAATCATGCCCAAACCTCCTCGAAATGGCCGAAACAACCTCAATAGTGGATGAAACAATTTTTGGAGCCCAAAAATGAGAAGATCGGCTGTTTCTGATTCAAAAAGGCTAGTTTTTTTTTTTGCAAAAAAAAAAGGGCAGAGGCTCGTGTTTTAGGTTTCTTTAACCTAGCTTAGATACCATGTCAGAGAGGTTTAGGAATGGGAATGAATAACTTAATATTGTTAGTTTCCTAGGCTCTAAATTTGTCCTGAAAAAATAAAGCATAGTACAAAGTATAGTACAAGTGTAGTACCTGACAGATAAGCCCAGCCCAGTAACACATAATAAACTACTAATACATATTCTCTAACACATGATTCTAAGATTTCTTAAAATTTAATTTCTTTATAAACTTTTGAATATAGGGAAACTAGAGAACTAGAATCCCTTCATTTTATTGGCTATATCCAACCCACCCTTTTAGGGGTATAAAAGAATGTGGACTTCTGGACTCTTCTGGTGTTTACTCACATAAATATTATTTTCAGTTTCTCAATCACTTATTGAGGAAAATATGGTAGAATCGCGCTTAAGATGGTTTAGACATTTGAGAAGAAGACCAATAGAAATCCAAGTTAGAAGACTTGATAAGATGGAGGATAGCCCAGTAATTAGAAGTAGAGGATGACCTAGAAAAACATTGAGAGAAACCATTAGAAAGGATTTAGATATGAAATTCAGAATGGTCTCTCAAAAGATTTGGTTCATGATAGAACATAGTGGCATCGTTTAATTCATGTAGCCGACCCCACTTAGTGGGAAAAGGCTTTGGTTGTTATTGTTCCTCAATCACTATTCATATAGGGCAAATACCTTCTTGAAAGTCCTCCTTGGAAGTCTATGACTCATTCTATATGGTGACACCCTTCATCTGGACTATTGTTCGTAATAAGATTCACACGTATGATATGCTGCAACTTAGAAGACTTCACAAAGCACTCTCCCCTCATCGCTAAAAGATGCACTATTTAAAGTCTGAGACTAGCAGCCACATATTCCTTGAATGCCCCACGGCTAGATTTTTTGGTGAAGACTATTTGATGTTTTTGGTGAAACTTAGGATTGTCTTGCTAGTTTGGATTACTTTTTGCCATCTAATTTCAGGGTTTGGAAGAAGCAAAGGCAGCAAGGTTCTTTGGCATTGTGCAGTCATGTAGAACGGAGATGACATTTATTATCTTTATAATAATTTATGATGTATTTGTAATTTGGGATGTCTGATTGGGAATCTAGGGTTTAACTATGAGTCATCGGGAGTTTAGGAATAGTCATGTCACATGTGGATCTTAATAAATATTATTACTAGTTGGATAAGGACATTATTTCCTATTATGGATTAAGATTATTAGAGGATTTTGAAATCAAGTTTTCTAAAGGTAGAAATAACCTCAAAAGGGGATGACATTTAAGCTTCAGTACCAATTTTTTCATCAAGGAAAAAACTTAAAAAAAAAAAAACACTTCAATACCAAATAGATGCAAAACAAGGGCAAGAATCAAAAGAAAAATCTTCAGAATAGTCATATTCTTAATAAATCAAATTCAATAACCAAGCAAAAAATCCTAAAGCATAGTCATTGGAACTGGACCAGACCCTGTGAGGGAACTGAGCCACTGGGACATTGGTTCAGTTACCAGATCACCAATCAAACTGGTCAATGCAGCCATTATTTTAAATATGTAAAAATATATTCATCAAATATAAATTTTAGTAACTAATAAATCATAATAAAATCAACATAATATATTCCTCAATCCACGACTAATTTTGCTTTTTGGTTCATGAGTAATGTTGTAAGGTAACAAGATAAATCTTTGGCTAAAATGCAAGGAACTCCTTTCAACTATACGTCATTTTCAGAAAACCCCCTTGTGGTTTAAAACTAAACAACTTGACTCCCTGAATTTCACAAACCATGCATATTGACTCCCTACAAGGGAGTTTTCTACACTTACACAGGGGGTTAAATTTACATACTTTGTACAGTTTATGAAGTGCAAGGAGTTAAGTTGTTGAGTTTTAAACCACAAGGGGGTTTTCTAAAAATGACTTGTAGTTGAAGGGGGTTCTTTGCATTTTAGCTTAAATCTTTGGATTGAGTGACGTATATAAATTTCATGTCAAATATAAATTAAATGTCAACAAGATTGATATTAACTAAAGAAACAATAGTATATACTTGTCTTTCTCTCTATAGTATTTCCTTATGTTACAGGAATCCTAGGAGAACCACACCTCAAAAGCTAGCTCGTGAGGTTGGAAAACCCAGGCCCTTATAAACACCACACCGGGCTCATGTGTACCCAATGTGGGACTCCTGCACTAGAATCATGAGCATCTAATGCGGAACCTATTGGATTTGGACCATAACATACCACCACGCTCCGCAGCCCAGTATCCACGCAGGTTGGTGTGCGCTAGCTCTTCACTAGCCCCGGACGAACACTACTATGCCAACGTCACCATACTCTCATGCCGCTCACTTGCACCGGGAGACGCAGTGGCAAGCTCAGGTACCAATTGATATGAACCTTGGGAGAACCACACCACAAAAGCTAACCAATGTAGTTGGAGAGCCCATGGCCATATAAACCCCACACCAGAATCCCATAATTCCGATGTGGGACTCAAGTGCCATACCTTGAAATTGGATCCTAACAGATCTTAACATTCCACCACGCTCCACAGCCCCAACGTCCATATGGGCTAGCTGAGCACTAGTCCTTTGACTAGTCCCGGAAGATCACTGCAATGCCGACGTCACCACCAACACCACTCGTTTGCAACTAAGAGATATGGTGGAAGGCTCTGATACCAATTGTTATAGGAATCCTAGGAGAACCACATCTCAAAAGCTAGCTCGTGAGGTTGGAGAGCCCAGGCCCTTATAAACCCCACACTAAGCTCATGAGCACTTGATGTGGGACTCTTGCACTAAACTCATAAGTATCTAATGCAGAACCAATTGGACCATAACAAGATCCAATTGCAAGGAATGGCACTTGAGTCCCACATCGGAAGTATGGGATTCCAATGTGGGGTTTATATGGCCTTGGGCTCTCCAACCACATTGACTAGCTTTCGTGGTGTGGCTCTCCCAAGGTTCATATCACCTTATTTTTGTTTAACTAAATAACATTCAATAAGGGGAAAATGTGGGCTGTGTGCGCAAAATGCAATAAGAAAAATAATGAGTAAGAAATTTAAATTAAAACAAAAGTCATGATGTTTTGGTAAAGCTTCATTATACTTTGCATTAGAGTGACTTCGAATAGGCAGTTTGCCCTGTGTTGACCAACTACGATTTAAATTAAAATAACACTGGATTTAAGTCAGATTTTCTGTTTTGCTTCAGTTTTCACGTTCCTGAATCACAATGCTAGCTCAAACAGCCCACTGATGGACATGAAATAAAATAGATATTAAGCACTGACACACTATGCTACATTTGTTGCTCTCAAAATAAATGACACAAGTTTTGTGATACGTTCCCAAATGCCAACATGACACAGAGAATAAGAAAAGAAATGAACAATATCAAAAACAAAAGAACCATTGAAACTTTGGTTACAAAAGTTACAGGAATCAAGATATTCAAAACCAATTTTGGATCTCTTTTTCTCATATAGCAAAAACATCTTTCTATTGAACAAAATAACAAAAATCAACAACAATAATAATACCCTTACCCATCAACAAAAACATCATGTACAATTTTACTAACCTCATTTCACTCCAAGACCAGGATTACTTGAGTCTCCCATTGTCAATCAAGGCACCGCTTTCATTGTCTGGAGTAACATAAACTGCCCTTGCTGCCGCCATTGCAGAATCCCCTCTCTTAACAATTTTCTGAAGCTCCCCAACCTCCTCTAACAACAATGCAACATTTGAGTTGGTAGACTGAACCAGCTGGTTTGCAGTTTCTAGAGCTGTGCATAACTGAATAAACACAAAAAAAAAAGGTTAAAAATATAATAAGTTGAACATAAAGGACAGATGAATAGTAAGAAGGATCAATCATACTTCATACATTAAAATCCCCTCCCGTCTCCCCTCAGTGGCCAATAATAATAAGGTAAAATGCAAAGAACCTCTTTCAACTATTAGTCAATTGTAGTACAAAACCCCTTGTGGTTTAAAACTCAATAACTCAACTCCTTGAACTTAACAAACAGTGCATATTGACTTATTACAGGTGGTCTTCTGCAAATGCACGACGGGTTAAATTTATACTACTCTGCACGGTTAGGTAAGTTTAGAGAGTCGAGTTCCTGAATTTTGAACCATAGGATTTTCTTCAATTGAGCTGTTGTTAGAGGGAGCTATGTGCATTTTAGCCTAATAATAATAATAATGGGAAGAAAACCACTACAAAAAAAAGGTGAATCCCATTGAGGTAGCACTGACCCAATACACTTCACTATTCAACATACATATGAAACAATAAAGTTTGCTTTTTTAGATGCAGAACATAATACACTCCAGTTACCTTTAAGGTGAGAGAAGTCCAAGAATGGTCCGTGCCAGCAAGTGCTGAATTCAAGTGCTCATAGTTTTCCTGAAACGACACGAACCCAGTTAAACGAAGTTTCAATTTTGATGGAGAACATAAAAAACAAGAATTAGAAATGAAAGCAATGCAGTGGGGCGATTGGTGGTGAAGTATTATGAAACGACGACGGTGTAAGTTGAAACGGCAAGAGTGGAACCTGGAAGAGTTTGGTGAGGTCAGGGACTGGAGGGGCGTTGTCGAGAACTGAAAGAGAAGAAGGAAAGGGAGGGGTTTCACGGCGGTGAGAGTCAGCAGCCGCCGCATCTCCTTCTTCTCCGACGTCGCTTAGGAGATCTCCGATGCATAGAAGGGGTCCTCCGATTCCTCTCATTTTCTGATTCTCAAATTGATCTCCCTAACAAACCCTATTAATCTTAAATATAAAAACCAATTCCTAATTACAATACTATAATAATTAATTGAGTGGTTACAATACACACAAATGAACAATTAAACAAAGAATAATGTTAGCGGTATATAATGTATAATTTACGTAGCTTACATAGGAATTGTACATCTTTAATATATTGATAAATAAAAGGAAGAGAAGAAAAATAAATAAATAATGGTAACAAAAGTGTTTTGGATTAGGTTACGGTTTCAAAGAATTAGAGTAACCCAACTCGTCTGGCTGGCATCTAAGCATACAGTGCGCATAAACCAACTAAAATGTTAGGCGTAATGGCATGAACAAATCCTGATCATATCCTGTACGAACAGGCAAGTAAAGATAGGAGGGTAGTGGCCTTACAACTCTAACCCCACGATCATGTCATCATGATCCCAGATAGTAGCATTTAGCACGCATTAAATACTCAGATACCAAAAACCTTCATGTGCTCATATATAAATACAATAAGCAAGAGAAACAAGGTATGCCCAATTTCCATTACACTTTATCCTCTTTGTGCAACTACTGACTTAAGCATCGGAGTGTCTTTTACAGGTACCCACCCCCTCGCTCCACCATTGAAGGAGTTGCGCCATGGAGGAATCACTCATTTATTACCTCTTCAAGTAATCCTAAGAACTCAGTTTTGAACATTAGCGCCGTCTGTAGTTAGAGATAAATTTCTACTCTCAACTCCATTTTAAAAGACTCCCACTACTGCTACCACCATGGTGAACACGAAAAGGAGACAAACATCAACTAACCAAAACCACGCCTCTGCTACACACAGCCCTCCATCTTCAAACTGTCGCCCAGCATCTAACCTCGCGGCTCATCATCCAGTCATAAGTTGATCGTAGTCTGCCCGGAACCCAGGCAAGACGGGCAAGAGACTTCTTTCATTGGAGAGAATTTACCCTTCCTTCCCTGAGGATTCCAGCGAGGCAATGCCTAGGCCCTCAAAGAGCACCCTCCGGGGATGCTGGACAACAAGTATCAGCGTTACAACGCCTTGGTGACTGGTTGGAAAATGAAGTCCAATCTCGTCGGGGCATGGCTGATCATCAGGAACTATCTAAAGCAGAACTTTTTTCATTGGTTAGACTCTAGGATGAGAGGATTCACCACCAGGAAGAAAGAATCCATAACGTGGAAAGGGCTATTAACCAAATCTATCAAGAAGGGAAGCATCCCCTATCCAGAAACCATGAGAATAGAAAGGACTAATAGTGGCGCGATGATTGCCAACCGAAGATCTCCAAGATCACAGACCCTGGCCGTCAGCCTTAACCCGCTCACTAGAAGGAGCAAACACACACACTAAGGGACATGATATCACAAAACTAGCCCTTTTCTGACAGAGTGATGGCGTACGAGATCTTGGAATGCTTCAAATATCTCGCCAACATTGAGGTTTACAATGGAACCACAATCCCCCAAGAGCATCTAAACACTTACATGTTCACACTCTTGTTCGTTAGGGGAGAAGATGACCTTCTCGTGTATCGTGCTTTCCCCTTGTCCCTAAAGAAAGCAGTTTTGAAATGGTTCACGATTTTACCTCTGAGGTCCATGGATAGCTGGAGAGACTTGTCCTCGAGATTTCTGCTGCACTTCACCACCAACAAAGTACAACATAAATCCATTTCATGTCTCTCCCAAATAAGGCAAAGGAAAGAAGAATCTCTCTAGGACTTCTTATCCCGATTTAACAAAGAAATTGTGAATGTCTGCGATTGGGACGAAAGGCTTGGCCTGTTTTATATCAGGGAAGGACTCCATCTGGGGCAGTTCTCCTTCTCATTGGCGAAAAAAGAGCTTAAAACCATAGACGAGTTCCAAGCTCACGTCGACAAATACATCAACGTGGAAGACGTCCTTGGGGCCAAAAAGCACCTCGACAAAAAGGATGCTAAGCCAAAGTCTGGCGAAGAATCGACTCAACAAGGGAGGAACCTAAGGCCGCCTCTTAAGGGGAAGTATGACACTTACACTCCCTATATTGCATTACGGGTCAGATATACTAAGAGGTCATGAACATAGATCTCTGCGACATATCTAGGCCTCCCCTTTAAAGAAGTTGGCGCAAAGAGATATATCCAAGTACTGTGAATAGCACAATGGCCCTAGCCACAACACGTAGGATTGCACCAACCTCTGAGATGCCATTGAATCCCTCGTCCGTGAAGGACACTTAGGCCGGTACGTTCGAAAAACCTAGGGCAATAAGAGAAGCGGTCATTACAGAAAGCAGAGCTATAATCCCCGGGGTCCCTCTCCATCATACCAAAGAAGATGTTCTCCGATGAGAAACGACATCGTCGACCCATGTTCACCTTGGGACGATGCTCGTAACCAAGATAGAGCGTGGCCACGGAATGGTAACTAGGAGGGCAATCGCCATCATGAAATAACCTGCACAATCATGTAATGCTTTGTAATTGTCACTTTCATTGTATGAACATCTTTACATATCAATAAATTGGCACCTCTTCATGACTATTGCCTTATCTCAAAGTCAGTATCTTGGCTGTGACCCTGTCCCTGAGTACTCCGACTCAACAATATCTACAGCCAATATCCCGACAGTGACCTCGGGTCTATGAATACCTTGGTTTGTCAACCCACAAGGTCACCACGCCTTACTGAGGTCTGAGGAATACAAGGTCTAAAATGATTAGCTATTTCGACATCCTTACATAATGGCCAAAACTAGGAAAGCCACTTGAACACCCCTCGGGGTCAAGCAGAGCATTCAATGGTTCTCACTCATACCCATTTTGAGCCTAACCTTAACCCATAAACTCACCATAATTTACAGAGGTTAAGCATAATTGACTGTTACCCAAGATCGTGGAGCCTACACCTAGAGGCTTTCATGTCATCCAAGTTAAAATGAACCTAACCGTCGAGATTCGAGCTTCAGACTCATCTTGGCAGGCAAAACATGTGTACGTCCAAGTTAAAACGAACCCAACCACCAAGATTCAAGCTTCAGACTCATCTTGGTGGGCAAAACGCGTGTTTGTCCAAGTTAAAACGAACCTAACCACTGAGATTCGATCTTCGGACTCATCTCGACAAGCAAAACGTGTGTTCATTCAAGTGAAAAAGAACCCGACAGCCGAGATTTGAGCTTTGGACTCGTCCCAGCCAGCGAAGCGGGCGTTCGTCCACTCCAACAAATCTCACCTCTGGGATTAAGCATTGTACTCATATCGGATTGATAAGGAGAACATTCATCATAAAATTCTGAGATTCGACTTTGGACCTACCTCAGAAGAATAGAAGCAAAACGAAAGTCTACCAATATCAAGATGCAATTGAGTATTCAAGGAAAATAAACAATTGTTATTCACATTCCAAACATCATCAACCTTACAAGGAAAGCATGCGAGACTACCCGCTCAAAAATACTACCCTTGTGAAAGGAAGTCAGGAGAGTAATCTGGCCAGATGATGATGGCTGAATACTGAACATGACCACCTCGATGACTCCTGGAGGGCAAAAACTTATAACCCACCCTGATTCAAAGGTGGACCCGTATGGATGGCCATAGAGGTAGTTAGGGAAGGCTATGATAACCACCAAGCACTAACCACGACACCCCATCGGTTCAATAACCACCTCTTACTTAGTCAACTATTCCTGCCTGATTGACGCGACGAAAAAACTTCACCACCCTACACTTCCTAAACCACCTCTGCGCACCTACGACACGACAACCATCAGGGAAGCAAAAGTGGAAGGATGGTGAAATTCCCTCATGACTTACAAGACCTACATACAAGAGCCTCAAACCTGTCCAATAGACGTGAACCTCAGTTCTACCCCCACGTAGGTATAGAACAAAGGTCTTTTGCTGCTGAGGGATGTGTTAACCAAGCCATGCAAGGCAGTTACTCGGTCCTCACTAGACTGTTAAGCCGGAAAAGAAAGGCCTCAACTAGAAAGGTGGGCGAAGGGAGAGCCAAACGCCTTCAAGAACCTGGGAAAGAATAGGAAGATGGCCTTAGAAGGGGGTGCAACCATCCAAACACCCACAAAAGACGAAGGGGGGAACCATGCTTAAGGAAAAGCCCAATCCCAAGAACTACTGAAGAATGAAAGAAATAGATGATAGCACCACCACAAAAATTCCCCATTTATAGAGGGAATAATGTGTTTTGATTAGTTCACAGAAAGGTGAAAGGACAACGTAACTGAGGCCATGTTTAACTATACCTTCCTTGCGATTGGCCACTTAGGTAGCAAGCAGTTGAAAGATCGAGTGGAAACCGCTATTGTAATTAAAAGAGCCTTAACTTTCAATAAATTCTGAGCAAGTTCCGCAAGCAAGCACAGACTGTTGCAAAGTGCAAAGAAAAGGTTGCTAAAAGGACAACAAATTCAAAACCTTATCCCTGAGATAAAGTGTAGGACCTATCTTGGTGACTCACACGAGCAAATTTATGTAAAGTCAATGCTAAGATTAGGCGTTGCACCCATCTTGACATAGCAAAGGCGAAAAATCCAGCAAGCAAGAGCGACTCCAAGATCGAGCGTTAGACTTATCTTGGCAAAAATACAAACATCATCATGAAGAAATAAGTATTAAGGTAAATAAAAACACTCGAGGTTGGGACTTGTCCAAACACATGAGTAAAGCCCTACGCAGAGGGAAGGAAGAAAAATAAAAATTGGGGCATCAAAAAATAAGGCTTTGCCCCTCCAAGCCCTCCACCGTTGCCTTGACCCACGCCTCCTAGATATGAATAGCCTCAGTCTGCACTATCTCGACCGCGACCATATCAGTCCTCTGTTGCCCAACTTTCAGTATCACTTCCATCCTGTCTTCGTCTTTTGCCCTAGAACCCGTTTGGTCGCCTAAGGCACCACCTAAAACAATTATGTCCACGATATGGCCACCCCAGAATTCCCTTAGAGCACCAACACCCTCTTCGTTTAGACCAGGGTTGAGAAGATAGAGTTATTTTAGGGCGTTCTTAATCGACTCCTCTACAGACCTCAACCACACATTAATTGTCTGGTCAGATTCTTCTTTCAGAAGGCCATGCTAAGCCTAAACATTGTTGAGGGTAGATTTTGCTAAGGCAAGATCTTGCATCAATACATTCTCCCAAGACACCGCCTCATTAAGTTCAGTTTGGAGCCTGTCTGCCTCGGTAGCCTTGGTTTTCAACAGCCCCATCTCTGCAAGTTAAGCCCAGAGAGTAGAGATCTTAGCAACATCGTCATAAAGGTAGGCAACCTCAGCCTAAATCTTATCTATTTCAACGGTGAGCAATTTCAACTCCTCAACACTTTGTGTTACCAAGTAGCCTCAATACTCAAGAAGGGGTGAATTGAGTTTATAAAAACTTTACACAAATCTTTCGCAGAACACGTGATTATCAATTTTCATTGAAGCTATTAATTGATTGAAGTGAATAGATAAATGAGATTGATCACTTCACTCACAAATAAATAAGTTAAGATAGAAAGTATCCAAGCAAACATATAAAATTAAAGCACAAAATAAAGAGATATAGTTGAGAAAAGTAAACACGAGGATTTATCCTGATTCAGCCACCCGTTGTGACCTACGTCCAATCCTCAAGTGAAACACTCAAGATTTTCCACTAAACCTTCAAGTTTGAACAGGTGCTTGACAACATTTACAACTGAGAGCACTCAACACACCTCTGGGATACCTCACCCTTTGTGCTTGAGCCTCAAAATAAGGATACCTCACCCTTTACAACTTTTGAGGGATACCTCACCCTCTTTACAATCAAGAGATACCTTACTCTTTTCTCTAGAGGGATACCTCACCCTCACACACTAAAGCTCAAAATAGGAGTTTTTGGAGAAATGATAGTAAAACATGAATTTAATGCTCGAATGATTTTCAAATAGTTCTCTAACTTATTTTTAATGCTCAAACACTTTTATTTATAATCCAAAGGAATTAAGAGCTGTTGGTGGTTGTTAGGGGCATTAAATGCTCCAATAGAGCCATTGGAAGGTGTTTTATGCTATTCTAGATAACCGATTATGGATTTTCAATAACTAGAGCACAAGGTGAAAGATCACGAGAAAAGGAAGAAGAATAAGATGAAAGGAAAGTAGGAGAGTAGACGGATTGCTTTACATGTTGTGCAAATGCAATGTAGAAATTAAATAAAGAAAAGAAAAAAGAAAACCAGAGAAGCAGTAGTCCACTTTTTTGCTCCGGTAAGGGAGAAGAGAGATTAGAGAAAAGATGTATTAAAGATTGAAAGAAAGATTACAAAAGAGGGAAAGGTTCTCACTCTAAGTTCTTTCTCTAAGAAAAGTCTGAAATTTTTTGAATGCCTAACATCATGGGCAAACACTCCTTAAATAGACTAAAGTTTATTATTACAATAGTAAAATGTTACAGTGCACTACTACAGTGCAGTGCTATAGTAAATAGTAGACATTTGCAGATTGCTATAGTGTCCCGCTACAGTGAACAGTAGTCTTTTGCAGATGGGAATAGTAACGCTTCAATGTAACAAAATTATTCATCATCTTCAAGATTGATTCCATAGCAGTCATTTTCATTTTGTTCTTCATATGATAGGGCTATAGATGGAAAGGGTGAGTCAGGAGCCTCGAAAGAGGATGCACCTCCATAAAGATTGAGGATATCTTCCAAAAAACTTTTAAGAGGCTATCCTTATTGGTTGATGCAGTAATGACAACAACTATGTGAGCTCTCTGATTAAGAAACTAGCAGGTTTCTAGATCAGATGTTTTAAGATATTAGGGGTTCTCAAGGGAAAAGGTGGAAAAATAGAATGAAAGGAAAGTAGGAAAGTAGACGGATTGCTTTATAGCAGATAACAAGTATGATCTTATTCCCTGATATCATTACCCTCATCTGGTTCCATAGATCTGTAAGGAAAATTTAAGTTAAATTTTAGCTTGTGAGCTAGATCTTAAGATTATTCTTTATGTTCTATACTTTGATTTTTATTTGAATCAATTACTTGCTTCTGAACTATAAAAAATTTTATACTATTATATCATATCTTGATCCTTAGCCACCGCTTTTATTTACTAGTTCTTAACCATGGTCACCATCTTGCCTTATCATTCACTACCTGTGGCGACATCGACAAATTAGACTTACCGCCTTCCCAGGACTTACTGCTACAGCCCCACAGAATAGATCCAGCATCAGGCATTATATACCCTCTAATTAAGAAAAAGTAACATACAAATGCGTACTTTCCAAATTCATATATGATGCAATATTAACATGTTAGTATACAGTTCAGTAAGAAAGTAAATAATATAGATAAAGATCAAAGTAGAATAAATAAAATTAATATCCAATTCAATAAGATAACAAATAACTTAGATCTAGCCATACATTCCTACTTCCCTATCAGGCTTTGATACCAGAGCGCAGGGTAAAAGATCA
The DNA here is from genome assembly GCA_029884595.1 of Ormosia semicastrata. Classification (NCBI taxonomy): domain Eukaryota; kingdom Viridiplantae; phylum Streptophyta; class Magnoliopsida; order Fabales; family Fabaceae; genus Ormosia; species Ormosia semicastrata. The sequence continues at coordinate 109,819,188 of JAQQTO010000063.1, forward strand.
TGGGAAAATGCAAAAGAATAGGATGAAAGGAAAGTAGGAGAGCAGACAGACTACTTTACATGCAATGCAGAAATTAAATAAAGAAAAGAAAAAAGAAAACCAGGGAAGCAGTAGTCCGCTTTTTTGCTCTAGTAAGGGAGAAGAGAGATTGGAGAAAAGATGTATTAAAGATTGAAAGAAAGATTACAAAAGAGGGAGAGGCTCTCACTCTAAGTTCTCTCTCTAAGAAAAGTCTAAAAATTATCGAATGCCTAACATCATGGGCAGACACTTCCTAAATAGACTAAAGTTTATTATTACAATAGTAAAATGCTACAGTGCACTGCTACAGTGAACAGTAGACAGTCGCAGATTGCTACAGTGTCCTGCTACAGTGAACAGTGTTCCACTATAATGAATAGTAGTCTTTCGCAGATTGGAATAGTAATGCTATAGTGTAACAAAACTATTCATTATCTTCAAGATTGATTCCATAGTAATCATCTTCATTTTGTTTTTCATATGACAGGGCTACAGATGGAGAGGGAGAGTCAGGAGTCTCGAGAGAGGATGCACCTCCATAAAGATTGAAGATATATCTTCCAAATTTTTTAAGAGACTATCCTTACTGGTTGATGCAGCAATGGCAGCAGCTATGTGAGCTCTCTAATTAAGAAACTGGAAGGTTTCTGGATTAGCTGTTTTAAGATATCTCATAAGTAAAGGAAGACACCCTGCTTGAAGCCCATAAACGGCAACTGTACCATAATTCGGGTAAAAAGAGCTTCATACATATAGAAGAAGTGCTCGCCCCCAACACGAATCGAACACACCCTCTCCTCCTTTGAGGGATCGGATAACAAAATCTTCATCCCGCAGCCCATCCTCGGTCAATTAGAGGTATTGCAACTTCTTAAGGACGTCGGCCTCGCTCCTTACATCAGAAGGAGTGCCCAAGACCTCGCTATCAACCCACTTGTATATGCTGGTCTCTCGGGGAAAAACGAGCTCCCTCGGCTCTACAGGCACAGCTCTCCTTGGCTCGATAGGGATAGCCCTCCTCCACCCCGCAGACACGACCTTTCGAGTTCACGCCATACCTGCAGAGGATGAACCCAAGTTAGACTCTGAGGAATCACTTAAACCTCCCAATAAAAGCCCAGAAAGTGGGCGGGCTAGCCTGAGCCTTGCCAACTATCTGGCTTGGTCCACCCTATAGAGTACCTCCAAGACCTTCATCCTGGCCAAAGGACTAGGCCCCTTACCAGAATCCCCATCATAGGCTTGGGGCCCCCACTGTGACGAAGGTGATGAAGATGAATGAGGACTTAAGACCTCCACTGACGGGCCATTATTTTGCACCGTCTCCTCACTCCTAGACATTTTCTCCACTAAGCAACTCCATTTAACAACTTAAAGGAGGAAAAGGCAAAGATGGAAAGAGTGAAGACAAAAGTACCTTAAATATTGGTTGAAAAGAGTATCTGAAAAGTCTTTGGGAGGAAGAAAGTACTAGAAAAACCTCACTGGAAAAACATTGAACTAGAGAGCATTGAACCACCAACAACCTCCACCAAGGTACTCAAAATCTCCTGAGTAGGGGGAGAAAGAAATCTTAAGTGTAGGGACAAGAGAAGAAGTGGGAAGGGCAAGACCCTGCTCTTATTTATAAGCATGAAAAGAGCCCCAAATTGTGGCAATCAGTGGAGACAGATGTGTCTTTCTATTCAGAGTGCCTCATTATGATGCATTTTCAGTTTCAAAATTCAAAAACAACTAATCATGGCACTACGAACCCCTAATGATGACCTCCACTGTTTCTCAATCACGTGGCTCATTGCTTCTGAATGAAAGCATTCGAAAGGACAGGACGCAAAATATTCAAAATCAGAGCGATGGGTGGCGTTCTAGAACACCTATCTCGGATCTTGGACCATGAGGGGGCATCACAGTAGAATACCACCTCGAGCCCCGGTTCAAAGCTAGGAGAAGGCACGACCCTAACTACACATGGGGACAACTCAATAAGACCTCGAACAACTGAATGACTACGCAAATGAAGCAATCTAACCTGAATCCTGAATTTTCGTCTCCTTTACAATTTTTGTCTCAAGCTTATGCCTGACAAGCTTTGTTTTAGGTGGCTAGGTCTTTTTATAGTCATTAAGAATTTTTCTTATGGTGCAGTGAAGATTAAAAGTGAGGCAACTAACAAAGTTTTCAAAGTTAATGGACATCGCTTCATGCAATTCTATAAGGGAGCTCAAGAGGACACAATGAAGGAGGTCCACTTGCAAGCAGTCATATACATCACTTAATAAGGATGTTTCTTCCTTCTTTCCTTTATTTTAGTTGTTCAAAACTTGTTGATGATTTTTATGGGATATTAGTGATTTGATGTTTTATAAGCTTTACATTGAGGACAATATAGAATTTAAGTGTAGGAGAAGAATTTTACATTTGTTTATTGTTTCTGTTTTAAATTCTATTTTTCTATTTTTCTATTTTTTTTTTTATTTTCTATTTTCTATTTTCTGTTTTTTGTTTTGTTTCAAAATACTATTTTTTGTTTTTCAAATTCTGATTCTATTTTGTTTTTAAATTCTATTTTTTTTGTTTTGAGGAAAAAATAAATAAATAAATATAAGAAAGTGTGTTTTTAATTACTTTCCAATGGAATTTTGAGATTTATAAAAGTTGTGAGCATGCATCAATTGAGGTTAAAGGTTCATAACATAAGTGAATAAATTATTTTTCATTGTGAGATTAACTAGTTTGGTAATGAAAATTAAATTAGTAGATTAAGTTTGATAGAAGCATACCTTATGAGACTTTGAGCCTCTTAATGAATGGATTGAGCATTTATGGCATTCTTTTCTTTCTTGTGTGATTTTCATTCATAGAATTTGTTATTCTAGAACTTGCTTTGATTCTTTTTAAGGTTACATTTTCACATGCATACATGAACATGATTGAGGCATTTTTCTTGAATTAGCTACTTTATCCAAAAGGTCAACCTTGCATATTTTACCTTGACTAACCCTCCTTGAGCTTGTTTGACTATTCCTTGTTTTTATCTCATTACATGCCTTAAATGAAAAATTATGTTTTTACTTAGCCATAGGGAATAGGAGAGCATTAATATTATCATTGGAAGAGTTCTTGAACAAGTGTGGGGGTGTGCTAATTAGTGTGCAAATGTTTGGTGAAAAATGAAGGAATGGCTAATTGAAAAAAAAATAGAAGAAAAATTTAAAAAGAGGAAAAAAAGAAAAAAAAAGAGAAAAATAATATGTAAAGAGAATTTGCATTACATGGAGTTGGGATAAACTTTCATACTTGTTATTTGAACTCATCCCTAATGGTTTTTTATTCTCTTTGATATTTAACTTGTCATCTCTATATTATTTCCCTCCCTTTCCTTGGCCCCATCACAACATTACATAAAGTCATCTTGATTTGTGTGTGCATGTATTTTGAGTAGCGGAGAAGTAGAAGATAACATGCTTATGGTAGTGCAAATTTTCATGGGTTAAATTGAGTGAAACACTTACCTTCTACATACTTGAGAAATTAAGAATGTATCTTGTAAAGTTCTATCATTCTTGATTTATGCTTTTCAATTGAAGCTACCTTTCTTATTGGTTTGAGATATAAAGAAATGTTACTTTATGAATATTTTGATTCCTTGAAACTTTGGTTCCTATATACTTTTGCATTCATGAACATCATTAAAAGGTGAGTCTTTTAGAATTTTTAACTTTTGAGTTTGTGTTCTTGTTCCTTGTTTCTTAATGTTGAATTTCTAGTTTTGCCTGGAGTGTAAAAGTTAAGTGTGGGAGAATTTGATAAGCATAACTTTCATATACTATTTAACCCTCATATTTGGTATCTTAGATCTTTTATGTGTTTAATTGATTAGTATTGGCCACAATTTATAAGTTTGGATTCAAATTGGGCTTATTTGTATTTTTAACATTATTGGAAATTTTACACTGATTTTGTATTTTGAATATAACTTGAATTCAAGACATCTAAAAATTATGCATATTACTTTGTGGGAAAGCTGAGAGAAAGCTCTACAATTTTGATGAAGAGTTCGAAGGCAGAATCAAATGTCTAGTGGGTCATTAGGCCGTGAATTCGGAATAGAAATGCTATCATTGGAACATAGATGATATGCAAAGATTGAGCTATAATTTGGGTTGTAGGAGTCACATGGATATGAAATCAATGTCATCGAAAATCTGAGACATAGATCTTCAACTCTTATGAAAATCACTTATAAAAAATGTGACATTTTGATGGTGTTATCACCCTTTGAAGTCGGCTGACGGGTCTAGAGAACTGTTAAGAATATTCTGGGCATAATTCTCTCATCCTAAGCCCACATTAGGAAAATTAAGTGTCCAATTAAAGTTAAGAGGAAGAGGATTAACCCTAGGCAAATGAAAAACTTGGATTTTAATTTTAGAAATAGTTATTTAAGTAGCAACAACAACTATGAACCAAACCCTAATTTTTTCTTAACCGCTCTTGCTTGCACTTTCTCTCTTCATCTCTCTTCTTCTCCTTTCTCTCTAGGTTTATTTCTTTTATATTTTTCTTCTCTTTCATCCATGGAGGACTAGACCCTTTTTAATCAATCCTAAAGATTAACAATCTTAATGTTTAATTTTGAGATCTTGTTTTGATTATTTTACATTTATTTGTTAATCAAGTTTCTCTTTTACTTGTTAATCAAGTTTCTCCTTTACCTCTTTTGATTTTTTAAATTTGGATTAAATTGCTTAATTTGATTTGGATATTGATGTGATAATTGTATAATTATCACGTGTTTAATAAGGATTGCACAGACTGAACAATACATCAAAGGTGTTTGATGAATTGTTATGCTTAGTTGAATTCTAGCTTTTAGATTAATTTAGGATTAGTTTAGTGCTTATTCATTTAACCTTGATTAATTAAATTCTGAATGCTTATCTAGTAGAGAATTCATGAATTATCTTAAGGCTTCTTAATGTGATCTAAGACTAAGAATATGATTAGCAATTAAATAGAATCCTAGTGATCTATGATGGATTAAATTCAAGGTTAGTTGATTTCCTTAGATTGGTTATTTACTTAATTCTATTTACAGTTTTTAATTGCTTTTGTTTAATTAATTATGTAACTTCCCCCCTTTGTCAACTTCTTAATCTAATTTCTTAATTAAAGTGATCCAATGGCTCAACCCAGTTGTATCTTATACTATAAGTAATTTAGTGAATCAGCCTACAAATTGATATAATTTGTAATTCTTGGTAGCTATCAATACCCATCCCACCCACACCCTCAACAATTATTAGGGCAACCTGCAAAGCTATTGTACCACCTTGTTATAGTTAATAGCGTTCCCCACCCCACTAACATGCCCAAAATTGCAACACACTTGCGAGACTGTCTAGGGCTACCTTGCCATGGTTATAGGGATCGACACCCCATTACAAGCATCTTATTTTCTACACAAACCCATGATGCCAATATGCAATGCTTCATTGCGGTCATTCACTAAACCACCACTCGAGACAAAGCGATCAACATCGCTCAAATCCAAACAAATGTAATCAACTCCAAGGTCCTTGCTCTAACAAATGGAAAACTAGGTTAAAAATTCTCTTAAGTGTTAAATGGTTCAACACATTATTGGGATAGAAAGAACCTTGGATTCCCTCGAGTTATAAGATGTGATAGGCTAACCATATGACAACTCAAACGCATACGAATAATTAAATTATGAAAGTCTATGAAATGTTCCTTGAAACAAAAAGTGGCGTTGGACCCAAAGCAAGAAAAATATAAAGAAGAAAGTGGATATCCATTACGAGCAAGAAGAATAAACACACCTAGGTACAAATATAAAGCACCCCATAACGGGGACTTGTCCATACAAACTTAAAAATCCCCATACAAGGGGCATGAGAACAAAATAAAATACATAAATATGAAATTAATGGAGTAGGGGGATCATCTGCTGCTCGTCTTCTCCCTCAGTGACCTTAGTGACCCTGATCTCCCTAGGTTGGTTCTCACTAGCTGACACAATGATTATCGGATGCACATTGACTATAACACCATTTTTGACATGCAGGTATGCTCTCATCCTTTCTACGGCGACATCAGGATAAAGGACATTAAACTGCTCTAGCACATTCTCGAATGAATTCATCGTAGTCTACGCCTATATGTCTTCAAGGTCCTCTACCTCAGCGTCGAGGTTTTTCTTTTCCTTCTCCAAGGCAGCCACCTTGGTTTGGGATTCTATCAATGCCTCATTGGGCGATCTTGCCTTCTTAGAAGCCTCCTCAACTTCTGTTTTAGAGTCTTGATATCCACATCAACAAACTTAGCTTTGGCCTTTGCGTTTTTAGCCTAAGTTGTAAGCCCTCTCTGGTCTTCCTCCAAATTGGTCTTCTCTTTATGAAGCCCATCCAACTCCTCATCTAATCTTTTTCATTTATAATACCACAATCTCCAAGTATAGAAATAGAGAGGCATTCCAAAGACTGCAAGTCTCAGCCATTTGAAGGAGATAGAGGATATTAGCCTTTGAGAGTTTTTCTATGTCAGATGGGGTCGAGAGCGCTTGGTTGATCAACTCTTTGGGCTCGTATTCCTTCCTCAAAATCGATGAAGACAAAAATTGGATGGGGGCACCATGGGTCTCCTCTCCATCATGCTGCACTATAAGGTCCGTGATGGATATGTCCACCGCAGTTGTCTTCTTCATCTTGCTTTGACCTCCTTGCTAGGAAGCCTACCTTTTCTACCCATGCAAGCTAGTGGACTACCCAAAATGATTCGGAGCTCAGCTCCTGAACTTGAACCATGAGGCTGGTCAAAGTACCGGCTGATGCGAATTGATATGTTGCAAACCTAAGTATAAGTTGTCTTAAGTAATAAATTCTCAGGAGTCCGAGGTTAATCCATAGGGAATTAATGAAGAAAAATTCTTTGAGGTAAGGAAAGGATTTGTCACAACAATAAAGGAGATAAAAATTATTCACAAATGAAAAGGATTTGCTTAGGCTAGAAGATCCACTCTTGATAAGTAAATTAAGGACAATATTAATTCTTTTCATAACTCAATTAGAATCTACGCATAACAGAGGTTCCAATCAGAAAATATTGCATTCAAAATTCATTTAAGATTATACATATAATTATATTATGGTTCCTTTAATTATCTATTAACGCCAACACTTATAAATGTGTTCAAGCATTCATTGTGTCAATCTCTTATCTACAACAAATCAAGATCTCCACTTTACAATGAGGGTTAATAACTCCAACACTTGTAAATGAGTTCAAGCATTCATTGTGCCAATCTCTTGTCCACAACAAATCAAGATCTCCACCTTACAAGGAGGGTTTCTAAATTGATTGGAAACAAAATATAATACATATAATGATAACTTGATAATATATCATTCAAGCACAAGAAAGAGATTAATCTAACGTTATTTCATTACCAAAAGCTTTACCCTTTCACCCAAGCAAAATAAAAATTAGTTACTCATAAACAAGAAGAAAGAAAGAGAGAAGAAGAAAAGGATGAACATAATTTCTATTTAAAACAAAAGAAAACTACAACAAGAGAAACAAATAATACAAGAACAAGATATTAATCTCTAAACCAAAATAATTCTAATGAACAACAAATGGTGCCTTTTATAGAGCATGAAGGGTACAAAATAAAAAGGGAGTTTTTTAATGAGTGGGTGGATGAGTGAAAAATTATTGTCATGCTTGTCTCCCAACTTAACCAATTCAATTATCTTCACATGATTATAACTTTATCATAATGTCACCTATTGCATAAGTGGTCTTCATGAAAGTTGAAGGCTTTTGTCCCAACTTTCCAATGTCACCAATTTCAGCCCAATTCGACTCCTAAAGCCCAAGATATGGCCCAATCTCTGCACATTATTTTTGTTCCAATAACAACACATCTGTTCTGACTTCTAGGCCCAATATGACCTACTAGACATCCGATCCAGCTCTTATGTTCTTCATTAAAGCACTCGGTGCCTAGAGAACCAAGAACCCTCGGGGTTCCAACAATTAAGAATTCTCAGAATTCTAAAACTCAATAATAATAATTTTATTATTAATGCCAAAGTCTAAATAAAATAGATACCTGAAGGTATTTATAACTCAAAGGTAATCAAATCCTAATTAAATTCAAAATCCTAGTAAGAAACTATTTTCCTAAAAACAAATATCCCTAAAAATACGAAAAGATAAAATCCTTAAACAACATAATTATCTGTAAAATCCTAAATTATCAAAATAATGAATATTCTTAATCTATTATGTATCAAATTCTCTCATTGCCTAGTACTGCTACTCCAAAATCCACAAACCACTTATAACCACTGAGACGAATGTTGGAAACTCAAAGAAGCTTACCGAAATACTCAGAGGGGAAGTTCACAAAGAGAAACAAGCACCTCAACTAGCACCCATAACTGGGGGTAGGAAAGCATTTTTGCCCTAATCTAAATAGCTACAGTGCAAAAACCAAACACTGGTTGTCTCTCATATTACTATGTGGCCTCACGCAACTGGCCAGATAGATGAAATGATACTGACTCCTATATGAAGAGTCTTGGGAAAGACAAACATCCATTCACCAAATGCCATGCATCACGATTATGAATGCTAGATCTTGGTAGTGGTAAAACACCCAAAAAGAAAACCATGGTAGTGGGTCCTAGCCTCAATGATGCTAGAGGCCCAAATCGTTAGAGGCATGACATACTTTCACCATGAATCTTGACAGTGGCTGCAAACCCTAACCACTTGGGGTATCTTGAAGCACTCCATCACGAACTCCTACTAACATAGCATGTGAGGTTCTGATCACTAGGGAAATCTCACTCTATGGTCACAGATCCCAGCCTAAACATCGAAAACGACTATGAGAACCTTTCGTTGAACATTTTGAAGTACTAAGATCTAACCCAAATCACGTCTTAAGTATAAATTCTAAAATTTCTTAACCTTTGTAAATTTCATTTAAAATTTTCAAATAGTTTGTCATCATCAACAAAAAAAGGGAGAATGTAAGCTCCAAAGCCTTTTTGTGGTAATATTTCTTATTTTGATTTTGATGCTAACAAACTATGTTGAAAATCTTGGTTTATTGCTCTAACATCTTAAGTGGATTAATGCACTTCTGTGGAGCTTTTCTTTAAATTACTAATATGTAGAACCTAAAAATCATACATGAAAAAGATATCTGGATAGTTGGAATAACCTGAGAAAGTTTTTGGACAACATGAGAAAGTTCCTGTTGAACGTGAAAAAGTTCACTTTGAGAAGGTCTTGAGAAAGATTTACAAAAGACTAGAAAAGTGAAGACATATCATAGAATAAGATTCAAGATCAAATTATACTTTAAAGAGTAGTCTCAACCACCTGATTCATCAAGAAATATCATTAAGTGGTGTTATCAATGAAGATGAGAAGATTAAAACATAACAGGCTATGACAAAGTTTAGCTGAGACGGTTAGATGAGAAGGCTGGTCGTGAAAAAGTTCACATCAAGTTGAATAAAGAATGAAGAACTCTCCCAAATCATATTTGAAGATTGAAGCATGTTATAAGAGCATCTTATCCACCTATAATGACCAGCCAAATTCAATCAAGAGGAAGAAACCAAGTCTGATAAGATTAAAGAACTGAGAAATGTTCAAGTTGAGAATAGTCATGAAGAATCCTTCTCAAAATCTCTAAAGAACAAATATGGAAAGCAAAGCTAATAAAGATGGTCGAGATGAATTTTGAATCGAGCTACCAAAAGTGAAAGCTAAAGCTCAAAATAATTAGCACTAGATGAGAAGCATCAGAATATAAGTTTTGAACATGTGCTTACAAGCCGAAAAAGATCGAATACAAGATGAAAAAGTTTGAATCCTTTTTGAACAAGATTACAAGCCTAAAAGAGACAAGATGTGCAAAGTATACTATAAAGAAATCAAGTTCAAAATGATAAGCATGAAAAGTACCAGCAAAGCGAAGACAAAGCTGAGCCAAGCAAAAGATTAGAAAGTTTGTGTTGAAAAAGTTCAGTGCCAGCAACCTTCTCAACTATCAAAAAATGACAAATAAGTGTAGAAAAGTGCTGCAATAGCTAGTAACGACTAGTTTCCACATGGAATCACTTAGGACTTGTTCCTAATGACTAGAAACACATTCCTAACTATAAATTCGACCTACCCATGAAGATTAACAAGTGCTTTGCATGGATTAACATTAGATTAAGTTAGAAAGTCATATTTGAGTTCATACTTTGTTTTACGCTCTCTTTGAGGGAATATTTCTATTGTACATCTTAGAGGTTAAGAGATATTGAGCTTAATAGAGATATGCTCTCGTTGAGTGATTAGAGAGCCTACCCATACACAAACAACTATCAAAACTTTATATCCTTGATTCGGTAGTGATCATAGGTATGAGCTAGTGGGTTGTACTAGCGTTTGTGTGAGTTTGCTGGTGAGTTAGCCTGGAGAGGTTGTGTCATCCAAAGAATACTCATGTGCTTTAGCTTGGAGAGGCTAGGTCATCAAACAACACTCGTGTTATAGCTTAGAGAGGTTGCGTAATTCAAAGAATACTCGAGCTTTAGCCTGATGAGGCTTTGTATCAAAGAATACTTGTACTCTTAGCCTAGAGAGGCTATGTTGTTCAAATAATACTCATATATAGTGAAAAATCCCAGTGAAGAGCTGGGGACTAGATTAGCCCACTTGGTTTTTGGGTGAATTAGTATAAATATTCATGTTTAGTTCTCTCTTTCTCCCTATCTCATACTTTAAGGTTGTTTACAAGGTTTTCGACTTAACCTATTGTCTTTCTAGTTAAAAATTTGAGTTTGACTTTTGAACCAAATTAACTCTCTTAAGTTCCTCAAAGAGGACTTCATCAAATTAATTTTCTGTTAAATCAGTTTTCTAAGAGTTGTTAATTATTAATAATATTAAAGAAAAGCTTCTGGAAGTTTTGAAAATCATTTGAAGTGTTTTTATAAGATTTGGTGAAATCTAAGTAAGCTAAGAAAGTTCATTTTTCTCAACCAACTATCATGTGCTTGAACTTTCTCACCTTTTTTTGTCCCTAAGTCTTGAACTTTCTTATATATCTTTTGTTTGAGATTTAAATATCATCACCCCTAAGTATATTACACTTGAGAAAGTTGTGAGAAATTTGGTTGTTTCAGGTTTCAAGTAAGAAAAGAAGGACACAAATGAACCCCTCATTCTTGTGTCTTTACCAACTTCAAGCCCTTTACTATTACCAAGTGGTCTCAATACTCAAGAGGGGGGTGAATTGAGTATATAAAATAAGTTTACAAATCTTTCACAAAATATTTGAATACTTATTTTTGTTTAAGCTATTTAATTAATAGATATGAATGGATAGATGAGATGAACACTTTCACTTACAAATACTACAACCAAGCAAGATAGAATTCAAACAAACTTAATAAAACAGTGCACAATATTAAAGAGTTGAGTTTAGATGAACAAACACTAAGCTTTATCCTGGTTCAGCCACTAATCCACTTGTGACTTAAGTCCAGTCCTCAAGCAATCACTTGAGATTTTTCACTAAATTCCAAGCTTGAATCAGGTGCTTGTAACATTTACAATTTGGAGCACTCAACACTACCTTGGGATACCTCACCCTTTGTAGCTTGAGCCTCTTTAAACAAGGGATGTCTCACCCTTTACAAATTAGAGGGATGCCTCACCCTCTTCTTTATAATAATCAAGATTGATAGAATGAAACTCTCACTAAAGTAAATAATGCAAATTGAAACTCTAGAATGCTCTTTTAGAATATCTCAAGGATTTGTATAAAAAACAGAGCAAGAAAGAATTCAGGGATTGATTTTTGTGTATGATATTAGAAAGATGTTTCAAGGTTCAAGATTAACTATTAATGAAGCCCCAAAGCAAGTATATAAACTATTTTTCATTAAAAGAGTCATTGGGGACATTAAAGCCAAGCATTTAATGCACCTAATATAGCCGTTGGACATTGTCAGGCCAGTGGTAATTGATTACACCATAGTGGTAATCGATTACTAGGCTATTTGAACGTGTTCTTGGCTTTCTGGGCAGGATGTAATCGATTACCAGCCTTGTGTAATCGATTACATAGCCTCTGCATGACTTGTAATCGATTACAGCCTCAGTGTAATCGATTACAAGGCTTTTGTCGTGCTTGTAATCAATTACATGCTCAATGTAATCAATTACAAGGCCTTTGTTTAGATTGTAATCAATTATAACACATGTGTAATTGATTACCATGCCCTTTGAACATATTTTTCAACCCCAATTAAGTGCATTGATCAATCCTTTCATATTGAGCTTGGATTTTAACAAGATTAACATTTGATTTATGAAATCCAAGATTAAAATCAACATATTTTTAAAAGGATGAACTTTGAGTTATTGGTTGATCTAAAAAGATCATTTGAAAATCATTTAAAAATCATTGAGATACCTCAAGAGCATTTTATATTTAATTCCTAAAACTTATATCTATATACCTCTTGGCTTCCTCCTTTTGATCTTGATCTTTTCTTTTGTTCTTGATCTTCTCTTTTTACTTTTGTTATCATCAAAAACTCATTTGATATGCTTCAAGATATAAGCATTCATATTTATGACCCAAAATGGCTTATCAACCGATTTTCTAAAAAGATAATTATATCTTAACAGAGTCCCTTCTTAATGAGGATAATTAGGGATTAAATCCCCTCATAACTACCAACAATCCTACCTATAAGGAAACTTATCTCTTAGATATTAGTTCCATAGCAAGTAACCACATGCTATAAATACATGGTTTAGCTATTTATGTATGCATCTATTCCTACCCACTCTCCCATCTTAGTGCAAATCCTAACTTGAGTGTCGGAGTGCCTTGCAATTACACTTCCTTCTCCATTTTCACTGTTGAATAAGGAGCCGCAACTATCATCTACTCCTTTCAACCATTTGGGATGAGATTAGGTACATCTCTTCTAATCCCAGTTCTGAAAACCACAAAGGTGTTTTGGAAATCATGAAACAACCATTTACATTAAGGATAATCTCAACCAAACATACAATTAGATGAGTGGTTTTTTTTTTAAGTTGGAATGTTACATTGAGATTTACAACATGTATCCATGTCATATTTTATATTTTAAATGATTTGTTGCGATGCAAGAGTGTTGAAAGGCTTAAGTGTTTGTACCTAATTCTTATTTCTTTTATTGATTGATTAAAGTTTTAACAATTTTTTGAGTCTAATTTTGATTCAAGTGTAAAACTTTCTTATATAATAATCTAATTATGTATTATTATATTAATTTTTTTGAGTTGCTACTTTGAGGTGGACTTTACCTACAAGAGCAATTTGTTACATAAAAAATTATTAATTAAAGAGTTTAACTATAATAATACTTATTTGAGATGTAACAAATATTTAATTATTCATGATTATGTAATAATATTTTATACTAAAAATATATTAAAATTAAGCAAAAAGATAGATGCACATATATTTGGTGTACAAAACCCTCACAAACCTATTCATATGTGGTTGAAAAATTTTGTACATGGTGAAAAGTAATTATTAAATTTTTTGTAGCCACACATTTCAATATTTATGTGGTTTTTTTTTTTTGGGAAATTATGTATGTATTATTGCTCTAAAATTAAAAAATAAAAAAGTTAAAATATAGATTACCACCTTAAACTTTACTTCATGTGCATTTAACGCCTTAAACTTTAAAAGCTTGCAAACTTCTCCACAAGATTTATCAATGGAGCTTAAAATCTCTTTTTATCTAACATCATTCATATAGATAACAAGGTTCTCTACATGCTAACCAAAACATAGGACAATCACAAATTTTAAATTTCACCATCCTTTGTGTCCAAAGAAGAAGAACCCTCTTACCCTTTCTCCTAACCTCTAACAAATTTCAAATTTCTCCTTAAATTTAATGTACCCTTAATAGATACTATGGAATGAAACATCTCTTACCAGGAAAATAAAGAGGCTATTTCCATATATAATCAGAAAGAAGCCTTTTATTATATTACACCTAACTAACCCAAGTGCTTCCTCTAGGTTTCCAATGAAGTTCAATATTTTCACATAAAAACATAAATTTGGCTCAATCATGTAGTTTAGGAATATAGGCCTCAATTGCTCTTGGCTGAATATAGATTCTATCCTTGAAGACAGTACTTGTGAATTGAAGCCAATTCATTGCACCATCCAAATGTGCATTTTCTCTGTGAAAAGCTTATAGCAGAGCAATATTGAAGCCAAAATAATAATTACATCTTGGGAATCATTGATCTGTACTATATTCCAGGCCCAATGGCTAGAGGACATGTGACCTATCTTCTTCAACAAAGGGAATTATCTCAAAGGGAACCAATCACAAACCAACAGACAGGCTTAGGAAGTTGCCAAGAAACCTCTCCTATGGCACCTATAATGACCAAAATATCCTTACTCAATACTTTGTCCCCAAGACACTCTCTCCTATAAATAGCTACAGTGACCATGATGGTAAAGATCCTTTCCTGCTCATTGCACTCATCTTGCACCCTCACTTACTTGAGCATTGGAGTGTCTTGTAAGTACCCAACCCCTCAAGGTAGAAGAAGGTTGCTACAATGACTTGGTTCAGGCACAAGCAACCCATTCATCTAGGACAAAACATTGGTGCCATCCGTGGGAATCTGGTAAAGTGACACCCCCACACTCTTACTATAGCTAACACGTGAAAAAGAACAACCATAAACCAAGAACCTAGATATGGAGCACAAGCCTCAGTGAAGGCTAGCTAGCCTCGTGACAATCCTACCTCCTTACAATGTCTCCGCTCTGTTGTTCAACGAGCAAAGCCACACACTCCAGAACAACGTGTGTAACACCCTCCTTAGGGCATCACATTTTCGATTCCTGACTCATAATCTGAAAAGAAGTTCGCACAAAGTTTGAGTTATAAAAGATGAGTTTCAAAATTTCTTCTTTACTGAAACGTAAATTTACTGAAAATATTAGGTAATATTGAAAAATCATATTTCAACTATTCATTATGCAATATTGACACCAATTAATATCACAATTTAAAGAGAAATATAAAATTAACAGACTTATTTTTTTTTTAACAAAGAGCAAACCCCATGACGGGTCCTACTTAATAGCACGGATACAACACTAACATTAAATCTTAACATACTCGTTCCTTCTCTTGTATCAACTTGATGCATTAGAACTTTACTCCTTGTCTACCTGGCACATCTTTGAACTTGAGACAGCCACTTTTCAATGTTTCCATCAATCTCTGAGTATCTACCACTCGTTATGTCTAAGACAACTCATTCCTTCTATCGTATAATTTTAACAATACAGACAAAGTAAAACAATATAACAAAGAGGTGAGATCACCTACACCAATACCAACATGGCGAAAGAGAGATAACACAAACAGCAATATCATACAGATAGATCATACCATAATCATGCTATCAGCATTAATCAACTATCATCATCTGATCATTTATCAGTTCAATTATCATTCAAGTACTCAAAACAATTGTCATAGCCAACATTCCTCAATTAATATATCATACAGATATAAATGCTCAGATTTATGCATATGCACAAAGACTCAGTTTATCAAAAACAACTTCATGGAGGTTTTCACAATTTCGAGAAGAATGCTCTGGTTAATTGTCAGTCTTAGCTCAAAGACAATCTCCCAGTCATTGAAAAGAATCGTGTTCTTGTCGGGTATCGTCAATGCTTTGCAACGGACTGCATCGCCAAGTGGCACAGGGTACTCGCCAATTGTCCACTGGTCGACCGCCGCGCCTCGACGCCCCCAAGATCCATCATAGACCTCACTATCAATTCTCATTCTCTCTTCAACCACAAGGGCCATAATAGCTATTAGCTATATTTTATACAATGCACGAATATATCAGTGCAAGTCCAACCCCAAAGGGCCAAATCTTTTCAATTTCATTTGTTCAATGTAATCATATGCTTCAACGCATATTTTTCCAATGCACATATAATGCACCAAATCCAATCACAGACATATCTTTTCAATGCATGTATAATGCACCAAATGCCAATCACAGGCAAAACATGTCATTTTCTCACACAGCATCCATATATTGGTTTTACAGTATTTATACTGTATTTTAAACAGGAAAATCATATTATCACATTTTCATAGTTATAAAACTCTTTCGTCGAGTTTTCACAAAATTGTGCAACATTTCCATTTCGTTTTCACAATTTCAAAACGTTTCTGTTACGTTTTCACAATACTGCAACTCTTCTGTTGCACCTTTAAATCACGTATTTATTTTTTTTAACATTTTTCTCAATCGCATAAAAATATACGTTTCTCAAATCGCGTAATGATTTTCCATCATTTTCAAAATTGTGTAACTTAAAAAAAATCATTCTTTTAAGTTGCATAAAAAATTTTCCATCATTCTCAAAAATTTCATTTCCACTTTTCTCAAACTAATATGACTTTATACTTTATTTAACACATTTTCTTTACTCAAGAAAATCTTTTTTCACATTTCTTTACTCAAGAAATCCTTTTTCAAAATATAATTCACAAAATCACTTTTCCATTGATGTAAATCAACGTTTCAAAACTTAACATTTTCTAACGCACTTCAAATTTCAAAAATAAGTTATATGTTAGTAAATTTTCAAAATATCATTATATTCTCCATTTTTCCCAAATCATTTCCAAATCAACCTTCCTCAAAATAATATAACTTTCTACTTCATTTAATATATCTTCTTACCCAATAAAATCTTTTTTCACAGTATATTCCACAAATTCACAATTTCATTGAATTAAATCAATGTTTCTAACTTTAAAAATTACTAACATTTTCCAAAATTCAACGGATGAGTTACACGTTAGAAAATACCAAATCACTATTGTATCCTTTATTTTTTTTTCTTAAATCAATTTTTAACAAAAATGAATTCTTTTTAAAATAAATTGAGGCTCACTTGCAACCTCTCTTTTCTATTTACATAAAAATTCATTTCTCAAGTGCTAAAATACTCTGATTCTCTTTTCAAATTCCTTGTATTAAATTAATTATATTTTCACTTGAAAAATCACTTTGTTTCATCAAAATCAATGCATTACAAGCCTTCGAAAATGGGACATGGCTATTGAAAATTATCAAAACATTTTTCCTTCTAAATTGATATGGTTTTACACAAACAAAACCATTAAGATTTTATTTTCAAAACCGAAATACCGATGGTTATAAAAACCAAACCCATTTGTTCAAATCCTTTTTCACTTTCTTTACAAATCTTTTTTTCACTTTCTTTACAAATCCTTGTTCACTTTCTTTGCAAATCCTTAAAATCAATGTTTGCCCGTTTCATTCAAAACTCATATTTAGAAAAATACTTAGGATCTTTTTACACAAAATAAATCAATAAAAATTTCTCAAAGACCGTATTCTTGTTTTCTTGAAAAACAAACCCTTTGTTTATTTTTCATACTCTTCAAATCATCTATTTTCATTTTTCATGAAAATATTAATTTGTGAACATCTATTTTGAGGTGTCTTGGCTGAAATTCTCATTGTTCTAAGGACCCAAAAATCAATTCCCTTGTTCTTGAAAAATTTCAACATGAACCCTAATCAAGGGCATAAAAAACCGAACCCTCTCCTTTGGCTATTGGAGCCAAAAATTGAATTCCTTTTCATTACCACATCATGACATACACATATATATATTTCATCATAAATACTATAAGCATGTCATATACTTATCATGTATAATATAAGCATATCATCAAAGCCATAAAATCATACAAAGCATATCAAGCATAAGCAAATAAATCAAAGCTCATAAACACACATAAATTATTACATGACCATGGATTGGAATCCTCACATGGATTCACCATCCATCAAATATAAGACCATCTCTCACCACCATACTTGATTGGTGAGATGGATCTCCCTCTTACCTCTTGAAGATCCTCAAAACTTCTTAATTTGCTTCTTTTTTCAAGTCCTTCACCACCAAAGGCTTTTCAAATACAAAACAAAATACATAGAAATTAGTATACTAAGTTTGATTAAGAGGAACCATGGATCAAACATGGTTTAGAACATGAAAAAGAGAGAAGAAATGAAATTTCCTTACACTTCACCTCAAAAACTCAATAACTTTGATCTTGAAGAAAGTCCATGAAGATGAATGATTTAGAGAAAGTCTCCAACATGAAAGTTGCTTAGAATATCATGTAGATTCAAGATCTATGGTTGGATTAAATTAAACAAACTTGAAGGGTGGTCTTAGGGTGGTTGACTGAATTCCTCACAAGAAGAAAAACATAAGCTTTTTGATCTTTAACTTGAAGGACAAGGTTGTAGATGATAGAATTTTGAGAAGTTCCTAACATGAAAGTGTTTTGGATTGATGAGAGGATTCAACATATGTAGTTAGATAAAATTATGGAAGATTGGAAGTGGTTCTATGGGTGGTGACCGAATAACTCAAGAAAGGTAGAAGGTGAAGTTCATGGTGTTGTTCTTGGTGTTCTTGACAAATTGGAAGAGAGAGAAGAGAGAGAATGAATTAAGTGATATAAAATGTGATAAAAATGAAATTAAATGGCTGAATTGAAGTGGGCAGCCATGTAGTAGTTTGTAGGTAATATTAGGAGATAAGTTTGAACCCAAAATATCACCAATTATGTTCACATTGAAAACACATGGCTTATGTCATCTTTGAATTATTAAATTGCCATGCTAGATAATTCAAGAACCTTGGAGAAGCTCTCCAAGCTGCATGACCGTGAGTTTCAAGGGCATTTAGGGACTTTAATTTATTTTAATTCAAGTCTAATTACTTGCTAATCAAATAGCTAATTAATTATGTTTAGTTTCCTAATCAATCTTAATTAATTATCCAACTATATAACTAATTAATTAAACATATTATTACATATATTATAACCTTTAATTAAAATTAGGATATCTAATTAAGAATTAAATTATAATAATTTAACATTTAATTTAGTTTACTTAACTTGTTAATTAGGCCATTAGATTAACCAAATTAGGATTAATTAGTTACTAATCAAATTCAAGTTACTATTATTGACTTCATCTTTTTCTTTAGCCTAAAAAGCCTATTCAAAGTTGTCTCCCCTCTACCTAGCATCTCCAAACCGTCCCCCCCTCTTCATGCATTCCAAATGTGACAATTTCATAACCATCATTTTAAGCCATCCTAACCATTGATTAAAAGAATGGTTTGGATTAAAAATAGTTACTAGGTTTAGGTTATAGATAGAAGACTTTATTTGAGCCATTGGATCATTTTTGGCTTGCAATCCTAACCATTGAATGTGTCTCCAAAATGAAAGGTCAAGATTACACCTTCAAACTTTACATCCAAGGGTCTAAAATGGTTGTAGTCATTTTTGAAGACCAATTCTCCACCATTGATCTAAATCTAAATCCAATGGTCATTAATAATCCATCTCCACCATTAATTAAATCTACATCCAAGGGTTGATAATGGTCATAGCCATTTATAAGACTAAATCTCTACCCTTGATTTAATTTCCATCCAACGGTTATAATTGATCCTATTCACTTTTAAGATCAAATCTCCACCGTTGATTAAATCAAGATTAAATCTCCAACAGTGATTAAATCGATGGTGGATATCCAAACCACCAATGTTGACTTAACAGTATAAAATTTTATTTTTATCTATTATAACCCCACGAAAGAATATATTTACTGTATTTTTATCGTCCGATAATTAAATACGGTACAAAATACAGTAAAAGAAATTTTCTAAAACTGTTTCCGGATTTAGGTTTAGTAAGATCCCCTGTCTCCGTCTAAATAATACAAATTTTTCTATGTGTAGAAGAAATTTTCACTTTGCAAGACCCACTTGGGCTCACGTATGGCCACTTGGGCCCACATAGGACTACCTGGGCCCACATACAGTAAAAAAATTCATAATCATCCACAAAAATCACAAATATTAGAAAACACACAAATATCAAATCAGATCACGTAAAATAATTAAAACCTAACGGTAAAAATTAAATTACGTAAAGTTTTTCCTCGCCCGAAAATTTTTATTTTCCTGACTCGGAGTAAATCACTCAAAACGATCAAATACGTTGACGGAATAATCAAAATAATTTTACAGTATCCAAAAATTACTAAACAGTAAAATTTTGTTAATTGTCAAAATTACTGTTTAAGAGATAGAAAATTTTGGGGTGTTACAACGTGCTCTCTCCCTAGTTCTACAAGAGGTGAGAGCACAAAACCCACCACCTACTAAGCAGGAGCTATTAGCTATGCTCCAAGAGTATGACATTGAGATATGTGACAAAAGTGGAGTTGAGAACTTGGTAGCTGACCATTTGAGCTGAATTGAGCAAGCTGTTGAGCCCCTTCCCATCCAAGACACCTTCCCAGATGAGTAGCTTTTACAGTTGCAAGGTAACACTCCATAGTTCATTGATATGGTAAATTTCTTGGTCGCTAGTGTCTTGCCTGCATATTCCACTAGAGCACAAATTGACAAATTAAAGAGGGAGTCAAAGTATTATGTGTGGGATGATCCATATCTATGGAAATTCTATAGTGACCAAGTGATTAGAAGATGTATGCCTGATAATGAATTCTATTATGTTCTTAACTTTTGCCATGCATTTGCATGTGGTGGGCATTTTGGGCCTCAACATACTGCTAGGAAAGTATTAGAATTTGGATTGTATTGGCCAACCCTTTTTCATAATGCATATGTGTTTTGTAAATCTTGTGAACAATGCTAACGAACAAGAAATATCTCTCGCAGGAATGAGATGTTGTTGGTGTATACCCTAGAGGCTGATACATTTGTCTATATTTGCATACATTCTATTATGTTAATTTTAATATATGAAGTATTTCATTTATTGTGTTCTTTTTTAATAAACATAATAAAGTCCTTAGAATAGTAAGTTTGATGTCATAGGACATCAAGTGGTTGACTTGATCATGAGATCCTATTAGATAAAATTAGAACACCATTCTTAAATGTCCCTAGTTAAGTATTATTGTTAACTAGGATAACAATAATGCATTGAGAATAGTATGTGCGTAGACTGATGACCACATCTCACGAGTCATGGATATGAGATATCAAGTCTTCACATGGGTACATATTAGAGTAATGATGTATTAGACTGACCCGCCATGAGAATGCTACATGGATCGTTACGTGAGTATCATAAACGATTCTCATAGTGACAATGGTGTCTGAGGTCCTTTGACCTGAAATCACTACGATTCCTACATGAGGAGTTGTGTGTTTTAATGTCATCAAACGTCATCTGTAACAAGGTGATTATAAAGTTAGTTATTGGACATAACACGAATCATGCAGAGGGATGTGAGTGACCTAGATGGGATTTGTCACTCCTACATAACAGGAGCGATATCTTCGAGGCCCATTATTGAGTGAGACTGCAAAGTGCATGGTCATGCTCAAATGAGTCAATATGAGATATTGATTTCATTTGTTGTTACAAAGTCTACTTGAATATTAGGAAACGAAGGATTGGACTATACAAGGGTGACGCATTCCATGTCTTGTGTTCAATCTAGATATCTTGACAAATGGACTATACAACACGGAAACATTGGTCACAGAAAGGTTATGTCAAATCACTGATATTCTTATTACTTGGGTAGCAGCGATGTGTTGCTAGATACCGCTCATTACTTGTAATATGAAAATGAGATTTTAATATTACTGTTAATGTAATGAGAACCTGCAGGGTCACATACATAGAGCAGACTAAAATTGGAGCAATAAATCCAAGTTAGACTCGAATTCAAATGTGGGCTAGACTCATTACACGGTTTACCTTGCTGCTGCTCACACTCACTTAAGGCAGTCACTATTATAAATAGTACTGTTAAGGGAACTGCTGAGACACATATTACAGAATCCTAGCCACACTTACAGAAAAGTGAGTGAGAGAGTGACAAGTTTTTTCTCTTCTCTTCGCAGCTAGCACTGTGTGAGAAAAGTGAGGCTTCTTTTTGTGAACGTTGGACGTTCGTGAGTCTATTCATGTGGATACCGCAGAGACATCGTCGTTGTTAGGGTGTTGGTAATTCACGTCACTTCCTTTGATCACGCTTCAAGAGGTAAACATTTTTAAAACTCGGATTATGACTTTTTTACATGGATCCTTGGTAGAAATTTTATTTTTCACTGCGTGATGTATCCGCGATTCTTAACAGATGCCCCAATAACCTTTGTTATTTTGTGAAATATTTTATGTTTGGAGTATTGATTTTATAGGTCCTTTTCCTATCTCATTTGATTTTGTTTACATTTTGCTTCTTGTTGATTATGTGTCTAAATGGGTGGAGGCAAAAGCCACTCAGACTGATGATTCAAAAGTTGTTGTGGATTTTGTTAGATCAAATATTTTCTACAGATTTTGCATTCCAATGGCTATCATCAGTGATCAAGGGTCATACTTCTACAACTGAAATATAGAGGCTTTGTTGAAGAAGTATGGAGTCATGCATAAAGTCTCTGCACCTTACCACCCCCAAACAAATGGGCAAGTTGTGGTATCAAATAGAGAGATCAAACAAATCATTCAGAAAACTGTCAAGCCTAATCGAAAGGATTGGAGCAAGCAGCTTGAGGATGCTCTTTGGGCTTACTGGACGTCCTATAAGACACCACTAAGTATGCCCCCTATCGAATTGTCTTTGGGAAGGCATGCCACCTACCGATGGAGATAGAACATAGAGCATTTTGGGCGGTGAAGAGTTGCAACATGGATCTTGACTAAGCAAGAGCGGAAAGGAAATTACGATTACAAGAATTGGAAGAAATCTATTTAGAGGCCTATGAGAGATCCAAAATCTACAAGGAGAAGGCCAAGGCTCTCCATGACAAGAATATTGCAAGGAAGGAACTTGTGGTTGGACAAAATATTCTCCTCTACAATTCCCGCCTCAAGCTTATGCCTGGCAAGCTCCGTTCTAGGTGGTTAGGCCCTTTCATGGTAACTAAGGTGTTTCCTTATGGTACGATGGAGGTCACAAGTGAGGCAACTCACAAAACTTTCAAGGTTAATGGACATCTCCTTAAGCCATTCTATGAGGACGCACAAGAGAACATAGTGGAGGAGCTCTACTTACAAATGACCATCTACAATTCATAAGGATGTCTTTTTCCTCTCTTTTTTATTTTTCTTGTCTTATATTTGTTGATGTTGTTAATGGTTGCTAATGATTTTTTAGCTTTACATTGAGGACAATGTAAAATTTACGCATAGGGGAGGAATTTTAGCATTCTATTTTTTGCTGTTTGCTATTTTAATTCAACTATTTTTATTGTTTTTACTATTTTGTTCTCGCTAATTTATCGCTACTATTTTGTTATTTGTTGTTTACTATTTTTCTATTTATTATGTTGTTAATTTTTGCTATTTTGTTTCTTTGTTGTTGTTTTCTATTTTTTGTTTCTATTTTTGTTTGCTATTGCTATTTTCTATTTCTGTTTTACATTCCGTTTCTATTTCTTTTTTTTTAATTATTTTTCTGTTTTAAATTATGTTCCAAATTCTTTTTTTTTTCTATTTTTAAAAGAAAAAAATTATTCATAACAAAATGCCCTTAGTTAGTTGAAATACTTAGTAGTAGCCATTAACTATTTTACCAAGTAGATTGAGGCTGAGCCATTAGATACCATTACAACAGAAAAAATGAAAAAATTCCTCAAGAAAGTCATTTGCATGTTTAGAATCCTAGAGTCCATCGTCACAAACAATGGGACCCAATTCGCAGGCAAGAAGTTCTAAGAAATGAGTTCCAACCTCCATATAAAGCAGCACTTCATTTCAGTGGAACATCCCCAAGCCAATGGACAGGTAGAGGCCGTAAATAGAGTAGTCCTCCGAGGGTTGAAGAGAAGGTTAGAATATGCAAAGAGCGAGTGGACGGAGTAGCTATGCCATGTGCTTTAGGCATACCATACAACGCCTCACTCAGCCACTAGTGAAACCTCTTTCAAACTCACCTATAGATGTGAAGCCATGATCCCTGTTGAAATCGAAGAACCAAGTTAGAAAAGGGAACACTTCTCCAGTGACCACAATGATAGATCATTGAGGGAGGAGTTAGATCTCAGTGAGGACCACTAGAATATAGCCCATATTAGGGAGGTTGCTTTCAAGCTTAGAATCGGCATAAGGTACAATAAACGAGTTTCCCCATGGCGTTTCAAGGTAAGGGTTCTCGTCCTCAAGAAGGCCAGTATCGAAGGTTGGAACTCACACGAAGAAAAGCTAGTTGTGAGCTGGGAAGGCCTGTACCGGGTTACTAAGGTCCTTGAGAATGGCATGTACTAGATAGCTGACTAGTCAGGGTGAAAGCTGCTTAAAGCATGGAATGTTGTGAACATGAAGAAGTATTATAGTTGATCTTTCATGTAAGAGTTGAAATTTTGTAAAAAGCAAATATCCTAATAAATAAAATGAGGCAATTCAACATTATGATGTATCCTAGTCCTACTCTGTCTTACAAAACATAATACTAAAAGGACATTGGATCCTTAAAGCATCTGAAAAAATAACGAGTATGGGACCATGGATCCCAACTTGTTATGGGACCATGGATCCCAACTTGGGAAAATTGCTAAAAGGACATGGGATCCCTAAAGCATATAAAAAAATATAACTATGGGACCACGGATCCCAATTTGGGAAGATTGCTAAAGGGACATTAGACCCCTAATGCATTTGAAAAGATAACAAGTATGAGACTACGAATCCTAACTCGTTATAGGATCATGGATCCTAACTTGGGCATATTGCTAAAGGGACATTGGATCCCTAAAAATCACAAGTATACGACATCAGAACTTAACCTAAGTTCAAGTTTGGACAAATTCACACCGAGATGTTGGACCTTGGCAAAGGATAAACAAATTAAGAGCAAAGGCCTAGCGAAATAGGAATAATAAAGTAAAGGAATATAAAAAACAAAGTGAATTAAATGTAAAAGCCGTTCAAATTGGGCAAACTTTGTTCATGAATAAAAAACTAGAAAGCCTACGCAGAGGCCAAAAATACAAAAGATAGAGATGGGGAACCAGGGGATCAAGCATCTTTTAGACCCCTAATAGGCTCGGTGGTCTGCTTGGCATTCACAATAATGTCCTCCTTGAACTAGTAGTCATCCGCAGCCGGCTATTCACACTCCTCCTCGTCCTCCAAAGAAGAGTCACCAATAGCCACGATCTGGCCGTTGGCAAGAGGACTCATGAATGTCCTCTGGCATGGGGGTAGATATGGTAGCAGCCAGTTTAGCCTTGGAGGTCTGAGTCCGCTTCAATCAACTCACCCCAACATCATCACGCTCCTTGTGCTTTTTTCTTTTCCCTTTATTGAGGTCCAGAATTCAAAGTCCCTTTCGAACCCCTACAAGGCTAGTCCCTGACTTCCGAGCCCTTGAGTCAATCTTTATGGCCTCAAAATTGGCGGTAGAGGAAGCACCCTCGACAGCGAAATGGCCCTGAACGTCGAAGTCCTTGCTCCAAATGGAGGCAGAAATGGACTAGGAGGCCTCAGTCATATCAATAACTCCTTGGTCCTCAACTTGAACAAAAGACTCATGAATGTCCTCCAGGACGAGGGTAGATGTGGCGGCAGTTGGTTCGACCTCGGAGGTCTAAGTTTGGTTTAATCGACTCACCCTGACATCATTGCTCTCCTTGTGTTTCTTTCCTTTCCCTTTGTCCGCGGGGCCGAAGGTCCAGAATTCGAAGTCCCTTTCGAACCCCCCACAAGGCTGCTCCCTAACTTATGAGCCCTCGAATCAGTCTTCATGGCCTCGGAGTTGGTGACAGGGGAAAGGCCCCTGACAATAACAACAACCTCCATCTTGCTATTCTTAAAAGCCTTCCTCAGAACATAGATGTTGCTCGTGTCTGTCATACTTTCTACAAAATCACCAAAACAAAGTTATGAACTTTAAAAGGCAAAAAAAAAAAAAAACCAGTAATATAATAGAGAAATTACAAGTTAAAGAACTTGGATAATGGTATATCAAGTGTTGCACTTACTCAGGAGATAATCTTTGAACATTCAAAGTTCCAAAACCTCTTAGTTACAGTGACGAAGAAGTTATAAGTCGTCTGCTCAATCTCGAACATCTACCCCCACTTAGTCTAGACCTTATGCTTGAATGAAACGTCCTTATTCCAATGCAAGTGAAAGCAAATATTGCGGTCCCACCCAAGGAAGAATAGAGGTTGGGATTCGCAACCACGAAGCTTGAAGTATGTTTCTTTGAATTCATTGTAGGATTCGTCATACAGTTTGAAGCATTTCCACCCAATGTGGTTGCAAATTGTGATCTAGGTCGACTTGTCCCCTCCCATCTACCCCAACACGTCGAACATGTAAAAGAAGAAGTCAGGATCCAAATCCACTCCAAAGTGCTAGCATACGATCTTGAAAATGTATGCCCAATTGTTGGGATGAAGTTAGG
This sequence comes from Ormosia semicastrata, assembly GCA_029884595.1. Classification (NCBI taxonomy): domain Eukaryota; kingdom Viridiplantae; phylum Streptophyta; class Magnoliopsida; order Fabales; family Fabaceae; genus Ormosia; species Ormosia semicastrata. Next base: position 109,845,846 of record JAQQTO010000063.1, read on the forward strand.
ACGGAGCTGCTTGAACCCGATTCGGGATATCAATATAGAACTTGGGGAACGGAATTTGAATCTCGAGCCTAGTGAAAATGGTCACATGTAAGTACATGGAGGACTAGGCCAAGGCAGACTATAGATTTGCTCGTCCTCACCACAAGGTTCCACGAGGTATTCGTCCTCCGTTGCCCTGCCATGTGTAAGTTCCATGTACCCACGGAGCTAGGCAGCGCTTGAATGTGACTCTATCAATGAGGAAACCCCCACTGACTCTTAGTGAACCCAAGAGTACAACCTTGCATCAAGGGAGGTGGAAACTTCTCCTTAATGTCCTTGTCGGTGAGCTTCTTTTTACCTATTATGTCAGAATTCAGAGCGTGACTAGTACCTACAGAAGATGAAGAGCTATCAGAATCACTGCTCATAGGGCCAAATAATTCCTCCAAATTCATCATAATTTCAGAGTACGGGCGAAGTCTTTGGAGAACATTCCTTATCCCGGAACACACTGCAGCCCTTCTGCCATGAGCACAAAACTCGACAAGCTGAGAAGTGGACAAAAGCACTCCTTGGGGTCCCTCTCTGTCGCAAATAGTGTGGCAGAGATGGCAACTGCTCTAGAACCTCTAGAGAAAAAACATTTTCTGTTTCGTTTCCTAGCATCCTAATCCTAATCATACAGACAAAAATGGAATGGAGAAGGGATGAAAGAGAGTACCTTGAGGAGGAAGGGGAGGAGCTGTGCGTAGAGGAGCAACCCACCTGAAATAGCGAACCGTCACGGTTGAAATCCTAGAAACACTGAGAAACTCACCAAAGAAGAAAAGAGCTCTGGAATGCCAAGGGACACAAAAGTTGGACTTAGTTCCCTTCTTCCCTTATTTATAGAGGAAATGCAGTAATTGCCACCCACTAATGGGGGCAAAATCGTCTAGACACATTAAATTCAAATAATGATGAGGCGCATAGCCCCAAGCCACCTAATGCACACAGACAAATCGCTGCCGGCCATGTGGCTAGAAGGCTGCTAGTGCATAGGCAAAAAGAGGTCTTCGCAGCAATTGAAGCGTTTCAAGCAAGCCAAAGGTTACACCCTTACGCGATCACGATCACTCCACCACGAAACACGACCACGAAGATCTAAATCCCCTGATAACGAATATTAACTTCGAGACTCACAAATGGTTCGTACTCATGGCAAAGCTCATGACGTCGGACTCCGTCTTGTAGCATCATTCAAATACAACCATCAATGGCCATAAATCACAACAACATCGGCCTACAACCCTAGTGACGTTGGAGCTCGAAGCCCTGATAGCCATCAGAGCGCCAACTTGGGGGCAATGATTCGTACTAGATTCTAGGCCCAATGGCTAGAGATGTGACCCATCGCCCTCGACAAAGGGAATTATCTCAAAAGAAACCAATCACAAGCCAACAGGCAAGCTTAGGAAGTTGCTAAGAAACCTCCCCTATGGCACCTATGATGACCAAAATATCCCTGCTTAATACTTAGTCCCCAAGACAGTCTCCCTTATAAATAGTTACAGTAACCATGAAGGTAATGATCCTTTCTTGCTCATTGCACTTACCTTGCACCTTCACTAACCTAAGCATTGAAGTGTCTTACAGGTACTCAATCCCCATCTCTAACACCTCAAGCTAGAAGAAGGTTGCTACAGTGAGCTGATTCTGTCGTAGAGAACTCATTTATCTAGGACAAAACAATTACTTATAGGTAGGAAATGAGATTGATGTGTTCGACATTTATCTTTATCTTTACAAGTGCAATGCATGTGATTGTTAGGGCTTAGAAATTGATTTTAGGTTTGATTTGGGACAGCACCGTTATTTATTTTGTTGGGTAAATTACACACTCTTAAAGTTTAAGAGATTAAATGCACAAGAAGTAATGTTTAAGGGAGTAATTTATATTTTACCCAAAAATAATTATAGTTTTGAATATAATTAAAAAATCATTAAAACTAAAATTATTTAGGATAATTTGATCAAAAGTAAACACCTGATCTTATCTTAGAAAAAAAAACTTTATCTCCTATATTAATTTTTAAAAAATAAAAAACCTCAACTTAGTTCATAAAATTTTTAAAAATTAAGTCAAATTAATTTTTTTTATCGAATACTTAATTTCTTATTAGAGACTAATTTGACCTCATTTTTTAATTCATAAAAACGAAATTGAGGGGTTTTATTTCTCAAAGGAAAATGTTAATCTTATCGCGTCTGAGCACTGCATACCGTTTTTAACACTTCAGATGTTCATGGGACCCACCCCATGAGCGACCAAATCGCTTTCTGTTTTTTTTTTTTTTTGGTATCGTCGTCTATTAACTAACTTTACCTGCGTCGTTACTTAAACTTTTTTTGTTCTTCGTTAACCAACTTTTTCCATGAACATAAAAATCATGTGATAAAATCTTGTATCATTAACATTAAAATTTTTATGCGTAATTAACCACTTTTTTGTTCTTCATTAACTAACTTTATTTCTATAAAAGTTGGTTAATGAACGAAGAACAAAAAGTTTGATTAATTACATACGTAGTTGGTTAATGATACAAGATTTTATCACGCGATTTCTATGTTTGTAGAAAAAGTTAGTTAACGAAGAACAAAAAAGTGGTTAACGACGCAGGTGTTTTGGTTAATTGACGACGATATCAAAAAAAAAAAAGAGATTTAAAAGCGTGATTTGATCTATTCACAGATGGTACGTGAGCGATCACCAGTGTTAAAACGGGTGTAAGTACTGTGCGCGGTAAGATTATCGGGACCGTTTCTCAAATTAATATGGTAGGCGAAATTGTGTTTACTTTATGATGAATTTCTCTCTGCTCTCGTCAGACTCCGGCTCGGAGAAATTACAAACCCTTGGAGGCCCTGACTCATAACTCCAAAGTAATAGAGGCAAGTGAATTGCACACTTTTGCTCCCTCTATCGTTGCTTCCCCTGTCTGTTATTGAAAGGGGGTCAGTTCCACCGAAAACCCTAGCTATTCATCTGCAAATCTACACTGCAAGCCCGTCACTAGAAAATGGGAGGTGAAGAAAATGTAAAGCATATCGAAGACTGCTCTGTTTCCAAGTCAGTGTCATTTCTTCTTCTTCTTTCCTTTATCTTTGTTTTTAATACTCTTCAATAATTTTTTTTAAGAAATATTTCCCAGAATTCATAACTTGATAAACCCATCATATTTGATTGACGGGTTCATAAAATTGGATTAAATAGTTGAAACCAGCTTCTTGCACACTCCTTTTACAACTTAAATAATAAAATCAAATCAAATTTAAGTACTAGTTTGAGCACCCTTGTAATGGGTAGATGGGACGGAGTGTTCTGGGATAGTGTATTTGGATTAGTCAGCAAATATGTTAGACAGTTATAGCAATAGGTTTGTTATGAGAAATTTTTTCCTTAAAGTCCTGAATGTATTATTGGACATGATATTGGAAACCCCGTTCTTTTGTTACCTTGGTTATTGAAAATGTCTCTACTGGCCAAAAAAAAAATGTCTCTGATTATGTGTTCTGGTCCAACTCTTCCTCCCACTTTTGGAACTTAGGCAGAACAGATGCATCTATTTGCTTCCCTTTTTCTTTGTGAGTACCAATACCTCGATTAGTTGTCAAATATTTATTGGTTGCTAGTTTTCACGATAAATGTTTGGTAGTCCACCAAGCATAACCAACAAGGCAGTAAGCCACTAACTAATAAATGTTTGACAAATCATCAAGGTACTGGTACCAGGAACACTAAGAATATTGGAGCTAGACCATATGCTTCAATAAATTATTGAGTAAATACTCAAATTAGTGTTCCAATGATACGCGGGACATCAAATTGGTTCTCCAAAGATTTTTGTACATCAATTTGGTCGTTCATAGTGTAACATAAGCATCAATTTTGGGACCAAATTGATGTCTAAAGATACACTGGGGGACTAAGTTGATGTCCAATTTAAACACTGAGGGACCAAATTGGTGTCTAGAAGGACCAACTTGATGTCCCATATATCTTTGAAGGACCAATTTCAGTATTTAGTCTAAATTATATTACGTTGTCATTTAGATAGGGGCTTTTCATATCATCAAATCTGTATAGACTTAAGCTGCTTAGTCACTGTACACAATATTTATCTTATCTGATGAATTTAGGGGTAATTAAATTGATGGTGCTCATGGTCATGGTTACTCCACTGTTGTGGTATGACATCTATCTTATAAGTAGTAACACAACCTGTAACCAAAAGAAAAAAAAAGTAGTAACACAACCAGTGAGAGAATATTTTGGGGCCTATGTAAGCATTGAAGAAAGGTTCTTGACATGCTGCAACGGCACTTTTGTCCCCTTACTTCTGTGTTCACCGCACCCAATCTCCTTTGTATATCTTTTGCTTTATGATTATTTTGTGTTTTCATAAATGGTCATGAATTGGAGTGAGGTTGGTGCCTCTTCTAAATGGTTATGTTTTGCTTTAGTCTGGAGATCCACCGGAGCAGAAGGACTTTCAATAATATGCCTTAATCAGTTCAGCTTGACTCAATTGTTGAAAGTTCTTCATTCTTCTTGGCAATTTTGTTTATTGTATTCATTTCCTTACTGTTTAAGTTTGTGCTTTTCTGCAAACCGCTTTTTTATATTTTCAAAGGCGAATTTTGTTCAAAATGTTACTGAACATGGAAAATTTGCAGTGCATTGGGCACTTGGGTATTCTCGGTGGCAGGAGCTTTGCTGGCAATTCCAGTGGGGATAAAGCGCAAGTCTCTGGCACCCCTTGTATTTTTTGGCACCACTGGTACTATGCTGGATATTATTATGGGAATTAATGCTTGTGAAAGGGAACACGCAGAGCGTCAAATGAAGCTACTTGAAGCCCAAAGTGCTGCAGCTGAGACCTCCTTGGGTGAGACAGAAATTGATTCATAACCTCTATATCTTGAGGTTGTCAATGTTGTCAAATTTGTTTGGTCTTGATTTAACAAACTAAACGCACTTTTCTAGTAGCCCATGGTCAAATGTTCTTCTAAGTGATGCTTTGTTGTTAGCCTTTTTCCTCCAGCAGTGTAAACAAAAGCAGGTGAATAAGAAAGGATTTCTTTGTTACTTTATTCATAAAGATTAGACAAATGTTTGGTTCCTTTTATTTTCCTTTATAATGGTAATGGAAAAACGACCTTATTGGATTCTTTTAAGATAACTATAATACCCAAAATAATTCTTTATTTTGAGAGGCAAACTGTATGTTTAGTAATTGGAGCAGTGTACTCTTCGTTAATAAGCAGGTTGATCGTCTCATATTTAATTTTGATCTAATCACATTTTTACCTTGCTTATGGGGCACTATCACGATTTTGCGCTACACTATAATGTACGGTTGGATTGTAATATGCATTCTTTGCTAGACTATAATCTCCAAAAGAGAGCTATAGTACCCAAAAGAATTTTTGAGGCAAAATGTATATTGAATAATTGGAGCAGTATACTCTTCCTTTATAAGGAGGCTTATATTCTCATATTTAATTTTGATCTAATCTGATCTAATAACATTTTTATCTTGCTCATGGGGCGCTATAACGATTTTGCGCTAGACTATAATGTACCGTTGGATTGTGATATGCCTTCTTTGCTAGACTATAACCTCCAATTGTATGCTTTTGCCATCTAATTGTATTATCTAAGTAGTGTAGTGTCTAGTTTTCGAGGAATGCAAATCAATGAATTCTGCTCGTTTGAATATTTGCTTGTACATACCAATCATTGTTATCTAAAATGTTATTTTCACTACTGGAGCTATACTTGATTTTCCTTTTTTTTTTTTTGAAAAAACAATAATGAAATTTTGAAATAGGGTGCGGGGAGTGTTCTAGAATTTGCACTTTGGAAGAAGATGCAAAACCAGATATGCAAAAGTTCATAGATGATATCACTTGGTTCCAAAGCAGGGCATTGTTGCAGAAACCATTTCAAATTTCCCATTTTCGATATTTAAGTTGGGATCAACAATGATCTCAAATTTCATAGGACAGTTCTTTCCTTGTTGCAGCAACATTTTCAGAAAAATTAACCAGACATGATAAAAGTTGAACTTTTTAACATGATGATGCTTTTCCTCCCATTGCAAGCTCTTACCCGCATCTGACGGACTGGCACTCGAAAGTCCTTCCCCAGAAAGTCTCAGGTTATTAGCAAGTCTAGTATCGGCATCTTTATCCTTGCACTTATGTCTTGAATCAGGATTTTGGTTAAGTATTTGTTCTCTATAACTCGAATAGACTTTTTCAGCCTTGATATTCCCAAACAAGATTTCTGCGGCTCTGTTCTTAACGAGAACTGGCATGTAATCTGATTCATCCCACACATATAGCTGCCAAAAATTCATCAATAAGCAATGTTAAGCACGTCTAAGATTATATAATTTTATAAGAACAATCACAATATTAAAAGTCAGATGCATATCAAGACTTATTTTTCCTTTTATTATCTGGTATCTTAATTATGAAACAAACAGAGAGGAGAAAGCATATTCACGTATACTTAGAAATTTTAGATACTTACAAGATGCATCACAGTTCAACAATTTGGCTACACAGATTATTTGTTTTCATTTATCAAAATCATTGACTAAAGGTACATGAATTATGGATTCCTCATTGACAAGAAGAAGCCATCTTTTTAGTTTCATGTGACTGTAATTAAATGCAGCACATAAATTAACCCCCAAAGTCAAATAAATAATCGGATATAAAATCTTGATGAGGAGAATCAAGTATGAGCAAGGCGTATGAATATATATTTACCATGAAAGGCCTATAAATTGAGCATATTGCATGAAGGCGGCTTGAACTTTTTGAACAAATTAGTGGAATAGCATTTTGCTCAAATCTGAAAGAATAGAAGAATTATCACTGATCACAATGGCAGGCACAACAACAAGGCCTAAGTTATCATCTAAACTCATACTCGGAATCTAAGGGTGAACCGCATAGCTGGCAGCCAGTGCATAAGAGATCTTCCACTAAGTTATTATCCTCAGTTTTGTAAACTCTCCTGCTAAGTAAAATCTTCTCTTTCTCATTATCACCAAGAGTCCTTGCCGTAAATAGTGGAATAATTTCACCAATAGATGCACAGACTATAGCGTTGCAGGGTGTTGTTAGCTGAGAGACTTCCAAAAGTGAAAAGCAGTCCCTAGGCATTCTCTCTTCAGGTATTTTCCAGTTTTTGGGTAGATACTCTATTTGCTATCCAAATCACATTCAGTAGATTCATCAGTAGATCTAAACCAATGCAGTATGGGATGAAGCATATTGATCAAAGTAGCATTTCTAAGTGAAAGAAGTCAACTTATCAAGGAAAACCATCTGTGTTATGGAAATTTAAACCTAAATAATGAAATGAACAAGGTATAATAATCACGATAACCATGATTATTCACACATTATGTTTACAGGACAATGGAATTACCATAATACCAGATAGGTAGATAATATTGAAGACTTGCACAAATAGATGTTCACTTTGTACGAAAAGAAAAGAAAAAAAGAATTTGCTGGCTTTTAACATCTAATTTGACTCAGGACAACTAAGCACAACAAAGGCCATCTGACATTTCAAACAACAATAGATGGACACAAGCACACTCCAATTTAAGACATGAAATGATGGGCCAACAAGAGACATACACAGATTTGGAACTTGTACTCATTTTTTCTCTTCAGAATTTGTCATTTTCTAGAGTACAATTAAATACACCTATGCTATCATGACTTAATCTTCTTACAACGGAAGTCCTAACTTCATCCTCTAAACTGTATATATGCATGATAAATGCAATACATGAGGCCCTGAGCCTAATAGTGTACCCATAGGAATAGGATGTGTTATGCTAATGATAAAAGCACCACTTATTCACAATCTTTAGGAAATCAAAAGATAGAAGCCAAATCACATAAATCCATTTGCTGAACAATAGGCATGACTAGAAAAGAACAAGAAGATGAACTTTAGGCATTATGAAGACAAGGTAATGTGATTGAAGAAAAGAATATGGATGCAACCATATTATGACTTGATGACTTCACAGGCTTTAGTTGAATTCAAAGAAATGCTGTTAAAAAACTTTAACTTAGAGAACATCAATAAAGCATGCATCCTGAATCAACGCTCGATACGTATGAACCTTTGAGAAATTATACAATAGAGGCAACAATTACAGGGCGAAGAGAATACTTGATTGGATTGCAACTTGATGTTGCAGATGGGGAACCGAGACTGCTGCACCCACATTATGACCCTCCTAAGCTTGTCCTTTGTTGTTGTCCCAACACGACAACCTGTTGTCAATTCTTCTACACCTGCGCAGAAGGAAGTTGTAAAAGTTGAAACTTTTTAAGCATAAAATGACTCATTGTATTCACATTCAATAATGCTTGTTGCACATTACATGGTGTCTCACATCTCTCAAAATAGCATGGGTCAGAATGCAGGTGTATAAAAGTTCTAGTGAGAATAGCTGCAATCAGATGGTAAAAACTGTGCAGATGAAAGGTAATGTGTGTGTCGGTAGCATTACTCATTGATATTTTGTCTAACAGCAGCAAAATCTGATGATTATTGCACAGATGGATAACACATGAGAAAACATTCATATAGCCAATTCCAATTTAACTAACTAAGTGCAGTTACAAGGAAACAACAGACCCTTTGAGATAAGTGATTCGTAAGGGTGAACCAAGCAAAGCAGCGAAGACCACTGAACGGTTCTGGCCTCAACAACATCACCATATTTTGCAATCTTGAAATCTGCCACATTCAAAAACAGCATTAACGGCATCAATAGCTATAATTAACGGCATATTTAAAAAATAATAATAATTTCAAAACAGATAAGAGATTTTAGATTATAGATTATTATACTCTGTAACAAAACGACATCTCCAGCTGCTACCTTGGACCCCATGTGTTTCTGCCAAAGAGACACTCCGAAATACGGCGTCGTATCGTCGCCGACCTGAATGTCAGTTCGAATTAGGTCTCCACCTTTCGAGGACTTGCACTGCGAATCAGAAATGGACGTAAATGAAAGAATCATCGTTTGCTCGTTAAGGAAAAGGAGAAAGTGCAGAGAAAAGAGATATGAGAAACCTGAACGGGGAAGGAACGGTGAACAAAAACGAGAAGCTGAACGAAATCGCCGATGTGAGAAGAGGCTGAGCAGAGATCAATCAGAGGACCGTACCATCCAAACGCTGAAGCCATCTTTTTTTCTGTTAGATGCCCTAATCAATCTTCCCGCTCTCTTTTCTTCGGTGGAAAAGCTACTTTTGGCGCGTAACAATGATTTTTGTTTGCTATGTGAGGGACTAGGGAGTGTTTGGTCGCAGAGGTGAACCTGATCCAGCCCTATCGTATACCGGTTCTTGGAATAGCGTCAATGCGTCAATTCTCTTGTAGGCTTAGCGACACATACTTGGGCGGGTATGGTACAGCCATCACTTAAAATTTTTGAATATGTATGATAAAAATTAAATCTTGAAAATATACAAAATTAAGTTGTTAAAATCATCTTCCTTCCCATCACTGATGACTGATGAAGACTAGTGGGGTTGCTCCAAAAAGCTCCTGTTGGATCCGTTGAATGTGGGGAACCAACAGGGATTTTGAAGCTCAAGTCAATAGGAGATATATGCCTATTTATAGTAGGATATGGGGATACTGTGCACACCTAGGATATAGCTAGGCTTATAATAGGCTAAAAAACTCTTCATTATAGTGATGACACGTGTTCTGACCATTACAGATATGTAGAGAGATATTTTAGGTGTCTAATTAGGGATAAGATAGGATGTGATCCTCGAGTTATGGATCGAGTATTGGTTGATGGGTTAGTGCAGGTTGAACAGGTGTTAACTGTCTAGTAGGGTTTGATGGGTCGAGTCCTAGAGGGTGAGTCTAGTCGAGTATGGTGTTGGGAGACAGGTCATTATGACCCTTATGATTATGGAAGGTGTTATTGTATTTGGGCTAAGTATGGGTTGTTGGGTTTGGATTTTCTCTTGGTAAGATCCACAGCTCCCCAGCTCCCCAGCTCGAAGTTAGCTAGGAGACCTAGCGAGCTTTGGGAGTGTCGCCTTCATTTCCTTACTTTACAACTATATTAATGAGGGTCGGTTGTCTTCCATTGATCGGTTCGAACATATCTCGTTTTCATTGTGACACTCAGGGTCTATTACTCCCCCAAGACTTTTCACTTCAAATTCCAAAATGCTTGGATTCTCGTGCTAATGATGGTAGCTATCATTTCAATCACTAGTCTGCGTCACATCATGTTTCCCTAGCTGTTGGATCTTGAGTATAATTGATCTTGATTGTTGATGATGGAGTAGCCTCTGTGCTGTTGGATCAATAGCCCTTTCGTCTCTTCCATCGAATAGCGCTTCCTTCTTGTGAGCCATTGGATTGTTTATTTTTTTAGTCGTTGGATCGGGAAGCAGTTTTCAAACCTGTTTCTTGCCTCTCCTATAAATTCACTTCCTCCTCCTCACTTCCTTTTTTCTTCACTTTGATCTTCTCTGCAACTCCATTTTCCCATTTGCCTTTAGTTACTTCAAGTTTTTGCTTTTTTTAACTTCGCGTGTTTGGGTCTTCAGGGGCATTTCTTCCTTTCATTTTCACAGGTATTGGCTCTGCTTTCTTGCTCTTTTGGGTTTTGCTTTTCATCTTATTTTTTCTCTTAGGGTTTTCTAGGTTTTTATTTTTTAAGGTTAGGTGCTTTACTTTCTTTTGATTATCTCCCTTTTGCTTTGGTTGGGTTTTCTTGTGTTGGCTTTCTCCAGTAATGATGAGGATAGTGACGATAGCATGGTTTTTGTTGGAGAGAATCCTCCTCGAATGCCTGATCGACACAAAAAGATTGTGCCTCCTTTGTTAGACTTGCCTATTCGTTGTGATGATAATGTTTTGGAGTTTGATAGGATTAGGATAAATGCTCAAGAGGCTCAGGGAAACACAGCTAACTTCATTCTTTTTAGTAGGGCTTGGGCTATTATCCATGATATCAGTAGCTGTTATAATCTAGCTGATTATGCCTTGTTCCTATCTTTTGATTCATCCTCCGATGTTATAAGTTCTTCTAGTGACTTTAACTCGATAGCGAAGGATTAGAGGATTGAGGATGAGAGATTAGGTGAGGAAAGGCCAATCAAAAAGGATATCTCTTGAGTTTTTTTTAGGAGATTCTCGAAACTTCTTTTGAATATAGATTGGTTGATGACATGGTTAACTTAAGATCACGCTTTCGGGTAGCCAAAGTGGTCGGGAAGGCAATTTTATTTTCGAACCTTATGACGAGGAGGATCGAATATGTTAGCAGGATCAAATGTGTTCCAACCCTAACCTCGTGGATCATAAGTTTAAATTCTTTATGTATGAGACATACTTCAGTTGGCTCAGTCTTCGTCTTCCCTTCACTGACTTTGAAGCAAGCATCATGTTAGTTATGAACATACTGCCCTCACAGTTACATCCTATCAATTAGGCGTTTATTCGCTGTTTTGAGTTACTGTGCAACAGTTTTAGCTTTACTTCAACGTATCCCAAATTCTTCTTCTTCTTTTGGTCGCGTGTGAATAGAAAGGAGCGCACTACCAGGTAGATTTCTTTCAATGAAAACCACAGTCAAAAGATTCTTAGGTTGTTAGAATCTTCCTACAAGACTTTTAAAGATCGATTTTTCAAGGTCGTTCCAGGTGAAGCTGCCCTTCCTTCTTTCATCAATGATACTGGGAATATAAAGTTTCAAGGTTAATTTCTTTTAACGGAAACCGTGGTTGGAAGATTCTTGGGTTGTTCGAGTCTTCCTACAAGTCTTTTAAAGATTGATTTTTCAAGGTCGTTCTTGGTGAAGTCGCCCTTCTTTCTTTCATCGATGATACTAGGAATACTAAGTTTCCTGAGGGTTGGGTTACCAGGGTCGGGGATTCACCCAATATTCTTAAGGAGTCTTCTATTGAGGAAGAGATGAGTGAACTTAGGTTCTTAAAAGAACAAAGGAAATATTCATACAAGTGTTCCTGTATCCTTTGAGCGGAATCTAATCCTGTAGTCCTTAGGCATTATTTTCGTTAAGTGTTTTTCTGTAGTATCTTTATCGAATTATATTGTTCTTGCATTGATGTATTACTTCTTTGCTTGCAGAAACCTGTGAGATGACTAGTAGCAAGGCAAAGTTTCTCGGGAACTTGCTAACGGGGAAGGAAAAAGAAAGGCAACCAATGGATCTCGTGGTTTTGCTTCCGACTTTTCCACAGTTGCCAAGAGACAAAGGGAGTTCCTAGCTAAAGTGCTCGGGGAACTTTATGGTGCTCGAGTTCCTCCAATCACCATCTTTCCTCCCTCTCCTACCGTTCATCCCCAAGGCACTGTGGATCTCACCGTCCTACGGAAGTCATCATGGGTTGAGGTTAAGTCCTCCATTGAGAGGTTTAAGACTTTAGCTGATATTGACTTGGTGCTTACCTTCTTCAAGGAGTTTAGCGATGGAAATCTTAAAGAGTCTCAATCTCTCTAGGATCATATGTTTTGCATCAAGCGCTTCATTGATGATCACCTTATCGTTGAGATGGATGTGGCCAAGTTTGATGAGGCTGGGACAATGGGTCTTGCCCACTGGATTGTTGTTCATTCCCTTCGCATCGTTAGCATGGCATGATCCTTGTTATATCAAGCCAATGCTAGCATTGATTAACCACTAGGCTAAAAAGAGAAAGAGATAGATATCAGAAAGAGTTGGCGAGCATTCGCGGTAGGATGGGTTGGGTTGAGGAGCTCTAGAAAGAAAACTAGGAATTGACTGAGAACCAGAAAAAACTGACTGACGACCACCAGAAGTTGAAGGAAACCTCAGAGTCCCTAAAAACCGAGCTGAGGACTTTAAAGAAAAAAGTTGAATCCTTAGACAAAGATTTAAAGGCTGCTCAGCTTTGTGCTATTGAGGTAGAAAAAGCAACGTAAGAAGTGTTACCAAGTGGCCTCAAACTCAAGAGGGGGGGTTGAATTGAGTTTATGAAATATTTTTGCAAATCTTTCGTAAAACATTTATTTATCAATTTTCTTTAAAGCTATTGGATAATTGAAATAAATAGATAAATGAGATTGAATACTTCACTCACAAATTAAACAAGCCAAGATGAATAACATTTAAGCAAGCATATAAAATAAATGCACAAATGTAAAGAGATAGGGTTGAGAGAATCAAACACAAGGATTTATTCTGGTTCAGCCACCCATTGTGACCTAGGTCCAGTCCTCAAGCGAACCACTCGAGATTTTCCACTAAACTTCAAGCTTGAATGAGTGCTTGAAAACATTTACAAATTGGAGCACTCAACAACACCTTGGGATACCTCACCTTTGTGCTTTAAGCCTCAAAACAAGGATACCCCACCCTTTACAATTCTTGAGGGATGCCGCACCCTCTCTACAAATCAAGGGATACCTCACCCTTGACAACTTTTGAGAGATACCCCACTCTCTTCACAAATAAGGGATACCTCACCCTTTTCTCTAGAGGGATACCTCACCCTCTTTATAAATAATCAAAGTTTTTAAAAGATGAAAGTCTCACAAGAGTAGATTAATAAAAATTGAAGCTCTAGCAATACTCTTCAAGAATATCTCAAATATATACAAAAACAGAGCACTTGATGATTCAAAGATGATTCTCGGATTATAGTGATTGAAATATGTTTCTCAGTTGTTGTTCAACCACAAATGATGCCCTAAGATGTGTATTTATAAGTTTTCAACATTAAAGAGTCGTTGGGTAGCATTTATGGCAACATTAAAAGCCAAGAAAATAGTCGTTGATTGCTGTCAGACCACTGGTAATCGATTACATAATCTCTTTAATCAATTACATGGCTGTTTGAACGTGTTCTTGGCTTTCTAGGCACTTGGTAATCGATTACAAGCTTGGTGTAATCGATTACAAAGCTTCTGACTTGCTTATAATCAATTACAATATCTATGTAATTGATTACATAACTCCTTGAACGTGTTCTTGCCTTTCTGAGTTCAATGTAATTGATTTCATTACTGGTGTAATCAATTACAAGGCCTCTGACTTACTTGTAATCGATTACATGCTCCATGTAATCGATTACCAGCTCTTTGTTTAGCTTATAATCGATTACAAAACATGTGTAATCGATTACCTTGGCCTATGAACATATTTTTCAAGTCTAATTAAGTTTGTAAGCCATTTCTAACACTTAGATCATTGGATTAAATATAAATGCCTTCATGAATATTGAATCCAAGATTAAAATCAACATTTCTTGAAAAACATATTTAACTTTGAATTTACAGGCTAATTTTGAAATGATATTTGGAAAATCATTTGAGAATCATTGAGATACTTAAAGGGCATTTTACATTGATATTCTAAGACCTATATCTAATATACCTCTTTTGATCTTTGGTCTTCATCTTTTGATCTTGGTCTTCTCTTTTGATCTTGATCTTCATCTTTGGCTTTGTTATCATCAAAAACCTATTTGATATGCTATAGGACATAAGCATTCACATTCTCCCCCTTTTTGATGATGACAAACTAAACGAGAAATATTTGCATTTGTTTGATTATCAGATATTTAAGTGCAACACTCCCCTATAATGTATGCATGAGATAGAATATGTGAAAACGCAAAGCTCCATCGTACACATGCAATATATTTCACTAATCTCTCCCCTGTTGGCATTATAAAAAAGAAGACATAAGCATTTAGATTGGATATAATCATTTCAGCCCAGTAGGATCAATATCAGAGTATAAACTGTTTAACACATCAATATGTGATACCAATATGCAAATGCATATGAAGAAAAAAAAAACTTAGACAAAATTTATCATTTATGCCAATAGCATTCAGAGTCATATACAAGAGCAATTATGGGGTTAGATAAAGATTAAGCATAAGGAGAGCATCATGAAAGAACAGAACATCAAGATTAAGCAAAATTAAAAAAAAAGTTTTGTAATCGATTACACTTTTATTGTAATCGATTACATGCATTATGTTTTCCTTGTAATTGATTACAAAGTTTGTGTAATCGATTACATGCTTTCTGACTTAGCTTGGAATGCTTAACAGAGCCTGTGTAATCGATTACAAGGATCCTGTAATCGATTACAAGCTTACTGAAATTAGTTTTTGCATTTCAAACAGCAATTGATCAAATACAAAGCCTTCAAATTAGTTTCAAAACATCCCAAATCAAATCCAAACAACATGTAAGCATAAAAACTAACCAATCTTTGATCCAAAACACATAATTGTGCAGCAAAACGTCATATTATGCATCAAGATATCATATTATGCAGCAAAGCAATATATTATGCATCAAAATAACAATGCAACAAGTTAATGTATTGTATGGCAGAATTAGATGCATGATTGATCCATTATGACAAGTTCAAAAAGATTGATATTATGCATGCCATTTCACATAAAAAGCATATTCATTTAGCATATTCAAGATATTAAATTAGTAAAGCATAAAGCAAGTCTCCACTTAACCAAAGGATGCAGGTTCAAGCTTCTAGGAGACAAGGAGGATAGCTTGAAATATTTTCTGGTCTTGTACTTGGAGCAGCCACTTTTAAGATTCCAAAGTCAGCTCTTGGCTTTCATGCACACCTACAATATACTTCAATTTTTGTCTTTTGGTACCTAAATTTTCTTGGGTCCTTGTGTGTTAGTTTTTGGCAAAGTACCTTTAGGAACCTAAACCTTTTTAGTTCTTAACTTATTATTGATATTCTTCCTTACATTGCAAGTTAATGCACTATGCCCTTTCCTACCACAATGAAAACATTTAATAAAGGGACTACTTGATGTACTTAATGAAACAAAGAAATTCTTGAGAAACTTTTGTTGGTTATTGGGATTATACCCCAAACTAGCCTTTTGAAAAACATATCTTTGGTTTCCAAGTCATATGTTCAAATTATCTCTTCCAAAGGTAAATTTTGAAAGAGTATTTTTCAAATCCTCAATCTCAATTTCAAATGCTTTGCATGATGAGCGAGATAAGGGTGTAGATGCATTATCAAGTGATAAACATGTCATGCATGAAGAATTTACATCTATCAATCCAAAAGTTTTATTTTATAATTTCAATTCCTCAATTTCTTTGTTTAAAGTAGAAATTTGATTTTCAAATGAAGAAATTGATTTCTTGGATGATGAAACAAGTTTTGCAAGTCTTATAGATTCATTATGTAATTTTTCAAATGCATCTTGCAATTCATCATAGGAAGGTGAAGAGTTTGATTCAGAATTTGAGGATGTTACCTCCATGTCATCTTCATCTTCCTCTTCTCCTCTAGCCATGAAACATAGATTGGCTTTTTCATTGTCTGAGCTATCGGTTGAATCCATGTCATTATCATCCCAAGCTATATAGGCTCTTCTTTCTTTCTTCTCCCTTGAGGATATTTTGTGATATTTTTCCACTTTGCATTCATAAATTGGACACCCTATCTTCATGTGACCCAATTCTCCACATTCATAGCATTTAGGAGTGGATGAGGTTCCTTCCCCTTTGTGATAGACATTCTTTGAGGGAAAGGAAGATCTTCTTTGAGCTCCATTCTTTTTGAAGAATCTTCCAAACTTTTTTACTAGAAGGTTGAGATTCTCCTCATCAATCTCCAAGTCATCTCCATCATCATCATTAATTATGAAGGAGGTGGCTTTGAGAGCAATTCCCTTCTTTTTGTTATTAAGCTTTTCATTTTATTTGAGTCTATTCAACTCCAATTCGTGTTCTTGGAGCTTGTCAAAAAGTGTGGCTAAGGTAATGGTTGAGAGATTTCTTAACTTTGTAATAGCCGTCACTTTAGGTTGTCAATTCCTTCTCCAACATCTCAACACTTTGTTAATAAGATCTTCATTAGGAAAAGTCT
Organism: Ormosia semicastrata; assembly: GCA_029884595.1. Taxonomy (NCBI): domain Eukaryota; kingdom Viridiplantae; phylum Streptophyta; class Magnoliopsida; order Fabales; family Fabaceae; genus Ormosia; species Ormosia semicastrata. The sequence goes on from JAQQTO010000063.1 coordinate 109,862,822, forward strand.
TTCCTAATGAAGCAAGATGATTTACAATATGTGTAAAATGTTTTTGCATTTCTTGAATGCTTTTATTTTGGTTCATTCTAAAAAGCTCATACTCATGAGTGAGAGTATTGATACTTGATCTTTTCACTTCACTAGTACCCTCATGGGTTACTTGTAAGGTATCCCACATTTTTTGGGCAGATTTACAATTTGACACCCTAAAGAATTCATCATACCCCAAGGATGTGGTAATGATATTTTTGGCACTCAAATTATATTGGACTTTTTTCTTATCATCATTGGTCAATTCACTTCTTGGTGTATTAACCCTTACACCATTAACAACTTTTGTGGGGATAAAAGGACCATTTTCAATAGCATCCCACACATCTAGGTCAATAGCTTCAATAAAAATTTTCATTTGAGGAGGCCATCACTTTCTCTTGAAGCTGCTAAGCCCTTTACACAAGAGCCTAACTTTGATACCTCTTGTTACCAAGTGGCCTCAAACTAAAGAGGGGGGTGAATTGAATTTATGAAATATTTTTGTAAATATTTCATAAAACGTTTGTTTATCAATTTTCGTTGAAGCTATTGGATAATTGAAGTGAATAGATAAATGAGATTGAATACTTCACTCACAAATTAAACAAGCCTAGATAAATAATATTCAAGTAAACATATAAAATAAATGCACAAATATAAAGAGATAAGGTTGAGAGAATCAAACACAAGGATTTATCCTGATTCAGCCACCCCTTGTGACCTACGTCCAGTTCTCAAGTGAACCACTTGAGATTTTCCACTAAACTTCAAGCTTGAATGGGTGCTTGAAAACTTTTACAGATTGGAACACTTAACAACACCTTGGGATACCTCACCCTTGTGCTTTGAGCCTCAAAACAGGGATACCTCACCCTTTTCAATCCTTGAGGGATGCCTCACCCTCTCTACAAATCAAGGGATACCTCACCCTTGGTAACTTTTGAGAGATACCTCACTCTCTTCACAAACAAGGGACACCTCACCCTCTTTACAAATAATCAAAGTGTTTAAAAGATGAAACTCTCACAAGAGTAGATTAATACAAATTGAAGCTCTAGCAATGCTCTTCAAGAATATCTCAAATATATACAAAAACAAAGCATTTGATGATTCAAAGATGATTCTCGGATTATAGTGATTGAAATATGTTTCTCAGTTGTTGTTCAACCACAAATGATGCCCCAAGATGTGTATTTATAAGTTTTCAACATTAAAGAGCCGTTGGGTAGCATTTATGGCAACATTAAAAGCCAAGAAAATAGTTGTTAGCCGCTGTCAGACCACTGATAATCGATTATATAATCTCTATAATTGATCACATGGCTGTTTGAACGTGTTCTTGGCTTTCTGGGCACTTGGTAATCGATTACATGCTTGGTGTAATCGATTATAAGGCTTCTGACTTGCTTGTAATCGATTACAATATCTATGTAGTCAATTACATGACTCCTTGAACGTGTTCTTGCCTTTCTGGGTTCAATATAATCGATTATATTACTAGTGTAATCGATTACAAGGCCTCTGACTCGCTTGTAATCGATTACATGCTCCATGTAATTGATTACATGCTCCATGTAATCGATTACCAGCTCTTTGTTTAGCTTGTAATCGATTACAAAACATGTGTAATTGATTACCTTGGCCTTTGAACACATTTTTCAAGTCCAATTAAGTTTGTAAGCCATTTCTAATACTTAGATCATTGGATTAAACATAAATGCCTTCATGAATATTGAATCCAAGATTAAAATCAACATTTCTTGAAAAACATGTTTAACTTTGAATTTACAAGCTGATTTTGAAAACAATATTTGGAAAACCATTTGAGAATCATTGAGATACTTAAATGGCATTTTACATTGATATTCTAAGACCTATATCTAATATACCTCTTTTGATCTTTGGTCTTCATCTTTTGATCTTGGTCTTCTCTTTTGATCTTGATCTTCATCTTTGGCTTTGTTATCATTAAAAACCCATTTGATATGCTATAGGACATAAGCATTCACAAGAACCTACTCGAAAGCTTGTTGATGCTAAGAAAGCTAATGAGGAACTCAAAGTCTCGGTTGATGAATTAGAGTAGGCCGATATCAAGCAATATCGTAACAGTTTTCGATGTGCCATTGAGCAGGTTCGATTCTTTCACCATGACATTGACTTGTCCGGGTTAAGAATCTGGAAAGTTATTAAGTATGGGGTGCTTAAGGGCCTCGAGGATTCAGAGATACCAAATGTTAACACTGCTTCAATGGAGGAAAATGATCAAGAAGTGGAGCCCACGACTGATGGTGCCCAATGATCAGCAGTGATGAAGAACAAGGGAATCCCCCTGTGTAACTTGTAACACTTTGTCTCTCTTCTCCTCCTTTTTTTGTTGGGTCAATTGTGATGAATCGACCGTGTTAAGAATTGCAGATACATCATGCAGCAGAAAAAATAAAACTTCCACCAAGGATCTGGGCGAAAAGGACATAATCTGTGTTTTAAAAATTACCTCTTGAAGCGAAATGAAAACACAAACGACGTGAATCACCAACATCGTAATAGCGATGATTTCTCTGTGATATTCACACTAATAGACTCATGAAAGTCCAACATCCACAAAAGGAGCCTCACATCTCTAACATAATGTTAGCTGCGAAGAGATGAGAAACCTATTATTCTCTCACTCACTATTTCTGTAGGTGCGGCTAGGGTTCTATTATGTGTATTTACTAGCCCCTTAGCAGTACTATCTATCATAGTGACTGCCTTAAGCGAGTGTGAGCAGCAACAGGGTAAGCTGTGTAACCCTAGACTCATCTGTTATGAGTCCGACCCACATTTGAATTCGAGTCCAACTTAGATCTATTGCTCTAATTTAGTCTGCTCTATGTGTGTGACCCTACAGGTTCTCATAATGTTGGCAATAATATTAAAATCTCATTTTAATATTACAAGCAGTGAGTGGTATCTAGCAACACATCGCTACTACCCAAGTAATGAGAATGTCAGTGATTTGACATAACTTTTCCGTGACCAATGTTTTTGTGTCGTTTAGTCTCTTTGTCAAGACATGTAGATTGAACACAAGGCATGGAATGTGTTACCCTTGTATAGTTCAATCATTCATTTCCTATTACTCAAGTAGACTTTGTAACAACAAATGAGATCAATATCTCATATTGACTCATTTGAGCATGGTCATGCATTTTGCAGTCTCACTCAATCAAGGGGCCCGAAGATATAGCTTTTGTTATGTAGGAGTGACAAATTCCATCTAGGTCACTCACATCCCTCTGCATGAATCGCGATATGTCCAATAACCAACTTTATAATCACCTTGTTACAGATGACGTTTGATGGCATTAAAACACATAACTCCTCATGTAGGAATCATAGTGATTTCAGGTTAAAAGACCACAAACACCATTGTCACTATGAGAATCGCTTATGACACTCACGTAATGATCCATGTAGCGTTCTCATGGCGGGTCAGTCCAATACATCATTACTCTAATATATACCCATGTGAAGACTTGATAGCTCATATCTATGATCCGTGATATGTGGTCATCAGTCTACGCACATACTAGTCTCAATGCATTATTATTATCCTAATTAACAATAATACTTGACTAGGGATATTTAAGAATAGTGTTCTAATTTTATCCAATAGGATATCACGATCAAATCAGCCACTTGATATCCTATAGCATCAAACTTACTATTCTAAGGACGTTATTATGTTTATCATAAATCACACAATAAATGAAGTGCCTTATATATTAAAAAATAGCATAATACAGTGTATATAAGTACTGTCAAAATACATCGGCCTCTAGGGCATACACCAACAATCTCCCACTTGCACTAAAGCCAATCAGGCATATGTCTAATGCCTAAAGATCTAGTATTACCCTCATGCTTTTGCTATGCAAGAGGCTTCGTCAGTGGATCAACAATGTTATCATCTGTTGGTACTCTTCATATCTGCACATCTCCTCTATCAATGATCTCTCGAATGAGAAGCACCTAAGTATATGTTTGGATCATTGGTGAGATCTAAGCTCTTTTACCTGTGCAATGGCTCCATTATTATCACAATAGAGGTCCATTGGGTCCATAATACTAGGAATAGCGCCAAGTTCAGCAATGAACTTCCTAATCCAAACGACCTTCTTTACTGCATTAGAGGCAGCAATATACTCAGTCTCAGTGGTAGAATCGGTGACTATCTCCTACTTTAAACTCTTTCAGCTCACAGCCCCACAATTTAGGCAAAAAACATTGTCCGATTGCGATCTAGAGTTATCCTTATCAGTTTGGAATTTAACATTAGTGTAACCCTTTACAACTAGCTCTTCCTCGACTCCATATACCAAAAACAAATCATTAGTCCTTCTCAAGTACTTAAGGATATTCTTGATAGTAGTCCAGTGACTCTCACTAAGATCAAACTGGTACCTGCTCGTCATGCTCAAAGCATACGAGATATCTGGTCGAATACATAACATGGCATACATGATAGATCCAATTGCAGATGCATATGGAATCTTACTCATGCAATCCTTCTCATCCTGGGTGGAAAGGGATTGAGCCTTAGATAGGCTTACACTATATGACATAGGCAAGAGTCCTTTCTTGGATTCATACATGTTAAACCATCTTCACAATTTGTTTATGTATGTACTCTGACTCAGTCCAAGCAATCTCAGTGATCTACCTTTATAGATCCTTATACCTAACATATAGGTGGCTTCACCTAAGTCCTTCATAGAGAAGTAGTTCTCTAACTAAGTCTTTACAAACTATAGGGTAGGGATGTCATTTTCGATGAGTAGTATGTCATCTATATACAACACTATAAAGACAATTGTGCTTCCACTAACCTTCTTGTAGACACAAGATTCTTCTTCATTCTTCATGAAACCAAATTATTTTATTGTATCATCAAAATGAAGATTCCAGCTTCTGGAAGCTTACTTTAATCCATAAATAGATCGTTGCAACTTGTACACCTTTCTAGCATCTTGTGAAGTGACAAAACCCTCAGGTTGTGTCATGTACACATCCTCGAGAAGATTTTCATTAAGGAAAGCAGTTTTGACATTCATTCGCCAGATTTCATAATCGTGGTATGCTGCAATAGTAAGCAAGATCCGAACGGATTTAAGCATCGCAACTGGGGAAAAAGTCTTATCATAGTCTACACCATGAACTTGTTTGAAACCTTTAGCCACCAATCGCGCCTTAAAAGTATTCACATTACCATCCATGCCATTTTTCTTCTTGAAAACCCACTTGCACCCAATGGGTTTTACCCCTTCAGGTAGGTCAACCAAGGTCCATACCTGGTTGGTATACATGGATTCCATTTCAGATCTCATGACCTCAAGCTATTTCTCAGATTTTGGGCCCATAATGGCTTCCAGGTAAGTCACAAGCTCATCTTGATCCATGAGTAATACGTCACCTTGCTGGGTCATGAGAAATCTATATCTCTCTGGTTGATGACATATTTTGTTAGTCCTACGCAAGTTTTGTGCTACTAGAGTAGGTTATTATTCCACAACATTTTCTAAGGGCTACTCTATTTCCACCATCAGTTTGTTGCTACTCTATGAACCTTGAACTTCTTCAAGTTCTACTTTCCTCCCACTAGTTCCTTTGGAGATAAACTCCCTTTCTAGAAACACAACAGTCTGTGCGACAAACACTTTGCCCTTGGTAGGATTATAGAAATAGTATCCCTTGGTTTCATTGGGATAACCCATAAAGAAGCATTTATCTGATTTGGGTCCAAGCTTATCAGAAACTTAACGTTTCAAATAAGCTTCACAGCCCCAAATCTTCATGAAAGACATACTTGGTCGTCTCCTAGTCTATATCTTATATAGTGTCTTTTGAACCGTCTTAGATGGAACATGGTTAAGTGTGAAAGCTACTATTAATAGAGCATGTCCCCAGAAAGAGCTTGGAAGGTCTGCATGACTCATCATGGATCGGACCATGTCCAACAGGGTCCGGTTCCTTCTTTCAAAAACACTATTCTATTGTGGTGTTCTTGGAGGAGTGAGTTGAGATATTATCCTATACTCTTTCAGAACTACCTCGATCTGATCAAAAGACTTTAATACTCTTGCTAAGTTAGTTTTGTACTTCATTCTTGAATTCCTTGAACTTTTCAAAGGATTGTGATTTGTGTTTCATAAGATACACAAACCCATATCTACTAAAATCATCAATAAATGTAATGAAGTATTAAAAACCACCTCTAGCCAATGTGTTTAGGGGTCCACATACATCACTATGTATAAGGCCCAAAAGATCACTAGCCCTTTCACCATGTCCAGTGAATGGGACTTTTGTCATCTTCCTCAATAAACAATACTCATATATCTCATATGATTTAAAATCAAATGAGTCCAAGAATCCATCTTTATAGAGTTTGGAGACGTGTTTCTCATTTATGTGCCTAAACAACAATGCCAGAGATAAGATGGGTTCATATCATTTAACTTGAGCCTCTTTGTATTTATGTTATAGACGGGTGTTTCGAGATCGAAGACGTAAAGGCCATTGCTCAGTTATGCACTACCATAAAAAATATCATTTACATAAATAGAACAACATTTGTCCTTTATAATAAATGTAAAGCCTTTCTTGTCCAAACAAGAAACAGAAATAATATTCCTACTAATAGTAGGCACAAAATAATAGTTCTCTAACTAAATTATAAGCCCAATGGGCAAAGATAAAATATAAGTCCCTACGGCTAAAGCAGCAACCTTTACTCTATTTCCAACTCGTAGGTCGACTTCACCCTTAGCCGATGGTCTACTATTATTTAGACCCTGCACATTTATACAAATGTGATACCCACATCCAGTATCTAATACCCATGATGTAGAAGTAGATAAATTGACTTCTATAACAAAAATACCTGAAGTGGAAGTCTTACTTCCTTTCTTCTTCTTAAATTCTTCCAGGTATCTCGTGCAGTTCTTCTTCCAATGTTCGGTCTGACCACAGTGGAAGCACATGCCTTCCTTAGCCACTCCGCCCACTAGTTTCAAGCCAGAAGTGCTGGGCTTGGATTTATCCTTGCCCTTGCCTTTCCACTTGTCATTGGGCTTCTTTTGCTATTTCTTGCCCTTATTCTTTTGGACTATCATAATGGCCTTTCCTTTGCCTTTATTTATATTCTGCTTAGTAGTTCTCAACATGCTTAGCAGCTCTGGCAGTGATTTGTCAATTTCAATCATGTTGTAATTCATGACGAATTGACTAAAACTTTCCGGCAACGATTGCAGGACTAAGTCAATGGCCAACTCTTGGACCAAAGGGAAACCAAGTCTTTCTAGGTTTTCAATGTACCTAATCATCTTGAGCACATGAGCACCAACAGGGCTTCTTTCTACCAGCTTGCACTGAAATAGTGCTTTTGAGACCTCGTATCTTTCATGCCTAGCCTGCTTTTGATAAATCTTTTTGAGGTGTACAATCATATTGTAGGCATCCATGTTCTCATGTTGCTTTTGAAGCTCAGAGTTCATGGTGGCTAGCATTAGACATCCAACGTCAAAGGCATCATCTTAATGCTTCTTATAAGCATATTTTTCAGTTTTAGAGGCATTAGCAACTGGTGGCTCAAGAATAGGTTGTTCTAGAATATACACCTTTTTCTCTTGTTTGAGGACAATTCTCAAATTCCTGTACCAGTCTAGAAAATTCATTCCAGATAACTTGTCCTTCTCAAGGATGGATCGCAATAAAAAGTTACTTGATGTGTTTGTTGCCATGGTAATCTATCAACATAAATATGTAAAATATAAGTATCATGTCATAAACATATTTAATGAGGTCTTTAATTAAATATGTCACTCACTATTTTATTCAAATCAATGACCCTCAGCATTGACTTGAAAAATCCCATCGCAAGATTTCCTAGTGAGCTAAGATCCATATTTCACCTAGCTTTAAATCAACTTTGGCTGATCACTCAAAATTCAGTTATTTAGGTAAGAAACATTTTCCAATTACATCACATGCAACTCTTGGATAGTTGAGTGAATAACACTTATTCTAATCCATCTAATGGACTAAAGCCCAACTCCATGCCTCTAAGCCTTTTATCCTATTGAAATGACCTAGTTAAGTCAAACCCAATGGTTGACAGTTGGATATTACCTTTATCCCATTACATCTTACTAATATAGATAAAGGCATTGATGTTCACATATTTGATGCATTAATAATCCTTCATTTTTAGTCATTTACACTCTCTGTGCACTTAATAAATTAAGTTTGGTTATGTTTTGTATGTTTTGAACTCAAAATGGATTTAATTGAATTTTTTAGCATGATTTACGTCTTACACTAATCCTGTATTTGGGTCATATCTTGGGCTGTAGGTGGATGTTTAAGGTGAATCTTATGTCATTTTAAAGATAAGAGATAGCTCTACAATCTTCATGAAGACATCAAAGACTCAATCACACGTTTGGATGGCTCAAATTGGCATTGAACCAAGAACTAAAGTGTTGCTCCTGGCAGAATGACCTATGTGTACTGTTCATTATACTGCTCGTGGTGAAAGTTGTAGAATAGGCTGAAATTTCGATGGTTGATAGTTAAGACTCAAATCTACAACTTTCATGTTGTACACTTTTCCTGATTCAGACTCCTTGGAAGTGATATTGGGCTTGGAAGTCAGAACAGAGGAGCTGCATTTGGACCTGAGCAGTGTGCAGTAATTTGAACATATCTGGAGCTATGGAAATGATATTGGGCTCAAACCAAAGCCATTTGAAAGCTAAGATCCAGACCTAAAATCTTCATGAAGACTACTTGGCTCAAAAATGATGAATGCAATGACTTCAGAGCTGCATGATTTCGGAGACAAAGAATCTCCATAATTTTCCACTCACCAAAAGTCATTCAACATTTTCCACTCATCCACCTACTCCACTCATCCACCTACTCCACTCAACCACCATGACTCAGCCCCCTTTTGACATTTTGTACCTCTAAACCCTCTATAAAAGGGAGGCTATGCAGATCATTGTAATATGGAGAGCTTTTATGTAGTAGTGTTGTTATAATTAAAGTTTTAGTGTTTCATTTTGGAGAATTCTCTTCTTCTCTTCCTCTCCTCCTCTCTCTTTGTTACTTTCATTTTTGTATGGTTCTTGAAGGTTCTCCAATGGTGATGGCTATGGAGAGCTAAACTTCTTTAATCAATCCAAGAGATTGACAAGCTTGATGATTAATCCTGAGATCTCGTTTTAATCGTTATACGTTCATCTATTAATCAAGTTTCTCTTTCTTTTCTTCTCTTATTTAAATTCTGATTTAATGCTTAATTTGATTGGGATTTGCATATGTTAATTGCGTAATTATCATATGCCAATAGATGAATTCAGAGGTTATATAATTTATCAAAGATGTTTGATGAAATATTTAGCTTGGTTGGATCTTGGTTTTTAAGTTAATTTGGGTTTTGGATGGATGCTTAATTTGTCTAACCTTAATTAATTGAATTTTAGAAGCGTTTCTAATAGAAGATCTATGGATCATTGAGAGGCGTCTTGATGTGATCTAAGACCAAAGATTTGGTTGATAGTTGAACGGATTTATAAAGATCAAGGATGGATTAAAATCAAGATTTGTTAATTCTCTTGGATTGGTTGTTTTCTCAATCTTGTTTACTCATTTTAATTATTCTTTGTTGTTTAAACTTGCAAAAATTCCCCCCCTATTTATTAACCTCTTAATCTGACTTCATAATTAGAGTGATCTACGGGCTCGACCCGGTGTTACCTTATGCTACAAGCAGTTTTGGTAAATCGGTTATAAATTGATTTAAATTTGATAATCTCGACAGTTGTCAAATTTTTGGCGCCGTTGCCGGGGATCATTCTGATTTTGTTCAATCTTATTAAGAGTATATTTAACTACTAATCCCTCACTAACCTTTGTTTTGCTGTGTTTTGGTGATTTTTAGGAGAAAACGGGTGATTACGGGTCATTTTGCAGAATTTCGTACTGACAGGAAATGTGCCCAGAATGAGCTGAAACTTGGTCAGTTGAAGGAAAACGGCCTAATAAACAAGACTCACAGTAAACTGTGAGGTCACCCCTAGTGTTTCCAAAATCCATCGTTTAAACTAGTTTTTCAATTTTTTAATATTTTTTATTGTATTTTTTAGTTTCATTTTTGTGTAGTTTTTATGCTGTACAAGTCCCATAATTTTTAAAAATATTTAGATAGGTGAATTATATTTATTTTGGTATATTTTTAGAGTTGTCTAGTGTATTTTACTTGTTTACTTATTTTATTTTATTTTTGTGTTTTTGCATGACTAGGTCTAATCCCGATATCTTGCTTGAATTTGATCCCGAGATTGATAGAACATTGCATAGGTTGAATAGAACTCGTAGGCTAAGTGAAAGAATTGAGTCGAATTTAGTTGTGACATTGAATCTGAAAGTGCACTTGAGATCTTAAGTGATTCTAAAATCATGGCCGATAACAGCAAAATAGGACCCTTAAAGAACTTGCTCCCGATGTAACTTACGGTCTTTGTGCATTCAATATCCTAATCTTGATCGACTTCGAGTTAAAATCTGGATTAATACACTTGTTGCCCAAGTTTCATGGTCTTATAGGTGAAGATCCCCATAAGCACTTAAAGGAGTTCCATGTGGTCGTTCAACCATGAAGCCACATGGAATCTCTGAGGAGCATATCAAGTTGAGGGCATTCCCTTTTCTCTCTTGCTGATGTAGCCAAGGATTGGCTGTTCTACCTTTCACCAGATTCTGTCACGAGTTGGGATGATATGAAGAAATTATTCTTGGAGAGGTTCTTTCCTGCATCCAGAGCAGTTGCCATTAGAAAAGACATTTGTGGTATAAGGCAAATGACTGGTGAGACCTTGCATGAGTATTGGGAGAGATTCAAAAAGTCGTGTTCGAGTTGTCCCCACCATCAAATTAGTGATCGCTCTTGATTCAATATTTCTATGAGGGTTTTTGTCGATGGATAGAAGTATGGTGGATGCGCGCATCGGAGGTGCATTGGTGGATAAAACCCTACTGCTAAAGAAGAGATTTGATAGCAAATATGGCAGCCAATGCTCAACAATTTGGCACAAGAGTCCTTACCTCAACCAGAGGAGTTAATGAAGTTCAATCGTCTCATGTAGATCAACAGAGAATGGAACATAGACTTGATGAATTGACTTCTTTGGTGAGGCAATTAGCAGTGGGACAACATGTACCATGTTCTGTACAAGAGCCTGCAAGGGTATGTGGCATTTGCTCTTACTCATCTCATCTTACTGATTCATGCCCCACACTTCAGGATGGTGGTTCCGCGTTTTCAGAACAGTCAGTTGCAGCAGCTGGCATTTTTCCTAGTAGACCTCAATATCAGCAGTCCCAGCAGCCAAGATATGATCCATTTTCTAATATTTATAACCCTGGCTGGAGGGACCACCCTAACTTGAGATATGGGAATTCTAGTCAACAACAACCCCAACAGCAGCAGCAATTCAGATACCAAGCTGTAGGTCCTAGCAACAAATACCAACCACCTGCATTCAGACAACAACAAACTGTGCAGCCACCTGTGCAGCAGACCCTCATGTTGCCAAGTCCAGCAACCACTCCATCCGAGCCATCATTGGAAGATTTGATGAAATAGATGGCTACAAATAATGTTCAGTTCCAACAAAATGTCAATGCCACCATTCAGAACCTGCAAACTCAGATTGGGCAGCTGGCCACCACCGTGAGTGAATTGAAAAGCCAAGGATCGAACCAATTGCCTTCACAAACAAGTCAACAACCCAAGAGGCAATGTAAGTGCCATTACCTTGAGAAGTGGCAAAGAAATTGATGGTCCTAGTCCGCCACAACCGAGCTCCCATTGCAAAGACGGCAGAGATTGATCGAGACACAACACAATTCGCATGAACTAGATGCCCCGTCTAGAAGAAATGTGCAGAGAATTCGGACTTGAACATTCCACTACCCTTCCCAAACAGAGTGACACAATCCAAGCAGATAGCGCAAGCGAAAATGGAAAAGGAAGTCATGGAGACATTCAGGAAGGTGGAAATCAATATTCCCTCCTAGATGCAATCAAACAAATTCCCAAGTATGCCAAATTTCTCAAGGAGTTGTGTACTCACAAGAGAAGACTTAAGGGTACTGAGAAAGTCAGTATGGGCAGAAATGTTTCTGCGATGATTCACCCAAGCATGCCAAAGAAATGTAAAGATCCTGGAACTTTCACAATCCCTTGCACTATAGGTAATTCCAGGTTTGACCATGCAATGCTAGATTTGGGTGCTTCTATTAATGTCATGCCTACGTCAGTATATAAGTCTTTGAATATTGGCACCTTACACCCCACTGGTATAGTGATTCAGCTGGCAAACAGGACTACTGCTCACCCTGCAGGAGTCTTTGGAAGATGTGTTGGTGCGAGTAAATGAGCTAATTTTTCCAGCGGACTTCTACATTCTGGACATGGAATATGAGTCTTCAACAAATCATGCTCCATTGATTCTAGGAAGACCATTCCTCAAAACAGCCAAAACCAAGATAGACGTGCATGCTGGCACCCTTTCTATGGAATTTGGTGGAGATGTGGTACGATTTAACATTTTTGATGCCATGAGACATCCCCTTGAGGAGCATTCAGCTTTTTCATGTTGATGTGATTGAAATCTTTGGTTGATGATACTTATGCCGATATGAGTGTTGAATTCCACGATATTGCTAACTTTCTAGATTCGTCACTTGTGATATATGTGTTAACCGTGATATCTTGAACCATGTCTTTGCATGTCTTTGAGATTTATGCGATTGTGAGTGATGATGTAGTCGCGACTTGAATGATGCAAAGATATGAAAATGAGAGTCGGGAGTATGTCGAATTTAATGCTTGAGTTGCTTGTTTCAAATAGCTTGCTGCCTTCTATTGTGCATCCCCCATCCTTAGAGCTAAAGATTTTGCCAGACCATCTTAAATATGCATATTTGGAAGATGGTGAGAAACTGCCAGTGATTGTCGCTAAGAATCTGCAACCTGAACAAGAAGAAAAATTGCTGCAGGTTTTGAGCCAACATAAGCGTGCTATTGGATGGACACTTGCAGACATTCCTAGTATTAGTCCTTCCACATGTATGCATAGGATTTTATTGGAGGAAGATACCAAGCCAGTGAGGCAACCCCAAAGGAGACTAAATCCCCTGATTCTGGATGTGGTGAAGAAGGAAGTGACCAAGCTGCTACAAGCTGGCATTATTTATCCCATATCTGACAGTAAATGGGTAAGCCCAGTGCAAGTGATTCCAAAGAAACTGCGGAGTCACAAGTAATTGCAAATCGAACAATGAGCTCCTACCCACAAGAATCCAGAACAGTTGGCGGGTGTGCATTGATTATAGGCGGCTTAACCAGGCCACTAGGAAAGATCATTTTCCATTGCCTTTCATTGATCAGATGTTGGAGAGACTGGCTGGCAAGTCGCATTACTGTTTCTTGGATGGATATTCGGGCTATTTTCAGATTCATATAGCCCCAGAAGACCAAGAGAAGACCACTTTCACCTGTCCATTTGGAACATTTGCATACAGGAGAATGCCCTTTGGTCTGTGCAACGCTCCGGGAACCTTTCAAAGGTGTATGGTCAGTATCTTCTCTGAATTTTTAGAGAGTTGCATGGATGTGTTTATGGATGATTTTACTGTCTATGGCTCTTCCTTTGATGCATGTTTAGATAGTCTGGATAGAGTCTTGCATCGATGCATTGAGACTAATCTTGTTCTTAATTATGAGAAGTGTCATTTTATGGTAGAACAGGGCATAGTCTTAGGCCATATCATCTCTCAGAAGGGTATAGAAGTAGATCCTGCTAAAATTGATGTTATTTCCCAATTGCCTTACCCCTCTTGCGTGCGAGAGGTTCGTTCTTTTCTTGGCCATGCAGGTTTCTACTGGGCGGTTCATTCAGGGATTTCAAAAAAAAGGCCCTTCCCTTTCTAACTTATTTGAGAAAGATGTTGCTTTTGATTTTGATGGCAAGTGCGAGAGAGGCTTTTGATTTCCTTAAAGGAGCTTTGACCACCACTCCTATCATCCAACCACCAGATTGGACACTCCCATTTGAACTCATGTGTGATGCCTCTAATTATGCATTGGGAGCTGTCCTTGCACGAAGAGTCAAGCAAAGTACCTCATGTCATTTCCTATGCTTCGAGGACTTTAGATGCTGCACAAGCCAACTACACTACAACCGAAAAGGAACTTTTAGCAATTGTTTTTGCTTTAGATAAATTTCGATCATATTTGCTTAGTTCTAGAGTGGTTGTATTTTCAGATCATGCAGCTTTGAAGTTTCTCCTGAAAAAGCCCGATGCAAAGCCAAGGTTGATTCGGTGGATGTTGCTCTTACAGGAGTTTGATATTGATATCAGAGATAAGAGTGGAGCAGAGAACCTGGTGGCAGATCACTTGAGTCGGATTGAAAGAGAAGCAGATTCTTCTCCTATCCATGATGCCTTCCCTGATGAACAACTTTTCAAGATGCAAGGTAACATCCCTTGGTTTGCAGATTTGGTTAATTTCTTGGTTGCTAGAGTACTACCTGCACATTTTACTAAGGCACAGATTGATAAACTGAAAAGTGAGTCAAAATATTATGTGTGGGATGACCCTTATTTGTGGAGATTTTGTAGTGACCAAGTCATTAGGAGATATATTCCTGATCATGAGTTTGATTCTGTTCTTAGTTTTTGTCATGCACTTGCCTGTGGGGGACATTTTGGACCTACTCGTACAACTAGGAAAGTTTTGGACTCTGGATTATATTGGCCCACTCTATTTCGTGATGCATATTTGTTTTGTAAATCTTGTGAACAATGCCAGAGAACAGGGAATATTTCTCGTAGGAATGAGATGCCCCAACAACCTTTGTTGTTCTGTGAAATATTTGATGTTTGGGGTATTGATTTTATGGGTCCTTTTCCTGTGTCATTTGGTTTTGTTTACATTTTGCTTGCTGTGGATTATGTATCTAAATGGGTGGAGGCAAAAGCCACTCGGACTGATGATTCCAAGGTTGTTGTGGATTTTGTTAGATCACATATTTTCTGCAGGTTTGGAGTCCCAAAAGCCATCATTAGTGATCAGGGTTCACATTTCTGTAATCGAAGCATGGAAGCCTTGATGAAAAAGTATGGAGTCTTGCATAGAGTTTCTACACCTTATCATCCCCAGACTAATGGGCAAGCCGAGGTTTCCAACAGAGAGATCAAGCAGATACTTCAGAAAACAGTTCAACCTAACAGAAAGGACTGGAGCAAAAGGCTTGAGGATGCTTTATGGGCTTATAGGACTGCCTATAAGACTCCGATTGGGATGTCTCCTTATCGGATTGTTTTTGGCAAAGCATGCCACTTGCCAGTGGAAATTGAGCATCGTGCATTTTGGGCAGTAAAAAGGTGTAACTTGGACCTCAATCAAGCAGGCATGGAGCGGAAGCTACAGTTGCAGGAATTGGAGGAGATCCGCCTGGAGGCTTATGAGAATTCTAAACTTTATAAAGAGAAGACTAAAGCCTTCCATGATAAGAAGATCATGAGAAAAACATTTAAGATTGGTCAAAAAGTTCTCCTTTATAACTCCCGCCTCAAACTCATGCCCGGAAAGCTCAGATCTAGGTGGCTTGGTCCATTTGTTGTTACTAAGATTTTTCCTTATGGTGCTGTGCAGGTTACAAGTGAGACTACTACAAAAGCTTTCACAGTCAATGGACATCGCCTCAAACCATTTTATGAGGGAGCTCAAGAGGATATTTTGGAGGAGGTCCACTTGTAAGAAGTCGTCTACCCCACTTGATGAGTAAGATGCCGCTTCAATTTACAAAAAAAAAAAATTTGATTGATTTAAAAAAAAAAATTCTATTGTGCTGACCCATATTTGTTCAATTATTGTCCTGATCAAATCTTTTGGAGATTTGTACCCGACAATGAGGTAAGTAGTGTCATTGAATTTTGTCATTCAGAAGCATGTGGAGGTCATTTTTCTTCAAAGAAAACAATTTGCAAAATCTTGCAAGTATGGATTTTATTGGCCATATTATTCAAGGGCAGTTATACTTTTTACAAAAGTTACGAACATTGTCAAAAATTAGGGTCCATTTCTGAAAGAAAAATGATGCTCCTAAGTTACGCAAATTGCACTTGCATGAATTGCGGAATCAATAAATGATGCATAAAAAAAAATAAAAATAAAAAAAATAAAAAAAAATGAATTTTTTTTTATAAAGCAAAAAAGACTCAAACCATTTCTGGAACATCAAGCTGTTGAGGTAGAATCCATCTCCTTTCTAATCCTTGTTATGAGTAGAATTTATTTTAATTTGTTTCTTCTTTTTGCAGTTCTTTCGGTTCCGGTTAAACGGCGGATAACGGTACTCGTGACTCTCGAGTCGGTTTGTCTTTCGATTTCCCACAATAAGCGATTTCTTCTCTTTCAAAATGGATGTCATTCTTTCAAATCTAAAAAAGTATTTCCCTTGTTCATAAAAATGTTCTAACCAAAATTTACAAAGCTAGGTGTGAGAGATTGAGACTGTTAATGTACAAGGGCATCCCAGAAGATATACGCTGGATAATCGAAGCAAAGGTTCGTTTAGCTGGTGAATCTTCCGATTCATTTGTCCGATACATGCCTGGTCTCGGTAAAAGTTCATTTTCGAAAAAGAGAAGAGCAAAAAGAATGCACGTTTGTTACAAGTGTGCATGATGGAATTGCAACACGCAATGTCGTTCTTTGGGAATGGTTTCTATAAACAGAGAAGATAAAATATTCTTCATCAAGAATGGACTGAGTAAGGAGTCATTAGATAATATCTTATTGACTCTTGAGACGCATTCTTGTGGAATTGTGCAGCGTGAACTTCTTCTTTTGTGGAATCTCTTCAAGGACGAGCAAGTACGTTATAGTCTTCGGAATCTGACTCAAAAAGACCGTGTTTGCCAATTTATAAGAAAATTGGATGGGAAGCCTATCCCCGACTCATAGAAGGCGTTTAAGCCGTTTCTGGACGTAAAACCAGAGGAAGATGTGAGCCACAATCACAACAATCTGTATATATTATTTTTTGCATTTATTATATAAAAAACAAAATAAAACAAAAAACAAAAACAAAAACAAAACATAAAAAAAAAAATTCAAAAGTTTTCTGACAACAGCCAACCTACTCATATAGGAGCTATTATTTTTTTTTCTATTCTCTTCCCTATTTAAACACTCCATTTTCTTCACTTTCCTGCAACTCTTAATCATTCACAGAGAGTGTGAGTGTAGAGATGGAGGGAGCTTCTTCTTCTTTACGTTCGTAGACTTGTTAGTATCGTGTATTTTGTGGGACACATTATGGGAAGAGTTTAGAGTTTGTCAACGCAACAACCACTCTTGGTAGAACACTTACTGCGAGGAACATTCGTGTAGTATATGGGGGAGGTTGCCTTGGGTTAATGGGGGCTGTATCACTGTCGCATTTCTAAGAGGTGGTCAAGTTTTAGGTGTCATTCCTGAACCTTTAACTCGAAGGAACTTCGTTGGAAAGACAATTGGACAGGAAATTCAAGTATCATCTATGCATGAACGAATGAAGGCAATGCTTGACAACTCTGATGCCTTCATAGCCTTACCTGGTGGTTTTGGTACTTTGAAAGAAGTCTTTCAAGTTGTCTCTTGGGCCCAATTGAACATCCACCATAAACCCATAGGTTTGTTGAATGTTAATAATTTCTTTGATAATTTGTTATCTTTTGTTGACCATCTTTGTGGAAAGTAAATTTGTCACACCTTTCGAAAGACAACTCCTTATCTCGGCTTCCCCTTGTTGATGAGTTAATTGATAAATTGGAAGCCTTTGTTTATGAACCTGATCCAGTGACAGCCCGATAGATTGGTCAGGAGACAACAGCAAGCGAGACAACAACAAGGGAGGCAGCAAGAAATAATAGTGTGACCTGACACTTCATCTATGACTTTCCTTTCTCTTTAGTTTTATTCATCGTACTTTGTTTCTATTTTTATTTGTGTAAGGTTTCTCTTTTCCGTAATTGCAGTAACAGGTACTATCCTCTATCTTTTTCCTTTCTATTTTTTTTTTTAACATTGAGGACAATGTTATGATCTAGTTGGGGGGAAGGATAGTTGTGTGACTAAAAAAAAAAAATTAGTAAATGTGTTTATGTTTGTCGTGTGTAGAGTTGTGAAAAAAAAATGTGTGTATATATTAATATGTTTATTGTGTTTATATGTTTGTCAGTAATTTTCTAACCAGTTAAGGATGGCAGAGTAAGGAGTAATTCTACTTTTGAGACGCATCTTAATTGGTGGCAGAGGTCTGATGTGGCACTGACAGTATGCTTCTTTTCCTGCTTGGCGTTGATTCACTTCTTATCAGGTTGTGTTGCTCTTTTCTATCTCTCTCTTTCACATTAAGGACAATGTTATATTAAGTGTGGAGAAGAGATTTTAGCATTTTTTTGTTTTGTTTTGTTATTAAAAAAAAACCAAAAAAAAAAAACAAAAAAAACAAAAAAAACAAAAAAATACAAAAAAAAAAGGTTCATTGCATGATTGAATAACTTTTCTTCCTTCTTGAACTGATATGCTTGGTTATGGATGATTGAATTGATGAATTGAGTTTGATAGATGCATACCTTGTGAGATTTTGAGCCTAATGGATGGATTCAACATTTATGCCATTCTCTTCTTTCTTGTGTGATTTTCACTCATGCTAATGATCACTCTAGAACTTGCTTTGACTCTTTTTGAGGCTACGTTTCACTTGCATGCATGAACATGATTGAGGCCCTCTTTCTTAATCAGCTAGTTTAACCAAATAGCCAACCTTGCATATTTTCTGTAACGCCCCTTTTCTGGAGGGAACGTCACATTGTCAAATAAAATAAAATGCGGAAATTAAATAATAAATCACTTAAGGCCCGGTTTAAATAATTAAAGGTTGAATTACCTGATACTTTAATATGTAAAAATAGCAGTATATTTTTTTTCTTATAATAATGATGACAATGCGGAATGTTAATTACCATAAAATAAAACAATAATTGAAATTTCACCTGAATAACATACATACATATACTTAAATATAACGGTGTTTTAGTTACAAGCCTGAAATTAATCCAAAAAGCAAAACTATACCTGCCTATGGATTTACATATCAACACTACTCCAGAATAACAAAATATACAACCCATAAGACAAAAATACCATCAAGGCCCCCAAAATAAAAGACCGCGGCCATCAGTAGCTACCAGTGATGTCAATCCCTCATGTGAGGAGGAATCGTGTCAGGATCCTCTTCAGGGTCCTCTTCGGGGTCGTCCTCAGGGACTTCCTCGGGATCTTCCTCAGGATCTTCCTCATCATCAGAGGAAATCACCATAGGAATAGCAGAGACACGGGACGGGGCCAGAGCTGTAGAATCAAATGAGTCTTCACGCGGGTTGTGGAAACGAGAACCCCACATCTCGCGAATGGGTAGATAGAACTCCAGACGTAGTCGAATATGGCAGGTGAGAACCGACATCTCGTGTCGCCTCCAGGCTAAAGCAATAGACACGTCGCCGAGGTACACACAGCGATCGGAGCTGAGGTTGATGTGCCAGCATTCTGGCCCTCCCAAAAAGGTCAGACGCACGTCGCCCAGAAGTCCGTGCATGCGCGCCTCCATCTCCAAGCTGATGCTAGTTGAGGTACGGCCACCCGCTCGAAGGTTCAGTAGCACCGACCTCCTTGCCGTCGTCTTCGACAAATATAAGGTATATACAAATAGTGCACAATAGCAATACAGAAAAGAGGTAAGATATCCTACCATCAATACCAATACAGCATCCAAGAATCGAACGACGCATAGCGCCCACGTAGCATGTAAAGGCAATAAATAAATTTCTAAACAGATAACCAGTCAGGCAGTCATCGACAGGTAATATGAATAAGTCATAATATCCAGACAGTTAAATCCAGGCAGTTAAATCCAGGCAGTTCGTAACAATAAGAGCAGTCAACCATTCATAGTATACAAAACAGCATCAATAAATAAATGTATGACAATGTGATGCATATGCATGGACGCCCAATATCCTACTCCATGGGAATAAATCCAAAGTACATCCGACTCAATCGTCAACTAGATGTTTCCCAAAGTACATCCGACTCAATCGTCAACCAGATGTTTCTCAAAGTACATCCGACTCAATCGTCAACCAGATGTTTCTCAAAGTACATCCGACTCAATCGTCAACCAGATGTTTCTCAAAGTACATTTTAGGTTCATTATGGATTTCCCAAACTCTCCAAGTTTCACACTCTCTTGTGCTTTTCTTCTAGTAAACTCAAGTCTTATAATAATTATCCCATTGGCTCATTAAGGTTTAAGAAACCCTTAATTTCTTGTACTCTTTAAATACTTGTAATTCAAGTTATGGGTTATGGAATTTTAGCCCAAATCTCACTTAGAGGCCGTGGCCTTCCCAAGGTCTCAATTAAGTCA
Source organism: Ormosia semicastrata (assembly GCA_029884595.1). NCBI lineage: Eukaryota > Viridiplantae > Streptophyta > Magnoliopsida > Fabales > Fabaceae > Ormosia > Ormosia semicastrata. The sequence continues at coordinate 109,883,443 of JAQQTO010000063.1, forward strand.
TATTCACATGATTAGTCCCATTTAAGTGTTACTTGATCCAATTTATTTAATCACTATGATTACCTTGCAATTCTTGCTTATTTCCTAAGTCTTAACCATAATTCATTATGAAAATTAATGTTACAAATTATCTTCTATTAAGCTTTACTTAATTTCTTGATTAACTCAAGTCTTAGTATCTCACAATTTTAGTCATCATTTCCCTCATTCAAGCCCTCATAACCGTGACACTCAAGGGGTTACTAGATTACCATTTTCTTTTCATTAATTTGTCCTTCCTTTACTCAATTTACCTAGCATCATTCTTGACATAATTTCCATCCAAATTCAGCCCACAAAAACAGCCCCAAGAACCATGGAACTTCTAGCCAAAATTTTTAGATTTTAGTTCACCTAACTTGCCCTTAATTCCTTGTCTTGATTAAGCTTTACATTGATCAAAATTCTAACTTAATTTCCCCACATTTTCCAGCCCAAAACCGTGACACACTTAGGATCACACAACCAGAATTTTACTCCACTTAAACCCACATTAACCACTTGATTAAATTAAGCATGCATTGATAAAAATTAAGCATCATTCATCATGCATTTTCCAAGCCAAAACAGCCCCAAAACCGTGCCACACTTAGGATCACACAACCAGAATTTTACTCCACTTAAACCCACATTAACCACTTGATTAAATTAAGCATGCATTGATAAAAATTAAGCATCATTCATCATGCATTTTCCAAGCCAAAACAGCCCCAAAACCGTGGCACACTTAGGATCACACAACCAGAATTTTACTCCACTTAAACCCACATTAACCACTTGATTAAATTAAGCATGCATTGATAAAAATTAAGCATCATTCATCATGCATTTTCCAAGCCAAAACAGCCCCAAAACCGTGGCACACCATGGATGTCCAGCAACCAGAATTTTCAGCAAGCCAACATGGATTCCAATCACAAGCATACATGATTAAACAACCATTCAATCCATTTCTCAAAGCTAAACTAAGATAGCAATCAAGTAAGCAAATTTACAAGCACATTCAAGAATAACCACTATGTGGTTTTTCTTCCAAAAATCAAATACAAGGTCCCTAGTTGCTAAAGAGGTTGAGGGGATTAATCTTCCTCTTACCAAGAAGAAGAACCAAGAACACTTCTAAGAACCCCTTTGATTTTCGATTTTGGCTCCAAAAACCCTAGAAAATGCAACATGAATTAGGACAAGGTAATGGTGTGAAAATGAAGAAGAGAATAGCTATAAAATCAAGGTGAAAATGGAAAACGAAAATGGAGTTAAATTCTGAAAATTTTCAGCCATGGAAGCTTACCTTCAAAGCTTGAAAAGAGGTTGAAGATGATGGCTTTCTTGAAAACTCCAAGCACAAATGTTGAAGAGGATGAGTTGGAGATTAAGAAAGTATGATCAAGTATTGTTTTTGTGATGGTTGGGGGAATGGGAGAGTGGGCTGCCGTGAGGTGAGTGGGAGAGAAAAGAAAGAAATGTTGAAGAAGGAAATGGAAGAGGAAGAACGTAAATGAGATAGGAAAATAGGCTTTTGGGTGATAATGATGTAATTGTGATATTTGGTTAATTAAAACCAATTCTTTTCCTTCCCAAACAGCAGCAGCAGACGTGAGAGGGGGAGAGTGAGTGGTCAGAATTTTGGCTTCCAAGGGAAGCTAATTGGTTGAGTCAAAGCTTGGGTCAAAGCTTGTCATGGAAGCTTAGAATAAAATACTATTAAATTTGAATTAAAGTGATTTAATTTGACACAATGTGAATTGCATTAAAATAATGTGATAGTATTTTTATTACACACTATTATCCAATAGGTAATAGTTTCAGTTGATAGAAATCGAAATTTAATTAATCTGACAGATGAATTTTTCGCTGTATTAATTTATTTTATCTGTTAAGATTTCTCGAAAAATGGTGCGAACCTCGTAAACTGTGTCAAGTCTCGGGTTTAGTAAGATCCCCCGTCGACTTATCCATAGTCCAAGATTCACAGAGAAAATGTCGCATTTTCTCAGTTCCGCGCAGTACGCACGTAAAACGAGGAATATATTAAAATATTCATCGTTTCCGGAAAATTCCCAGAAAATTCTCAAAAATTGCAAATATTGTAAAACGATTATTCGTCATGTTATTTTCCAGTTTTTGAAACGTTCTGATCATTTTCACGACTGTTCGTATTCACGCAAAACGAGGAATATATTAAAATATTCATCAGTTCCGTAAAATTCCAAAAAAATTCCCATAAATCACAAATATTAGAAAATGACTATTGGTGATGAAATAATCAATTTTCGGAGTGTTACACTGGTCTCAGAAATTTTCAGCCCAGTGTACACGTAAAACGAGAAATATATTAAAATATTCGACGTTTCCGTAAAATTCTAGAAAAATTCCTAAAAATCAAGAATATTATAAAATGACATTTTATAAATGAATGAACAGTCTTCGGGATGTTACATTTTCCCTTGCTTAACCCCTTTGAGCTTATTTGATTATTCTTTGTCTCGAACTCATTATGTTTCTTAAATAAAAAAAAAAAACCATGTTCTTACTTAGTCTTAGGGAATAAGAGAACATTAGCTTTGCCATTGGATGAGTTCATGAACAAGTGTGGGGGTGTGTATGCAGAATGGTTGAAAAATTTATTTATGATGTTCTTTTTGTAAAAAAAAAAAAAAAAAAAAAAAAAATATATACATATAAAAAAATTCAAAAAATATATATATATGTAAAAAAAAAAAGGGGGGTCAACAAGGCAATAAAGGAATGGAAAATAATATGTAAAGGAAATTTGTATTAGATGAAGTTGGGATGAACTTTCATGATCGATAATTGAACTCAGCTTTCATGTTCTTTTATTCTCTTTGATGTTTAACTTGTCATATCCATATTACCTTCTCCTTTACCTTGACCCCATTACAACCTTGAATAAAGTCCTCATGATTTGTGTGTGCATGTGTTCTGAGTAGTGGAGAAGTAGAAGATAAGCAAGCTTATGGTAGTGCAATTTTCATGAGTTGAATTGAGTGTAATACCTACCTTTTAAACACTTGAGAGATTGAGAATGAATTCTGTGAGGATCTATCATTCTTTACTCATGCTTTTCAATTGAAGTATCCCTGCTTGTTGATTTAAGATGTGAAGATGTGTTACCTCATAAATGTTTTGATCACTTGAATTATCAATTGCTCTTCATTCTTAAATATTATTAGAAATTGAGTCTTTTAGAATGTTTAACTTTTGAGTCTGTTTTATTTTGTTTTTGTGTGTTTTGCCCAGGAGTGCAAAAAGCTAAGTGTGGGGGAATTTGATGTTCACATATTTGATGCATTAATAATCCTTCATTTTTAGTCATTTACACTCTCTGTGCACTTAATAAATTAAATTTGGTTATGTTTTGTATGTTTTGAACTCAAAATGGATTTAATTGAATTTTTTAGCATGATTTACGTCTTACACTAATCCTATATTTGGGTCATATCTTGGGCTGTAGGTGGATGTTTAAGGTGAATCTTATGTCATTTTAAAGATAAGAGATAGCTCTACAATCTTCATGAAGACATCAAAGACTCAATCACACGTTTGGATGGCTCAAATTGGCATTGAATCAAGAACTAAAGTGTTGCTCCTGGCAGAATGACCTATGCGTACTGTTCATTATACCGCTCGTGGTGAAAGTTGTAGAATGGGCTGAAATTTTGATGGTTGATAGTTAAGACTCAAATCTACAACTTTCATGTTGTACACTTTTCCCGATTCAGACCCTTGGAAGTGATATTGGGCTTGGAAGTCAGAACAGAGGAGCTGCGTTTGGACCTGAGCAGTGTGCAGTAATTTGAACATATCTGGAGCTATGGAAATGATATTGGGCTCAAACCAAATCCATTTGAAAGCTAAGATCCAGACCTAAAATCTTCATGAAGACCACTTGGCTCAAAAATGACGAATGCAATGACTTCAGAGCTGCATGATTTCGGAGACAAAGAATCTCCATAATTTTCCACTCACCAAAAGTCATTCAACATTTTTCACTCATCCACCTACTCCACTCATCCACCTACTCTACTCAACCACCATGACTCAGCCCCCTTTTGACATTTTGTACCTCTAAACCCTCTATAAAAGGGAGGCTATGCAGATCATTGTAATATGGAGAGCTTTTATGTAGTAGTGTTGTTATAATTAAAGTTTTAGTGTTTCATTTTGGAGAATTCTCTTCTTCTCTTCCTCTCCTCCTCTCTCTTTGTTACTTTCATTTTTGTATGGTTCTTGAAGGTTCTCCAATGGTGATGGCTATGGAGAGCTAAACTTCTTTAATCAATCCAAGAGATTGACAAGCTTGATGATTAATCCTGAGATCTCGTTTTAATCGTTATACGTTCATCTATTAATCAAGTTTCTCTTTCTTTTCTTCTCTTGTTTAAATTCTGATTTAATGCTTAATTTGATTGGGATTTGCATATGTTAATTGCATAATTATCATATGCCAATAGATGAATTCAGAGGTTATATAATTTATCAAAGATGTTTGATGAAATATTTAGCTTGGTTGGATCTTGGTTTTTAAGTTAATTTGGGTTTTGGATGGATGCTTAATTTGTCTAACCTTAATTAATTGAATTTTAGAAGCGTTTCTAATAGAAGATCCATGGATCATTGAGAGGCATCTTGATGTGATCTAAGACCAAAGATTTGGTTGATAGTTGAACGGATTTATAAAGATCAAGGATGGATTAAAATCAAGATTTGTTAATTCTCTTGGATTGGTTGTTTTCTCAATCTTGTTTACTCATTTTAATTATTCTTTGTTGTTTAAACTTGCAAAACTTTCCCCCCTATTTATTAACCTCTTAATCTGACTTCATAATTAGAGTGATCTACGGGCTCGACCCGATATTACCTTATGCTACAAGCAGTTTTGGTAAATCGGTTATAAATTGATTTAAATTTGATAATCTCGACAGTTGTCAGGCATCTTGCTTTAGAAGACTTATACTTAACTGATATTAGTCTTGACGAGTGTCACGCATTGGAAGGCATCACATAATGACTTAATATTTGCTTTGAGGGAATTTCATAATTATTATTAGATCTTATCATTTATTGAACTGTTTAACATACCATAAACATCATCCATGCATATCATACATATAAAGCATATAATAAATGTGACATGGTTATGGCCCCTAATGCAATGATTCTCCTACGCTAATGAGAGTATCATTAACTAAGCATAGAGAGCGAACAGCTTCACCGAGCACCTCTCACCAACATCTTCATTTGATGCCGCCATTTTGCCTCCACATCAAGATTACATTACAAAATATAAAGAAACCTCAATTTACATACGAGGGGAGAAGAGAATGTACAATCAGAATGTAGAGAAAAAGGTACAACACGTAGGCCGTATTTTAAAATTAACAAAAGCATAAAAAGAGGACTAAGGTCATAACCATGCACCATATACCACAAAGAACATATAAACTCTAAATAATAATACATTATTATTTTGTGAGTCATAAAACAGAATTGAATATTAGACTTTCGAATAACACACACTATGCAATAGGGTTCGGGGCAGCACCCCAACCACAAGGGTCCTGCTGCCCAGTTAGCGAGCGGGGGTGCCGCTTGCATCTCCTTGATGACTAGGGCATCAACGCTTGAACCCTCATAGCCGCCGTCACCTGTTCAGAAACAAGGTTTCCAAAATGCGTGAGGACATGAACACTTCGTGTGACGAAGAACCCTTAACGCCGCCGTCTGCTATCTGAAACGAGGTTTTGCTTGGCATCAACACTTGATGCCGCCACTAACCAGAAACAAGATTTCCAGAACCCTTGCACCGCTGTCCAGAACGAGGTTTGCTTAACATCAACACTTGATGCCACCGCATACCAAAAACAAGGATTCCAAAACCTTGCGTTGCGCCGCTGTATATATCACATATATACCAGAAAACTTCGTGAAAACATACATACAAAAATAGATTCATGATTTCGAAAACATCATCATGGTTTTGCATACAACATATCAAAAGGATTATGTTTTCACAAAGGATTCATATGATTTCTGAAATAACATATTAAAGATCATATTTTTTACCAAAAATAAGAAAACATGTTATTTCATACAACATGAAGTGTAGAAAAACTGAATCATGATTTCGCAAGTGGCTTTGATACCACTGTAGGGAATTGTAGATACATCACGCAGTGGAAAAAAACAAAATTCTCATGAAGGATCCATGCGAAAAAAACATAATCCGTGTTTTAAAAATTACTTCTTGAAGCGAGATGGAAACACAAAAGACGTGAATCACCAACATCGTAACAGCAATGATGTCTCTACGGTATCCACACGAATAGACTCACGAACATCCAATGTCTGCAAAATGAGTCTCACGTCTCTAACACAGTGCTAGCTACGAAGAGACAAGAAACTTGTCACTCACTCACTCACTGTTTCTGTAGGTGCGGCTAGGGTTCTGTTATGTGTGTTTAGATGCCCCTTAGCAGTACTATTTATAATAATTATTGCCTTAAGTAAGTGTGAGTAGCATTAGGGTAAGCTATGTAACCCTAGACTCATCTGTTATGAGTCTGACCCACATTTGAATCCAAGTCCAACTTGAATCTATTGCTCCAATTTAGTCTGCTCTATGTGTGTGACCATGCAGGTTCTCATAACATTGGCAGTAATATTAAAATTCTATTTTAATATTACAAGCAGTGAGTAGTATCTAGCAACACATCGCTGTTACCCAAGTAATGAGAATGTCAGTGATTTGATATAAACTTTCTATGACCAATGTTTCTGTGTCGTTTTGTTCCTTTGTCAAGATATCTAGATTGAACACAAGGTATAGAATGCGTCACCCTTGTATAGTTAAATCCTTCATTTCCTGATACTCAAGTAGACTTTGTAACAACAAATGAGTTCAATATCTCATATTGACTTATTTGAGTATAGTCATGCATTTCACAATCTCACTCAATCAGAGGTCCCGAAGATATCGCTCCTGTTATGTAGGAGTGACAAATCCCATCTAGGTCACTCACATCCCTTTGCATGATTTGCAGTATGTCCAATAACTAACTTTATAATCACCTTATTACAGATGACATTTGATGACTTTAAAATACACAACTCCTCATGTAAGAATCGTAGTGATTTCAGGTCAAAAGATCATAGACAACATTGTCACTATGAGAATCGCTTATGACACTCACGTAACGATCCATGTAGCGTTCTCATGGTAAGTCAATCCAGTACATTATTACTCTAATATGTACCCATGTGAAGACTTGATATCTCATATCTATGACCTGTGAGATGTGGTCATTAGTCTATGCACATACTAGTCTCAATGCATTATTGTTGTCCTAATTAACAATAATACTTGACTAGGGACATTTAAGAATATTGTTTTGATTTTATCCAATAGGATCTCACGATCAAGTCAACCACTTGATGTCCTATGACATCAAACTTACTTTTTTAAGGATTTTATTATGTTTATCATAAATAACACAATAAATGAAATGCTTCATATATTAAAAAATAACATAATGCAATGTATATAAGTACTATCAAAATACATCGGCCTCTAGGGCATACACCGACAGACTGAACTTTTAAAATTTTGATCTTAATGAACCTTGTTCTGTCACTTGGCTGATTTTGTTGATGTGTTTCTCATTTTTCTTCGATATTGTTATTCTTGCAAAATTTACCTTATCTACCTAATCAAAAACTCTCACAATAAGCAATTCCTTTAAAAGAAATTATGTGTGTGTGTGTATAACTCAAACTGTATAACCTTTATAACTTAGGATAAATCAAATCAAGTGAACATATAATTCATACAGTATAACTTTCATGACCGAATGAGAACATATAACTTAGGATGAAATCAAATCAAGTGAACGTGTAACTAAAATCAAATCAAGTGAATGCATGACTCATATTATATAACTTTCACAACTGAGTGAGAAAGTATTGATCGATCATTTGTCCAAAGTAAGTTGTTGATATCGATTATAATTATTTCCTTTCCGTGAGCATGGTTGCATAGATTTTCAAGTGACTACCTAGACCGAAGAACATGGGCATAAGGTTTTTTGGAGCACTTGGTAGGATTAGGGGTTTTGGAAACTTGTCCCCTTGTTTCAAGTGATGACTTGGGCCGAAGAACATGGGCATATGATTTTTTAGAGCGCTCAATAAGATCAGGGGTTTTAGAAGCTTATCTTGTTGTTTTAAGTGATGACCTAGGGTGAAAAACATAGACAAAGGACTTTTTGGAACGCTCAGCAGGATCAGGGGTTTGGGAAACCTATCCTGTTGCTTTGAGTGACGACCTGGGCTGAAGAACATGGGCACAAAATTTTTTGGAGCGCTTAGTAGGATTAAGGGTTTTGGAAACTTGTCATATTGTTCCAAGTGACGACCAAGGTAGAAGAACATGGGTATAGGATTTTTTAGAGATCTTCGTTGGGTCAGTTGTCATTCTTACTATCTGACTCTCATTTCATGTCACATGTTTTTGTTCATTAAGATTCATATCAAACTATTTCATATGTTATTTCCAATTAAATTCATAAGAATATCATTTATAGCTTCGGTCACAAAGTAATAAAAATAAGACATAGAAATATAAATTGTAATAACTGAAACTGATGTTTAAAGTTATGTTTTATAAACTGATGGGTGTGTCTCATTAAAACCTTGAATAGGAAAAATCTATTGGGAAAACATCCTATTAGTAGGAAAAAGAATACATCACCCATTTTCCATATAACAACCGATTTTGGCCTCTATATACATGGTCTGGCCTTTTAGGAATATAAATGACATAAACTTAAAAGAGAAATAAGTAAAAAGGTGTTTCCAACCTGCTATGTCCTCAACTATAGTATTTTCTTAAGTTGGTTGCATTTCAACTCCTAGGGATCGGCCTTCCGGTAAGCTCATTAATATTGTATGATCCTTTCCCGAGCTTTGCTAATACCTTGTAAAGTCCCTTCTAGTTTGCTGTAAGTTTTCCCTTGCCTCGTGGCTTTCCATGAATTCCTGCTTTCTTGAGCACAAGGTCCCCAACTTGAAATTCCCTAGGCTTAACTTTATGATTATATTTCCTTATCGTTTTTCTCTTTGTTATTTCTTCATGAAGGTGAGCTATTTCTTGATCCTCGTCCAGCAAATCAAGCTCCTTCCTTCGGGCTTCTTTATTTTGTTCTTCTTGAAAGTTTGCTATTCTCAAGCTTGACCCCCCAAGCTCTACAGGTATAATCATATTAGCTCTGTAGGTCAATCGAGAAGGCGACTCTTGAGTTGTAGATTGAATCAATGTATGATATCCCTATGCTAACCTTGGGAAATTCTTCAACCTAATTTCGCTTGGCTTGATCTAGTCTCTTTTTCAAGCCATTTAAATTTACCTTATTTGCTGACTCTACCTGACCGTTTGCTTGTGGATGTTCGACCAATGTAAACTACTTTTTTATACCCAACCTATCAAGGAACTCCTCAAATCTTTTATCAGTGAACTGTGTCCTATTGTCTGAGACAATTGTATAAGGTATGTCATATCTACAAATCAGGTTTTTCCAAGTGAGCCTCCCCACTTTTTCAGTCGTAATCCGAGTGAGCAGCTCCACTTTGATCCACTTAGTGAAATAATCGATCGTGACCAGCAAAAACTTGACTTGTCCTGGAGCTATGGAAAATGTCCCAAAATGTCCATCCCTACCGACAAAATGGCTAAGTAGAACAATAGGTTTGTAGTTCCTTGGGCAGGGCTTGGTGAACATAAGCAAACCTTTGGTATTTATCACATTTTTTGACATAATCAAGATAATCATTTTGCATTGTGGGCCAGAAGCATCCTGCGCTCAAGATTTTTGATGTCAAAGACCGTCCTTCCACATGATGACCACAAACACCCCCATGTATCTCAGCCATGACATACTCGATCTGATCTGAGCTTAAGCATTTTAGAAGTGGGATATTGAATCCCCTATTGTACAATCCATTATTCTGAATGACATAAGAGCTTGTTGTCCTCCTGAGTCTTTTATCTAGCATGCTTTTTGTTGTCTAGTATCACTTCTACTTGCAAATATCTTAAGATTGGGTACTCCTAAGAATTAGGCTTCAATATGATTGTCATTATCCACTTCTCATCTATGTTGGCCTACTGGTTGTTTCATGAATGACTAATCTATTATTCCCTGACCTTTTAGTGCTTGCCAGTTTTGACAAAAGGTCGGCTCTAGAGTTCTAATCCCTTGGAATGTGCTCCATCTTGAAGCTGGCGAACTCTTTTTCTATACTTCTGACTTTGCCTAGGTATTTGGCTAGCTAAGAGTCCTTCGTCTTATATTCTCTTTTCACTTGTTGAGCTACGAGCTATGAATTACTTTTTACCACTAAATCAATCACACCCATTTCCTTGGCGAGGGTAATCCACACAAAAAGGGCCTCATATTCTTCTTGGTTGTTGCTTGCTCTGAAATCAAATATCAAAGATTGCTCAACCACAACTCTATCAGGTCATTCTAAGATAACTTATGCCCCATTTCTTTTCATGTTTGAAGCTCCATCTATGAACAAAGTCTATTCCTTGCTCCGCTCGATCTTGGGTTATTTAGAGAACTCAGCTAAGAAATTCGATAGAACATGTGCTTTGTTCGATCCTCTCGGCTCGTACTGAATCCCATGGTTTGATAGTTCTACTGATGATGAAATCATTATTCCTACAAGCTCGGGCTTTTCCAAGATCTGTTTAGTGGGTTGATCAGATCGAACAGTGATAAGGTGACTTTGAAAGTATAGCCTCAAGCATCAGACAGTTATTACGAGCGCAAGGACTAACTTCTCGATCTTTTAGTATTATGTTTTTGCTTCTTGCAAAATGTAACTAACAAAGTATATTGAGTATTAATCTTTTCCTTTTTCCTTTACCATAATCGAGCTAACAATATGTTTAGAAATTGAAAAGTATAGGCACAAATTTTCCTCAGGATCAGGTTTGCTTAGAATTAGTGGGGAAGCTAGGAGCTCCTTTAACTTCTGAAAAGCTTCTTCATATTCTTCATCCTATTTGAACTGATTAAGTTTCTTTAAGCATTTAAAGAATGATAAGGCTCGGTCTATTAATCGAGACATAAATCGAGGCAAGACTATTATCCTTCCTAATAACCTTTTAATGCGAATTAAAAGTTACAAACTCAAGTGCAAGTTGTTTCAAGTAATAAATTCTCGGAAGTCCGAGGTCAATCCACAACGAATTGATAAAGAAAAAATTCTTTGATGTAAGGAAAATATTTTGTCACCATAATAAAGGTAATAAAACTTAGTCACAAAAAAAAAGATTTACTTAGGTTAGGAGATCCACTCTTGGTAAGTAAATTAAGGACAAGATTAATTCTTTTTATAACTCAATTAGAATCCACGCATAATGGAGGTTCCAATAGGAAAATACAACATTCAATGTTCATTTAAAATTATATACGTAAATGGGCGTAAGTATTCATTGTGTCAATATCTTGTATACAATAAATCAAGATCTCCACTTTACAAGGAGGGTTTCTAAAATTATTAGAAACAAAATGCAATACATATAATGATCACTTGATAATATATCATTTAAACACAAGAAAGAGATTAATCTAACCTTAATTTATTACTAAAATTTCACCCTTTCACTCAAGTAAAATGAAAATTAGTTACTCATAGACAAGAAGAAAGAAAGAGAAAAGAAAAACAAGAAAAACATAACTTCAATTTAGAATAATAGAAAATTATAACAAGATAAACAAATAACACAATATCATGATCTTGATCTATGAACTAAGATTCCTAAATGATTAGCCAAGACTCCTTTTTATAGAGGATGAGAGATATAAAATGACAAATGGCTAATTAATGAGTGAGTGAATGAGTGGGTGAGTAAGTGGAAAATGCCAAATAGTAGTTTGATGAGTGAAAAATTATAGAGATTCTTGTCGCTGAAATCATTCAATACTGAACTCATGACATACGTCAAATTCTCGCCAAGTAGTCTTCATGAAAGTTGTAGATCTGGATCTTAACTTTTAGATGCCAAAATTTCAGCCCATTTCAGTTCCTACAGCCCGAGATATACCCTGATTACGCCGCTGTTTAGGCCTAGTTACAACTCCCGTGTTCTGACTTCCAAGCCCAATTAACTCCACTAGATGTCCGATTTTTCCATGGAGCTCTTCATGAAAGTTGTAGAGCTCTCTCTTATCTTTCCTACTAGGTAAGATACATAATTCTTAAACATATAGAACTCAAGATATGGCCAAAATACAAAAATAGTGTAAGATCTCAATAATGCTAGAAAAAATAATTAAGTCCAATTTGAGTCCAAACTTACAAAACATAACCAAACTCAATCAATTAAGTATATAGAGAGTGTAAATGACTAAAAATGAGGGTTTATTAATGTATAAAATATGTGATTATCAAATTCTCCCACATTTAGCTTTTCACACTCTTAGACAAAACATATAAGACCAAAACTAGGGAACAAGGAAAAACAACACAAACTCAAAAACTAAAAATTTTAAAAAATTTAATTTCTAATAATATTTAAGAATGAAGAGCAACCAAAGATTCAAGAGATCAAAACATTTATGAGGTAATGTTTCTTCACATCTCAAACTAACAAGTAAGGAAACTTCAATTGAAAAACATGAGTCAAGAATGATAGATCTAGACAAGATTCACTCTAAATCTCTCAAGTGTTTAAAATGTAGGTATTTCACTCAATTCAACCCATGAAAATTTGCATTACCATAAACTTGCTTATCTTCTACTTCTCTACTACTCAGAACACATACACACACAAATTATGAGGACTTTATTCAAGGTTGTAATGTGATCAAGGTAAAGGAGAAGGTAATATGGATATGACAAGTTAAATACCAAAGAGAATAAAAGAGCGTGAGAGCCGAGTTCAATTAATAAGCATGAAAGTTCATCCAAACTCCACCTAATACAAATTCCTTTTACATATTCTTTTCCTTTCCTTTATTGCCTTATTAGCCATTCTTTACACATTTAGTATTATTATTTTTTAAGATGAGCATAATATATACATTTTTTTAATTAAACATTTTTTTCAACCATTTTGCAAACACACACCCACACTTGTTCAAGAACTCATCCAATGACAAAGCTAATGTTCTCTTATTCCCTAAGGCTAGGTAAGAATATGATTTTTCATTTAAAGCACACAATGAGCTCGAAACAAAGAATGGTCAAATAAGCTCAAAGGAGTTAAACAAAGGGAAATAGGTCATTTCCAATACCTTACGTTGGCAGGAATAAGAGAATTTTCAAGAAGTCATAACAGTGTTTGATATCATATTGAGACATTATGCTATTGAACAAGGCTGCCTATTTGTGCGCTAATCATTCTTGGTTATTTGGTTAAAGCAGCTATTTCAAGAAAAATGCCTCAATCATATTAATGTATGCATATGAAAATGTAGCCTCAAATAGAGTCAAAGTAAGTTCTAGAATAACAATTTCATGAGTGAAAATCACACAAGAAAGAAAAGAATGGTGCAAATGTTCAATCTATTCATCAATAGGCTCAAAATCTCATAAGACATATTTCTATCATTCTCAATCCACCAATTCAACATCCATAACCAAACATGTGATTTTTAAGAAAGAAGACAATTTACTCAATCATGCTATATTTCCTGAATTTGAATTGCTACTTCCACACAACATAGTTATCTACCTAATTATTCCTTACTCTGCCACTAATTTTGATGCGTCTCAAGAATAAATAATTTACTTCTTACTCTGCCATCCTTAATTAGTTTTGCTGTTAATAAATTACAGATAAACATATTAATAAACACCCTTCTTAATTTTTTATTTTTATTTTTATTTTTTTAATTTTTATTAACACAATTATCCTTCCCCAACCAGATCACAACATTGTCCTCAATTTCAAAACATAGATAGGTAAATGATAGAAGATATTACCTATTGTGGGAATTACTGAAAAGAGAAATCTTACACAAATTTAAACAGAAACAAAGTATGATGAATAAAACCAAAGGTAAAGGAAAGTTATAGATGAAGTGTCAGATCACAGCCATATTCCCTGCTGCCTCCCTTGCTACTTCCTTCTGACCAATCTATCTGAGCTATAATTAGTTCAGGTTCATAAACAAAAGTTTGTAGTTTATCAATTAATTCATTAACAGTTGAAGCAAATATAAGGAGTCGTCTTACCGAAGGTGTGATAAAGCTCTATTCTACAATATGGTCAACAAAAGATAACAAATTATCAAAGAAATTATTAACATTCAATAAACCTATGGGTTTATGGTGGATGTTCAGTTGGGCCCAAGAGATAATTTGAAAAACTTCTTCCAAAATATCAAAACCACCCGATAAAGCAATGAATGCATCAGAGTTTTCAAGCATTGTCCTTATTCGTCCATGCATAGATGATACTTGAAGTTTCAGCCCAATTGTTTTTCCAATGATGTTCCTTCGAGTTAAAGGTTCAAGAATGACATCTAAAACTTGACCACCTCTTAGATGTGCAGAAAGTGATATAGCCCCCATTAAACTAATGCTACCTCCCCTATATACTACGCAAATGTTCCTCACAGCAAGCGTTCTACCAACAGTGCTTACTGCATTTACAAACTCTAAACCCTTCTTATAACTTGTCCCACAAAATACACAGATATTGGTAAGTCTACGAGCAGAAGAATAAGCTCCCTCTATTTCTATACTCACATTCCCTTTGAATGATTATGAGTTAAAGGAAATTAAAGAAAATGAAGTGTTTAAATAGGGAACAGAATAGAAAAAGGTAATGATAGTACCTATATGGATAGGTTGACTGCTGTCAAAAAAGTTTGAAATTAAGAAAGACAGTTCTTTGTTATTATTATTATTTCTTTATTTTTTTTAGACTTCAAGAAAACTATCTGGGTAAAGAAGTCTAGAAACCCCCGAAGGACCCCGCCCAAAGGATCGTCTATCCAAAACCAAAATACAACAAAATTATATAAAGATAAAATTATAATAATAAATGATGGCATACCTTTATGTACAGTTTTCATGGTGTATCTTTATACTGCGCGTCATGAGTGCAGTAATACCAAGATGGCTCAGCCAATCTTGGAATTCTTTTCCCTCTCACTTGTGGGATATTTTGGATTAAGCTACGATGCAACTAATTAAAGTGTGTAAATCTAACAGCTACCACCAATGACCACAGCCAGTGAGAGGTCGCTGGAGAGCCCATGACATGAAATCACAGGATCCAACTTAGTTGCATAGTCACGCGAGTATACTAACACGGGGTGCTTTTATCTGCCCATCATCTCAGCTTACCTAAAAAGTAAACTTTGGGATACTAAGAACGACTCTTTACAGAGCATGACACACAAACCTTATTTATGGACCAGCGTGCAAAAGTCCACCCGAGTTAATGATGGGACGGGCATCTACCTGAGGCTCCTAATATAATTTAAAACCAAGTACAACCGAAGTTTCGCGCTTTTTCTTTTCCTTTCTTTTCTTTTCATTTTGAAATAAAAATACTTTTACACAATGGGAATAAGCATAAGAACCTATGCCCTCAAGCTAATTAAGGCAACTCTCAACGAAAAGTTGGTTCTAAGACTACAATACCCCCAAAGAACCTTTCGAACAAACGGGGTAAGGATCCATGCACAAGGATTTCACGGACTAAATACCAAGTTACTAACAACCTAATGAAAGGTGAGTGTATACTCACTTGAGAATGGGATGGAGGTAGTCTGCTCTTTCGGCGTTGTGCCAAAGCATCGTTGACTAGTATTAGACCCATTCAAGACCAGTGCAACATAGGGCTCCCAAAAGGGACAAATGGCCATAATACAACAGGATGCCTCACATGTGGGATACAATCTACCTACTTTGTATTTCAATGAAGAAGGCTGGATCAGGATGCGCACATTTTCCTATTCACGTTTTGTGTTTACCAGGCCAAACCCAAGATATGTACATACTCTATCTCTTTTTTTAGGAGATGTACAAGAATATATATATATATATATATATATATATATATATATATATATATATATATATATATATATGTTCTTTGTGATTGTGACTTACATCTTCCTCTAGTTTTACGTTCAGTAATGGCTTAAACGCCTTCTATAAGTCGAGGATAAGTTTCCCATCCAATTTTCTTATAAATTGCCAAACAAGGTCTTTTTGAGTCAGATTCCCAAGACTATAACGCTTTTGCTCGTCCCTGAAGAGATTCTATAAATTGAGAAGTTTACAATGCACAACTCCACAAGAATACGACTCAAGAGTCAATAAGATATCATCTAATGACTCCTTACTTAGTCCATTCTTAATAAAGTATATTTTATCTTCTTGATTTGTGGAAACCATTCCCAAAGAACGACATCGCGTGTTACAATTTAATCGCTCATATTTTGTAACAAACTTGCATTCTTTTGGCTTTTCTCTTTTTAGAATACGAATTTTTACCGAGACTCGGCATGTATGAGACAAATGAATTTAAAAATTCACCAACTAAATGAACCTTTACTTCAATTATCCAATGTATATCTTTTGGGATGCCCTTGTGCATTAATAGTCTCAGTCTTTCACACTTAGTTTTGTAAATTTTTGTTAGAGCATTTTGAGGAAGAGAAGGAAAATGTTTTCTTAACTTCAAGAGAATGACATCTATTTTAAAGGAGAATGAATTAGTTATTACGAGAAACTAAAAAATAAATCGACTTGAGAGTCACGGAGTACCGTTATCTGCCACTTAACCGGGAGTCACAAAGAATTGCACAAAAAAAAAATAAATTAAAATAAATTCTACCCATAACATGGATTAGAAAGGGAGATGAATTCTACATCAATAACTTGGTTCTCTAGAAATGGTTTGAGTCTTGGTCCATTGACCTTAAAAATATTACCATTCCTAGGGTTCTCAATGTCTATGGCCCCATGAGGATATACATGTTTGACAATAAATGGGCCAGTCCACCTAGATCTCAATTTTTCAGGGAATAGGTGAAGATGAGAATTATAAAAGAGAACTTTTTGACCAATTTCAAAAAAATTTCTCAAAATTGATTTGCCATGAAAAAATTTTATTTTAGCTTTATAAATTTTTGTGTTTTCATATGCATTATTTATCAATTTCTCGAGTTCATTTAATTGCAATTTGCGTAACTTGCAAGCATCATCAATATTTAAGTTGAAAGCTTTAATGGCCCAAAATGCCTTATGCTCCAATTCTATAGGTAAGTGACAAGGTTTTCCATACACTAACTGATAGGGTGACATGCCTAAAGATATTTTGAAAGTAGTACAGTAAGCCCAAAATACATCATTTAATCTTAAAGACCAATCTTTACGATTTGGCTTAATTAGTTTTTTCAAAATTTGTTTAATCTCCTTATTTGCTAATTCTATTTGTACACTTGTTTGAGGATGATAAAGGGTGGTAATTTTGTAGGTAATGTCATATTTCTTCATTAAGGATTCAAATGGTTTATTGCAAAAAAGTGTTCCCCCATCACTGATGATAGCTCGAGGGATTCCAAATTGACTCAAAACATTTTCTTTTAAAAATTTAAGAACAATTTTGTGATCATTGTGTTGACATGGAATCGCCTCAATCCATTTTGAGACATAATCAACTGCAACCAAAATATACTCAAATCCAAATGATGATGAAAATGGACCCATGAAATCAATTCCCCAACAATAAAAAATTTCAATGACAATGATAGAGTTCAGAGGCATCATGTCTCATTTAGAAATAGAACCCAATTTCTGATAACTTTCATAACTTTTGCAAAAAAATATAGCTGTCCTTAAATAAAGTGAGCTAATAAAATATACATTGCAAGATTTTCACAACTGTTTTCTTTGAAGAAAAATGACATCCACATGCTTCAGAATGACAAAATTTAATAACACTACCTACACTTCTCGTCGGGTACACATCTCCGAAAGATTTGATCAAGACAATATTTGAACAAATATAGGTTATCCCAATAGAAATTTTTCACCTCAATCAAAAACTTTTTTCAGTCTTGGTGCGTCCATTGAGGCAGCATCTTACCTGTTATAAGAAAATTGATAATGTTAGTAAACCAAGGCATGAAATTAACAGAAAATAAAAATTCATCAAGGCTATTTTTCTTCTTCTCTTTAAGTCCACACCAAAGTTTTCCAAATTAAGTCTATTTTTCATATCCTCCTTTTTTTTCCTCTGACGACCCAGTCCCCCTTCAATTAGGTCAGAATTAATGTATTTATAAACTGGCCTGGGCATCTAGGCGCCGCGTCTGGAGGGCCTAGGTGCTGATCATCCAGAATGTAATTTTTTTGTTGGAAGTTAAAGCGCCTAGGCGCTTCGTATAGAGCGCCTGGACGCTGAACGTCCAGAGAGGAATGGTCTGCTATGGATTTGGGCACTTAGACGTTGCATCTAGAGCGTCTAGGCGCTGAGTTGACAGCCAAAATTCTTTGCCTTTGCCTCCAAAAATCAATCTCCTCCATCATTAGATGCTTCCCTACAAAAAAATACATCAAAGTGGTGAGGATTCTGCTTCTTTTAGCTCAAGTATTCTCAATTACAAAACTAAACCAAACTTTCCAAGATATTTGAGAAACAAGTAGTAAAAAGAGTAAATTTAGGAGAAATAATTCAAGATTTCAAGACATAAAACCACATCTTTTGCGTGCTCATCACTCCCCCAAACTTAAACTTTGCCACGTCCTCAGGCAAAGAAACAAAAACTAGTACTGCAAAACATAGATACAGAGCACAAATCACCAAAAGAAATAACTCAAATGATTGTTTTCCTCAATCAACACAACACCAAGAGCAGAGTAGCTTTACATGCACACAAATTCACATGTGAACAGATTTAGCAAATTTGCTCACTTCACTTAAATGTTTGGGCTTGTATTTTCACTCCTTCACAACATAAGAACACCTTACCATAGGCTTGGTTCCTCCCTACTAATCCATCATCTACATGCATGCATTCCACAAGTCATGAGGTCTTTCATTCAGGGTTGTAATTGGACTAAGGTAAGGGGTGGAATAAATATGGGGAATAGTTAGGTTCAACCAAAAGAGCTATAGATCAAAAAGATCTAAATTTTCTCAAGAAACCCAATGAACTAGCACAAACCCCCTTTTGCTTCATCTTTCATACCCATAACCATATTTTTTTTCAAATTCACCCTTTTTTTCATTTTTTTGTTTGTTTTTTATTTTTTTTGTTTTACAATTTGTCAACTTCTTTCACAATATAAACAATTCAACCCATCATTCCCTAATATCAACGTCTGTACTCTTTTTAACCCCAAATCAATAACAATCTATTGACTTCTTTGGTTGGTTATTTTTCATGGTTTTCTGCTTAAGGGTTGAGTTGAGCTAAAAAGAATGGAATGCTGCTCAGGCTCAAGGGGCTGCACTAAGGAAAAATGTATGAGATTGGTTTTTTTTGTATTTTTGGCCAGCAGGCTATTAAACAAACAATGCCTCAATCATGCCTCATGAATGCATACATGCCAACAATTTCAAAAAGAGAGAAAACAAGTTCTGAAAAGTATTCATGTGAAATGCACACTATCACAAAAAAAAAATGAGTGGGTGGATGTATCCCCCTCATGCATTAAGGCTCAAAACTCACTTGGGGTTCTCACTTACATGTGAATGACACATACTAAGTTACTCTACCCTCGAAACTGTGGTGAAAAGGAGCTTACTCAAAGCTATTTCCTTAGTTACCTTGCTCCCTCTTCATGATTGGCAACTTTTTTTTAACTCAAATATGTAATTAAAAGAAATTAAAAGAAATAAGGACAATCAAAAGCAGGGGAAGATCAAAAGAGTAATGTTCATGGCATGAAAACAGATCCTCCCCCAAACTTATTCTCGTGCTTATCCCCAAACACTTTAGAAGTGAACCAAAAATGGAACTATGATAATGCGAAAAATTTAATAACAAAACTAATGAAACTAACTCTAGAAATGAAAATACAAAATAAAAGAAAATGAAAAAAGAAACTCCCCTTTGTAGATCACTGGGAATGAGAGTTGTGCAGGGGCAATCAATCATTGCTACTCTCACTCTCGTCCTCATCAGTGCCAACTCCACCCTCACTCTGTGAGTCCTCCACAGGAAGTGGAATGCTACCTAGAGCATCTGGATCAACATTCAGCTGGATAGTCAGGTTCCGCAGCATCCCTTCAAATGCCTGGTTAGATTGAATAATATAGCGCTCAAGACGTCGAATACGTCTTTCTACACCATTAGAGGGAGTCACTAGGCGTGGACGAGGTGGCCTAGCTACACGGGCTCTGGTTGCTAAACGAATCTGAGTGGGGTCGTCCTCTTGCAAATAGCGGTTGATCATGGCCACGTCCACAACTAGAGCTAGCCTGATTGAGACATCTCCAGTGATCTCAACCCTAGCTACCCTACATAACTGCATGATAAGACTAGGGTACCATAACCGAGATCGCCGGGTCCTACTCTAGGCTAGAGTTTTGATGTTACGGGAAATCAATAAACTCACATCCACTGATTTTCCAATAATAATAGCAAAAATTAGTAATGCCCGGTCTCTTGTCACCTCCTGATGGTGAAAGTTGGGGAAAAATCCAGCTTCAGAAAAAGTGCACCAAGCTTTGGAATTAAAAGCAAGTCAAACTTCTTCAAGTATTTGGGATAGTTCTGGGCATCAAGTTCCTAGTGTGCACCCAGCCGGTATAGAGTTCGCAAAACTAAATCAGGGTTTAATGCCTCATTCTTCAGCTTCGTGTACTCGCAATCGCCCACTGCCTCTGGTGTCTCAAGAAAACAATTGAGAGTTTGTGAATAAAAAAGAATATGATGGCCCCGGATGTATGACTCATATTTATTACGATCATCACCTTCTTCCCAGTACGCATTTGCATAGAATTTGCGGACTATAGAGGCTGAAGCATCGACCAGAAACTTGCAAAGCTTTGACCAATTCCTCCTTAGGATTTGATTAAAAATCTCATCGCAGTCATCGTTCTTCAAAAGGATACCTCGTTCCTGCACAAATCCCCAATTACAGAGGATATTGGTGAGGCATTTTTCATTCTCCTTAGAGAGAAAGAGGTCAGCATTGAACAACGCCTGTTGGCGTGAGCTCTTAGGTTATAAAGCACGTTTGCGCTTGAGGTGGAGCTTAGGTGCCATGAATCTACACATGAAACATAAATAGTCTGAGTGTATAATCCAGAGTTTCAGAATCAATCAAAATATGCAAATCAAATCAGGACATGCATAGGATAGCATTTCATTAAAGGTGCATCAATTCCGAACATGCAAAAAATTTTGCGTGCATCAATGTGGATAGTCATGCAACTGCTTTCACACAATGCAGATATGCATATTTCAAATCTCATGTACCCATTCAGTCATCAAGAGCCACATTACTTCCCATCCTCTAAACAAAATCAAAACATAACTATGAACCCAGAGAATGCTGTTCAAATCCCATTAACTTATTTAGTCAGCAAACCCCAAACAGAAAGCATAATATATAGAGAATCTCCCCAAAATACGTAACACTTAACCCACCATATGTCCAATTAGAAAAAGCTAGAAAATTTAGGCACCCATGGTAGGAAAAATGAAGCATTAAGAAAGAAAATAAAATAATAAAAACATAAAAAAAAATAAAAAAACATAGCTAGAGTGAGGAAGAAAAATGTGTGATGAAGGGAGAGAGTGAGAGGGGGAGAAGGTGAGTGTGGGTCTTGGAAGAGTGATTTAGTGAAAGAATGATTTGAAAAATTGAGAGGGGAAAATAGGTGTGTGGGTTCAGAATAGAGAAAGAGAGGAAAAAAGACTGATATGGTTTTAGCGTGAAGAGTGTGTGAGAAAATGAGAGGGGAAGAGATTGAGGGTTCTGCATTTTTTTTTACACTAAATGCCTAGGCGCTTCGTATACAGCGTCTAGATGCTATTGTGGTAGAGAAGAACTTACCTTGAGATGCTTGGGCGCCTAGACGCTTCAGATTAAGCGCCTAGGTACTATAAGCATGCTGATACTACTGAAACTCTGCCTCTTTTCTGTAACACATACATAAAGCTCTCCTTTTTCCTAATTTTCAATTTCAAACAATCCAACACACAGAAAATACAAAAAGACACAAGAAAAAGAAAATATAAAAAAATGAAAGAAAAACAAAACTGAGTTTGGGTTACCTCCCAAGAGTGCTTGTTTAACGTCATGAGCCTGACATTGTCTATTATTATTATGGTGGCTTGAAGCAAGAGAAGTAAGATGACACATTTCTTTTGTCAGAACTTTGCCTCTATACTCTGTCACTGAACTTGGAATCCCCATAGGCATTTGAAACTTGACTTGAACTTTGTTGTTCTGAATATACCTTAGCATATGAAATCTAATCAGGCCATAGAGGTCTCAATTTTTCAACAGATAAGTGATTAGCTTTCAGTGAACCATGGATAAGGGGAGGACCTTTCTCTATACCAGCAATCTCAGAGAAAGGAGGACCTTTCTCCTTTTCATCAATAATTTTGGAAGTGGAAGAGTCAACAATATTGGATGAAGAAAAGTTCTTACCATCCAACCCCTTTTGAGATTTACTTTGAATGCAATTAACAAGGGCATAAAGATCTGATGTTGGGGAAGACTTATTAAAAGCATTTATAGTCATTTGATCTCCATCCACCCTCAAAATAAGCTCTCCTCGAGGTACATCGATCAACGCTCCTGATGTTGCTAGGAATGGTCTCCCAAGAATAAGCGGGATATCAGCATCCTCTTCTATATCCAAAACCATAAAGTCAACCAGGAAAATAAATTTGTCAACTTTTACTAGCAAATCTTCCACAATACCATATAGATGTTTTATTGATCGATCTGCTAGTTGAAGAGAAACCATTGTAGGCTTAACTTTATCAATTCCCAGCTTGTATAAGATAGACAATGACATCAAATTAATACTAACTCCTAAGTCACATAAAGCCTTATCAATGCTCAACTTCCTAATGGTACAAGGGATATTAAAACTTCCAGGATCCCTTAACTCAGGTGGTAGCTTCCTCTGGATAATGGCACTGTACTCCTCAGTAAGTGCTACAGTTTTATCTTCTTCCAACTTCCTCTTCTTAGATTGTAAGTCATTCATGAACTTTGCATAAGAAGGCATTTATTCAAGTGCTTCAGCAAAAGGGATGTTAATCTGTAACCTTTTAAAGACATCTAAGAACTTGGAGAATTGTCTTTCTTATATCTCCTTTGCAAATCTTTAAGGATATGGAAGTTTAGCATAGGGTGAAGGATCAACTATTTTCTTCAGCTCTGTGAACACCTAATTTTGTCCGGAGCATTTTGTAAAAAAATAAAAAAAAAATAAAAAAAAGAAGGAAAAAAAACTCAGCTTTCACCTATTGACCATTATCCGACCCATGACCCATTAACCTATGATCTAACTCATTAACCCATGACCCATTATCCTAATCCCTAAGCACTTATCCTAACCATCCTAAACCAACCAACACTTATCCTAAACCAACCCCAACACTCATCTTAAACAAAACCTGACTTATCCTAAATCAACCACAACTTATCATCCTAAACAAATTCCAATCACACCATAACTCAAACTCTTCAACCTAATCCCCTCCTATATAAACACATAATGTACACACAGAAAAGAGGACTCAGAACCTGACTTGCTTTCAGCCTTGAGACTTTACACATACACACTTCTGCCTAGAGCAGTCCTAGCCCTTAATTTTTTTTCACGTAGCATTCCTCACAACTATCTCTGCCAAAAGCCCCTCACTTCACTACCTTCATACAAAAAAAACATATACCCTCTGCCACCCACGACCCCCACCATTTTCTTCACCTCAACGTGACTCCACCAAAGATTACCCTCCATAACCACCACAATCAAGCCTTCATCTTCACCTTATAACTACAAACACCATCCCGCCAAATAAACAACCGTGATCAACCACCCAAACCACAACCACCATTACCACCCTTCACCCTTTCGTGCCCAACCAAGCCACCATAGTCATTACCACCATCAAACCGTGAAAGCAAATAGAGCAGCCACACACTCATCTCTGTTCTGTGCCCTTCACCGCCATAGCCACATTTCACCACCACGACCCAGTTCTTCCCAAGGCGCCATCGCTACCTCTCTGCCATAACGTCACCATCGCGCCTCAAACTGTCTTCCACCATTAATCTACGCCGCAACTCCGTCCAACACCCAAGCCACCGTAACCCCTTCCATTTGCGCCTCCACCACGACCAAATCTCAGATCCGGCCAAGTACCAAATTGTCGCGACCCACGCCAAATCCAGCTAAGCACTGAATCATAGACCACCGCGCGTCACCGCTCGAAGCCCAGCACCACCGCACTACCCTACCGTTCGTACTAGACCCGTGCACCGCCCAACCGTTGGATTTTACCTTCTTCACCTACAACCATTTCAAAACCTCCTTTTTTTCTTTTGACCCCTTTATTTCGTAAGCTGTTGACTTTTTTTTTGCTTTGTTCTTTCATTTTTTTCATTTTTTTGTTTTGTTTTGTTTTGCTTTTTTTGTTTAGAAATGGGCTTGGATTAAAGACTCATTGGCTGCAAACCAACATAATAAAAAAATGAAAAAAAGGAAAATTAATAATGAAGAAAAAAGGATTAAAAAATTGAACCTTTTTTCAAAAAATAAATAAATAAATAAATAAACGGGGTTTATTTAAGTTGTGACAGCTCGTTAACCCTTGTGATCATCTGAGTTACGATAACTTGATAATTTAATAAGTGACGTCTCTAGCGTGACGCGAGCTTCACCTATTCAATCCTTAATTTAATTAATAGAGTCACAATGACTCGTTAATTCAAATCTCTAAAAAATATAATTAAATTATTATTTTTAAATAAAATCAACCAATTTTTTTCCTAGATAATTTTTAAACAAATTTTGTTTTAACAAATTTGATAATCAGTGGGTGACGTCTCTAGCGTGACGCGAGCTTCACCCATTCAAACTTTGATTTGATTAACAGAGTCGCGACGACCTGTTAATTCAAATTTTTATAAAATAAAAATTATAATTATAAATTTTAATTAAAATCAACCAACCCATAATTATTTTTTAAAGAACTACGTGACTTTGAGTTCCTCATTGCACCACGAGATACGTAGGAGCGGCACTCCAATTCCATCAAGCCAAAAATTAAATTTTCATAATTTTTTTATTTATTTCATTTTTTTTACAAAAAGGGTAAAATAAATATTTTCAAGGATTATTAAAAATTTACATAATTAACTTAAGGTACCGTCTGAGGACGAGTGTGTTAGGGGTGCTGTGGGATTAATTTTCCACCCTTCCCTAAACATAACTGACTCTCAAATTCAATCTGATTTCAAAAACTATTTTTCTTAGGTTTTCCAATTTTTCCTAATAAAAATAAAATTAGTGGCGACTCCTAATTAATTTTAAGTTGCTATTCCGTCACGATAACGGTCGCGACAGATGGCGACTCCACTGGAGATACTTGAAAATCAAGCCTATACAAGTTGGTTATGCAAATATTGTGATCTTTATGTGTTTATTTTACCCTTTTTTTAGTTAATTATTTTATTATCTAAACTTTAGGGTAGAAAACTTTTGGAGTTTGTTTGTTACTTTGTTTTGCATGATATGGGTAGTTTTTAGGATTGTAAATGTTTGTATGCTCCCTACACCCACTGCACCTATACGTTTATCACACACACCTGAGTGGGGCCCTATACCCGGGTCTGAGTGAAGTTTAAGTTAGGTAGAGGTTGCGTAATGGTAGTTATTTTAGATGTACATCCTGTTTGGTTATCGCGAAAACCTCATCTAGAGTGTGCCTTTTTCATGAATGTGTCACACCTAGTGGTTTATCCATTATTTCGTGGTCAACATTCTGAAATAGGACTTGGCTCTAGAAACCTTTAGAACAGAAGAGCCACCCAATGAAAGTTCTCACAAAGCAGAAGGACTCTTAGATCTTTAGGATAGAAAATCCTAAGTTTAAGGCAATCTCATTAGGACACAAAGGGAGCGTACTTCTTCTTTCCTTATGCCATCCATTCTTGCATTAAAAAATAAAACTTAAAAAATACATTTTCTTACATTTTCATGGCATTCCTAGCATTCTTAAAAAAAATCATCTTGCATTTTCATGTCATTCTTAGCATTTTTTTTAAATATCTTGCATTTTCATGGCATTCCGAACATTCTTCAAAAGAAAAAAAAAAACATCATCTTGCATTTTCATGGCATCTTTAGCATTCTAAAAAAATAAAATAAATAAATCATGCATTTAAAAAATGTTTTCATTTCATCTTATGCATGACATTAATCTCATTCATTTCATCTCATTCCTTGTATGATGTTACCGTGTTCAGCAACCATTACGCAACCAAGGAAAGAAGACATCAATCAAACCCATGTTCACAATACAAGGGCTCGAACAAATTTGCTTGCAGCGATGGCAGCTAAAAACGAAGGCAGAAACCTAAGTTTGGAAGTGGATGAAGTGAAAGGAAGGATGAATGAGGTGACAGAGTCTCAAAGAAGAATGGAGGAAATGTTATTAGCTATGAGGGAGACCCTCACCTTGATGGGGGCAGCTGGAAGTACAGGAGTAACTGGGGCACATTCATACCCATTGAATATCACTTCCATGAGGACAAATCCAAGGGTCACTACTGAGATACCTTCTATGGGAGGAACCTCAAACACTGCATCAATAGTGATTCCGATTGGAGAAGGATATCATTCATTAGAAGGTACTCGAAATGAGGTCTATGGTAACATTGAGTTCACGTGGGAACCACCCCATATGTTCATTCCGATGCCAATTGGATTTCCTGCTGGTATTGGGTACGCAACTGTTTAGAATATTAAGATGAAAAAAGAGTGGATGGAAAAGATGGAGGGGCAAATCAAGGCGATCAAGGGTCCTAGCACCTACGGTCCCCTTAGGATAAAAGAATTGTGCCCTACTACTAACATCATCATCTCCAAGGATTTTAAAATCCCAGAATTTGTCAAGTATGATGGGAGCACCAACCTCTTTTTCCATCTAAAAACTTACATTACCAAAATGTCCACTTGGTCAAAGGACTGGAAGTTCTTTGTCAGCTTCTTGCATGAAAGTTTGACTGGGTCTGCTTTGGAGTGGTGTACCCAACAGGACCTTTCGAAAATCTCTTCTTGGGATGACTGGGAGAATTTATTTATGGGACAATATCGGTTTAATCTGGATACAGCCCCAACCCGGGAGCAGTTGGGAACACTACAGAAGAAAAGTGTGGAAACCTTCAAGTAATATGCCCAGAGATGGAGAACTCTGGAAGCACAGGTGCAACCACCATTGACGTTGACAAAAATATGTTCATATTTTTTAGGGACTCTGAGAGCTCCTTATATTGAGACAATGGCAGGTGCTGCTTACCAAGACTTTGCTGAATTAATTACTGCCGGAGAAAAGATTGAAATTCTGGTAAAGGCTGGCAAATTGCCAATTGGCAATAATGAATGTAATTTCAAGAAGCGGTTTCCCACTAAGAAAAATGAGCCAGAAGAGAGCTATCTTCAAAACTAACAACCTTTACAACCCCGATATTCGCCATCCTACCCTGCCTATCAAGCACCCCTATATAACCCAAACAACTACCCATCTGCACCGTCCCATCTACCTAGCCTAACCGCCCCTCCCACGAATGCACCTCAAACCCAGCCACTCCAAATCAACAATGTTCCTATACCTCAACTATACGCACCAGCTCGCCCAACCTATACCCAATATCCACCTGCAGCTTCACAAAATTTCCCAAATCACCCACAGCCTCGACCAAACTTCCAAAATCAAGGTCGTTTTCATCCCTAAGGCCTACCTCCTTTCCCAAGATTGTCCATTTCGAATGCAGATTTATTCCAAAGGCTCTATGATGCCCATTTAATTCAGGGAGTCCTGTGCACCCCCTGGAGTCACCATTCCCGAGTTGGCATAACCCAAATTTGACTTGTAAATTTCGCATGGATGTTTATGGGCATTCTATTGAAGACTGTGAAGCTTTTAAGACAGCAGTGAGGAAGTTAATTGCTTATGGGAAGCTTGATATCCAAGAGGAGGCTGGACCCGATATTGTCAACAACTCAATTTCTAATCATGGTGGAAGGAATGGGGTAAATGCTTAGAATAGTTGATCAAGGAAACCTCAGAAAGTTTAACTTAGTGGTGGTTCATAAACAATACCTTAGAGTCCTCTAACACTAGGGAATTTCTAAGCGACTGGTATTCTGATTTGTTTATCAAGTAGTTACTGTGAAATGATGGTTTAATTGTATCAACCCTATGCTTGTTCGATCAATAAAATCATTTGGGTTTTGAACTTATGATAACTTTCTTGAAGTATTAGTGTAATGAATGTGCATGGATATCTTATTTCCTTCCATTTTCATCACATTGTCTTTCTTGACATTTATTCGCTTTCATTTCTTCGAAGTGTTTTCCTTGTATTTGGATCTCATTGAACGCCAATTCTTGGCAATTCTTAGTTTAGTATATGTTAGTAAGGTCCGCGTCTGCAAGTGCCTTTTGCAACAACAAAAAAATGAAAAAATGAAAAAAAAAGCAAAGAAGTAATCACTTGGTGTGCACTATCTTTTTGTCTCAAAATTAAAGTTTTGAAAATAAACAATCATGATTTGAAAATGAAGACTGGCCATTTTTCTCTATCTTTTACAAAATTTCATCATTTTTATCCCTCGTTACCCCTTTTAAGCTTGAAAATTTCTTCAATAAACCTTGGATAAGGATCACCCCTACACTAGGGGATAGTACAAAACAAAGGTTGATTGTCATGGTGACTATTTTGAGGCATAATGGAAGAGGAAGAAAAGGAGAAAGAGGTAAGGAGTAAAAAAAAGGATACAAAAAATAAAAAAAAAAAAAAAAAAAAAAGAGAAAAAGAGAAAAGTGAAATGAAATGGGTCATGACAAAGGGGAATAAAAGAAAATGAAATGAAATAGGGAAGAAATGGAGAACAATAATAGAAAAGTGTATTTGAAAGTGTAAAAGCAGTTGACAAAGTTCAATTTTGAAAGTGCAATGATCTTTAGTCCCATTCAACCCTTAAACACTTGTTTGAGCCTTATATCTTTTCTTTTATAAACCCTAGCCTTGGCCACGTTACAAGCCTCAAAAAGTCCATTCTGATCAATAAAGGGTTGTTGTCATTTCGTTAACTTTAATTTTGAGACAAAGGTTACACTCATCTAAGTATCTAGTTCATTGCTCTTAAAAAAAAGGAAAAGAGAAAAAAAAAAAGACTTTCACCAGGGCAAGTTTCTACCATGTTCGAGCTGGCCCTACACTGGGGCATTCTTTTCCCTAGTTCAATTTAACTTACACTGGGGCAAATCTTTTGGTCACCAGGGCGAGTTCTTGTTCTATTCAATTCAGTCCTAAACTGGGGCAAATTTCTTTTTGGTTCAATTTGGGCCTTACATTAGGACAAGTGTCTACCTTGCTCAATTTGACTCTAAACTGGGGTAATTTTTCTTTTTCTTGATTCAATTTGACTTACACTGGGGTAAATTTTTGGGTCACTAGGACGAGTGTTAGCCTTATTCTATTTAATCTTAAACTGGGGAAAATTTCTCTTTGGTTCAATTTGACTTGATGTAGATGTTCAGTAGAAAAAAATCCTTGGTCATAATGTCTAGTGAGCAACTAAAGATCATTTTCATGAGGATCAAACCAATCCATATCAAGACAACTCTTCTTTGAATCCCATAACAACGTTTGTGTCTTATTCCATTTGTACCCTTTTGTGTTGTCAATCTTCCAAGGCCAATCTGAAAGTTGTTCACTTAGTCAATTCCTATTATGTTGTACTTTTGAATCCATGTCTATCTGTTACGTAATGCTTCTGGTAAGGTGAACATGAGTACAACATTATGATTTGACCATCTAATGGCAATCCCTTGATGAACAATTCAGACTGAAAAGAATTTAGAAGTTCCAATTAAAAAGGAAAATAGCATCCCATTGGATAATCCAGAAACAATAGGTACTTAAGCAAAAAGGGAAAAGAGCTCGTTAGATTGAAAACCCGAAAGGGCGGTTTAAGAAAAAGTTAGGGCAAATAAATTGGCATGACTCAAACTAAAGCAAATTTTTGGCAACTTTATTTACGTTTGATTGGCCATACTGGGGCAAAATTTCTGAAGAATTAAGGGGGAGATATGTTAAAGGAAATAATAACAGAGACAATAATTGAGTAATCAAGCAGTTACAGAGAATCAATTAGATGAGGGACAAAGTTAAATACTGGAATAAAATTTTTTTTCTCAAGGACTCAGCTAAGCGAGGGTTCATGGCAAGGGATGATCATCTCATTAGGAGAGTTGAGAGTGGCAAACAAGGAAAGAGAAGGAAGAAGAAAAAGGAAAGAAATGATGAAGACCGAAGTTATCAGGTCTAACGAGCTAAAGCACATGAACGAGGGGTTTGATTAGTCAAAACTTTCCAAAGTCGTCCGTGGTTCAAATGATTTTTTTTAATAAAATTTAACAAAAAAGAGAAAAAAAGAGAAGGAAAAAGAAGAAAAGAAAAAAAAAAAGAAAAAGAAAAAAAAAAAAAGAAAAAAAAAAAAAAAAAAAAAAAAAAAAAAAAGAGAGAGAAAAAATAAAAGGGAAAAGGAGAGAAAAAATAATAAAAGAAAAAGAATATCTTTTTGGGTCAAGATGCTCATTGCCTTTAAAATTTGTCTTTCGGGCCACATTTGCCCATTGTCTTTTAGATTCCGGGACTCAGTTGCCCATTGCTTTTTAAATTCTGGGACTTAATTGTCCATTGTCTTTTAAATTTCGGGACTCAGTTGCCTATTGTCTTTTAAATTCAGGGACTCAGTTGCCCATTGTCTTTTAAATTTCGGGACTCAGTTGCCCATTGTCTTTTAAATTTCGGGATTCAGTTGCCCATTGTCATTTAAATTCTGGGACTCAGTTGCCCATTGTCTTTTAAATTTCGGGACTCAGTTGTCCATTGTCATTTAAATTTCAGGACGCAGTTACCCATTGTCTTTTAATTCTTTTGATCACATTAGTACCATGCATTTTAAATTCCTGTCATTTTTTTTGTGTTAGCACATCAGCTCCATGCATTTTAATTTCTTGGCATTTATTTTTGAGCGCATCGGCTCTTGTCTTTTACTTTTGAGTGCATCGGCTCCTGTCGTTACTGTTGTGTGCATCGGCTCCCTGTCTTTTACTTTTGAGTGCATCGGTTCTTGTCTTTTACTTTCTGAGTGCATTGACTCCAGTCTTTTATGTTTGAGCGCATCGGCTCCCTGTCTTTTAAGTTTCTGTCATTGAGCGTATCGCTCTTTGCATTGTTTTATTTTTGGTACTCCTGAACAAAATTCGAGTTCATGTCTTTACTCATTCCTTACCATGATAAAATGAAAAACTACGGTTATTCTTTTTATCTAGAAAGAAACAAGTAAAGAGGGGTAACCGTGAACACCTAATTTTGTCCATGGCATTTTATAAAAAAAGAAAAAAGAAGGAAAAAAAACTCAGCTTTCACCTATTGATCCATTAATCTATGATCTAACTCATTAACCCATGACCCATTATCCTAATCCCTAAGTACTTATCTTAACTATCCTAAACCAACCAACACTTATCCTAAACTAATCCCCAACACTCATCTTAAACAAAATCTGACTTATCCTAAATTAACCACAACTTATCATCCTAAACAAATTCCAATCACACCATAACTCAAACTCTTCAACCTAATCCCCTCCTATATAAACACATAATGTACACACAGAAAAGAGGACTCAGAACCTGACTTGCTTTCAGCCTTGAGACTTTACGCATACACACTTCTGCCTAGTGCAGTCTTAGCCCTTAATTTTTTTTTCACGTAGCCTTCCTCATAACTATCTCTGCCAAAAGCCCCTCACTTCACTACCTTCATACAAAAAAAACATATACCCTCTGCCACCCACGACCCCCACCATTTTCTTCACCTCAACGTGACTCCACCAGCATTACCCTCCATAACCACCACTATCAAGCCTTCATCTTCACCTTATAACTACAAACACCATCCCCGCCAAATAAACAACTTTGATCAACCACCCAAACCACAACCACCATTACCACCCTTCACCTTTTCATGCCCAACCAAGCCACCATAGTCATTACCACCATCAAATCGTGAAAGCAAATAGAGCAGCCACATATTCGTCTCTGTTCTGCGCCCTTCACCGCCATAGCCGCGTCTTACCACCATGACCCAGTTCTTCCCAAGGCGCCATCGCTACCTCTCTGCC
Organism: Ormosia semicastrata; assembly: GCA_029884595.1. NCBI lineage: Eukaryota > Viridiplantae > Streptophyta > Magnoliopsida > Fabales > Fabaceae > Ormosia > Ormosia semicastrata. Next base: position 109,915,940 of record JAQQTO010000063.1, read on the forward strand.
ATAACATCACCATCGCGCCTCAAACCATCTTCCACCATTAATCTGCGCCGCAGCTCTGTCCAACACCCAAGCCACCGTAACCCCCTCCGTTTGTGCCTCCACCACGACCAAATCTCAAATCCGGCCAAGTACCAAACCGCCGCGACCCACACCAAATCCAGCTAAGCACTGAATCATAGACCACCGCACGTCGTCGCTCGAAGCCCAATGCCACCGCACCGCCCCACTTTTTATATTAGACCCGTGCGCCGCCCAACCACTGGATTTTACCTTCTTCACCTGCAACCATTTCAAAACCTCCTTTTTTTCTTTTGACCCCCTTATTTCGTAAGCTGTTGACTGTTTTTTTTTTTGTTTTGCTCTTTCATTTTTTTTATTTTTTTGTTTTGTTTTATTTTGATTTTTTTTTTTTAGAAATGGGCTTGGATTAAAGACTCATTAGCTGTAAATAACATAATAAAAAAATGAAAAAAAGGAAAATTAATAATGAAGAAAAAAGGATTAAAATTTGAACTTTTTTTTAAAATAAATAAATAAACAGGATTTATCTGAGTTGTGACAGCTCGTTAACCCTTGTGATCATCTGAGTTACAATAACTTGATGATTCAATAGGTGACGTCTCTAGCGTGACGCGAGTTTCACCTATTCAATCCTTAATTTGATTAACAGAGTCGCGACGACTCGTTAATTCAAATCTCTAAAAAATATAATTAAATTATTTTTTTAAATAAAATCAACCAATTTTTTTCCTAGATAATTTTTAAACAAACTTTTTTTAACAAATTTGATAATTAGTGGGTGACGTCTCTAGCGTGACGCGAGCTTCACCTATTCAAACTTTGATTTGATTAACAGAGTCACGATGACCTGTTAATTCAAATTTTTATAAAATAAAAATTTTAATTGTAAATTTTAATTAAAATAAACCAACCTATAATTATTTTTTAAAGAACTACGTGACTTTGAGTTCCTCATTGCACCAGGAGATACGTAGGAGCGGGACTCCAATTCCATCAAGTCAAAAAATTAAACTTTCATAATTTATTAGTTTATTTTGTTTTTTTTACAAAATGGGTAAAACAAATATTTTTAAGGATTATTAAAAATTTACATAATTAACTTAAGGTACCGTCTGAGGATGAGTGTGTTAGGGGTGCTGTGAGATTAATTTTCCATCATTCCCTACACATAACTGACTCCCGAATTCAATCTGGTTTCAAAGACTATTTTTCTTAGGTTTTTCAATTTTTCCTAATAAAAATAAAATTGGTGGCGACTCCTAATTAATTATAAGTTGCTATTCCGTCGCGATAACGGTCGCGACAAGCTCCAAGTCTTTCTTTTTTTTCTACACTCTCGGTTGTTCCTCCTTAATTTCAACCTCTTTACTATCACCCTGAGACAAAACCTCTTCACTTGGAACCTCAATATTTTCACTTTGATTTTCTGCAAAGCCAGATGCTTTATTCTTGTCTTCTTCTAACATCTTACCACTTCTCAAAGTGATTACATGACATTGCTCCCTTAGATTTACCACAATATCACTGGGCAAACTGCCTCGAAGTCTTTTGAAATCTATTTTGCAAGCAGGCCCACTTGAGTTTCTAGATTACGGATTGACGCATCTTGATTCTAAACACACCTCTTGTCTTAACCATGAAATCAGTAGTCTTTTGGATAAAAGAGGAGGTTTAAGAAGCTAGTTTCTCCAAAGCTATTTCCCAAGAAGTCTTTTTCTCAATAGGTGGAGGTTGAGATGAAGAACCTTGATGTAAATAGTGTTGAGGAGGAATTTGGTATGAAAATTGTTGTCTTTATGGAACTTGGTTGCCTTGATTACCTTGGTTACTTCATGAAAAGTTCGGGTGATTTCTCCACCCCGGATTATAAGTGTTGGAGTAGGGGTTGTTTTGTTGCCTTGGAGGGTTGTTCATGAAGTTAACTTGCTCTTGAGATTGAGATCCAAACATGTTACCCAGACAATCTACACTCTCATGTTCTCCTCTACAAAAATCACACGACAAAGGAGCATTACTTACTGTATTCACCTTAAGAGTGTTAACCTTCTTTGTGAGATTCTCAAGTTGTTGAGTCAAAATCTTGTTCTGAGCCAATAGTTCATTTATTGAATCCATCTCCAAGTATCCTTTCTTCACCACTGCTCTTTCCCCATAATTTTGGTAATCATTGTTGACCATCATTTCAAATAAGTCCCAAGCTTCTTCCGGAGTTTTATAGTTCAAGGCCCCGCCTGCTGCAGCATCAACCATTGCTCTAGTTTGAGATAGCATGCCATTATAGAAGCTTTGCACCTGGATCCAGAAGTCAAAATAGTGGTGTTGGCATTTCCTCAATATTTCATTGTATCTCTCCCACGCCTCACTGAGAGACTCCCCATCATGCTGCCTCAATGATGTGATCTCACTTCGCAACTTTGTAGCCTTGGATAGAGGGAAATACCTTGTCAAAAATTTTTGAACCAAAATTACCCAAGTAGTTATGCTTCCTCTTCCCAATGAGTCCAACCAGCTCTTAGCATTGTCCCTCATAAAGAAAGGAAACAATCTCAGACGAATGGCATCTTCACTACTCCATTCAACTTCACAGTATCATAAATTTGAAGGAACCCTTGTATGTATGCATGTGGGTCCTCATTATCGAATCCCCCAAACTGAATGTTTTGAATCAAATGGAGTAGAGCCGACTTCAACTCAAAATTTTTTACTTGAACTGGAGGTCTTGCTATGCTCACCCCATACCCATCCATGTTAGGAATAGAGTAATCCATGAGAGTCCTAGCAGGTTGATGTGGTGGTGGAGGATCTACATTTTCTCCATTGTTTTCTCCATTAAGGGATCTATTTTCTCCATTGTCCACCATGTCTTTAACAACTATTTGAGTGCTATCCAAATTCCTTCTTTGTTCTCTTAATTGTTTTCTCAAAGCTTTTTCAGTCCTTCTTATTTCTTGGTCAAAAAGAAGTTGATCCGGATGAACTTTACCTCACATACAATGAAGACAATGTGTCAGAACAAAAAAAACTAAATAAAATGCAAAAATTTAGATAAAAAATTCTAAACATACTAGAATAAGTAAAATAAAGAAAACTAAACACAACAATGAATAAATAAAAGAAAAGACAAATGTTTAAACTAGTAGCTGCCTTTGATATTACCGATATTAGTAAAATCGATCCCCGACAATGGCGCCAAAAACTTGATGAGACCATGGCAAGTGTACCGGATCGTCAAGTAATAAAAACAGTGAGAAAATCGGATATCGTTCTCAAGGATCAATAACTAATTACCAATTCACGAACTTAGCTACTATTCAAATGGAACTTTGGTTCAAAGGGAGCTCAATTGTAAACAACTAAGCATGTAAGAGATTAAAAAAAATAAAGATTTTTTTTAGTATTTTAGCTTTGACAAATTAACAAACACTTAGAACACAAAAGAGATAGGAATTCAAAGATAAGAAAGAGTTGAGATCAAGTTTCATTTGATTTCATTTACTGCATATAAATTTGGGGTTAAAACAAATTTCTACTTCTATTTTGTTATTGGATTCTCCAAAATATCCAAGTCCTAATTCCTTAGGCACAAGAACCTTAAATCCTAGTTAAAATCCATAATTCTTTAGGTGATTCTATAGGGAAAAAAGCATTAAGATTAAGAATCCAACGAGATAACAAGCATTCATTGACTATTCCTAGCACAATGAAGCACAAGGTTCACAAACTCAAACAAAATTTACACATCAAATTTTCATCCAATGCATAAACCTAAAAATCATTCTAAGGATGATCAAACCCTAGAAAGCTTTAAGAATAAAGATTATAAATTCAAAACAGAAGAATTCATTAAGCATAACTAAAACCCAAGTTAAATACAAGCAAAATCCACTCAATCCTAATAAGGGAGAGTTTAGTTAGACATAAAAATAAATGTAGAAACTAAAACAATAGGGAAGAAGATGTAAAACTCCATGGAAGATTGAAGAAAATCTGAGCTCCCACTCTTCTTCTATTCAAGTCCACACCAAAGTTTTCCAAATTAGGTATATTTTTCGTATCCTCCTTCTTTTTCCTCTGACGGCCCAGTCCCCCCTTCAATTAGGTCAGAATTAATGTATTTATAAATTGGTCTGGGCGTCTAGGCACGGTGTCTGGAGTGCCTAGGCGCTGATCATCCAGAACGCAATTTTTTGTTGGAAGTCAGAACGCCTAGGCACTTTGTATAGAGCGCCTGGACGCTGAACGTCCAGAGAGGAATGGTCTGCTATGGATTTGGGTGCCTAGACGCTCCAGATGCAGTGTCTAGGCACTGAGCTTATAGCCAAAATTCTTTGCTTTTGCCTCCAAAAATCAATCTCCTCCATCATTAGATGCTTCCCTACAAAAAAAATACATCAAAATGGTGATGATTCTGCTTCTTTTAGCTCAAGCATTCTCAATTACAAAACTAAACCAAACTTTCCAAGATATTTGAGAAACAAGCATTAAAAAGAGTAAATTTAGGGGAAATAATTCAAGATTTCAAGACATAAAATCACATCTTTTGCGTGCTCATTAGGCATCTACCTAAGGCTCCTAATATAATTAAAGACCAAGTACAACTAAAGTTTCACCCTTTTTCTTTTCCTTTCTTTTCTTTTTGAAATAAAAATACTTCCACACAACGGGAATAAGCATAAAAACCTATGCCCTCAAGCAAATTAGGGCGACTCTCAACGAAAAGTTAGTTCTAAGACTACAAAACCCCTAAAGAACCTTCCGAACAAATGGGGTAAGGATCCATGCACAAGGATTTCATGGACTAAATACCAAGTTACTAATAACCTAATGAAAGGTGAGTGTATACTCACTTAAGAATAGGATGGAGGTAGTTTACTCTTTCGACGTTGTGCCAAAGCATCGTTGACCAGTATTAGACTCATTCAAGACCAGCGCAACATAGGGCTCCCAAAAGGGACAAGTGGCCATAATGCGACTGGATACCTCATATATGGGATACAATTTACCTACTTTGTTTTTCAATGAAGAAGGCTGGATCATGATGCACACATTTTCCTATTCATGTTTTCTGTTTACCAAGGCCAAACCCAAGATGTGTACATACTCTATCTCTTTTTTTAGGAGATATACAAGAATATATATACATATTGCTGTGATTGTGGCTCACATCTTCCTCTAGTTTTAAGTCCAGTAATGGCTTAAACGCCTTCTATGAGTTGAGGATAAGCTTCCCATCTAATTTTCTTATAAATTAGCAAACAGTGTCTATTTGAGTCAAATTCCTAAGACTGTAACGTTTTTGCTCGTCCCTGAAGAGATTCTATAAATTAAGAAGTTCACGATGCACAACTCCACAAGAATACATCTCAAGAGTTAATAAGATATCATCTAATGACTCCTTACTTAGTCCATTCTTAATAAAGTATATTTTATCTTCTCGATTTACAAAAACCATTCCCAAAGAACGACATCGCGTGTTACAATTTCATCGCGCGCATTTTGTAACAAACTTGCATTCTTTTGGCTCTTCTCATTTTAGAATACGAACTTTTACCGAGACCCGGCATGTATGAGACAAATGAATTTGAAGATTCACTAGCTAAACGAACTTTTACTTCGATTATCCAACGTATATCTTTTGGGATGCCTTTGTGCATTAACAGTCTTAGTCTTTCACACCTAACTTTGTAAATTTTTATTAGAGCATTTTGAGAAAGAGATGGAAAATGTTTTCTTAACTTCAAGAGAATGACATCCATTTTAAAGGAGAAGGAATCAGTTATTATGGGAAACTAAAAAATAAACTGACTTGAAAGTCACAGAGTACCGTTATCTGCCACTTAACAGGGGGTCACAAAGAACTGCAAAAAGAAAACAACAAAATTAAAATAAATTCTACTTATAACATGGATTAGAAAGGGAGATGAATTCTACCTCAACAACTTGGTTCTCTAGAAATGGTTTGAGTCTTAGTCCATTGACCTTAAAAATATTACCATTCCTAGGATTCTCAATGTCTATGGCCCCATGAGGATACACATGTTTGACAATAAAAGGTTCAGTCCACCTAGATGTCAATTTTTTAGCGAATAGGTGAAGACGAGAATTATAAAGCAGAAATTTTTGACCAATTTCAAAATATTTTCTCAAAATTGATTTGTCATGAAAAGTTTTTATTCTAGCTTAATAAATTTTTGAGTTTTCATATGTATCATTTCTCAATTCCTCAAGTTCATTTAATTACAATTTACGTAACTTGCAAGCATCATCAAAATTTAAGTTAAAAGCTTTAATGACCCAAAATGCCTTATGCTCCAATTTTACAAGCAAGTGATAAGATTTTTCATAGACTAACTGATAGGGTGACATGTCTAAAGATATGTTGAAAGCAGTACGGTAAGCCCAAAGTGCATCGTTTATTCTTAAAGACCAATCTTTACAATTTGGGTTAATCATTTTTTTCAAAATTTGTTTAATCTCCCTATTTGGTAATTCTATTTGTCAACTTGTCTGAGGATGATAAAGGGTGACAATTTTGTGGGTAATGTCATATTTTTTCATTAAGGATTCAAATGATTTATTACAAAAATGTGTTCCCCCATCACTAATGATAGCTCGAGGGATTCCAAATCGACTCAAAACATTTTCTTTTAAAAATTTAAGAACAGTTTTGTGATCATTGTGTCGACATAGAATTTTCTCAATCTATTTTGAGACATAATCAACTGCAACTAAAATATACACAAATCCAAATGATGATGGAAATGGACCCATAAAATAAACTCCCCAACAATCAAAATTTTCAATGGCAATGATAGGGTTCAGAGGCATCATGTCTCGTTTAGAAATGGAACCCAATTTCTGATAACTTTCACAACTTTTGTAAAAAATATAGTTGTCCTTAAATAAAGTGGGCTAATAAAATTCACACTGCAAGATTTTCATAGTTGTTTTCTTTGAAGAAAAATGACCTCCATATGCTTCAGAATGACAAAATTTAATGACACTACCTACCTCACTATCGAGTACACATCTCTGAAAGATTTGATCAAGACAATATTTAAACAAATATAGGTCATCCCAATAGAAATTTTTCACTTTAATCAATTTTTTTTTCAATCTTGGTGCGTCCATTAAGGCAGCATCTTACTTGTTACAAGAAAATTAACAATTTAGAAAACCAAGGTATGAAATTAATAGAAAATAAAAATTCATCAAGAAAAGAATCATTGATAAGTGTGTTATCAAAAGATGAGCCTGTTGTCAGTCTGGACAAATGATCTGCAATAACATTTTTGGCTCATTTCTTATTTTTTATTGTGATGTTGAATTCTTGAAGCAATAAGATCCATCGTATCAACCTAGGTTTGGCATCCTGTTTAGATATTAAATATCTAACAGCAACATGATTAGTGAAAACAACAGTAGAAGAACCAAATAAATAAGCTTGAAATTTGTCCAATGCAAAAATTACAGCAAGTAGTTCTTTTTTAGTAGTGGTGTAATTCTTTTGTGCACTATTCAAAGTTCGACTTGCATAATAAATTACATGAGACTTACCATCCTTTCTCTATCCTAAAACAGCGCCAACAGCAAAAACATTAGCATCACACATCAACTCAAAAGGCAAAGACCAGTCAAGGGATTGCATGATTGGAGCAGATGTCAAAAGATCGATTAATTTTTCAAAAAATTTTTAACAATCTTGAGTCCAATCAAATGGTGCATCTTTTGTTAGAAGATTACATAATGGTCTAGATATGGCACTAAGGTCCTTAATGAATCTTCTGTAAAATCCTGCATGTTCTAAAAAGGAATGAACTTCTCTGACTATTTTTTGGGAAAGCAAATAAGCAATTAATTGAACTTTAGTCTTATCAACTTTAATTCCCTTAGAAGATATCACATGAGCTAACACTATTCCAAAGGTAACCATGTAATGACATTTTTCCAGTTTAACACAAATCCTTTTTTTTGCATCTTTTAAGAACATTTTCCAAATTATCAAGATAATTTTTAAAAGAATTTTTAAAAACTATCAAGTCATCCATGAAAACTTGTAAATAATTCTCAATTATGTCACTGAAAATACTTAGCATGCATCTTTGGAAAGTTATCGGAGCATTACAAAGACCAAAATACATTATTTTATATGCAAAAGTGCCAAAGGGGCACGTAAAAGTGGTCTTTTCTTGATCCTCTAATGCAATTGGTATTTGATTATATCTTGAATAACCATCAAGAAAACAATAGTAGGGATATTCTGCTACCCTTTCCAGAATTTGATCAAGAAATGACAAGGAAAAATGATCTTTCCTAGTGCCTACATTCAATTTTCTAAAATCAATATACATACACCAGCTGGATGAGACTCGGGTAGGTATTAATTCACCTTTTTCATTTTCAACCACTGTTATTCCAGATTTCTTAGGCACAACTTGTGTAGGGCTTACCCACTTGCTATCAGAGATGGGATAGATAATTTCAACATCAAGTAATTTGAGAACTTCAGCTCTAACTACCCTTTTCATGTGTGAATTTAATCTTCTTTGAGGTTATTGAGATGTTTTAACATTATCCTCTAAATGTATTTTATGTGTACAAATTAATGGATTAATACCTTTTATGTCTTTTAATGTCCATCCAATTGCACTTTTATGCGTTTTAAGTGCGTTTTAAGTACTTCTATTAATATACCTTCTTGTTCTTTGGTAAGGGACAAGGAAATTACCACTGGAAAGCTTTGTTCTTCTCCCAAAAATGTATACTTCAACCCAGCAGGTAATGATTTTAGTTCCAGTATGGGTACTTCTTTATGGGTATCATCATTCACAGGTTTTAGCTCTTCGAATCTCGGCTTCTATCATTTGTATTCTATTGTCTGTGTATAGTCAAGCAAAGAGCATACTTCATAAATATCATCATCTAATTGCATACCTGAATCAAATAAATTAATTAAACAAATTGCTAATGGGTCAAAAGAACTCCTGGTTTGAAGATGATCATCAATAATGGCCTCAATCCCTTTAACTTCCTCCTTTTCATCATAAACTTCTTATGGTTGCTTGCATATGTTGAAAACATTAAGCTCCAGTATCATATTTTCAAATGTTAGCTTCACCACTCCATTTCTGTAATTTATCAAAGCATTAGATGTTGCTAAAAATGGGTGACCTAAAATAACAGGAATTGACTTGCTACTATTATCCATAGATTCAGTTTCCAAGATAATAAAATCCACAGGATATATGAATTTATTAACTTGTACTAACACATCTTTCATTATTCTTTTTGGAATTTTAATTGATCTATCGGTAAGTAGAAGAGTTACCGAAGTTGGTTTTAACTTACCCAGGTTGAGTTGCTGATAAACTGAATATGGAAGGAAATTAACACTAGCACGAAGATCAAGTAAAGCTCGTTCAATTTTATGTTCTCCAATAATGCATGAAACTGTAGAACAACCATGATCTTTATATTTCAACGCATTATTGTTCTAAAGAATGGAGCTTACCCATTCAGCCAAAAATGTATTCTTTTTCATATTTAGTTTCCTTTTAATAGTGCACAAGTCCTTAAAAAATTTAACATAACAAGGAATCTGTTTGATAACATCTAACAGAGGAATATTGACATTCACTTATTTAAAGATTTCAAAAATTTCACTGTTATGATTCACTTTACTCCAATTGTTTAATGCTTGAGGATATGGGGGTGAAGGCGAGGGTTTAGTCTCCTTTTGGCCAGGTGGCTTATCAACTCCTTATTCATCTTTGGGACTTGATTCATCATATTTCTCACAAGGTTCAGGAATTTATTTTTCAACAACCTTTCCACTCCTAAGAGTTATTACTGACTTGACTTGATTTATTTGTTGGCTTTTTGAACTATCCTTATTTAGGCTGTACTGACCTTTGGGATTTGGTTGAGGTTGAGAGAGAAACTTTTCTTTCTCGTGAATGGCGAGTGCAGAAGAAAGTTTAGCAAGAGTGTCTTTTATGTCAATCATGGCTTAAGTGTTTTGGTTATTAATGGGCTCTTGTTTTCCCATAAATGCAAGCAATGTTCCTTCAAGGTTTTGCCTATATGGTGGGATATAGGGTGCACATCCTTGAGAATTTTGAGAGTCCAGTTGCGCCAGAGGAGGTGGTGGTTGCATAAATTGTACCTGATTATTAGTCCTCCAACTGAAGTTCGGGTGATTTCTCCATCCCGGATTATATGAATATGAAAAAGAATAAGTGAATGACTTTTTAAAATTGTTCATTGCATTTACTTGCTCATGCACAACTTCTTTAAAAATAGGAATTTTTGGACATTCATTTGTTAAGTGTCCTAATTCATCACAAATGCTACAAATTTCTTCATTTTGCACAGATTTGATTTCTTTTACTTTTCTTGATTCCATGGCTTCAACTTTTCTAGTCAAACTAGAAAATCTAGCATTTAAATCTTCTTCTTGACTAAGATGATATTTTCTTTTACTAGCATTTGCAAGGTTATATCTAATTAATTTGTCAGAAAGATTAGTACCATGTCAAGATTGAGAATTTTTAGCCAAATGGTCTAAATAGTCTAAAGCTTCTTCAGGTTCTTTATCAAGAAACTCACCATTGCACATTTTTTTCACAAATTGTTTAGTTTTAGGTGTTAACCATTTATAAAAGAAGCTTATAGTGCGCCATTTTTCAAAACTATGATGTGGGCAAGAATTTAACAAATCTTCAAAACGTTCCCAACTTTGAAAATATGCTTCATTTGAATTTTGGAAAAAATTTTGAATTTGTCTTTTCAAAGCATTGGTTTTATGTGTTGGAAAAAATTTCTTTAAAAATTCACCTTGCATTTCTTGTCATGTGTTAATTGATCTTAGTTTCAAAGCATTAAGCCAAGTTTTTGCCTTATCTTTCAAAGAAAAAAGAAACAATTTAAGCTTAACAATCTCTTCAGTGCAAGTTTGATCATTAAAAGTAGTACATACTTCTTCAAATTCTTTTAGATGTAAATATGAGCTTTCAAATTCTAAACCATGAAAATTAGAAAGTAATGAAATCATACCTGACTTAAATCTAAAATTGTTAGCATTGAGTGGAAAGATAAAACATGATGGACTAGAATTTCGAGATGGTTGTAAATATTCACGCATGGTTCACAACAGTTGATTTTCATGTTCATCATACACACTTTCACTTTTAGCTATTGTGTTTAATGTGTGTGATTGTGATTCAAACAAATCAATATATAAAGTACCAGAATTAATTTTAAATAAACAATCAGAATTTGAATTGCGATACTAATTAAGCATAAACAAGTAACTTAAAATAGAAAAGAAAATATACAAGTAGGCGGCATAAACCTGCGTTAAATATTAACAAGGATGTGGTATAAAACAGCCACCAAATAAAAATTAACAAGTAGTAAGTTAGTATGCTGATAAAGTAAAAAGTTAGCTGATAAAATAAAAAGTTAGTAAGCTGATAAAGTAAAAAGTTAGATAGTTAGAAAGTTAATAATTAGGCTAGCAAGTTAGTCAGTTAGAAAGTTAGATTTAAAGTGCAAAAAATAAAATACGGAAAGTAAAATACAAAAAATAAAGTACAAAAAGTAAAATACAGAAAGTAAAGAACATAAAATAAAGTGCATAAAGTAAATTTAAAACATGAAAATCGAAGAGAGGCATAGCCCCACCAGAGCCGGCGAAGGAGGAAAAAGAGAAGAGTCAAAATTGAGATATTATTAAAACATAAAGTAAAAACTAGAGAATTGACAAACCAATTTTATTTTTTGCTCTAGCGAGAGAGAAGAGAAGAAGAAAAATTATTTCATTAATGATTAAAGATTATAGAGGGAGAAAGGGAGAAGAGGGAGTTTCTCTCACCAAGTTAATATGTTAATAAGTACAAAAAAAAATAAAAAAGTAGAAAATATATATATATTTATAGACACACACACACACATATACAAAATATATACAAAATAAATTTGTTCTTCAAATCAAGTCCTCGATAATGGCGCCAAGGCTCCTAAATGAACCAAGATTTTGATCTATGAACCAAGATTCCTAAATGATCAGCCAAGGCTCCCTTTTATAGAGGATGAGGGATAAAAAATGATAAAGGGTTGATTAATGAGTGAGTGGATAAGTGGGTGAATGAGTGGAAAATGCCAAATAGTATTTTGGTGAGTGGAAAATTATAGAAATTCTTGTCTCTGAAATCATTCAATGCTGAACTCATGGCATGTGTCTGACTCTCACCAAATGGTCTTCATGAAAGTTGTAGATCTTGATCTTAACTTTCAGATGCCAAAATTTCAGTCCATTTCAATTCCTACTGCCCGAGATATGCCCTGATTACTACACATTATTCAAGCTCAACTACAACTCCCGTGTTCTGACTTCCAAGCCCAATTAGCTCCACTAGATGTCAGATTTTTCCCTGGAGCTCTTATGAAAGTTGTAGACCTCTATCTTATCTTTCCTACAAGGTAAGATACATGATTCTTAGATATATAGAACTCAAGATATGGTCAAAATATAGAAATAGTGTAAAATCTCAATAATGCTGAAAAAAATCAATTAAGCCCAATTTGAGTCCAAACTTACAAAACATAACCAAGTTCAATCAATTAAGTATATGGAGAGTGTAAATGACTAAAAATTAGGATTTATTAATATATAAAATATGTGATTTTCACCTTTGCACTTCTTTGACCGAGGTTGAACTTCTCATTTCTATGATAGCTTTACATTTCTCAGGGTTTGTTTCTATTCCTCTGTTTATAAGCAAGAAACCCAGGAACTTGCTTGCTTGGACCCTAAATACACACTTTTCTGGGTTTAACGCGTGTTATAAGTTCTCAACTGATCAAAAATTTCTTTAAGGGCAGAGGTGTGATCGCTTGAGGCTACAAATTTTGCCACCATGTCATCTACATAAACTTTAATAATTTTGCCAATTTACTCAGCAAGGATTTTATCCATCAGTCTTTAATATGTCGCTCCTGTATTTTTTAACCCCGAAAGGCATATTTTGTAGCAAAAATTGGCTCTTTCTACTATGAAAGTTGTTTCTCTTCATCCTCAAGGTGCACTAAGATTTGATTATATTCTGAGTAGGCATCCATGAAGCTTTAGGAATTGATATCCTGATGCGTTGTCTACCAAGCTGTCAATACTCAGAAGTAGGTAGGAATCCTTCGGGCATGCTTTGTTTAAATCAGTAAAATCCACATGCATTCTCCATTTTTTGTTTGCTTTCTCCACCATCACAACATTGGAAAACCATGTGGTGTATTTTCCTTCTCGCATGATTCCTGCATTTGAGAGCCATTTCACTTCTGCTTACATTGCTTTCCTTTTTTTCTTCCTCGAGCCTTCTTTTCTTTTGTGCGATCGATTTTACCTTCGGGTCTAGTGCCAATTTGTGACACATGAAACTCTAATCAATCCTCGGCATGTCGATTGAACTCCACACAAAAAGGTCAGCATTTTCCTTCAATAACCTTGCCAACCTATCTAACTAATCCAATAAGAGACTTGCCCTAATCTTTAATGTTTAGGTCAAGTTCATGCCGATCATTATAGGTACTAACTTTTTTTCTAGTGGAGGCCTTGACTCCTTGAACTCTTGTCTCAAATCAAGCTCGATCATGCAAACTCTGCTCTTTTTACCAACATTTTGCATAAGTCTTTGTGTTGGGATTTTGGCCTCAAAGCGTCGTGATAACATTGATGTGCCTACACTTGGTCTGCATGAATTACTCCTACATTCTCTTCATCGATCAAAAACTTCATTGTCAAGTGAGTGGTGGACATGACTGTTCCCAACTTGTTTAGCAATGGGTGCCCCAAGATTGCAATGTATGGGGCTTGGCAACAAATGACCATAAATTTAATATTGATTCCTTTTTCCTGCAAAAGTTGTTCACAGCTCAATGTAGCCTTTAACCTCCACATGCTCTCCCGATAATCCATAAAAGTTACCATCAAATGGTTTCAAGTCAGATTTTGGGATTCCTAATCTCTTGAAAGCATCTTCGTATAAAATATTTGTCAAGCTTCCTTGATCAACCAATACTCGCCTTACATCAAAGTTTGTTAGGGTGACAGTGATAACCATCGTGTTATCTTGATTTTAGTCTACTCCTTGAAAATCTTCCTCTGTAAAGATTAGTGGTGACACTTTCTTATTAGTTGTTGGTTAGAGTTAGTGCTCAACCACCATTATGGTCTTTATTGCCCTTAGATGCCTTTTTCTTGCATTGGCCGACTCTCCTCCAGCTACAAATCCTCCCAAAATTATGTGGATGACCCCTTTTATTCCACTTTGGTCAGTGGGTTGATTGTTGCCTTCCCGTTAATTTCCTTATTCTCATCTTTGTTCCCTAGTTCCTATTTTGCCATCTTTCATTGCTTCGTTCTCTTCTTCTGCCAAGTTGCCTGTCCAACAAACCCCTTCGTGCAAGATCTTCCATCACATATCTCAAGCCGATGCAGTTATCTGTGGTATACCCATATCCTTGATGGAATTCATATCTTTGTAACCGATCTATGCAGGATGGTTGATGAGTTGGAGTTGGTGGAAAATAGATTATGCCGATGTTGTAGACTTCCTTGAGGATTTCCTCTCTTCGGGCACTGAGTAGGGTAAACTGATGGAACTTGGGTGGTGGGTTGGTCGTTGGTGGAATACTTATGTTCTAACCTCTTCTATCACTTTTTCTTATGCCAATCATTCTCCTGTGATATATGTCGGGATTAACCGGACTTAGGCAAAGGGTTTGGAAGCTTTTTGCTATTTTTTGTAGCTCTTGTTGCACCCTCCATGTTAATGTAATTGGAGGATCGGGCGAGGAGATCATCTAAGTCAGTTGGGGGTCATTTTGCCAGAGAATCAACAAAGGGTTAAGGACTCAAACCTGCCAAGATCGCGTGGAGTGCAACAACTGCATTTTGGCCTTTGATTTACAAGGCTTCTTGATTAAACCAAGTCAGAAACTCTCTTAAGGACTCTCAAGGTTCTTGTTTGAGATTGATCTGGCTAATGGAAGTTTTTTGTGAGATTAGTTGGTGGCAAAGTGTGTAAGGAAACGGTTAGAAAGCTCAAAAAAGTCATGAATTGACCAGGGAGGTAGTGATGAGAACCATTGTAGGGTTGATCGCTTCAAAGTAAACTCTTTGGGATGAAGACACAAGTTTAAATTTAGGGAACTAATTATTATAGGGAGACTGCATAACTCTCATGCTTCTGTGGTCGAATGGGAATTAATCACATGAGTAATTCAAATGGGTCGAATATGTGAAAATACCTCATGATCTCACAAAACAAAAATACCTCAAGACATATAAGAGATAAAAATAATAATTAATTATTATAACTAGAACTATAAAATTTACCCTCTATATTATACTTTAAGTGATTTTAATTTTGAAATTGTTAGAGAATCTTTTTGAAGTATGCTCTTTGTATGTTATTTCTATCATCTTGATCATAAAATATAATTTTATAATTTAAACTTCTAAATTGCTCTTAGTTTTGTGTTACTTTAAGTTATCATCATATGAAGATTAGTTTATTTGACTAAGGATGATAGAAAGCACGGACACGCCATTTTAGTGGCGTGTCCACGTGTCGGACATGTGTCCGACACAGACATACGTACAACACACGTGTCTTATGTGTTAGAGTGTGTCCAATTTAAAAAATCATTTTTTTTACTCGGACATGGCTCGAACACGACCATGATACAGTTCAGACACAGCGCGGACATATATAGGACAAGGCCCATTACAAATTTTTTAAATAAAAAAATTGGTTAGTTTGCATTTTAGCCCAAAAGCCCAATATCAACCCACCCACCCACAAAAGTCAATTGCTTCCTTCCTCAATATGTTGTGTATACTGTATAGCAATAAGAATATCTCAATATTAGAAGGAAAAATATCTTCATTCGGTCCTTCCCCAATCACTGTTCACGACTTACCAGCCACCATACCCTTCCAACCCGTGACCCTCCATTGACAACTGTAGACTGCCCTCACGACTTACCATCGACCACCATCTCCATTGCACGCGAGACGGGACGCATCTCCATTTCTGGTTTTCTACCACCATCTCTGTTGCACGTGACACATTTCCATTTTTGGTTTTCTGGTTTTCTGACACCGCTCTACTTGCAAGTGGAAAACAAGGTATTTTTCCTTCTTGTTTTGCCCTATTTGCATCTATGTAAAGATTGAAGTATTGGACCCCTTTTGCATTTATGTATTGCCTTATTTGCATCTGCTCTGTCTCTGTCTCTACTTGCACCGTTCTGGGTCAAGAGTGGACCCTTTTTGGTTTTTTACATATGTGTATTGCAACTTGAACTGAGAAGTTTGGTAGTTTTCCTAAACACAAAATTAGGATATTGATGATAGTTGTCTATCACTC
Organism: Ormosia semicastrata; assembly: GCA_029884595.1. Lineage (NCBI taxonomy): Eukaryota > Viridiplantae > Streptophyta > Magnoliopsida > Fabales > Fabaceae > Ormosia > Ormosia semicastrata. The sequence goes on from JAQQTO010000063.1 coordinate 109,932,391, forward strand.
TAAATGAATCACTTGACGATAGTTCTTTATATAGAATATTGATGATAGTTGTCTATCACTCTAAATGAATCACTGGATGGCATACCCCCAGAGGTACATTACTAGTTGTCTTAAGTCTGTTTGATTGCAGTCTAGTGCATGAATGACACTTAACTGTCAAGATGACTTGATTATATTTTACCATGGGAGTATCTTGTATTGGCTACCTAAATATATTTTTTGGATACAACCTATTTTTTTAATTTAATTTTTGCCCAATTTTGGTTAATTTATCTATTGTTTTTAAATTGCAAGATGTTGCTATCAAGGTTTTAACAGTTCAGGATTTCCATAATGATCAGTTGAAAGAGTTTTTGAGAGAGGTTAGTCTTCCTAAAATGAATTAAACAAATGTACTAATGTTCCTATTTATTGCAATTGTTTATGATCAGAATTGTTTTGATTAAGTGGTGTTTGCCCAACATGTTATTGAATGCATACATATTAGCTAATCATCAATTATCCTAATTAGGAGGATGTTTTACCTTCTATCTAGTGTCTTGTAACTTCATCCATTTCTAACTTTGATTTTAACTTGTAAATAATATATGATTAGTCTGATTGCAGGCTAAAGGGATCAATTATCTTAATAGCATAGACATCTCGCAGCTTGTACCTTATTTTTTATTATATGGAACATGACCTTATAGGACTTACTTCAAATCTAGCCACTAAGTTCTCTGAACCACAAGTATTGATGATTTCTTTTCATTCTTAGCCTTCTGTTTTCAATGGTGTTGATATTCTTATACATATGCATGTCAGATATAATTATAGGAAGCATTGTCTTATTTGAACTTTAATAAGTAATTGTGCTTGTTTCCTACTCTGATTTTGATAAGAAAATTTCAAAAACAATATTTTTGTATGTCAATTAAAATGTTACATGTTGTAACTGTGCTTACTTTTTATATTTAATTTTAATATTTTACATAATTAAAATTATATATATTTATATATATCATGTCTGTGCCTTATACTTTTTAAATTTAGTGTATTTTCGTGTCTTGGTTCGTGTTTTTCTGTTTCATGTGCATGTGTGTGTATATGTAATTCATACGATGATAGTGATGCTAATGATCAAAGGACGCTGGCGGCGAAAATGGCTGGCGCTGACGTGGGCAATCATGATGCTTAAAGATAATAGTTGCCAAGTAAACCGACAACAATTATTAGTTTTTTTTTTTTTTTAGCTGAGCAATAATTATTAGTTATTAAAGTATTCGGCTGACAAAGATAAAAATATATATATATAATATGCAATTCACATGTTACCTCTATCATTTGAATCATGAATATTAGTTTTACAGTGACGTTTATGGTATTATTGAAATATGTTGGAACATCGTACTCTAAGGTTTTTATTTATTATTGTCATTTAATTAATTTTTTTCAAAATATTATTATTGTGTATATAAATATTATTAATTAAATTTTATAGACTTTTTGTATATATATATTTTCTATGATAAAAAAATTAGTTCAAATTTCTTGAATGTGAATCTATATGTATATAAATATTAATAATTAAAATTTATAAAAAATTTATATGAACAATATGGATTATATCTGTACTTGTTAACTAAGTAATAGATAATTAATTATATCCGTTAATTTATTTTAATATTATATCAATAATATAAGATGATTGAGCACCAGTATTTCATAAATTTTTAAGAGCACCATGCACGTTTCCTAGTTTTACTTGATTCAAAGGACGACAGCAATACTAGTAATCGAAGGACGTAAATGGTGATGATGGCTAACAACAATGGTTGTCCAATAAAACGGCATAAATAGTTGCTGGAGTACTAAGGTGAAAAAGATAATAAAAAATATATATATATATATATATATATATATATATATATATATATATATGTATATTACTTCTATCTTTGGTATCTAGAATTGTAAATTTTCAAAATCTAAGTTAAGAATTGAAAATAACATAAACTAATTATTTTACAATTCCATGAAATTGAACTAAGGTTTGAAATTTTAATTTTAATGTAAACATCAAATAAAATAATTAGTGTTCTGGACCGTAATCCGGTATCTTGTTCCATGATATCAACTTGGTATGCACACAACCGGATTCCTCCAAGGCTGGCATAAAGGAAGATTCACAACGTATTCTGGACATCGAAAGACAACACCCCAAGCTGTGTTGGGTCATGATATCATGATTGATAGATTCATGTAAAACATAAATCTCTAAATATCCGTAACTGTCAATTATCAACTTACGATATTATAGGACCCATAATTATCCTTGATGACTAAATACTTTTCATATCTTAGTCCTAGATTTACAGGGATATATTCTATAATAATGGAAAAGTAATTTTCATCAGGATACTAATCCAAAATTACCTGCATTCAGTAAGGATCTTATTAGGATTCTGTATACGCTCTATAAATACAAGGCTAAGTCATCTTAATGAGGTAACCCTTAATCCAATCTCATAAGCCTACTTGAGCACTACCTGACTTGAGCGTTGGAGTCCCTTTTGCAGGTACCCACCCCCTGTGCAATATTCTCAGCTACTACTCAATGAGGAAACCACCGTATACGTATCTATCACAAGTACCCTCTGAATCCACTTCAGAACATTGGCGCCGTCTGTGGGAAACCTTAAATTTCTAATCTCACCCAATCATGGTGAACACAAGGCAAAATTCGGGAAGAGACGCTGCACAAACCTCTGTTAACTAGAGGCAAGATCCTGATGTGCAACGTCCACCACTCCCACCGCCTCCCCCCGCTCAGGCACCCGCATCAGAAAGCCGACATGATGGGCACTCTACCTCCGTTTCTGAAAAGTCCCCTAACCCATCACGTAGGATTTCTGTTAGGGAAAGACTTGAATTCCTGCCCAAAGAGGTGACCAGAGCCATCAAGAACGTAGGATCCCGGTGCACCAGCATCTGGGAATGCCAAATAATGAGATTGATGACTGTGCATCCTGCTCTGAACGCACACACCAATCTCGGGCTTCTCAATGACAATTTCAAGACATGTTGCAACAACACATGGATTTGATTAACGACCAATTTCGGAGGTTGGAGGACATGCAGCGTGCCATGCATGAAAACCAACTCGGGCCACACCGTCGTGACAGACAGACTGACGTGGAAAATAATCAAAGGAGGGCTCACGCCAGCTATGGAATTCCTAATATTGGGAATAATAACCAGAACCGCGGAACAATGGAACAACCTTTCTCCGATCAACTTATGGAGTTCCGGGTTCCTAGGAACTTCGAGTTTCCACCAAACTTGGAAATTTACGATGGAACTACGAACCCCCAAGAACACATAAATGCCTATGAACAGTCCTTATGTTTCTATGGCGGATCCATGGAGTTACTGTGCAGAGCATTCCCCCTCTCCCTCAAAAAGGGAGCCCTCAAGTGGTTTACCAGCCAACCAAGGGGGACTGTCGTAGATTGGTCGGATCTTAAACAGCGTTTCTTGCTGCAACACACCACCAGCAAGGAGCAACCTAAATCCATCGAATCCCTAGCCAAAATTCATCAGGGAAAGGACGAGACCCTTCGAGATTATGTCAGGAGGTTCATGGCTGCCTGCACCAATGTAGAAAACTTTGAAGACAAAATAGCCTTGCATTATGCCAGAAGCGGCCTCCGAGTAGGTTCTGAGTTCTTTAAATCCTTGGCAAAAAAAAAAAAAACCAAAGAATCTGACCGACTTCCAGAAACGATCCGAGAAATATGTCTACTTGGAGGAGGCAACAGAAGACCATAGGAGATGGGACAAAGGCGAGCCCTCCCACCAAAAGCCTAACCAGAATTTCTCAAGGTCACGACCCTCAAAAGGTAGCCCGCCCCGGAGGAATTATTCTGACTATACTCCCCTGAACACACCTCGGGAAACAATTCTAAGGGAAGTGATGCACACGGAGTTTCAGAACGTCCGGAGACTGCCCCTTATCAAGAAACACAAACAAAAAGATCACTCCAAGCATTGCACATGGTATAAGGGCTATGACCATGATACAGAGGATTGTTATCAGCTACGTGATGCCATCGAATTCTTAATCAAGGCCGAACGCTTACAGTAATATATCCTCCATGTACAAAATAACGAGGGGAATAATAGACGTAGAAATAATAGACGCAGTCCACGTCGATGTCCATCCCCTCAACATAGAAGAAGGACAAGAAGTCCCAGGAGAAGATCCCGGACTCTACCTCGCCAAAATAATAATGACCGGCAGGACAGGAATAGGGACGCTCCCCCCGGTGATAATGATGATCACCGCTCCGAGCCCAATAGAACAATCCATACCATTGCCGGTGGCTTTGCTAGAGGAGGATCTTCCAATAGAGCTTGAAAGAAAGCTCTTAGAATGATCGTTTTTAGCGTGGTCCACTCAGAAACTAGGACACAAGTAGAAGGCAGAAAGACGCCTCTTATCACCTTCTCGGATGAAAACTACAGCAGAATTATCCTGGATCACGACGATCCACTTGTCATCTCCGGGGTAATCTCCAATGCCGAAGTCCGCCGAATTTTCGTCGACCAAGGGAGCTCAGCAGATATTATGTTCCTAGATCTCTATCAGAAGTCAGAGCTTCCGCAATCAGACTTGACTCCCTATGTAGGAGAATTGACGGGTTTCACGGCCAAAAAAAATCACCCCGGTTGGATACTACGAAACCCACCTGACCCTCGGATCATCTAAACTTTTCAGGACAGTTAAGGTAAAGTTCCTGATTGTGGACTGTCTTTCGGCTTACAACATTATCCTGAGTCGTCCTTCTCTCAATGCACTTGGTACCGTGGTGTCTACCACCCACCTCGTGATGAAGTTCCTCAATAAGAACAATGACGTTGTCATTGTTAAAGGTGATCAGATTGCCGCCAGAAAATGCTACAATGAGAGCCTAAAAATTTGTAAAGCACCCCGAAAGGAGAGATATGCCATTCCCGTCCCGGCCCTCAACCAGGTTAACATACTAATGGTCGAGTTGGATGTCAGGGAAGAAATCAGGGGTACTCGGCCCCAACCCGAAGGCGAACTACAATCTCTCCAGCTCGGGACCAACCCAGAACAGGTTACCAAGATCGGAGCTCGTCTAAATGAAAAAGAAAAACAACAACTGTCAGAGCTCTTGTTAAAAAATAGAGATCTTTTCGCATGGACGTCCTCCGACATGCCTGGACTTGACCCCACCTTTATTTGCCACTATTTGTCAATTAAAAAAGGCGCCAGGCCGGTCGCTCAAAAGAAAAGAAAGGTCGGACCCGAGAGGCAGCAAGTCGTTGAAGACCAGGTCAAGGAGCTACTAAATGGCAACTTCATTAGAGAAGTCTCCTATACCACATGGCTCTCCAACGTGGTTCTGGTAAAGAAGCCCAATAGGAAGTGGAGAATGTGCGTAGACTATACTGATCTAAATAAAGCCTGTCCCAAGGACCCATACCTACTCCCCAATGTGGACAAACTAGTGGATGGCTCCTCGGGATTCAGATGGCTTTCGTTCATAGATGCATATTTCGGGTACAATCAGATTCCCATGTACGCTAGAGATGAGGATAAAACTGCCTTCATTACTGATAGGGTGAGCTATTGCTATAAGGTCATGTCTTTTGGCCTAAAGAATGCTGGGGCCACCTACCAGAGGATGATGAACAAGGTTTTTGAAAATCAAGTGGGAAAGATGCTAGAAGTCTATATAGATGACATGATAGTGAAAACCTCACACGGTGGATTGCACACGACAGGCCTCGAGGAAGTGTTCGCACAAGTCCAAAAGTACAACATGAGGTTGAATCCGGAGAAGTGCGCCTTCGAGGTCCAGGCCGAAAAATTTTGGGGTTTCATGCTGACTCACCGAGGAATCAAAGCCAATCCTGACAAGTGTCAGGCTGTTCTCAACATGAGAAGCCCCCAAAACATCAAAGAACTACAACAGCTTACGGGGCGCATAGCGGCCCTCACAAGATTCTTAGCCAAGGCCGCCCACAAGTCTCTCCCCTTGTTCAAACTATTCAAGAAGGGAAAAGGTTTTGAATGGACCCCAGAATGTGAAGACGCCTTCGTGTCCTTAAAAAATCTTCTATCCTCCCCTTCTATTTTGATAAGGCCGGATACCAGGGAGATACTCTACTTGTATCTATCTGTCCATGACGAGGCCGTAAGCTCAGTATTGATCCGGGAAACTAACGAAAGACAGAAGCTGGTCTACTTTGTGAGCAAGGTCCTTCAGGGCCCCGAGCTTCAGTACCAAAAAGTAGAGAAAGTCACTTTTGCACTCATTATTACAGTAAGAAGACTTCAGCAATACTTTCAATGCCACCTAGTGGTGGTAAGGACAGATCAACCCATCCGGCAGGTGTTACATAAACTAGATTTGGCCGGACGAATGATTGCATGGTTGATCGAACTCTCAGAGTTTGGGATTACATATGAACCATGACTTGAAATAAAAGCCCAAGCATTGTCCAACTTCCTAGCAGAGCCCACATTGGACGACGGTGACCCTAAAGAAGCCTTTTGGACCATTTTCGTCAACGGGTCATCGAATCCTAAGGTAAGCGGGGCCGGGGTGATATTAGAGAATTCAGAGGGACTGACCCTGGAACACTCCTTGAAGTTTGAATTCTCAACCTCGAACAATCAGGCCAATTATGAAGCCTGTATCGCTGGTTTACTAATGGCAAAGGATATGGAGGCAACACGAATTACGCTTTGCAGTGATTCCCAGTTGGTAACTTCCCAAATCCGAGGAGAATATCAAGCTAAGGAACGTCTCCTACAAAAATACTTGGTTAAGGTCCAGGAACTCCTGAAGGGCTTTGAGGAGGTCAAGATAGAACACATTCCCAGAGAACAGAACTCTAGAGTAGACCTTTTGTCTAAGCTGGCCAGTACGAAGAGCCTAGGCAACAACTGGTCTGTAATCTAAGAAATTCTCTCCTAACCTTCCATCATGGATCATGACATGTTCCAAGTGGAGGACCATCAGTCATCTTGGATTACCCCCATACTGGGCTATTTGCAGCATAGAACTATACCATCGGACCCAAAAGAAGCCTCCAAATTGGTAAAGACCGCTGTCAGGTATACTATCCACATCGGTCGTCTATACCGTCGTGGTTTCTCATCCCCTCTTTTAAAATGTTTAACCCCAAAGGAAGCAAAATACGCCATGTCTGAAGTTCATGAAGGAAGCTACGATCACCATTTAGGGGGCAAAGCCCTGGCCCAAAATGTATTAAGGGCAAGATACTATTGGCCAACGATGGAAGCTGACTCTCAAACACACATTCAGATTTGTGACAAATGCCAGCGCCATGCAGATCATTATCAGGCTCCCTCCGAAGAGCTGTTCACGACCTTGGTTCCGTGGCCTTTTTACGGGTGGGGTATGGACATCTTGAGTCCGTTCCCCCAGCCCCCAAGACAGTTTAAGTACTTGGTGGTAGCGGTAGATTATTTTACCAAATGGATTAAGGTCGAGCCCCTGGTCACTATCACCTCAGCACGAATCCAGAAGTTTACTTGGCGCCATCTTATCACCAGTTTTGGTGTGTCGGAATCCATCGTAACGGATAATAGCACTCAATTTAAAGATAAAAGCTTTGAAGAGCTACTGGCCGGGTTAAAAATAAAGTACCATTGCAGCTCTGTTGAGAACCCCAAGACAAACGAAAAGTCGAAGCCGCCAATAGGATCATCGTGCGAGGCATAAAAAGGAGGTTAGACGAAGCCAAGGAGAACTGCGTCGAGTATCTTGATCATGTTCTCTGGGCTTACCGGACTACCCCCCATTCCACCACGAGTGAATCTCCATTCAAATTAACCTATGGCTACGAAGCTATGATCCTGATAGAGATTGGAGAGCCAAGCTGGCGTTACCAATGGTTCTCATCTGATAGGAACCCCGGTCTAATCAGAGAAGACTTGGACTTACTCGAAGAAAGAAAAAATGTGGCTCACATACGAGATACTGCCCTTAAACAAAAGACAGGGGCAAGGTACAACAAGAAAGTGGTCCCAAGAAAATTCCAGTCGGGCGACCTAGTACTCAGGAGAGCCGACATAAGAGGGAAAAATTCCTCCCAAGAAAAATTAGTACCTAATTGGAAAAGCCCCTACCGTGTCGTCACCAGTACGGGTAAGGGAGCTTACACCCTGGAAACATTATCTGGCACCCCGGTCAAGAATTATTGGAATGCGGATAAACTAAGAAAATACTATAACTAAATGCCCGCAGAGGCCTAGCCCTATAGTGGAATTATGTTCGATTTGAATAATATGCTCTGTAAGGACTTTTGTCCCCCCAACATTATTAATAAAACATAGTCATTCAGATATCTGATTTTGTTTAACACGCAGCATTGATTGTCAAAAGGTCAACTCAACAAGAGGCAGTACGGATTATATGTACACAAACCTTCTTTATACCTAAGCCGAGAAGGGATCCCAAAAATCTAAATGGTTATTAGGGTCCCCTGGGTAAGGTTAAATAATGTTTATGCCTAAGGTAAAAGGGTTCTCGCATAGTATACCCTGAACCAAGGCGTTTTTCTTACCTATGTCTATGATTCCAAAGACTTCCCATAATAAGCACTAGAGTATGGATTAAGGTATTATTTTGCCTAAGTCTAAAATTTCACAAAGTTTGATTGCTATAAACGTTATATTGCAGACTAAGGCGTCATTTCCAACTAAGTCAAGTGGAATGCCATTCACTCAACGATATGAGTGTAGGATCTTGGAACATGGTTTTCCTATGACAAAAAGTTTTTCTAAGTCCGTTAAAACGACTATAAAAATAGGTGTTGGACCCAAGTCGGACCATGAAAGACAATAAAATAAACAGCGAGTCAAAGCAGTTAATTATAAGACCCCAACCACGGGGCAATTATCCTTACAAAAAAATAATAAAACCCCACGCCGGGGGCAAAAAGCAAGATAAAGGAAAAAAGCTCAAACGTCAGTCTCTTCTCTCTCCAGGATCTAAATAACTTCCGGGGTGGCACTAGGAGCACCCGGGACGAGGTCTTTTCCGAAGACGAGTTATCCATTCTGGAAGATTTTATCCGGGGTAACACCCTCCAAGACAAGAGCAACCCCAAGATTGAAGTATTGGATCTGAGCCACGACATTCTGGAATTGCTCTCCTCCGATCTTTCCAAATATCGTGTCCATCTCCTCCACTTCCTTTTCGAGTTGAACTATCTCGGCCTTCAGGGCACCAATGCTCTTGTCAGCATCGAGCTTCTCGATTTTCTTGGCGGACTCAGAGTCGGCCAACGCCTTCTCTAGTTCGAGAAGCTCGATGCCGACAAGAGCATTGGTGCCCTTTCTTTATCACCACCCTCCGACGACCTCCTATCTTGTTCAAGAAGTCCTTTGACAGCTTGCCTTTTTCTCCCCTGGAGATTGTGGGTAGGGGGAACCCGGCTGACCTTTCACTCCGATAATAACGCCATGGCTGGAGGACCCCGGGGCGGCAGTAGAAGAAAAGGCCGCAGATTTCGTCCCCTTTCTCCGGGATCTTACAGTATGCAGGGCGACCACGGAAGACCTAGAAGTCATGTTGCTAACTGAAATAAAACAGAAACAAGTACGCAATCAGCACATCACAAAATATTGATGCATGAAGACAAAGTGCAAACGCCTAAGGGCACTATGGGTAATAACACCCTAATTCCTACCTAATAAAGCATAAAGAAGATCATCACCAGGGGTACCGAGAACATCTCTAATATTGATGTTCTCATGCTGCTCAGCATACCGGGTTATGAATCTGACAGACTTGAGTTCCTCGAGGTCGAGATCCCCCTCTTCTTTTTCAATTAAACTGAGGGAAACACCCCAGCAGTCTTGCGTCCAGTAAAGCGAAAATTGTGGCTCCCCGTCGGGTTTGAAGAAGAATGGTTGACATCCCTCCGCGGCCTTGATCTTGAAAAACGCAGTCTTGAATCCTTTAAATATTTCTTCGAAAACATCAAAGGATTTACGACCAGGCCGAGACTGAATGACAAGCCAACTTGTTTGTTTTACCGTCCCCTGAGTGTTTATTCGAGTATAAAAATAAAAAAAAAGGTATTAATTGAGCACTTGAGACTCATTAACTGGTAAAATCTCTCGAAGGAGATGATGTAACCCCAGCCATTAGGATGGATCTACGATGGGGCCACATGTAGAGTACGGAGGATGGCCATTTGGAAGTCGAAAAACGGCCTTCGAAGCCCCAGCTTGAGAAAAAGAAGCTCATATAGGAACATAAAATGTGAACCAGCTTCTCGGCAGGAACACACCCTTTCATTCTAGTTCGGACAAACAACTTGGAATTCATTATCCTGAACTTTGTTCACGGTCAACTCCAAGGCAAATAACGATTCTCGGAGTATGGCTTCGCTTGAGAATTTGGACTGACGATTCCATACGTCGTCCACTACCCATGGGTATACCAACCCAGGACCTCGCTGAATTCGAATCAGCTCATCCTCTGCTGGATCACGGGCGTCGTGGAGTGGCGATTAAACTCTAGCCTTTTTTCCTCTGGCCATGAAAATCCTGAGAACATTCAAAGGAGTCGGTAAGCAACTGTCAGAATCAATAATGCCATGGATTCAGACATAAAGGGGAGAACAAAATAATTCAAACCCCCTTACCTACCTCCTGTCCCACCAGAAATCAAGTTTCTAGAGGAACTCCTCTGCTGTGCGTGGTGCGGCAGAGATGGTGTTCCAGGGAGGTGACGAAGTTTATGTAAAGTTCAAAAATCACTAGAATCTATTTAACGAAAAGCAAGAACAGAAATACACAACTACTCTACTTTTCAAAAGCAATGAGCATTCTGAAAATGAAAATGACAGCAGGATTGAAAGGGAGCTACTTACTGTGTAAAGACAAAGAGTGCTTGAACAAGGGAGAAACTGGGAACGGCTGGAAAGTACCCAAAAGAGCCAAAGCTTTTGCCGCACGGTGTTCTTAGTGAAGTTAGTCAAAAACAGTAAGGTAAGGAAGATGAACCCTTGACTCTTATTTATAAAGGGTTGAACGGTTAGAGGACATTTCTGTCCTCTCCATCGCAAGTTCAAAAGGTGCTCATCATGGCGTGCGGAACTCTAGGCACGTCCCTTTGATAAAATCGCACCACATGGCCCATACAGCTGTAATAGCAGTTGAAAAAATAGTTGCGCAGTGACTCAAAGCGTCATACATATGTTAAAAGAGGAGCCCCGGACTTTTTCAATGGATCCCGACTTAAAATCGTGGTGTCCATTTGGTTGACAATACGGACTACGAATGAATGCCGAGACGCAATTGCTATGGTGTCATGCCAGAGTAAGCGTTGGACCCACCCCGGTAATATTATCACGGTATTATGCCTGAATAAGCGTTGGACTTATCCCGAAGATATTATCTCGGCGGAAGAACAAGAAAATACAGAACAAATACAGAATATAAAGTCTTTATTGATTCATTTTCATTCCATACATCGTCATACATCCGGAAAAGAGGAAAAAGAAAATATTGAGACATGGAATGTATAAGTGCAGCCCAGGGGGAGGAGCAAACATCTCTAGTAGCCTGAATCATGACACGTCCACATCTCCAAATCTCGGTCTTGTGAAAAAACGGATTGGCTTTGAAGAACATTGGCAAACTGGAATCACGACCCTGGGTCTGATGCTAAAGTCTTAAGCATTGCCTTCTCCATGATGAAAATAAAGACTGAGACATCCTCTCCTTTGTTGGATAGGGCACGACCTTTCATGAAGGAGGACATTCCACCAGGCTCAACCATTCCAAGTTGCCTCAAGTCGCGGAACCGCTCCAATAATCATTCCACCCCGGAACAGACTGAAGTCACTCCCAAAACAGAATCACTCTGCCATTTGATCCCCCCTACCTTCTTGGCACATGACGGTAGAGGAGGATACCTGGTGCTTCCTTGAAAGCAAGTCCAAGAAAGCAGACCGTCCCAAGTTGTTCCCAGAGAATTTTTCCTTCTAAAAAGGACATTTCTCCACTATGTCAACTCGGTCAAGCACTAGGTATCCCTTGGAGAAAGGAAAAGGGATTGGTCAGAGTACTCTGCAGGTTTTCTATGCATTGGACCATGGAAGCATCACTCCACGCTAGTAAGCTGGGTTAGACACTCCCATGTACGCCGGGATAGAAAGGCTCCCGCCTTCCTAAATGCATAGCAACCCAACTTTACGCCAAGAAAGAAAGGCTTCCAACAAAAGGAGAAAACGTTCGAGGAAAATCAAACATCTTCAAAAACTTTAGAAAAAATAAGAGTATAATCTCTGCAGAAGATGAAGTTCTCTTCACAAACGTGGAGAGTGGAGAAAAGGCTATTCTCATTCTCTCAGAAAAAACCATTTTTACATGAGAATGTAAAGCTAGAGGAATGCAAAGAAAGGGAGTGCTAGCTCATGAAGAAGCATTTTCTACTTATAGGACGCATGAGGGATTCTGATTGGTCCGGTAAAAGGTGACCTGACCTCGTGAAGTCAGCCAAAATAAATGCTCCAAAACTCTTATTGGTCATAAAGGTAGGGAGCGGTTGAGAAAATCCGTATGAAAATGACATTCTTTTCAAAGGATCACTAATTCCCAATAAAGTCTAAGTGTCAGTTTCCAGAGAATCTCAGACTGTTACCACCAGCTGATTCAGAGATTGCGTTCAGAATTTGCGTTGAAGATATCTCGAAAAATCCCTAGTACTCTTACTTGGGGGCAATGATCTTTAATCATATCAGGGTAGGTCATGGATATCAGTAATTATCCGGAATCTGACATATATTCTCCAGACTATCATGTCGGCCATCTGACAGTTGATCCGTTCTAAACTTGACCCTCGTCTGTCTTATCCAAGTGCCAAGTTGGGGGAAATTGTTTTGGACCGTGATCCGATATCCCACTCCATGGGATCAACCCGGCATGCACACAACCAGACTCCTCCAAGGCTGGCATAAAGGAAGATTCACAACGTATTCCGGACATCGGAAGACGGCACCCCAAGCGGTGTTGGGTCATGATGTCATGATTGATAGATTCATGCAGAAGATAAATTTCTAAACATCCGTAACTGTCAATCATCAACTTACGATATTATAGGACCCATAATTATCCTTGATGGCTAAATACTTTCCATATCTTAGTCCCAGATTTATAGGGATATATCCTATAATAATGGAAAGGTAATCTTCATCAGGATACTAATCCAAAATTACCTACATTCAGTAAGGATCCTATTAGGATTCTGTATACGCTCTATAAATACAAGGCTAAGTCATCTTAATGAGGAAACCCTTAATCCAATCTCATAAGCTTACTTGAGCACTACCTGACTTGAGTGTTAGAGTCCCTTTTGCAGGTACCCACCTCCTATGCAATACGCTCAGCTACTGCTCAAGGAGAAAACCACCGTATATGTATCTATCACAGGTAGCCTCTGAATCCACTTCAGAACAATTAGAATTAAGAAATCTAACTTCAGTTTTAAGGCTCAATCCAAATCTATTTTATATACTAAATGGCACCTTAAGAAAATTACAAATATAATTCAAATCAAGAAAAACACAACTTATAATTATTTGTTAAAATAAAGATATATGTAATAACTAGTATATTTTGGCCAACGGAATAACCCCCCCCCCCCACATCATAAATCACAATCCTAAAATATTCAATTTAAAATAAAGAAAATAAAAAAGTCTTGATAATAAGGTGAAAACTGAATACAAGACATGAAACCATGGATATGAAGATAAAGTGCCATAAAAACAATTAAAAAAAAAATCGGAAAGCAGTATAAAGAATATTCTATTGTAGCATATTGAAAAGCAATATTAACAGGGCCCCATAAAATTTACGCACAAATTTCCTAAAATGACTACTTTATATATGCTTCGGTTGCAAATAAAGAGAATCTCCAATTAAATGGTCACAAATGTCTTTTAAAGTATATACAAATCCTGTTGAACTAGCCCAAGCCCAACTACATTAAAATTATCTCTAAACTACAGAACCAGTTCATACTTGGCCGAAAGTGCTACAAAAAAGAATCGCAAACCTTGAACAATGCAAGATGTTACAATTAGCAGACTTAAAATACAACGGCATGGACTAAAATGGGTGTTTTTCGGCAACAAAAAATCAAAGAAGCTTCTAAAACATGAATAGATTATTCCATTTGAAATTTCACCAACTGACCGAAGTCCAAACTAACATAAAAAGATGTCTCAGACCAAATTACGAGTACAAGAGGTAGTGGCCACCCAAAATCAAAAAACTTATTGGGCTGCAGTCAAACCAAACTAGAAAGAAAGTATGAATTGGCCTCTCAGCCTATATAAGAGAACCAAATACGTGCAAATACTAAGTAGATGGAATGGGCCAATAAAAACAAGCCCCAATTCCAGTAAGAAGCTTCTGTTAGAGACAGGCACTAAGGCCGAAGCTACAACAGAACCCCCACCTTTTATCTACACCTCCTTCCAAATTTCAGTTTAAGCAAAGTTCATACAGCATTAGCAAATTTAGACCATGTAACTTTCCCAACTATGTCTTTCGAACTATACACTACTTATCTACAACGGAGCTGAAGTCCATTCCATTAAAAGAAGCTCTAACAGCTTCATCTCATCAAAATCTTTGGATGCAAACTGGATCTGCCACTTCAAAACTACCAACTTACACGAAATAGGAGCTCATGTACAGCCTCACCCCAATATCAAGGGCCCCATAATCACCACCAACAGCATGAAGTGCTACTGGAATTGTTGAAAGAAGGCGCACTGTAAGTGGGAATACTGCAGGGTCAATTTCAGTCTCTGTAGTGTCCGATCCAGAATTGGGCTCCCTGTCCATGGAAGATATACTATCGTCTCCTTTCACTGCATCACTTTGATTAGAATCATCCATTGCAACTTTCAGGTTACAAGGACAAGTGAGCAATGCAACTTCTTCAAATGCTCTCCACTTATTAGGGCTACCCCTCCTAAATGCACGTCTGTTAGTAGACATGCTAAGCACCAAAGTGGACGTTGCCTCAAGCCACTCCACACTTAAGCCTTCAACATCATCATAATATATGCGTCGCTCAATCTGAATGTAAAAAAGGTACAAAATAATCATAAATAAGAGTGGCATGAAGCATATGTAACAGAAAAGCACCAACTTGCATCTTAACTTAAGTAAAATAATACTGCAAAAATTCTTACAGAGTCTCTATATATTCATAGGCAACTCCTTTTTTTAAATATATATATATATATATATATGAAGTGCAAAGAAAAACTCAAAATATGCAAATTCTATGTTTGGCGCTTAAGGCATTATCTAAATCTATATTAATATGCCAAAACATGGTTTGGTCTCTTTGGTGTTCTCCAAGAAGCAAAATCACCTTTTATTTCTTTTGTTTTTCAAATAAAAAAAGTAAATTGACACACAGCTAATTAGATTAAATGTTCCTACAATTAATCAACTCTTACAGGATATGAACTTATGCTTCCTTATAAGCCATAGCAAATGAATAACTTAGGTACTTTTCTGATGATAGAAATTGGATAATGTATTTTCTGTTACAAAACATGTAGCATACTTGTACTTTACAATTCACATCCAACCTCTTAAAATAATAAATTTCCAAAATTATGCTATCTTTGGCTACTACGGAAAAAAAAAATTATCTGTGACAATCTATGATACTAAATACTGACACATAACTGTATAAGCCGTTTTCTTATTCCAGTGATGTCTGGAAGCTATTCCACTTTTAAAAAAAATGCATTTTTTATTAAAGAGACTCTTGACACCTCTACTCCTCTACATGCAAACTACAACTGCATACAGTTTAGAAGTTACATACAGCTAGCTTTTGAACATAAATTGACATGAATCTTGGGCCTAGTCCGAGTACTCTTGCTTCTGACAATAAGACCTGCAGAATAGATGAGCAGACTTTAAGTGCAGAGGAAAATATTTAGGAATCATGCCTAGGTTTAAAACACAAGAAGAACTTCAAGCTTCCCAATCAGCTATGAAAAACAAGAGTTGCAACAATAACAGAAGTGACATCCTTCACCAACAAGAAGCTGGGAAGTATTATATCTGAAAACTATATTATAATGAGAATCTTGAAGACATCATAAATGATATTATAACATGTACTCAGCTAGGACCACATCACTCAAGAACTATACAGCAATCATATTCCACTTCTTGTCATTCGTTGGTCATACAACCTCTCTACATAAAAAAAAACAAAAGAGGACATCCAATTTTCACATAACTTCAGACCAAAGACAAATTATAAGCATGTCCTTTTTCCCAAGCACAAAAAGAAAGAAGGTAAAATTTAAAAGAAATTTTAAGAACAATCATGTATCACTAGGCAAAAGCAGACAGAACACGTATAAATACAGAAAGCAATTTTCAAGTAATGAGTCCCAAATCATTCTCAAATCAACATGCAATCAAATCTGGTTTTCAGCTGCAATCAGATTCACAGAGTAAGAATGATCTTGTATCAAGAAACAATGATCAAATAATCTAGAACTTCACGAAAGAACAAGAATGGCAAATTAAGAGAATGATTTAGAAAATGTGTACCTCCTTCTTCTTCAGGAGAAACCACATGTAAAGTTTATCACAGGCATCCTTAACATTTCTACTAGCTACCTTTCTCTCATTGCAATAGGCAGCAATATCTGCAAGTATTTCAGCACATGGAATTCTATGTTTCAAAGCTGCAGCTGATAATGCTTCCCTACCTTCCATGGATTCTGCAGCATTTTTGTCAAAGTTGATACCTGTGAAACATCTGTTTTGCACTTCACATGAAACATCCTTGTTAACCTGCAAAGCCTTTTGATGCTTCAGATATAATTCCTCGGCCTCTATAGTAGCAAGTAGTGTCCGATGAACAACAATATCAGGATACCGACGCAGAGGTGATGTAAAATGAGCGTAAAAAGGGACAGCCAATGCATAATGACCCCATTCGTGTTCATTGTCCTTTAAATCTCCACTACAGAAGTAAGACGCCAACTGCATTGGCCTTGTAGCATAGGAAATAAGAATATCATAAAGCACTGGGTCACCCTTGAGCTTTTCCCTGATATGCTCTAACGACCAATGGAACTGGCCAGATGAAGATGCATCCAATTCTAAACCATGTTTCTGACAAAATGCCATAAACTCTTTCAGCTTCCGCATATTAGGTTCAGGATGCCTCCGCAATAATGCACCATCGGGATAAGCTCTAGATATGACTTCAGCAGCTGTCATATTGGCCAAAAGCATAAATTCCTCAACAAGAAAATTTGATTCTTTCCGTTCAGAAAGCATACTATCATAAGGAATTCCATATTCATCAAACAGGAAAACAACTTTGGAGTTTTCAAGCCGCAGAGCCCCACCAGTAAACCTCTTGTGTTTCAAAACATTTGAAATTTCATAAAGACTTTTCACAGATGTAATAACATCAGGCCATTCAAAACAGCCATACACTTTAGGATAGTCATCTCCCAAAATGTTTGAACTTTCAAAATCAATAGCCCTGTCAATGATGTCCTGAGCATGTTCATATAAAAGCTTACAAGAAGATTGTATAACAGTACGACCAATCCAACGGTCTACAACATCCCCAGTAAGGTTTATATCCAGGAGCATGGAAACTGCAAGTCGATCCACTCCAGGATCAAGTGAACCTATATTCTCTGAAAATAATGCAGGCAACATAGGTAACTTTCTTTGCAACAAATAGACACTTGTTGACCTTAACTGAGCCTCACTATCTAAGGCTGTGTCAGGTAAAACAAAGTATGATACATCAGCAATGTGGATGCCTACTCTATAATTTCCATTAGGTAACTTCTCAATTGACAGTGCATCATCCAGATCAGTGGCAGTTGAAGGATCAATAGTAAATATGCACAAATTTCTTAGATCTATTCTACTTTGCAACTCCTTCAGTGACACCTCCCAAGGAACACATGGAAGGCAGGACAGAGCTTCAGGTGAAAATTCAGACAAACAGATTGCATTCTGAAACAAAATTGCATCTAATTGGGGCTGAACTTCGCTACCTCGTCCAAAAATACGCAAGATGTGAGCCTCAGGAAAAGGACTTTCTTCAACCCAATCATCAATTTGTGCAGCTACCAGATCCATTTCAATTGTCACATCGCCACTTTTCATCCTTTTCTTAATGCACTCTGGTAACTCTCTAACAAGAAGCATCATGTTTGGAAACTTTGGATCAGTTGGTGTAAGCTGGATGTATTCACGCTCAGAAACCAAATTCTTATTCTTCTTTCCATCTTTTTTGGTTATGTCCCTTAAAGAAACACAATGCTTCACGTTAAGATGACCAACGATACACTCTCGACGTGGAGACCTCTCCATAATTGCAACCACTCTTCCAGTTGGTCTTTTAGAAGGGAAAGAATTAACCAAGAAACACATCTTTTCCACTGCATTAATTATTTCACTCTGTCCACTACAAGAATTGATCTTTAAGGAATCAGAAGCAGCACAATGCTGTCCATCAATGCTATCACGGCTGGCCAGTCCAAGTGGATCTAAATGGTTAGTTGAACCCTGGGAAGCATTATCCTCATAAAAGTATCTTTTTTCAGGAAAATGATAACTTCTATAAGGGGTGGAGTTGTGATCAGCATCCTCCTTGTTTAGAACAGGACAGCTTCTGCAATGGGCAGACTCATACTCAGCATCTACCTTACCTTTTCCTTTACAACTATTACCAGCAACTTCATCATCTTCTTTAAGAAGGTTACAACCTTCTAGTGTTGCTGTATTGTTACAAGTCCCATTTGGTCCTTTCATTTTTGTCCACAATGACAAAGGATCAATCCTAACTGCAACAATATCACCTTCCACCTACACAGAACAATCATTAGACACACATCCTCCAGCTAGAGACAAGGCACAATGAAGCACATTTCTGGTATCATATCCACTATGGAAGAAGCACTGCAGCTCCATCTAAAAGCCATGTGATAGTAGAAATGAAAATTTTCATTGTACATGAGAGAAAAATAAACAGCAACACCAGTGTAGACCATGCATCCGAAAAAATCATAATTGCCAAACAGCTCAAAGAATTTCTTCTGATACCCCCCCCAAAAAAAAACCACAAAAAAAATTCATACACATGCAAGAAACCAGAGATGAACATAACCAAGCATATGCTAGGATGATAATTACACCTATACATGCATAAAGCAATATATGAAAATAAGAAAATCTTAAATAATGAATAGACATGAGACATCTATGCAAATGCCCCTGATAAAGGCCATTCAAGACTTCATAATGATTTGTATATGATCAATTGAAAACAAAAAAGCAGCAGTCTTCCCATTAAAATCAACACGCATCGATAAGGTGGAAGTATAGTAAATGTCCGACTTACAGCTCTATTCTGGGCTGGAATTCCACTGATGAGAACATCTGTTGGCACTCCATCAATTTTGCAGTAGGCCTACATGTACATATACAATAAAATTTTAATCATCATAGTAATACACTAGATGCACTATGAACTGGAACTTAAGTTTACAAACCCCCCCCCAACAAAAAAAAACCAAAAAATAAATAAATAAAATAAATAGAAAAAAGGAACCCCAGCAACTAAAATGAGTACGGGATATATGTCAGAAACCTCAAGTCTATTGTGAGCATTGACACGAAAGAGAGCTTTAAAAACATCACCCTTCTGCAAAACAAAAGAAAGGAACCGAATGTTATTCCACAACAATGGTAGCAACTTTATATTTTCAGTGTGTGTGTGTGTATGAAACTACTACATTACTAACCTCTAGTGCCATCTCAACAGCCTCTATAGACCAGTGTGGACTAAAATAATTTCCCTGGGCACAAAGCTCAATTTGACTGGAAGGGACTGAGTCCTTGTTCTTATTGTTATTAGTTCCTGATGAGCCTCTGCAACCAGTGGGCTCAGAAAATGATTTTGAATCAATTCCTCTGCCATGCATTTGCATATTGTGCAAATCAACAGGTTCCACCTGCTCATTGATGTGCATTGGGGGCATTGAAATGAAAGCGACATTTGATGCTTTGGATAATCCTTGCTCATTAGGGGAACAAACATTGACCCCCTGCTGCTTCAGTGAACTGCTCAATGATGCAGCAGTCGTATGAGTAGGTGTTCCGTTTTTTCCCGAACACTCCGACGACACCCCATGGACCTCATTTACTTCAGATGCTATCACAACAGGAAAATGACGAGGGTCAGTGAAGAGAAAAATGAACAGCACATGTAGTGTATGCATTTATTGCCAAAAATAGGACAAGAATACTATTTTTTAAACTGCTTCAGAAATTCCTATATTACTCCCCATTTCAGATTAAATACATATATTTATTGCCAAAAATAGGAAAAGAATAATATTTTTTAAACTGAACCACCATGGCATATTTTGCATCTACTGATTACATGGTTTTAAATTGTGATTGCGGTTACGATGTGATTACAGAAATTGTGGACAACTGCAGTGCAGTTGAGTTGCGGTTGAGGACATAGTTAGCAGAAACACAGTACACGAAATACCCGGTATGGGTAATGGTACATGATTCTTTACTTCTTGCAATTATATTACAAGACTTTCTTTATGACGAATGCTACGTGGTACACGGTGCAGTAAATCCAGTACACGATTCGCAAGGTTGTTGAGCAAATCCACTAACTATGGTTGAGGAGACCTTCAAAATTGCAATAATGAAGCCAGAATTTAAAACCAATGATCCTATACTACAGGAGGACATAGTAACAAACAAGAGACCCACAAAAATTCTTGGAACCATTGGTAACGAACAGCATCCAACCCAACATGAAACTGAAAGAGTGAAGCCTACACGGATCTGTTTAACCATCAAGAAGAAATAAAATGTTCCATATTTTTCAGCTTAAGAAACATAACTTGTTTGCCCTATGTAGATTTAATTTGCTATAAATAGTAACAAATACCATGATCAACAGCAACTTAACTCACACAAAACCTAGTAATGAAGTTTCAACCTATAACAAAATTGAATTATTGATGCAGAAATCCCAAAGACCGTATAATTAATCTAAATTTAAGGGGAAAAAAAGGGATATTGAAGTAAACAAACAAAGAAAATACCAGAGGATGAGGCGGGGTTTTGCTTGGATCGACGTCGGCGCTTCTTCTTCTTCTCCTTTTCTCCATCATCAAACCTTTCAGTCATGGATCCTTCAACCGCGGGTTTCATAATGATCCTAAAAAACAAGTTTAATCAAAGGAAAAAAAAGTTTTTTCCAAAGAAAAAATACTTAGGAAATTCAAGAACGAGAAAGAAAATGAATGGAAATCAAACAAGTAAAGGAAAAAGAAAAATTAGGTTAGAAGCCGGGAATCTTCCGTAATTTGGAAAAAATATAATTCGGAAGAACCAAACGAGGAAACAAAGAAAAGTATCAAATCAAACAAAAAAAGAGAAGAGGAAAAGGAAGAAGGAAGAGAGAGAGAAAGAGAGTTTTGGATTCAGCTAGGGATATAGGGTTTAAGAATAAGAACGTTAGATGGGATGATTAGAGAAGAGGAGATTAAACGACAAGAAAAAAGAGAAAAGGAGAAGGACTAAGAGTAGGAGGTGGGTATGATGAGCTTGAAAACGACGTTATAATTGGTCGGCGGGGACACGAGGCGCCGACTCTTAATTCCTTTGTCTCTCGCGCACTCACCCTGCCCTTCTCAATTCCTCACCACTTCTTTCTTTTTTTTCTTTTACCTTTTCTCCTTCCCACTCCATTCCAATTCCATCCCCCTTCTCTCTTTTTACTCTTAATTTTATTTTTAAACAAATATTCCCCTTTTTTGTATGTTTTACTTAAGAGTTAAGAATCATGAGGGTTGGTGGATTATGGAATCGATGAATCTGCGCCTGTGATAGAACAAGTTTACCCAGTGGATGGAGAGATTTGTAGGCCACACATTTTGTAACAAAATCTCTTAGGGTCCGTTTGGATAGCGGAATTGGAATTGAAACATATTTAATTTTAATTTGATTTTGGTAGAATCTTAAATTTATGTTTGGAGTTGTGAAAAATTAAGATAAGAAATTGTAATTAAATTCAATTATAATTTTATTGTTTAAAATTGATCTAAAATATTAAAAATTATTTATAAAAATAAAATTAATAAAAATATTCATATAAAGTAATATTTTTATAATATAATAATCATTTTTTCATAAAGAAAATTTTCATGAATTTTTTTATAAAAAAATAAATAGCTATTATAATAATTTTTATATAAAAATATAAATAATTTTTATATAAATATAAAATCTAATATGATTATTCATAAATAAATTGAGAGAGAAAAGAGAGAGAGAAAGTTTAATTTTTAAACTATAGAATTGATAATTTTATGGTATAAGTTAAGAATTGAAAGCGCTTAACTTAGTTATTTTTCATTCATTGGAATTAGTTTATAATTACAATTCCAATTAAATAGTATTAAACATAAAAATTAAAATTAAGAGGTCGATTAGATTTAAACTCTAATTATGCTTCAATTTCAGAACCAAACGGACACTTAGTGTCCGCAGTTTGGTTTTGGAATGAAGCATTTGAAATTAATTTAATTAATCAACCTCTTAATTCTAATTTTTATGTTTGGAATACCATTTAATTAATTATAATTCCATAAACTAATTCCATGAAATTAAAAAAACTAAGTTAAGATTTCTCAATTCTTAACCTATACCATAAAATTATCAATTTATAGTTTAAAAATTAAACTTTTCTCTCTCTTTCTCTCTCCACATTTATTTATGAATAATCATATTTATTGAGATTTTATATTTATATAAAAATTATTTATATTTTTATATAAAAATTATTATAATAGCTATTTATTTTTTATAAAAAAATTCATGAAAATTTTCTTTATAAAAAAATGATTATTATATTATAAAAATATTATTGTATGAATATTTTTATTAATTTTATTTTTGTAAATAATTTTTTAATATTTTAGATCATATCTTTAAACAATAAAATTTAATTGAATTTAGAATTACAATTTCTTATCTTAATTTTTCGACAACTCCAAACATAGAATTTAAGATTCTGAACTAATTCTAATTCTAAAAGAATTGAAATTGAAATTAAAATTCTATGTTTTAATTCCAATTCCGCTATCCAAACGGACCCTTATCTTTTTTTAAATGCACAACGTGTCTTATCATATTTTTGAATTAATAGTAAGGTATAAAATTAAAAATATTTATTGGATTGCATTTTGAATCGATTTTAGATAATCATTTAAATAAAATTAATGAAGGTAGTTTCTTTTTATAGTGATTGTGATGGTGGTATGAGAAATGAGTATAAAATGTACTTTAATATTTAAGTTAAATCGTGCACAAGGTAAATATTATTTAGAATTAGATTGTATGTTATTTATAAGAGCATTTTAATTTATAAGAATCACAATTAAATATGTATTAAATGTTATTGATTAGGATAAGAATATAATGAGATTATTATCTTTTATAACTGATTCTTCTATTTATGAGTAATATAATTGATTTCTTTATCTATAAGGGATCTTCTAAGAAATATACTTCTCTTAAATAAGTAGATTTATTTATCTAATAGTACTCATAAATATTTGGGATCTAATTCTAGCGGAGGGTTGCTCCTAAACCGCTAATCTAAAACCCGGTTTAGAACAGTTTCCCTCAGTTTGGGGCTTAAATGTGATAGCTAAGTGTTAAAATATCCAAGTTTAATAGGAACAAACGGCACACATGGGACAAAAGGTTCTAAGTCATAACATAAATGCTGGATCTTGTGATGTTTTTACTTAAGGGTCGAGGTCCGCGATATATGATAGTATGTTCCTAGTGTTAATGAATAATGCCGGGATTCGAAATGGATCACTCTGCATTAAGTCAATACACTATCATCCAAGACTCATAGAAGGTTGCCCCTATACGGATTTTGTTTGTGAGACCCATTTAATTATGAAAGTAATTTGATCCCGGTTTGAATATCATCTTACAACGTCAAATGTCGCTTCAACTCTAAGCATTGTCCTCTCAACTGCTATGTTCAGATACGTTCAGCTATGTAGCCTAAAGGTATTACAAGTCGTTGTTTGGATTTCGCACCGCCATGATTACTATTTCAAATTTATTGCGAACTTCTAATTTTACCCCTCCTTATGGAAATGGTTGAGGGAGGTTTTCTGGCGCCTATAAATAGGGAGTTAGGAGAAAACCCCTCACTCTTCTTTCTTCTTCACATTTCTACCTCCTTCTCCAATGACCTTTGGCGATTTTCGACAAGCAGAAGCGACAATTTTTGGTAGTTTTTGACTCCTTTTAAGCCTTTTCTTTACTTATTCTCAAGGTATTCTCCTTCTCTATTATCTTTTTATTCTGAAAATACTATTGTGAGAGAGAAAATGTCACAAAACAACGATGGGGAGAGTATTTCCTTAGAAATTCTTAATACTCCGCCGTCTCCACCGCCTCAGGCACAGCATAGGCATTCTTCTCATGGTGGAGACTCTAATAGAGGTCTGAGGCTGATAATCGGGATGGATATCCTGGGGGCATTACGGAGGACGGATCGTGCTAGAGAACTTGAAAGGTAAAGACCAACATGTCCGCTCTCTACGCTCATGATAGAGTTAGAGAATCTTAGTGAATCCTATTCTGATTTTAACATGAGTACGACCTTTGTAGGTAACGTTATCAATTCGGATATGGCATATTGGAGAGCGGCTACTTCAGAACCAAGAGAGTTCATCTTCCTAGAAAATATTGGTTTATACCAATGGGTTGACTGAGAAGTTCTGGGTACTCCTTCAAGCGTGGAGAGCTTGAAGGACACCTGTGTCAAACAAGAATACCTTCATTTAACGGAGGATAGATTAAGGGATGAAGAGTATGTTATCCGAGCTCCGTCTGATCAGGAGAGAGTCTACTCAACAAGAATAGAGAGTGACTATTTTATATATATGTATAATGGGTTGTTCACCCATATTGGGGTCCAACTTTCGTTCTCTGAGTTCAAGGTCGAAGTCCTTAACCACTTGCGTGTGGCTCCAACTAAGCTACATCCAATGCTTAGGGTTTATCCAAACCTTTGAACTCATCTGCAAGATCTTCGGATAGCCGTACTTTGTGAGGTCGTTCTTTTTCCTTTTCACCTAATTTTCACCCTCCGGAAATAATTTTCAAAAGGGGTGGGTTACTTTATTTGTGCAAGTAGGGTGGAAATTATTCAATCCATACCAAGAGTCCTTCAAGAACTTCAAGAAGGATTTCTACCTAATTAAATGAGCTTTGAGGTTAACGCCTTTTTTTGTTACCCTAGATGGCGAACCACAGATGTATTTATATTGGACCCAAGCAGTATGGGATCGGAGCTTAGAAGAAATAGAGAATCTGATGTCCATCCTGTCAGAAGATACATCCTCAACTTTCTAGTTGAATGGGCTGATAAAGGTGAGGTCATCTACTGTAAAGATGTCTTAGATGAGCCCTCTAACTCAATAAGGTCATTCTTATGTATCCCATCTGAAATATATTTGACTAACTTGTATTTCATTGTTGTAACATATATGTTTCTTGTTTGCAGAAAGCATGGCATCTCTTGGTGAGTTTGAGGTTCTCGCCTTACGGTTGGCCCAAAGAAAAGCTGGGGCCTCGGGGTCCGAATCCCAGCCAATGGTCGTTGTTCCTCCTCCTCAACCAGCTATAAAAGATGCAGATCTCGGATCACTTGTTCAACCTCTTTAGTCTCATAATTGATCGAGCTTCTCTGACATGCCTAATTGTGGGCTGTGCACAACTCTTTCATTCTCCATTTTCTAGAGTCCGCTTTTGAGTCTATTTGTCAGACTCAAGAGCCAGAAAAGGAACGGGACGCCCTCAGGGGTGAAAAGAAGGAGCTTGAGTTGGCTATGACTCAAAAAGATGGGCAGCTTGCTCAAGTCAATGAAGAGCTCTGATAGTTGTCGAGACTATTAAATTAAATCAATTTATAAACGAATTCACCAAAATACTTATAATATAAGGCACAATCGGGTTGAGCCTTTAGATCAATCTAATCAAATAATCAAAGTAAGAGGTTAACAGGGGGAAAAGAGTTACAAAATTAATTAACAGAAAGTAATTAAAAATTATAAATAGAATTAAGTAAACAACCAATTCAAAGAAATCAACTAATTTTAAATTTAATCCATCATTGATCACTAGGAATTCATTCAATTACTAATCAAATTCTTGGTCTTAGATCACATCAAGAAGCCTTTAGTTGATTTGTGAATTCTCTACTAGATAAACATCCAGAATTTAATTAATCAAGGTTAAACGAATTAGACACCCATCTAATCCTAAATTAATCTAAAACCTAGAATTCAACTAAGCTTAACAAACAACATTCAAAAAGCTTTTGATGCATTGTTTAGTCTTTATTTTCCTCATTAAAAATGGAGTAATTATGCAATTATCACATCAACATCCAAATTAAATTAAGCAATTTAATTCAGATTTAGCAAAATCAAATAGGAACTTAATTAACAAGTAAAAGAGAAACTTGATTAGCAAGTAAAAGATAAACTTGATTAACAAGTAAAAAAAAAAACTTGACTAGCAATTAAATGTAAAACAATCAAAACAAGATCTTAGAATTAAATATCAAGAACGTCAATCCCTATGATTGATTTAAAATGGTCTAGCCCTCCATGGATAGAAGGAAAAAATAGAAAAGAATTAAAACTAGAGAGAAAGGAGAAGAAGAAAGATGAAGAGAGGAAGGGCAAGCAAGAGCAGCTAGGAAAAAATTAGGGTTCTTTTTCGTGGTTGTAGCTGCTGCTTAAATAACTATCTCTAAAATTAAAAATTTAATTTTCCCATAGCTTAAGGTTAATCCTCTTCCTCTTAATTTTAATTGGACATCTAATTCACAAAATTTGGGCTTAAGATGATAAAGTTATGCCCAAAACATTCTTAACTGCTCTCTAAACTCATCAGCCAACTTCAAAGGATGAAAATACCATCAAAACATCACCATTTGGATAAGTGGTATCATAAGAATTTAAGATATATATCTTAGAATTCAAATGTCACTGGTTTCAGGTCCATATTACACATATAGCCTGAATTATAGCCCAATATTTGCATATCATCTAGGTTCCAATGACAACATCTCTGTTCTGACTTTCTGGGCCAATCTAATCCACTAGAAATCTAATTCAGCCTTCGAGCTATTCATCAAAGTTGTAGATCTTTCTCTTATATTTTCTACAAGGTAAAATTCATAATTTTTAGATGTATATAACTCAAGTTATACCCAAAATACAAAAATAGTGTAAAATTATCAATAATACTGAAAAAATACAATTAACCCCAATTTGAACCCAAACTTACAAAATATGGTAAAAACCAATTAATTAAGCATATAAGAGGTCTAAGAGACTAAATATAAGGGTAAACTAATATATGAAAATGATGTTTATCAAATTTCTCCACACTTAGCCTTTTACACTCCCGGACAAAAGTAGAAATAATCCACCACTAGGGAACAAAGGAAAAATAACACAAACTCAAAAGTTAAAAATTCTAAAAAACTCATTTTTCAATGATGTTCAAGAATTCAAAAGAGAGCAAGAAAAGAAATCAAAGTTTCAAGGAATTAAAATATTCATGAAATAACATTTCTTTACATCTCAAATCAACTAGCAAGGTAACTTCAATTAAAAAGCATAATTTAAGCATGATAGAACCTCACAATATTTACTCTCAAGTGTTTAGAAGATAAGTGTTTCACTCAATTCAACCTATGAAAGCTTTCACTACCGTAAGCTTGCTTATCTTCTACTTCTCCATTACTCAAAACACATGTACACACAAATCAAGAGAACTTTATTCAAGGTTGTAAGGAGACTAAGGTAAAGGAGGAAAGTAATATGGATATGACAAGTTAAATACTAAAGAGAATAGAAGAGTATTGAGGATGAATTCAAATAACAAACATGAAAATTTATCTCAATTTCATGTAATGCAAATTTCCTTTACATATTATCTTTCATTTTCTTTTCTTTTTCTTTTTTTTTCTTTTTCTTTTAAATTTTCTTCAATTTTTCTTTTGTTTTTTTTTTCAATTGGCCACTCTTTCCTTTTTCACCAAAAATTTTGCACACTAATTAGCACACCCTTACACTTGTTCAAGAACTCTTCCAATGACAATGTTAATGCTCTCTTATTCCTTAAAGTTAGTAAAAACATAGTTTTTCATTTAAGATATGTAATGAGCTAAAAATAATGAATAATCAAATAAGCTCAGAGGGGGTTAATCAAGGAAAAATATGCAAGGTTGACTATTTAGCTAAAGTGGCTAATTCAAGAAATATGTCTCAATCATATTCATGTATGCATGTGAAAATGTAGCCTAAAAAGTAATCAAAGCAAGTTCTAGAGTAACAAATTTCATAAGTAAAAATCACACAAGAAATAAGAGAATGACACAAATATTCAATCTATTCATTAAAAGGCTCAAAGTCTCACATGATATGTTTCTATCAAACTCAATCTACTAATTTAATTTCCATTACCAAACTAGTTAATTTCAAGATAAAAGATAATTTATTCACTTATGTTACCTCAATTTATACATGCTCATAACTTTCACAAACTCAAAGTTTCATTGGAAAGCAATTAAAAACACAGTCTTATATATATCACTACAAGAATTTTAGAAATTTGCTACGAAAAAATCCGTAGCTAATCCGTAGCTAATCCATAGCTAAATTTATTAGCTACGGATTAGCTACGGATTAGCTACTGATTGGTTTGTAGTTAAATTCTCGTAGCTAATTAGCTACCAAAAAATTTCGTAGCTAATCCGTAGCTATATTTTAAATTTCCGTAGCAAATTCGAAGCTAATCTGTAGGTAATTTTCGTTTAGAATTTTCTTCATTTTCATAGGTAATTAGCTATGAAATATTTCGTAGCAATTTCGTAGCTAATCCGTAGCAAATTTTAAAATTTCGTAGCAATTCTGTAGCTATTTTATAGCTATTATATTGCTAAATTTGTAGCAATTTCGTAGCTAATTCGTAGCAATTATCCGTAGCAATTTCATAGTTATTTCCTAGCTATAATATTGCTAAATCTGTAGTAATTCCGTAGCTAATCCGTAGCAATTATCCGTAGCAATTTCGTAGCTAATCTGTAGCAATTTTTCGTAGCAATTCTGTAGCTAATCCGTAGCAATTTTTCGTAGCTATTCTGTAGCTAATCTGTAGCAATTTTTCGTAGCTGTTCTGTAGCTAATCCATAGCAATTTATATTTTGCTAAATCCATTGCAATTTTGTATAGCTAATTATACCTGGTACAATAATATTTCAATCCAAACAGAAAAAACCCAATAAATAAGCTGTACAAAGCAACATAAAATATCATATTTCCATTAATAAGTTCCAAAACATGTTCTACAAAGAACGGATAACTAATTAATCTATGTTAATACAAATAGTTCTAAACAAATTAACCGTATCATTAATAATAAACACACCTAATCAACCTAAGTTAGTATCATGATCATCCCTAACTGCATCACCTTGTGAACTAGCCTGTGGCACACCACTATGAGCTTGGGAGCCTGTTATCTCACGGAGGATGGGCATCAACTGCGTCTGGACAAAGGAAGTCATCGCTTCACTAACAGCTTCCTTTATGGCTTGTGTGGGAACAGTGTAGGAGGAACCACCAACCTGTGAGGCTGAACTAGATCCATAAATGTCAATACCTAAACTGTGACTCATGCCATGAACCCGTCCCTTCTTGTTGGGACCCGTCATTTCCATCCACACCTCTTGATCTACCACAGGATGCAGTGAAGAGTCTTCTCCATACTTGTCTAACATCGTAGTATCGTAAGAGTCCTGAAATGAAAAATGTAGAAAACTTTATCAAAACAATCAACAACTTAACAAATATAGTTAGTTTAAATTTTAAAGACACCTACAATGAAATTCTTTGAACGTTGAGTGACATATTCTCCATTTTTCCTCTTATGAACACTTTCATACAAATCTCTGAAAGGACTGGACGATTCAACTCTGCCTCCTGTAATCAAAATCTATTAGAATATAGAAAAACAATAACAACAATCAAGTCTTTTCCCACTAGGTGGGGTCAGCATGGATCAAACAATGTCATAATGCCCTATCATAAAAAATCACTACACAAATAATGCACCAAAACCACATATTTTAGCATCTTCAGTAAATATGAGATATGATGAACTTGTTCAAAACCAAATGTCCTGCCATTTCATTTAGTCAAGGGATATTGTATGAAATGTGAGATCAAACAAACCCTTATAATCATGGTTTACCATTAATGAATTCAATTACAAGCAATATTATTAATATTTATGTTTCTAGTTTTAACACCATAAAACTCCAATTTATCAAAAATGATAGTTTTGCATAGGAAACAAAAGCCAATATACTCAGAATGAATATCCAAAAACAAATAAGAGCCAACGATAAGAGATCCTCAGTTTCAAACAACAAGAAAGGTGACCATCCAAAGAACCGAGAATGAGAGAATCAATCACACAGTAGCTCAGCTTCAAACAACAATTCTTTTAATAAATTATAGAGAGAAGTTTCAAACAAGGGTTAAGGTTTTCTTCATATGTTAATAGAATTATTAAAGGCATAATAACTTTATACAAAAGAGAAGTCAATGCAAGTCTCAATCAGAAAAACCAGACCAAAAATGGCCACATCTTGTCTCTTGACAAAAGCCCAACAAACCTGAAAAAAGTGTAATCCCTTGGTAAAGGCTACTCGCTAGTGTACAAATTTCAAGGCAAGCTTGAACTACATGAGCATATTTTATTTGTTAAATGCTTATTATTTGTAAACTAACTGTCATTCTAATATGATTAAAACCATCATCGACATAAGATGTTTAAGGTGCAAACATTTATAGACACATTATCTGGATATACTAAGCTGTCATTCCCATTTGTTGCTTAACAACATCATTCTCAACCTAATTTCAAGGAATAAGAGACAACAACAAACATAAAATAAGAAAAAGTATGCATATGCAATTATAGATATGTCATGATAATATAAACATTAGCATATCTGATATCTCACGTAAATGATTTTTTTTCAAGTTTTCATATTTTCATGGAAATGAATTTTATTCTTATTATTTAATTAAGCTTCAAATGGGATCATGAGTCATTATCAGAGGAATCTACACTCCATATACTACACATGCTGATGCAATTGATCTCTTCCTACTTCCTTCCTCACTGATTTCCCGATTAAGATTAGTGTATATATTCTATCTTTAATAGTAAAATTGATGGAGTTCTGTATATGAGGTTTTTTCTTGGGAATTTCGGATAGTGGAAATTGACTCGTTAACATAGCAAAGTATAGAAGGAAATGCAGATTCAACATTTTCAGGCTCACTAGTACTATAATTATACAATAGTATAAGATAGAATTATTAGAATGTTACAACAAACACATAAGAAATTCTATATGACCATATTCTTTTTATGTTGACCGAAGCTTATTGAGCCTGCAGTGTGTAGCATAGCATCAGGCATGGCCGCTCTATTGCTTCGACCAGCAACA
The DNA here is from genome assembly GCA_029884595.1 of Ormosia semicastrata. Classification (NCBI taxonomy): domain Eukaryota; kingdom Viridiplantae; phylum Streptophyta; class Magnoliopsida; order Fabales; family Fabaceae; genus Ormosia; species Ormosia semicastrata. Next base: position 109,964,142 of record JAQQTO010000063.1, read on the forward strand.
GACTTCTTTTGCCACTCTGGTGTTAACCAAATGTCAACTAGGCCATCCCACACTTCTGACTTCAAAGCTGGGGGCTCGTGGCCCTTAAGGTCAGCTATGTTTGATGTCCTCAACTTTTTCATGATTGTCTTTCTATGATTCTTTAAATCATCTGAATAACGATCCATGCATGTTCTTTCCCAAACAGTTCTTGCTATGGAACGATCATAATCTGATGCAAATCGATATTTATTCTAAAACAAAGTCATGTTAGTATATTTCTCTATCTAGATAATTATATAATACAATGACGCTAGAAACATAATTACTTACCATAAAATCCTGAAATAGTTCATCCTTCATGTACACAGGATAATTTTTCCATTTTTCAGTTGGAATGGGCATCCGTGTGATCACAGTGGCCATAATCTCATGAGTCATAGACTGCGGGACAAACCTCCTCCTACAAGTTCAGGATATGTTAATAATCTAAAAATAAAATAAACGTAATAAAATATGACATTCATTATTACTCACGGTTGAGAGATGTCCTCCACAGATATAACTGGTCTTCTATCAGTTTCTGTTTGGGATGCTCCACTTGAAGGCATCGAAATTGGGTCGCTAGTTGGAGGCACAGTGGGGGGTGGGATAGAGACAGCGACAGTGGGGGGTGGGTCAGGGACAATAGTGGAGGGTGGGACAGCAGTTGATGGGTCACCAGTGGTCAAGGGGCTAGTAGCTGAAATAACACCTAACATAATTATAGGCAATCTAAATTCATAAATACATATAAATCAAGAGTTAATAATAAAAAGATTATTATATAGCTATACCTGGGGAGTGCAGAGAAGGTCAGTGGGGGTGAACTAGTGTGCGGTTGAGAAAACTCGGGTGGATTGTTGCGGCCTCTCCCTCGACCATGTCCATTGCCCCTACCTCGAATTACCATGATAAATGTCTGCAATAATGAAACATATTATAAAACAAACTACATACATAAATATTGTCAAGAATCTCATAAAATATAAAAATGACATTTCAGTGTAAATACCATAAACAAAGTTCAACTGCTACTACTTGAGCTTGAATCATATAGTTCCTCATCTTCATCTATGAACTCAGTATTTTCATCTTCTTCATTGTCATCAATGAATTGGTCGACAAAAAGAACATTATTTGGATTATGTATTTCATTTATGTCCACTTCTTCCACTGGAGCATGTGCATCAAACAAGGAAATCACTCCATCATCTGTGATGATATTAGGTGTTCTCAAGGATCCATCATCTTGGTAGTAATCAATAGCAGTTGCCTCATTCGATCCATCACATTCATCATTGAATGTTTCATCTGCAAAGAGTCTTGCTCTAACCTTACAAGCTGCCCACCATTCGTCACTAGTTCGACCCCCGCATTGTGGGTATACTGTATAGTATACTTGTTGTGCTTGTTCAGCTAATACAAATGGCTCATTTGAGTGAAGTCTCGATTTGTGCTTGACATCAATCAATCCATATCTCTCATCAACATTGACTCCATTAATTGGGTCAAACCACTGGCACCGTAAAAGAAATACTTTGTTCTGACCTAGATATGACAATTCCAATATCTCTTCAACGATGCCATAATAGTCTAAGTCATTCTCGCCATATATACTTCCTCTAACGCAAACCCCACTATTCATGGTAGCTTTATTTTGTCCGTACTCCTTAGTATGAAACCTATACCCATTAACTATTAAGCCATTGTAAGAAGTAACAGACTTGGATGGACCATAACTCATCTGTCGAATCATTCCATCCTCAATTTGACCTATATTTACCTGTGAATCATTACAAAGAGAACAAATAGTTGTAACATATAGTATTGGTATGACAAACATTATTTTTTATATGATATATATGATTATAGATGAAAGGACTCACTAGATGTTTTAGCCACCTACTGAAGTCCTTATCCCGAAGTTCCAATATTTGATCTTCAGAGATACTAGAATTTGTCTCCCTCAGCGAATCCTCGAATTGTCTAATCAATACAATAATTAATATTGAACATAATGTAATTAAAAATTTATTAAATAGCTAAGTTAGTGAGTACACTTACTGGAGATTGGGTTCTACTCTCTCGCAATTTACAAGCACATAAGTCTCAAACTATTTGAAGCTCCACATCCGACAAGAACCTATTACGACCTCTCCCGATAGGGCGGCATGGATGTTTAAAAATAGACAAGCATTCATTAGTCATATCTTCCCCACCATCGTCGTTTCGAGGAACTTGAGTGCGCCTTGTCTGTATTTGTGGATCAAAATACATGGAAGCAAAATTAGAAATTTCTTCTAGATTATATGCTTCACAGATAGACCCTTCAATTCTCGCCTTATTTCGAACCTTCCTTTTCAAGTATAGCATACACCTCTCAAATGGATACATCCATCTATATTGCACGGGTCCTCCAACCTTTGCTTCATAGGGAAGATGCACAACTAGATGTTCCATCACATCAAAGAATGCTGGCGGAAAAATCTTCTCTAACTTGCAAATTGTTTCAATAATGGAAAGTTCGGCATTCTCCATAATGGAAGTACGTATTTCAGTTGCACAAATTTCTTTAAAGAACAAGCTAAGCTCTGTTAATGCTCCCCATATAGGTTTTGGTAACATATGACGAAACGCTAGAGGAATTAACCTTTGCATAAAAACATGACAATCGTGACTTTTCATTCCATATATCTTCCCATCATCTAAATTAATGCAACGTGCAATGTTTGATGCATACCCATCAGGAAATTTCAATTGTTTTATCCATTCACACACTGTTCTTCTTTGATTGGCATTTAACACATAAGTTGCCTTTGGTTTTTTATACTTGCCATTCTCAACAATCAATTCTAAGGTGGGACGTTTGCATATCATCTTCAAATCTTCTCTTGCATTTGCATTGTCTTTTGTCTTGCCCTTTATGTCCATAACAGTGTTAAAAATATTCTCAAACACATTCTTCTCAACATGCATGACATCCAAATTATGTCGTATTAGATTAGTGGACCAATAAGGCAATTCCTAAAATATGCTTTTCTTCACCCAGTTGTAAAACTGACCAAAGCCACGTTGTTTTTGGTTACGTGAATTCAAGCCAAAAATGACTTCATCAAGTTGAGTCACTCTATTCAAAACATGTGTCCCACTCAATCGTTGTGGCGGTAGAAATTTTTGCACTGTTGAATTCTTCTTAAAAGAGTACCGATCACGACGAAATGGATGTTCAGGAGGCAGATATTGACGATGACAATCAAACCAGTTACACTTCCTACCATGCTTCAATACAAATGACGTATTGTTCTCCATACAATAAGGACAAGCAAGTTTTCCATGAGTGCTCCATCCACTTAGCATTCCATAAGCTGGAAAGTCACTTATTGTCCACAACAAAGCTGCTTTCATATTAAAATTTTGCTTATTCCACGCATCAAAAGTGTTCACCCCATTGTCCCACAAAATCTTTAAGTCATCAATCAAGGGTCTAAGATAGACATCTAAACTTTTACCCGGTGACTTCGGTCCAAGAATCACAAGAGTAAGGAATATGTATTCCCTTCTCATACACATACTTGGGGGGAAATTATAAGATGTGACAAAAACTGGCCAACATGAGTATGGAGTAGCTGAACCACTAAATGGATTAAAACCATCTGTACAAAGGCCAAGCCTAACATTTCGAGTTTCTAGCGCAAATGTTGAATGGATGGCGTCAAAATATTTCCAAGCCTCGGCATCAGCTGGATGCATGATCACTGATTTATCTTGACGCACTCCATCCGCATGCCAGCGCATATATTGTGCAGTCTTTTTGGACATAAACAAGCGTTGGAGTCTCGGAATAATGGGAAAATATCGCAACACTGAGAATGGCACATCTTTCTGATTTTTAGAACGTCCCATCTTTGGTTTGAATCACGGATGTCCGCATACTAAGCACACTGAGTAAACACTCTTGTCCATGTACTCTCCATAATACAACATGCAATGATTAGGACATGCATCTATCTTCTCATATCCTAATCCCAACTCATTAACCATTCTCTTCGATCTATAATAATTTTCGGGTAACCTTTCTGACTCTGGAAGCATGCTCTTAATTATGACAATCATTCGATTATAACAACTCTCACTCATGTTGAACTCTGACTTCAAATTCAAGAGTTGAGTTACAGCTGACAATTTTGTGTGCTTATGGCAACCATCCCATAAAGGTTCGTCAGCATCTCTCAACAAATCATAAAACTTTGAAGCCGATGAATTCGGATCCTCTTCCAAATCTTCAACTTCTGGATTTAATATATCACCCGCAGCATCCATAACCATATCTACGTATGGATTCCTAGTCTCCACTTCAACATCATGGACAATGGAAGTTGAGCCACTATCCCCCCATCTGTCCTCACCATGAATAGTCCAATTTACATAACCCTCCACAAATCCATACTTATACAGATGGTTCTCTACTGAAAATGACTCCATCCAAACATGGTTCTTACATTTTGCACATGGACAAGGAATGCGACTTAATGCATCAAAAACTATCGGGTGTCCTCTGACGACCTTAATGAAATCATCAACTCCATTTTTGAATTCTTCACTTACAAGACCAGTGTGATCCTTTCTTCGTAACATCCAACTTCGATCAGGTTTCATGATTACTGAAGTTAATTTAACACATTAGTATTGTTATTTCCAAAATCCTCATCTCTCTTAACATGGTGTGGCCCTATCCCATTCGAGAAGACACTTTTTCATCACTTGATGAAATAGTACTCACAAAAATCACACATCGTATACTTGACGAAATTTCAGCAGCATTTCCCATTGGTCTCCAAGTGTACGACTAGAAAGTGGGTGACATGTACCACAATCAAGTGTGCACCCAGAGAACAGAAGGAAATGTTACACAACAAAATTTCATCAAGTATATGATATGAGATTTAAGGAGTAATTATAATCAAGTGAAGGAAAAGTTTCTTCCCAAACTGTCCAACTTGGACAATTCAAAATTCAATACAATGAGCAGTACCTTCAAAAAGTACATGTACTCACTAATATTGAATCTCAAACGGGAAACTAAGGTTTCGCTCACCAAAACGATTATATATGACAAAGAATGTTATAAAAAAATAAACTAAATTCTCAATAGTATACAAAAAAAGTAATATTGACTCAATTATAAGAACTACATAGTATAAACAAGAGTCCCAAAATATTCTGAAAATACAGATTCAGTTCATGACATAACTATGCATACATAGATCATGAAAACTTACTAGGAAATTATGATAAATGAAAGCTCTTTTGATTCCCCTCACCAAGCTATCAGTGCAGTAAAAAGAATGGCATGACACTTGCTTCCTACAAGATCAAAGAATAATTTTTTTTTATGAAATGTTGAAATTTGATTCTAAAATTTACATGAAAACATTAAACGCAATAAAAAGAACATTAATTTGATGTAACTTAATCACTTACTATCAAACAAGAGACTTTTAATAATCTTAACAATTCATAATAGTTTTACTTACTAGGCCCAACTTGAAATCTAATGGGCTATATTGTACGATCGAATATAGCAACTTTCATTAAAGCCACTAATATAATATATTTTAGTAGTACATATAATTCCTATATATTTTATCAATTGAACAAAAATGATGAAAGAATAATGGCCCCCAATAAACAGTCAATGAATACACTAAAACTAAAAAGATTAGTAGAGCCAGGGGATAAAATTGGCAGTAGTATATGGTTGCTGAAGTGAATTACTTTAGTTTTAACCCAAAAAATGAAATATAGAGATTAAGATGAAAAGGTTACTCATATATACAGTAGTATATTGAGGATTGTTCTCTGGAGCATGACCCCATTGCTAGATGTTTCTTTTCCATCTTCCAGACAATATTACGGGTCAAATAATGAACTTTGTCGCCTTAATAAGAATTATGCTATATCTGTCAAATATGATGGTCATCTCGTATTATACTTTTAGGGGTGTCAATATATAGAAGGATCAAATTGCTAAAGCTTCCATACTATTTAAAATTCCCACTGTTGCTGGGTATGAGATGCAGAGATTATTGATGTTTGGACCAGCACATACTCATATAAAGTGCAATCTAAAATAATCTGAACAGCATTGGGATAGACACTCTGAGAAGTGCTTATGCAGGTATAAGTTTGACAATTCATTAAAGTTAGTTTAGTAAAATATTATTATATTATTATCATTAAAGTTAGCTAGTTTAGCATATGCTCTGACCTACAGTACAATTCCAAATGATAACCAAGCAAATATAAAGTCACAGAGAAGTAATCAACAACTCTTTATTGAAACCAAAAATAAACAAAACTACCCTTAAAACTGAGAAACAGGTACTACATATATCCTTCCATCTATTTGTTTTCAGCTACCCTTAAATTCTTATGTTCAATTAATTGCATGCCCAGTAGTACCCCATCCATTGGTTAATAAAGAAAACAGAATCTCAACTTTGAATAAGCAAGCAAGTTAAACAATATTTAGCTTGATTCTTATAATTAAGTTAAAAGTACATATATATAAGGTTGAACTAATAACCACGACTCCACGAACGTTTATATATATATATTCTACTTTTAAGTTGTTAGATTATGACTCCACGATCGTTATATATATATATATATATATATATATATATATATATATATATATATATATATATATATATTCTACTTTTACGTTGTTTGTTAGATTATGACTCCACGATCGTTATATATATATATATTCTACTTTTAAGTTGTTTGTTAGATTATGACTCCACGATCGTTAATATATATATATTCTACTTCTAAGTTGTTAGATTATGATTTATGAGTAACCATATTTTTTCCTCCTGTTCATAATGTACGTGGTGATTTTGGTAGTGAGGGAAAGAAAATGTTCCAAGTGACTATAGGGGAAGGAATGGAGATGGAAGTAGATGTCTGCCCAACTGCTCAGAAATTCAGAACTGGAATGTAGGATTGAGGGAGAAGCAGCTTTTGGTCATGTGGGGAAGAATATCAAGAGGATCTAGGATATGCTAATTCTGGGAGGACAGAGTCGTGGGGGTGAGAAGTAGCTGATCATAGAAGTTCAGTTGTCAGCAAACACAAATGAAAGAGTATATCTCTATAACGTATAATGGAGTCAAGCCTCTGCAACCACAGTTGCTGCTTAAACCTCCTTATAAAATCATCAGCTAAATAATGGCACTAATTACATGAGGCAAACACCAACCAGTTAGAAACTACACAGGCAAAAAGACAACAGTAACACCAACCACATTGAATTACATCCAACCAAGATATCATCCATTCCTTCTTCAAGTCCAAACACCAATTACAATAAACACAATAGAACCCCCATAATAATGGCACTAAACAGAACATAGAACACAAATATCATTGTTTCCCACAAGCGAGTTACATTGCTGTACCGTCAAGTGGAAAAATTGTGAATATGGGGGGCAGGGGCCCCCTCCTCAAGTTGTCTCAATATCTCATAAAAGGGAAGGTGCTTAGATAGTGATAATTTGTACATCAGAGAAAAGGTAAACCCACAAAGGATTGAATATGACAAGGATACAAAAAGAGGAAGTGAGGCTGGGCCCCATAGCAGCCAAGAGGCGTGCACTCTCATTTTTGGGTACTTTTTGGAACAACCAGTCTTCTTATTCAAAGCAGCTCATATCCCATGCCACTGTGAGTGCTACTTTCTCAAACCCCTAAGACATGGACTAATGATTCACATTACCTTTATTAGCTTACTAGTACTAGACATGATTGTCTCTAGTATAGAAAAGTATCAATTGCATTTTTCCTCTTAATTTCACCAAGTTTGATAAGTAAATGGTGTTTAGCTCGTGTGAGTTATAAGAAACTCGTTGACTTGGATAACTTTCATTGAACCGACTGAGTGGGTCTACACATTTTTTAACTAAAAAATTAAAGGCATCACACAGGTACACGCTAAAGCATGAAACAGATAGTATATATGGGACCACTAGAGGATGAAAGCATCCAGTGCAGCTCATTTGTTTTTGAAATTGTTCCTAGCAGAAAGGTAGTGAAGTGGAATATATAAACTCTCCACACCAGACCGTTATGAGAGTCGAGCAACTCAGCAAAGAAAGCAGAAAATGGGTGGTGTACCCCATTGTTATTCTTGTGCAGTGAATGGCGTGAAAATAATTAGATCTAGTCAGATCTGATACTTGGTGTTGTCCACTAGAAGGATCCATCCATACGATAATTAGATCTAAGCACTCCTCACTTAGAAACTTGAAACTCGAAAGGCATGCTTTTGCTTGCTTTTGTGTATGTGGGTGTAATAGTGAACTTGTTTGTGTGAGTTTGTAGTGATACCGTATGGAAAAAAAAGAAGAAGAAGAAAGTACCTATTTACTTGGCTGTGTGCATTTGTAATAGTGTACCGCAATGTCTGGGTGAGAGTGATGATAGAGGCTGCAGCAATGAGATTGAGAGATAGCAAGTATAAGGATGGAGGGATTTGAGATTGGTTTGGGCTGGCAGATTTGAGAGAGCGAGAAAGAATAAGAGGGAAGGAAGGACGGAGGAGGGATTTCAGATTTGGGAAAGTTTACTACGGGCGCGCGTAAAGATAATTGATTTCGTCAATTTTTTTTTATGCAATTAAAATTTAGCTACGAAAAATTTTGGTAGCTAATCCGTAGTTAATTAGCTTCGGCTTAGCTACGGATTAGCTAAGAAATAATTTTTTTAGTCAAATTCTGTAGCTAAATTGTAGCAATTCCATAGCTATTTTTACTTGATCAATTTTTTTTTCATGATTCAAAATTTAGCTAGGGAATTTTATTTTGTAGCTAATCCGTAGCTATTTTGCTACTGATTAGCTACCAAATTTTTTCGTAGCTAAATTTTGTAGCTAAACCGTAGTTAATCTGTAGCTATTTGTTGGACAGAATTTTATTTGAAATTTAGCTACGAAAATTTAATCTGTAGCTAATCCGTAGCTAATTAGCTACGGATTAGCTACCAAAATTTTCCGTAGCTAAATTTAGTAGCTAATTTATAAAATTCTTGTAGTGTATATATATTCAAAACAAAAAATAAAATTGAAAAACAAAACAGAAATAATAAAATTAAAAATAGAAAACAAAATATAAATTCCTCCCCCACACTTAAATCTTACATTGTCCTCAATGTAAAACTTATAAAATATCAAATCATCAATAAATTTAAGACAAGTAAAATAAAGAAAAGAGAGAAGAAACATCATTATCAAGTGATGTATATGACCACTTGCAAATGGACCTCCACCACTATACCCTCTTGAGCTCCCTCATAGAATTGCTTGAGACAATGTTCATTAACCTTGAAAACTTTGTTAGTTGCATCAGTTGTGATTTCCACCGCACTATAAGGAAAAACCTTAGTGACTATAAAAGGACTTATCCACCTAGAATGGAGCTTACCGAACATAAGCTTGAGGCGAGAATTGTAAAGGAGAACTTTTTGACCAATCACAAATTCTTTTCTTGTAATCATCTTATCATGAAAGGCTTTGGTCTTCTCTTTGTAGATACGGGAGTTCTCATAAGCTTCTAACTGAATTTCTTCAAGCTTTTGGAGTTAGAGTTTATTTTGGGATCCAGTTTGATTCAGGTCAAGGTTACACTTCTTTATCGCTCAATAAGCCTTGTGCTCAATCTCCACTAGAAGGTGGCATGACTTGCCAAAGAATATCCTATAGGAAGACATGCCTAAAGGAGTCTTGAAAGCAGTTCTATATGCCCATAATGCGTCCTCAAGCCTCTTGCTCGAATCTTTTCTATTCGGTTGAACTATTTTTTCTAAAATTTATTTCAACTCCCTATTTGAAACTTCAACTTGGCCATTGGTTTGTGAATGGTAGGGAGTCAAAACCTTATGTATCACATCATATTTCTTCAATAATACATTCATGTTTTTATTATAGAAATAGGAGCCTTGGTCACTAATTATGGCTTTTGGAACTCTCAACCTATAGAAAATGTGAAACCTGACAAAGTCTAAAACAACATAAGAATTATCAATCCGAGTGGCCTTTGCCTCCACCCACTTAGATACATAATCAACAACTAACAAAATGTAAACAAAACCAAAGGAATAAGGAAAGGGACCCATGAAATCAATGCCCCACACATCAAATATCTCACAAAACAATAATGGTTGTTGAGGCATCTCATTCCTATCAAAAATGTTACCTGTTCGTTGGCATTGTTCACAATTCTTACAATAATTATAAGCATCATAAAACAAGGTGGATAATACAATCCAGAGTCTAAAATCTTCTTAGCAGTACGTTGTGGTCCAAAGTGACCACCACATGCAAGGGTATGACAAAAATGCAAAATAAATTAAAACTCATAATTAGCCACATAACGTCTAATCACTTGGTCACTACACAGTCTCCATAGATAAGGATCATCTCATATATAATATTTAGATTCACTCTTAAGCCTATCAATCTGATGCTTTTTAAAATAAGCAGGTAATCAGATGCAACTAAATAATTGATTAAATCAGCATACCAAGGGTCTTTACCTCGCAGCTAAAATAGTTGCTCATATAGGAAGGTCTCTCGAATAGGAAGAGTGTCCACTGCCTGTGGGATCTGGCTCATATGATCTGCCATCAAGTTCTCTACTCCACTCTTATCTCTGATCTCAATATCAAACTCCTATAAGAGCAACATCCACTAAATGAGTCTAGGCTTCACCTCGGACTTCTTTAACAAGAACTTCAAGGCTGCATGGTTAGAGAAAACAATAACTTTAGTGCCCAACAAATAAGAAAAAAATTTATCTAAAGCAAAAACAATTGCTAAAAACTCATTTTTAGTGGTGGTGTAATTAGCTTGGTAAGAATCCAAAAGTATAAGAGACATAATATATCATATAAGGTTGCTTGCCATCTCGTTGAGAAAGGATGGCGCCAACTGCATAGTTGGAGGCGTCACACATCAGCTCAAAAGGAAGCTCTTAATTTGGCAGCTGAATAATGAGAGAAGAGGTCAGATTCTTCTTCAATTGATCGAAAGCCTTCTTGCAGTGCTCATCAAATTTGAACTCGACTTCTTTTTTAAGAAGCCTGGAAATGGAAGGGCATATTTGCTAAAATCCCTTATGAAACGCCTATAGAACTCTGCATAACCAAGAAAGGAATGCACATCCTGCACACAAGTGGGGTAGCGTAAAGAGGCATTAACATTGATTTTTGCTTTACCTACGTCAATACCTTTGCTAGAAACTACATGCCCTATGACTATGTCTTATTCTACCATGAAATGACATTTCTCAAAATTTAAGAACAAGATGTATCTCAATGCTATTATCAAGCACCCTAACAATGCTATCTAAACATGCATCAAAAGAAGATCCATAAACTGTGAAATCATCCATAAAAACTTTTATACAGTGTTCTAATAAGTCAAAGAAAATGTTTATCATACATCGTTGAAATGTACCTAGGGCATTACAAAGCCCAAAAGGCATCCTCTTATAAGTAAACATACTAAATGGGCAGGTGAATGTTATCTTCTCTTGGTCCTCCAGGGCTATATGAATCTGAAAGTAGCCTGAAAATCCATCTTAGAAGCAATAGGGTGACTTGCCAACCTACATTTTCAATATCTGATCAATGAAGGGCAATGAAAAATGATACTTCCTAGTGGCTTGGTTAGGCTTCCTATAATCAATACAAACTCTCCAGCTATTTGTACTTTTGTGGGGACCAGCTCATTCTTCTAGTTGACAACCATAATCATCCCGGTCTTCTTGGGAACTACTTGCACTGGGAAACCCATTTGCTATATGAAATAGGGTAAATGATGCCACCTGACAATAGTTTGCTCACTTCTTTCTTCACCACATCTAAAATTAGAGGGTTAAGTCTTCTTTGAGGTTACCTTACTGATTTAGCTTCCTCTTCTAATAAAATCTAATGCATGCATATGGAGGGGCTAATCCTAGGAATATCTACAAGCGTCCATCCAATGGATTTCTTATGCTATTTCAAGATTTGTAACAATTTGCCTTCTTATTTAGGCTCTAAATTATTTGCTATTATCACTGGTAGCTTATAATCTGCTTCCAAGAACACATACTTCAAATGTTCAGGTAAAGGCTTTAACTCAAGGGTAGGTGATTTTTGCACTAAAGGTATTAATTTGGTTGAAAAAACTAATTCTGCTAATTTAACTGTAACATCACCTGTAATCTGTGTACGATATTCCAAAATAGCATAATCATATCGCATGTAATCAAAAAATTCAAAACACACAGTATCTTATCCCACATATGAAGAAATCTTAGAACATGCGACACACATACTAGTCTCATCACAAATAGAAACAAAACATTCAGAACATCCAGAAAAATCAATACTATTAAAAAATATCACAATTTTAGGAAATTCAGCTAGCATATTAACATGTATATCATCAATAAGCAAATTAATGACATCTAATAGAAAACCAGAATGCTCTTCTAAAGGATATTTCATGGCATCAAAGATATTAAATTGAACTATGTTATCCCCAAATTCCATGGAAATGGTACCAGCATGCACATCAATCTTAATTTTTGCAGTTTTCAAGAAAGGTCTTCCTACAATCAATGGCGGTTTACTAGATGCAAATTCATCTTCCATGTTTAGAACATAAAAATATGCTGGAAATATTAAATTATGTACTCTTACCAAAACATCCTCAAGCACTTTTGCAGAATGAGCTATGCTCTTATTTGTTAGCTAAATGATAACTTCGGTTGACTTCAACTTTCAAATCTGCAAAGATTCATAAACTGATTTTGGCATCACATTAATTGAAGCACCCAAATCCAACATTGCATATGTAAACTACGTGTTGCCTATTGTGCAAAGAATGGTGAATGTTTCAGGATCCTTACATTTAGGAGGCATATTTGGTTGGATCAAGGCAGAAACATTTCTTCTCATGCTCACTTTCTCATTTCCTTTCATCTTTCTCTTATGAATGCATAATTCCTTCAGAAACTTAGCATATTTTGGAATCTGTTTTATTGTTTCTAGGAGAGGTATATTGACTTCTACCTTCTGAAAGGTATCCATAATCTCCCTATCCAATTCAGTTTCAACTATCTTATTTGATTGAGTCATTTTATTGGGAAAAGGAAGAGGAATGCTGAGAGCATATTTTTTGTTGAATTTTCCATTGACTTCTAATTTTTCTTCGAATTCTTTGCGTGTTCTATATTCTGTTGTATTAAGTCTTCTGCAAGATTCTGGTTTGCTAGATCTAAGTTTTCTACACAATCCTACTGCAAAATCTGTAGTTGGAGTTGGGTTAGACCACTCACTTCTTTGCCACTTCTCAAGGTTATGACACTCACATTGTCTCTTGGATTATTAATTGTTTGTGAGAGCAATTGACCGGAACCTTGAGTCTTCAACTCATTGATAGAAGTTGCAAGTTGACCAATTTGAGTCTTTAAGTTCTGAATAGTGGTCTCAATTCTTTGTTGAAACTGAAAGTTATTAGTTGCTAACTACTTCATTAAGTTTGCCAAGCTAGGTTCTAAATTGCTACTTTGTTGCATGAGCAGTTTCACTAGTTGTTGAAACTGTTACTTGCTCAGACCTATTGTATTATATCTGGTCTACTATTGCTATTGTTGAAGTTAGTCAGAATTGTTGCCATATCGCAGATTAGGATGATCTCTCCATTTAGGGTTATATGTGCTAGAATAAGGGTCATACTTTGGCTGCTGTTGGTATGGTCTACCAGAAAAGATTCCAGCCACTGCTTCACTACTTTCTTGGAGTGTAGGACACTAGTCTGTTGGGTGATCTGGCAAGGAGCAGATTCCACAAAGTTTTGCTGGGGACTGAACTTGTTTTTGTCCCAATGCTATTTGTCTAACTAAGAAGGTTAGCTCTTCCATTATGTTCTCAATTCTCTCTTGATCAGCATCAGAAACCCTTACTTCATTGACTCCTCTGCTTCAGGTAATGACTCATGTGCTAAATTGTCATGCATTTGCTGCCATGTTTGTTATTAAATCTCTTGCTGTAGTAAGGGTTTTGTCCACTAAAGCTCCTCCAAAGGCAGCATCTATCATGTTTCTATCCATGGGTAAAAGTCCCTTATAGAAATACTATATTAACAACCGGTCAATGATCTGGTGATGAGGACAGCTTACACAACTTCTTGAATTTCTCCCAATACTCATACAAAGTTTCTCCTAATATCTGCCTTATACCACATATATCCTTCCTAATGGCAGATACTTTGGAAGTAAGGAAGAATTTTTCTAGGAATAGTCTCTTCATATCATTCCAACCTGTTATGGCAGCTGGCTGCAAGTAATACAGCCAATCCTTGGTTGTTCCATCTAATGAGAAAGGAAATGCTCTCAGTTTGATGTGTTCTTCAGGAATGCCTTGTGGTTTCATGGTGGAGGACACTAAGTGGAACTTCTTCAAGTGCTTATTGGGATCCTCACCTACAAGTCCATGAAACTTTGGTAGCAAGTATATCAATCCAAATTTTAATTCAAAATAAGCATTTAAATCAGGATATTGAATGCACAAAGATTGTTAATTAACATCAGGTGCAACTAGTTCTTTAAAGTCCTATTATCCATATTATCAATCATGTTTGCAATGTTATTTGTATTCTCATGTTCAGTTTTTAGTTTTCAGTATTATCAGTCATAGCTGCAGTGTTACTTATATTCTCAGGTTCAGTTCCAATTTCAGAATTTATCCTTTCATTATGCCTACGAGCTCTATCAAGTGTATATAAGGTCCTCTCAATTTCAAGGTTAATGTCAAACAAATGATTACTAGAAAACCTGATCATAAAACATGTAAAACTGCATAAACACAAAATATGCAAAATGGACTACACAACACTAAAATTGTACTAAAATAACACTAGTTACCCTACCTACAAAATTTTAAAAATTATGGAACCACCATAGGGTGAAAACTACTCAAAAATGGTATCCAAAAATAAAATAAAAAAATTCAAAAAATAAAAAAGTAGTCTAAACGATGGAATTTGTCAAAAATAGAGTGGACCTTACTATGAATAGTAAACCTTGTAGAATACACCATTTTCCTTCAATAGACCAATTCCAACCCAATCTGAAACTATTTGTCCATACAAAATTTTACTTGGAAGCCTAAATTGAGTTGGAAACTACCTAAAACAAGGAAAACAAGGTTGGTGAAGGGTTATTAGTTAATTATACTCCTAATATGATTGATTAAATTTAGAATGATCTACGTCAACGATGCCAAAATTTGATCGCTGTCGAAACTATCAAATTAAATCAATTTATAAATTAATTCACTAAAATACTTGTAGTATAAGGCACAATTGAGTTGAGCCCTTGGATCACTCTAATCAAGCAATCAAATTAAGAAGTTAACAAAGGCGAAAGATGGTTGCAAAATTAATTAACAAAAAGTAATTAAAAATTATAAATAAAATTAAGTAACAACCAATTCAAGGAAATAAATTAATCTTGAATTTAATCCATCATTGACCCCTAGGAATCCATTCATTTGCTAACCAAATTCTTGGTCTTAGATTACATCAAGAAGCCATAAGATGATCTATGAATTCTCTACTAGATAAGCATCCAGAATTTAATTAATCAAGGTTAAATGAATTAAGCACACATCTAATCCTAAATTAATATAAAACCCAGAATTCAACTAAGCTTAACAAACAACATCCAAGAAACCATTAATGCATTGTTTAGTCTCTATTTTCCTTATTAAAAATGTGGTAATTATGCAATTTTATCATATCAACATCCAAATCAAATTAAGTAATTTAATTCAGATTTAACAAAATTAATGAGGAACTTGATCAACAAGTAAAAGAGAAACTTGATTAGAAAGTAAAAGATAAACTTGTTTAACAAGTAAAAGAGAAACTTGACTAGAAATAAATGTAAAACAATCAAAACAAAATTTTAAAATTAAATATCAAGATTGTAAATTCTTAGGATTGATTTAAAAGGGTCTAGCCCTCCATGGATAGAAGGGAAAACAGAAAAGAATAAAAAGTAGAGAGAAAGGAGAAGAAGAAAGATGAAGAGAGGAAGTGTAAGTAAGAGCGGTTAAGAGAAAATTAAGGTTCTTTTTCGTGGTTGTAGCTGCTTCTTAAATAACTATCTCTAAAATTAAAAATCTAAGTTTGCCCTTAGCATAGGGTTAATCCTTTTCCTTTTAACTTTAATTGGACATCTAATTCGCATAATTTGTGCTTAGGATGAGAAAGTTCTTCTTAACATCTCTCTCAACCCGTCAGCTAACTTCAAAGGATAAAAACACCATCAAAACATCACTGTTTAGATAAGTGGTTTTCATAATAATTTATAATATATGTCTTAGCTTTCAAATGTCACTGGTTTTAGGTCCATATCACATATGCAGCCCGAATTATGGCCCAATATTTACACATCATCTAGGTTCTAATGACAGCATCTCTATTTTGACTTCGTGGCCTAATCTAACCCACTAGACATCCGATTCAGCCTTTGATCTCTTCATCAAAGTTATATATCTTTCTCTCAGATTTTCTACAAGGTAAAATTTATAATTTTTAGATGTATAGAACTCAAATTATACCCAAAATATAAAAATAATGTAAAATTTTCAATAATGTTGAAAAATACAATTAAGATTAATATGAACCCAAACTTATAAAATGTGGTCAAAACTAATCAATTAAGCATATAAGAGGTCTAAGAAACTAAATATGAGGGTAAACTAATATATGAAAATGGTGTTTATCAAGCTCGGTTTGCGAAAAGCTGAGATAATTGGGCTTCAGAATTGTTGAAGGAGTTGCTGAGATAACCAAGCTCCAGGCCAAAGTTGCTGAAGGGGTTTCTCGGGAAAACATTTTAAAAGATTAGATATCTTCTAATTAGTCCACCATAACCACACTCCAAGTTGAGAATGAGATTCTCCGATAATCTGAGGCCAAGCTAAAAAGTGATATTCTATATCTTGAAGAGAATAGGCTAAGTTGGTGGATGAATCCTTCTCCAATGCTCTCACTCCACTGCGCATGCTGAATCTAGACCTTGTCTTGAAAGGAACTAGTTCGAGGAAGGTGGTTCGTGATGGTTGCATTGTGGGCACCATCCCTAAACCTGATCCAGTGAATTAGGTTCATGCAGCAGGTGACAATGTAACACCCTAATACTAGTACTAATGACATGTCCAAGATCAGGCTTTAGTAGTTAGCATTAATGATGTCATTTTCATACTAATACCAAATTTGTGAAAATAAACATAATATATATGAAAATATGAGCCTGATTCGAGTGTAATGATATACATATATCGAAATGATCTTTATACATATACATTCATCGTTATACAAATATTACATTTAATGCCTCCATGGCAATACTTATACAAATTCTACACTATACTTTTCATGGCAACTGCAACTAAACTATTCTTCTTCGATTCTGATCTTCTCTTATGCTTGTTGGTGCCTTTGATATCCCTGGAAATATTATGAAAATATAAATATGCGGGGGTGGGAATTCAAAAAATTCTCAGTAGTTTTATAAAAGCACATTTTTATAAAAACACATTTTTATTCAAAAAATTCTCAGTAGTTATATATATATATATATATATATATATATATATATATATATATATATATATATATATATATTCATAAGTTAAAAAGGTGGCAAGCGCCAAATCTGGTCCTTTCTCTTTCGAAATAGAGGTTCAATTATTATTTTTATAAAAAATTTGTACAACCAAATCCTTCCATAAAATATCATATACTTCATTCATAATTATCAATATGTTTCAATATCATAAATATCTCAAGTATTAATATCAACTCATTTAATAATCATCAAATTCTTCATAAGTAATAAATAAAATAACATCAATTACGAATCATATCTCGTAATATATCACAAATATTTATTCATCATCTTTCAACATTCAATGCAAGTCAGATATTTCATCATATCTTATTTTCGTCATTCATTTATCATTCATTGTATATCTTTTCATTATTCATCAAGTATTATAAATCATCATATATCATTCATTCGGGATACTTTCATGCTTGAGGTTATATCTCATTCCATTCTAGATACTCTCATACTAAATCTTATATCCAATTCTTGTATGTAGAGATATTCTCATACTCGAGATTATATCTCATTCATTCGGGATACTCTTATGCTCGAGGTTATATCCTATTTTATTCCATTCACATTCTCTTGGTAGGTGAAGAAATGTCTATCCTCACAATATTATTCCATTCTTATTCATTCCGGGATACTCTCATAATCGAGGTTATATCTCATTCTATTATGGATATTCTTATACTTGAGGTTATATCCAATTCTATTCAGATTCACATTCATTTGGTAAGTGAGGGAATGTCCATCCTCACAATACCATTTCTTTCTCATTTTCTTGGTATATAAGGGATTGTCCGTCCTCATTATACCATACTGTGATAGGGAGGGAATGCCCATCATCGACCTATCTCCATCCTAGGATCACCTCTACCAACTAAAAAGAACTTGAGTGAAGAGGAAGAAGACATCATCCATCCTCAATCCTTATCTACTCCAAATGTGAGGGAATGTCTATCCTCAACCTTCTATTTTAACATAGGATGATGATCCTTTCTTTATTTTGTCATCCATCTAGGATTACCTCTAATAGAAAAAGGTATGTCCGACCTCGAATACCTTTCACCTAAGGAGAAAACTCAGGTAAAGAGGGAGGAATGTTCATTCTCAACCTTAATAACTCTAATGGTAAAGGAAATACCATCCTTATCCACCATTCTCCAAGTCTCGCCCCAGGTTCGAGGACGATCCTAGATAATGGGTTATCCCATTCATTCATACTTGATATTCATCTTAATTATCATTCATTCCATACAAAGTATATACAATGATTCACATCATAAGTAATTCAATTCATTATCCATTCTCAATTATAAAATAATGTCTTTCATAGTTTAGATTCCATAAATTCAAGGTACTTATTAAAATCTCTTAACTATACAACAATGTGGCATTGAAATATCTCACACAAGATATACAATCATAGAATAATTCTTTATATCAATATTCATAATATGCATACACTCAAATGCTATTCATTCTATATTCAATGCATCATCTTCTCACAATTCTTAGTATTCATAATTAAACTTATGTATAATCATACTTTGCATAAGGTTACTTGTGCTTATCTTCATCTAATATGTCATAAAATATCATTACATTGCATTATAAGTCTTGCTATCACGTATCAGAACAACAAATCACATTTTGCCTGTTGGGCGCTTGGGCGCATCAAAGAAATGCCCTATTCATTGAGCGCCAGCCTTCCAGCGTGTAGGCACTGGCTGGGCAACAACATATTAAAGGTCTTTTGGGCGTTGGGCGCTTGGGAGCCCAAAAGCTAGCTCCTAGGCACCCATGCCCAGATTTATGCTCTATTTTTGTTGGTTTTAACACTAACTTCAACCACTCAAACATGGATTCCAAAGGAGTTTCAAATCTCACAAGGATACTCATACCATCCACAAACATTCTCATACAATCTCAAATACATTAACATACTAAATCAATAAGTAAAATCATCAAACCAATCATCTAAACTCAAGTTCATTTCAAAGCACCAAAATCATGAAAAACCATACAAATCCATTTTCAAAACTCATACATGTTATTTTTAAGCATGAAGATAGAAATAGCAAAAGGTAGTAGAAGAAAATAATCCCCCTACCTTCCTTCCTTTAGCTCCTTGAAGCTTACTTCCCTTTCCCCTTCTTTCTTTTCTTTTCTCTTCTTCGGCTACAGCAAATTCGTGAGAGAGAGAATGGGAAAGATGAAATAAAAGAAAGAGTCAAAAGAGACACAGATAAAGAGAGAAAGATAGAGGCAGTGGGAGAAAGTGAGAAAGATAAAGAAAATGTGTTGAAACTTTTGTATCTGTTACATACACTTTATTCTTTTAAAACCACATTTTCCAACCTCCATGAAGGTTCCAGAAAATCACAGGTCTCAACTAAATTCTTATATCTAGATTTTCATAATTTTCCATACATTGATATTCATCAAGTAAGCTGCACTACTTTTCTTAAATTAAATTAAACATGTAAAGTAAGTAAATATGTTTGCCTTAACTTATTTTCTTTATCAAAATACTCTTCATATTCTATTTATCATCTTCAAATAGTTTCATAATTTTTTGAGTTACCTAACTATTTTATTTGACTCTTAAATACTTTCTCAGTATTATTAAAAATATCAAACTAATTCATTTGGTCCTCTAGAATTTGCTACAACTCATACCAATTATCTTCATCTTGGGAATAAATTTTTCTTATTTATTTCCTTCATTTTAGCTATTTATCTCAAAATATGAACTATTATTCAGTTTATGTGTTATAGAATTGCGCTCAAACTTATCTAATAAATTACCAAAATTTAACAGGTAACTTATACTAATATTATTGAGCTTTTACAACACTAAGTAGAATCTATTAAGTCAGGGAGGATGTTACAGGCAGCGTGGAAGAAGAGGAAGTGAGCTCGGAGGGCGGTCCAGTTGAGGAGGCTGAGGCGGAAGAGGAGCCAACCCTAAATGCATAATTCTTCTTTTTGTCTTTTTTATTTTGCCCCCTACATGGGGTTAATTTCATTTGTAAATGGATAAGTCTCGAGTTTCAGGCATTTTTTATACTTAGAATATTTTATATTTATTCCAGTTGCCTTTTCTTTTTATAACCGAGATGGGTCCAACGCTCGATCTTGGTTGCTTCATTTATACTTAGCGTATATTCTTGCTTTCATTTGACCGAGATGGGTCCTATGCTCGATCTTGGTATTTGTCTTTTACACTTAGAAAACACTTGTGTTTTTTTTCTAATTGAGATGGGTCCAACGCTCGATCTCGATGGTTTTTTTACACCTAGGGACACTCATGTTTTTCCCAAATGAGATAGGTCCAACGCTTGATCTTGGTGGTTTTTTTACACTTAGCGAACACTCGTGTTTTTCCCAACCGAGATGGGTCCAAAGCTCTATCTTGGTAGCTGGGTCTGCTCAGATTATTTATCAACCAATCCGTCCTATAAAGTACGACATTGGCAGGATTAAATCTTTGTGGAATCACTTTAGAATTATATCATTCTGCAATCTTCTATTTAAGGGTGGCTTCAAGAACATGGGTAATGCAACGTTATTCTTCAAACAAGTCTAAGTCATGACATATGAGGTCTAGGTTGGCCTTCTCTAAAAATTTTGTCTCCTCCAACTTGGTTCTCTTATTTCCACCGGGATCATAGCCTCATAACTATAAGTCAATTTAAAGGGAGTCTCTTCTATGGAGGAATAAGGTGTGATCTAATATGCCCATAAGACATAATCGAGCTGCTTCACCTAATTCCTCTTAGCATCATCGAGCCTTTTTTAGCCTCCTAGAAGAATGACTGGATTGGTGGCTTTAGATTGCTCGTTTGTCTTTGGGTGTTCCACTGAGGTGAAATGTTGTTTGATCTAGAGACCAACTAAGAGATCCTTAAACTTTTGATCTATGAATTGGGATCTGTTATCTGTGATGATAGACTCTGGGATACCAAACCTATTGATAATATTCTTATAAGTAAATTTCTAGATTTTGGTTGAGGTGATGGTGGATAATAGTTCAACCTCAATCCACTTAGTGAAATAATTAACTGCCACCACTAAGTACTTTATCTATCCTAATGCTTGAGGGAAAGGACCTAGGATATCCATCTCCTATTGGTAAAGAGGCCAAAGGACAAACATCATAGATAGTTCTTCAAGTGGGGCAACGTAGATATTCGAGAATTGTTGATCACATTTTTTGTCATGTTTCATGCTATTAGCTTCCATACTAGGCCAATAGTATCTAGCCCTTAGCACTTTCAGTGTTAGGGACTTTCTGCCGAGGTGATGGCCAGAGCTTCCTTTGTGGATTTTGGCTAAGACATATTTTGTTTCCTTAGGAACGAGGCACTTAAGGAGAGGAGAAGAAAACTTGCGAAGGTATAGCTAATTATCAAGGATGGTATACCAAGCTTGTAATACCCCAAAAATTATTTGTTTTATCATAAATAATCATTTTTTAATATTTATAATTTTTGAGAATTTTCTGTGATTTTTTCAAAAATGTCGAATATTTTAATATATTTCTCATTTTACATGCACACTGAACAGAGTCAATGTAACACCCTAGAAATTATTTGTTTTGTGATGAAGAGACATTTTTTAATATTTGTGATTTTTGATGATTTTTGTGGAATTTTTTGAAAATGTCAAATATTTTAATATATTTTTCATTTTACGTGCGCACTGAGTGGAGCCGGGAAAACGAAATATTTTTTCTGAGGCTGGTAAACTTTGAACTATGGAAAAGTCGATGGGGGAACTTACTAAACCTGAGGCCAAGCACAATTTACGAAGTTTACATTTTACGAAATTTTATCTGATAAATAAAATCGCAGAATAATTAACTATCTGTGAAACAATAAAATATTATTTACGCTAATTATAAAATTTTTGTCCACTGAGAAATAGTTCTAGTAGATTATTTCTACCTAATTATTTTTATGATATCATTTAAGTGACCACACACTTTACTTTATCGAGAAGCGCACAAAGCTTCTCAAGGAAGCTTCAAGGGAAACTTCTAGGAAGCTTCCTCCAACCACTTTACTCTCTCTCCTCCCTCTTTTTGTGCTACATGGTTGGGGCTTGGGGATATCACATTTCACTCTCTCATTTTCTCTCATTCACGCAGCTTACTCTCTCTTTATCTCTTCTTCACACGACTGCACACACCCACACCCACCATTGTTGGTTTTCAAGCTTTCCATACTCAAGCTAACTCAAACCATTGCTTCCCTTCATCATCTTCAAGTTTTATTCTTTGTGGAACTCACCTTGGCTCCTCCATTTTCGTGGTTGGTAGCCCAGCTCAAAGCTTGGAGCTTTAAGGTAAAAGCTCTCAACTTTCTTCTCCTATTCTCCTCATTTTCGTGTTCCATGGTCACCTTGGTGACTATGGCTACTATTTTCCCTCTTTGATCTTGATTTTGTGGATTTGAACACCCAAGGTTTCGGTGGTGGTGAAGCACGAGATTCCTAAGCAAAAAGGAGCATCTTTTCTTTGTGTTTCTCTTAGGTAAGAGGAAGATCCATTCTCTTCAACCCATTTTGGTAGTTAAGAACTTGTTGTTGTATTGGTGGGGTGAGACCCATTTTGGGAAACCCCTTTATTTGATTGTTTTGGTTGAATTTTAAGTGTCTGAATGGTATGTTTTGATGTACATTAATGAATTTTGGGATGTTTAAAGCTTGGTATGGGTTCCTGGTGATTTTCTGCAACAGAGGGATACACAACCGTGTATCTCCCTGTGTGATTGAAATATGCTTTCTGGTGCACTCTAGAGGAGTACACGGCCTAGGCCGTGTATGACCACACGGCCGTGTACTCGGGGTTGTGTATTTTACACATAGCCGTGTAACATGATCAGTAGTGGATTTGAGGCTTTTCTAGCCCCTTGGAGGTTCAAGGTCCCCTTGGGCACTTGACTCAAGGCTTTTGGACTAATGTAAGCGTGTTAATCTTGAATAATTGGATGACTAGAAACTAATTAAGGATTCATAAAGTGGGAAAAACAAGGAACGGTAGCATGCCTTATAACTTATAAGAACTTTGAAAAGAGATAGAACACGAGTGTGATTGAGGTTGCAAACAACATAATGAAATTAAGAATTGACTTACTTGAGGGCTTTGAGTAGGGTGTGAATGTCTAGAAACTTATTATTGACTTAGTATGGACCCCTGAATGGGATCGAATATTAATGATAAATGACATAACATGTGATCTTAGACCTGAAATGTTATGACTGTGAATTTGTAAATGTACTTATGAGTATGCATTGAATCTATGTGCATTGAGCATGATTGAGTCATGCATTGAAAAAGTCCGTTGGACATTTTGTTAAGGCCAAGTTGCCTAGGAGTTGAATCACACCTATGTGCAGGTGCGAATAGACTAGTGTAGGTCACTCGTTGTCCTTGTGGGCATCAGGGTGCGGGTACCTCGCAATGGACAGTTGGTAGCTTTTCTGTCCGTGGGGTAAACCAATACAAACGCGCCGACGATCTGTACCGAGGCACTATCCTATATCGAGATCTGTGTAGAATGTCTTGTACAATGCCATGATGCGCATTTTGGTAAATTGAGAATTTTTAGCATTGGATGGCCTCGGCAGCCAAGTTACAGACATGTCTTCTGATCATTCTCTCCGACTGTTTTGTGTCTAACTCCATAGAGTAGGATCGTTGGTATCATTTGCATGTGCATAGTGAGTCGTCATACCATTTATTAGTTAATTGTTCATAAGGGAATTTAATATGTTGTTCCATTACTGCTATAGCTGCCTATATATGCTAAATTGCTTATTATCTGTTTTAATGCCATTTATCATTTTCTGAGATGTTATGTGGGCGTCATGCGCCATTTGTTCTTTACTGTCTCAATTGGTAATGAATGTTGAATGTCTTATCTCTTTTCCTATGTTTCTACTATTTTTGTATATCTATGTATATAATTCTCTGAAGAATGGGGCGAAGAAAAGGAAGAACCCGATTTCCCCGGTTTCTGGCCCAACTTTGACTAGCATCGTTCTGATCATGACTGCCCAACCTCATGGGTTTTTGGGAAATGTGCATCTAACATTCCTTGGGGGTCCAGACTGTTGGCATGTGAACTTCAGCTCTGATCGCTGTGTCTACTTGGGAGACGTGTCGTTGTCGCTAGCTTGGGGGCGTCATGAACCACCGATCTTTACTTGCTATATTAGCTTACGCTTGGAGTTTTATTTGCCCATCAGGGAGATGTGGGGTGCTCGCTATTACAGCCCACATGAGGATTCTTTTGATTTCATTGCTCGGGTTCTGGCTCGTAGCTCGGTGGCTCCTATGGAGGAATCCTCGGATGAGGAAGATCCTGAGGAGGTTCCCGAGGACGATCTCGCGGAGGATCCTGACACGATTCCTCCTCATTTGAGAGACTGATATTGCTGGTAGCTACTGATGGCTACCAGTGTTTTATTTTGGGGGCCTGATATCTTTATTTTGGTGGGCTGTATATTTCTGATATCTTGGGGACATATATGTATAATCCTTTGGGCAGGTATAGTTTTGCTTTTTGGTAAAGCTTAGGCTTCTTTTTGATGAGCCTTGATGTAATTAGTGACTCATAATTTGTATCTAAATAGCATATAAATATATAGGATGTATCTCATGCAATGGATGTATGGTTTAGTCTTTTATGTTTTTCGCTTACAACTTGACAAAAATATATATACGTACTTATGAATCTTTTATAAATGTTTATACCTCCAAATACTGAATTGATGAGCAGGTTATTGAATATAAATATTTATATATATATATATACACGTACAATAAAAATATATATATACATTCACCATTTTATTTATACATCTAAAATCAAATAAGTTTAATGATGTAATGAACTGGGTTTTACTTAATTTATACTTATATTTTTCGCATTGTATTTAATTGACAATGTGACGTCTCCTCCTAAAAAGGGGCGTTACAAAGCCGCTGTCCATACTATTTTTTGAGCTTCTTTTTGGTATTCAGGTAATAAGTCATTGTGAAGGTAGACAGCTATGGGTGTCATCCAAGTTTCGTCATCTTCCATTTCATTGTCCGTAATGTCGGCTCTTAGTGTTGGGAACTATTGTTTCCAAGGCTCTTAGTGCTGGAAAGCTTTAACAGGATGTCAACTCTAGAATTCTGCTCTCTTGGAATATGTTTCATCTTAACATTATCAAAACTTTCCATTAACTTCTTTACTTTGGCTAAGTATTTCTGCAACAAGGGCTCCTTAGCATGGTATTCACTTCGAATTTGGGATGTTGCCAGTTGTGAATCGCTGCATAGAATTATATCTGTAGTCCTCATCTCTTTTGCCATATTGATGCCCACAATGCATGCTTTATATTTAGTTTGGTTATTTGAAGCCGGAAACTCAAACCTAAGAAAATGTTCTAATATGAGTCCAACTTCATTTTCTAACATTACTTCGATGCCATTTCCTTTGAGATTCGAAGATCTATCAATATAGATGGTCCAGGAATTCACTCTAAGATGACTGAAATTTGGTGTAAGCTCAACCAAAAAATCAGATAAGACTAGAGCTTTTATGGCTTGTCTTGGCTTGGCTCATAAGTGATACCGAATTCAGAGAGCTCCACTGACCAAGTAATCATTCTTCCTACGAGATTCGACTTATGCAGCACTTGTCAGATTGTTTTATTTGTCTTCACTATCATGGGGTGACACTAAAAATATGGTCATAACCTTCTTGCAATAATCAGCAATGCTAGAGCTAGTTTCTTAATCTTTTGATAGCAGAACTCAGGGCTTTGCCAGACTTTGCTGATGAAATAAATTGACCTCTGACCTTTATTGGTTTCTCTTATTAGGACTGAATTGATCACGTCATTGTTGATAGAGAGATAAGCATAAAGTGTTGGTCCTGGATTTGGTCTTGCCAAAATAGATAGTGTAGATAACATCTTCTTCAATTCTTGAAAGGTAGCCTCACACTTTAGGATCCACTCAAAATTTCTTCCTTTTTTTAAGGTTTTGAAGAAGGGGGAAGATTTTTTAGCGGCCTTAGCTAGAAAGTGAGTGAGGAGTGCTATCCAACATGCCAATTATTGTACTTCTTTTACGAAATACAGGCTGTGCATGTCGAGGATGGCCTAACATTTCTCTGGGTTGGCTTCAATACCTTAATTTGTCAACAAAATCCCATAAATTTACCGGTCTGTACTCCAAAAATGCCTTTTTTCAGGTTCCCCGATGAATATCTCTTCCAAATCTTTCACATGGTCACCTGTATTTGTTGTCTTGACTATCATGTCGTCTATATAGACTTCTAGCATCTTACCAAATTTGTTTTCAAAGACTTTATTCATCATTCATTGGTAAGTTACTCTTGCATTCTTCAATACAAACAGTATGACACGGTAACAATAACTTCTCATCTCGATTATGAACATGGTCTTGTGTTCATCCTTGAGTTCATCGGAATTTGATTATATCTAGAATAGGCATCCATGAACGAGAGTAACTGAAATCTGGATGAATTCTCTACCAATTTATCTATGTTGGGAAGTGGATAAGGGTTTTTTGGGCAAGTTTTATTCAAGTCTGTATAATTGATGCACATACACCACTTCCTATTAGACTTTTTAAGTAGGACCACGTTAGAGAGTCAGATGGTATAAGAAATTTCTCTAATAAATCCAGCATTTAGGAACTCTTTTATCTACTTCTGAATTACCTATTGTCTCTTAGGGATTTTCCTCTTTCATTGTGCCACCGGCTTTGCATCCTTCATGAAAGAAAGTCGGTGGAAAATAAATTCAAGGTCCAGTCCCGACATATCCGCCAACATCCAAGCAAAGATATCCTTATTTTTTTCAAGAAATTCAATATAACAGGGATCTTTCTTCTAGGCTCAGATGTCCTCCAATCTTCGTTACTTGCTCGGGCTTGGCACTAAGTTGATAGGACTGAAGTTCTTCATCAGGCTGAGGGTACGTACTACAGATCTCTTCATGAACATCTAGCTCAATTTTGAGGACATTAACGTGGTCCGAATGACTGAAACTAGATTATTACGTTAGCCTATGGTTTGAGGCTTCTTGGCAATCTTCAGGCTTTCATTATAACATTTTCTTGCTGTACCTTGATCTCCTTTATCCATAATGATATTGTTATACTGATCGAGAAACTTCATAGTCAAGTGGGGTGTAAAGATGATAGCCTCGAAAGTGTTGAGCGAGGGATGACCCAGTATGACATTATAAACTGAAGGGCAATCAACCACGAGAAATTTGACCTTGAGTGTCTTAAAAAGATAATCCTTCCTCAAAGTCAAATAAGTCTCGATGTATCCTACCGAGGTGATTTTGTCTCTAGTGAATATGATCAACTCTCTAGTATTCGAGATCAATTCCTTCAGTGATAGTCCCAACTTTTTAAATTAATTTAGGAACATAATGTCAGTCGAGCTCCCTTGATTAACAAATATATGACAGACTTCAACATTGGTTATTATTCTCTAGATCACCATGGGATCATCATGATTTAGGACAGTGCATCTGTAATACTCATTAGTAAATGAAATCGATGGGATCCTTCTTGCTCTGTTATCCGACTTAGATCTTGAGAGTGATGCTACAGTCAATATAGCTCTGAGTGCTTTTTTCCTTGCATTTCTTGATTCACCGCCACCCGCGAAACCCCCTGAGATTGTGTTGATTGTCCGAGTATTAACAAGTTAATAGTACATCAAAATTAAACTCATAAAGTATTAATAAGTTATTTTTTTAATCATATTTTAAATTAATATAAGAATGAATGATGAAAAAGAAAAAGATTAGTCCTTTTGAAATTATATTGTGCTAAATAAAATTTAAATAAAATAAAGAAGGAAAGCAAATCAATGCTAAATTCAAAGCCATTCGTTTTAAAAATATGTTAACATCAAACTATGTCAAAAAAAATCAAAAGTATTTAAAAAATAAGTACATAAAACAAACTGACTATGCCTTCGTCTTGGTAATTCATCTCTAATAGCATTTCTTCTTTCTACCATATATCTAATATCTGCTTGTGTTGGCTCTTGCCAATCACTATGATCAACTTCATTATCATTCTCACCATTGAAATTCCACTCTTTGTCATGCAAATCATTAATATTCTCAAAATCTTCAAGAATAACTAAACCACTAGAATTCATTCTTCTAATGTAACTGTAAAGAGCAAAACACAACCATATAATGGAAATTTGAGTTTCAAACTTGAAGTTGGTCATGTTTTGTAATATTCTCCACCTTGCTTTACAAACATTAAAAGTTCTTTTGATAACACTTCTCAAACTAGAATGATAAAAATTAAATACTTCATCTTTTGATCTGAAACTTGAAGCCAATCTAAAATGTAGAAGATGATACCTCATATTCCTGTATGATCCTAAGAAACCCTTGAATAACGGGTATCTAGCATTGACGAGGTAATACTTACCATACATAAAAAAAATTACATAATATATTATAATTCAATAAAAAATAATTCAAGTTATATAACACTAACCTTCAAGAGGATAAAGGAATTGTATATTTGGCTTGTGAAGAGTCTCCATAAGAATTTTGGCATCATGAACAGATCATTCCTATCCACACAATGCAAATGTAAAGCATATATTAAAATCACATATTACTAATACATTTGTGCTCTTGTAGCTTTTCTTATTTAGAAAAAGGTATATGCTTTATTTGCTAGGACATGAATACCAATATGAATACCATCTACTGGCCCTATGCAGTCTTTAAAGTAAGAGCAATATTGATCATCATCCTTAATGTAGTCAAAGACACCGAAATACATTGGATCCATAAGCCTAATTATTTGATTTCCTAATTTGTATATGGCACTTAAAACTCAATGAAATTGCCTGTGAATGGTCTCACTAGAATGTTGAAATCGTTCTTCAACTTCTATATGTAGCTCCACAACCTATCGTGTATAAGAATATTGCCACACTTTCATCTACTCCAATGTGCTTTGAAAGCTTTAATCCAAATTTGTGAGTTAACTCCCATACCAATTGCTTAAACACATGTTTTCTCATTCAGAAGCCCAAAAAACCTATTCTCATTTCCCTCGTGCAACTCTTCTAACCATTTTGACCTTAGAGAATTGAAGTCCTTTTTTGCTCTTTTATAACATATTTTAACACATGATTTGTAACTAAAACAACAACCAAATTCCTTGCAATATGAAGTCGATACCTATTGTTATTTTTGAATTCAATTTTCAGTTTAGAACTATCACCACTTTTGTTCATACTATCAGTCATCTTGTGTAATAAACATAAATTTTATTAAAACACTATAATGAATAAATGTCTTATAGGTTTAATATAAATATCATTAAATATTACATGTCCAACACAACATCAAATAAGTCAAATAAAAATTAAAATAGGTTCAATGTGATATGTCCAACACACTATCAAATAAGTCTGATAAAAATTAAAATAAGTTCAATATAACATGTCCAACACTCCCTTAAATAAGTCCACAAAAAATTAAAATGTGTTCTCATTATCAAATAGACATCCTATCAATGAGCGCATAGAATGTCCTTCTCTGTAAAAGTATCTGACCAACCAACAATCATCTCTCAATCATGTTGCATCAAGTGAAAAAATGCCACCCTATTTTCTTTGTTGGCTAGGATTCTTATGGCCAAAATATATTGTTAGCTTCCTCTCATTAAGTTTGGCACCTTAGCTAGCATTGATAAACATTTATCATAGATGAAAGAGTCATGTGGTTTTGCTCATGTGGCAGTAATATGTGACACTTGATCCATCCCATCAATAATACGATCAAGAGATTGTTGAACATTCTTTGCTACCCACAACTTTTTCTCTCCTTTGCTCAATCTTTTCCTCTTCTTTGAATTCATGTTTGAAGAAGTTGTTGTCGCGGTTGGTTGAGCTTCTTGACCAACTTCACAATTATTTTCCTTATCCTTGCTAACTGGGTTAATTTCAGTATCTCAATATCCTCACCATGAAAATTATTGTCTTCATCCAATGGTAGATCCTAATATGACATTAAAATGATAAATCCAATTGCTACTGTACCCTTGAAACATTTCTCCTACAACTCCAAGAACTTAGGTCCCCCACTTTCCGCTTCAAAATGTCATTATCCTTTTGTAATCCAACAAAACAAATAAATCAGCATATAAAAATATATGAGAACAAACACTTATATCTAAAACACAACACAAACATACCTTACCCATTCTAATCCACCATTCTTTAGGAGTTTGGGTTGTTTTTTTTCTCATGATCTTGACCAAGGTCAGCCTCTTTTTCAACCAGCTTTGTAAATGCTATAAAATCTCTTTTTAAGCTATACATTCTCTTTTTTAATTGTACCTTATCATAAACTCGATATGTTCTTTCATGAATTTTTTGCTGTAAATTCTTTCACCTTTACTAAAATGTGAGCTTGGCCTATCCCCAACATTTATCTCTTCAACACACAATTTCAAGATATTTCAATTTTGTTATAATCTCATTTCACCTTAACACCTCCATCTGCCTCACAACCTAGCATATCTCTTTTGGGTGCCATTCTAATATATATATATATATATATATATATATATATATATATATATATATATATATATATATATATATATATATATATATATATATATACATATATATATATATATATATATATATATATATATATATGTAAATTAGAATGTAGAGGTAGAAACTAAAAAAAGGAAATGCTAATCAGAATGTATATGCAAATTAACATTATATACCAAGATGCTAATACACAAATTAGATAGCAATTGTTTAATGAAGCTAAAAAGGCAAGTACAAGGAGCATGGCTTGTAGCATAAACTTTTGGCTGATTGATCAGGGTTACAAAAGATGACTGGGTGATGCTACTTCTCTTAATAGTTAATATCCCAAATACCTGTGGCTACATGGACACGCAAGGAAAGACTGACAATTGGCAAGTAAAACAACAAAAGACATTCTAGATGAAAGTGGTGTTGGAATAATAGACAGAATGCAGACAATATCTTCTTTTTTTCCTTTTGAGGACTTATTTACATCAATTTGTCCACTATCATAACTAAAACAAAAAATCTAGAGTAATGTAGGATCTATCTTTTCCAAGAAATCAAAGCTAAAGCCAGAGAGATTCATACTAAGATATGTATGATCCTGACATAAATCTCCACCATTTATGTATCTTGCAAACTCAAATTATAAGAGTTGTTTACCTTTGTTGTTTAATCAAAAAGACACTTAGACAATCAATGCTCCTTTAGTTAGGATAATGTCATACATAAGAATTTAGATATCTATATTTTAGGTTGATAGCAAATATTTGATTTAATATGGCACAAGAAACCTCGTCACTTTAAAAAAAGAAGAAAGTGACAGGTTGATTTCATACAATAATCTAGTTAGATTCATGTTGATCTACAATTTTATAGGCAGAGAACATCCTTACTAATACATTATATCTTCTGAAATTATTTACTATGCCTACTTTCACTAGTATTCGATGCATCATGGATGATTAAAACGTATGAAACAAAAGTAAAAAAAGATTGATGCATTATCAAACATTTTGATACAACTAACCTGCATACATTCAAAGCATCGAATTACAAAATTAATTACAAGCATTCTTCAAAGAAGATTTGTGGCTTAGGCTTTTTGTCAAACACATTGTATGTAAGAGCAAAATGCATTAAATCATCAATATTGTTACAAGAAGATCTCTAAAGTACAAACTAACACTGAGATACACCCCAAAAGCAAAAATGCAATAGAAAGATTATCCATAAATTATTTTTAGAAAAAAAAAAGTGACACATGAACTAGTAGAGTTGATGTATGACACGATTGTAACTTCTATTTCCCTCACACCTGAGCACTACCACCACGTTGCTTGTTGAGCCTATGTGCTTCTATTGCTCTGTTCTCTTGGTTGCGTTCTCTGTCTCTAAAACACTTCTGAATGTGTTTGTCTTCTCTTGGTCACACTCTCTATACGCTCCTATTTTTGAAGGAGGATAGTCAGTAGTCATGATAGTGAAGGACAAATTTTGTCATTTTTGAAGTTTTGTAAGGATAATCTTGCAAAAATAAATTATAGACTCATTCTCCGTGTTTTATGTCAATGTTTCTCACTCTTCTATCGCCAGAAGAGTTTTTCTACCTTTTTCATAAGCAACTCATCCTAACTTATCAAAAAAAGTAGAAAAAGTGATTATTTTTAGGTTCTGCTTATTTTAATAATTTTATCCAAATACTTCAAAATATTTGAGAACTACTTATTTCATTAAAAAGTACTTTTTTTTTTTGTAAAATAGGCACAAATAAATGCACCCTTAATGTGAGAATAAGAACTCAAGCTTTTTTTTTTGTTGGGACTAAAAATATTCACATGAAACATTTTTACTGCTCAAAAGAAGGATACAAAAACAATAAGTCATATGCTAAAACTTTATATTCCAGGCCAAATCAGTGAATAGGATGTAAAACAATGATTCAATTCAAAATAGGTACTAATGGCTTATGGAAAATCACTCAGTTGGTTAAAGAGCATAATATGATGAGTTAGTAAAGCATAAAATAGACACTTTATACAGTCAATGAGGAATAAGTTAGAGGCCAAGGGTAATTTTATAAATTCAATAGTTAATGCAAGTATAAGCATTAATCAAGTGTATGGCTATTTGAGTGAAAAGGCTTGTGGTTTTGGCAACCTTGGTGTGATATCTTTAGTAACATGTTAGACTTGTATATAACTACAAAAGGTAGCATATTACTTGTTTAACATATCTGTGTAGTTTTGTAACAATCTGAGTTAGTTTAGGCACTTAATTGCAACCAAAATTATGAAAAGTAGCTTAAAATGACTTAGATAATGACTTATAAGGTTAAGTTAAGGGAAACAGGTATGGATAACTTAATTCTAGGTCACAAATGAGTCAAGTAAGATGTAGTTGAAGTTTCAAGTTAATCTGAGTTAGTTTAGTATTTTTAGACATACTAGTTGTACTTTTAATGCCAGATTGACTACCAGCCGATATGAAAAATCATGAAAATTGTGAAACAATAATTTAGATAAATCTTATGATTTATTCTAAAGTTATTAGAAGCTGAAAAACTTGAATTAGCATAATTTGAGTGTTCTTAGTAGATAAGAAAGTTCTAGTAAAATATCCTAAAGGGTATGATGGTCATTCTCTCATTTCTCTATCTCAGTTAAAAGGCAACAGAAGTTGCAAAGAAAAAAAAATAGAGAAGAAAGAAAATGAAGGAAGAAAAAAGAGAAAGGGGAAGAAAGGAAGAAGGAGAAGGAGAAGGAGGAGAGGAAGAGCAAGAGCAAGAACATTAAGCTTTCAAGATATTCATCTTCTTTAATAGGTAAGGGGTTTCTATTCATCATTCTCCTATTTGATTCTCATTGAATGAGGTTTGGGATTTTGAGTAGAAATAGGGATTTGGAGAGCCAAATCCATGTTCTTGGTTTGGTTCTTGATTCCAAGGACTAGGTTAGGATAATTTAAGCTTAGTAAATGTAAGATAACCATTTATGGCTCAAGATCAACTATTAGAATTCATAGGAATGAATTTGGAAAATGGTTGGATTTAGGTGGTTTTGGACCTAAATCTATGCCTAAGAGAATCATAGGTTGTAAAAGAGTTACAATAAGTTTAGGGGCTTAGATTGATGCTAGAAATCACAAGGAAACCGATCTTGAATGATTGGAAGTTAAGATAAGATCTTTAGAACAGTTAGAACAATATGCAGAAATTTTGCAAAATTGCTGTCACATGGAGAGTGCTTAGATGCTCTACACAGAGCGCCTAGACACTCATGTGACAGGGATGAATGTTCGTGTAACAGGGCATAGAGCACTTACCCACTCAGTACAAAACGCCTAGACGCTCAATGCTTAGAAAGTTTTTATGCGCATCAAAGCGTAGAGTGCTTAGACGCTCAGACCAGAGCGCTTAGGCACGCAGCGTGTGATAGCACAAGGTTGCTCCCTGCCTAATGAGTGCCTAGACGCTCAAGGAGAGAGTGCTTAGGTGCCCATCACAGAATTCAACAAAGAGTTGCTTTAGATGTTTTGAAGTTTTGGACTAGATGAAATCATTAGTATACGTTTTCTAAGATGTGTTAAGACACAAATGGGGATAGTTTATGAGGAGCATTATCAGTTATTAAGGATGAGAAAGCATAGGCCTTTGAGCATCCTAAAAGTGAAGGATTGCCCTAGGTAAGGATGTAGCACCTTAGGCAACCTAGTGTTGCATTAGATATCGCTTAAGATGTGATGAGATGGTACAATGGAGACAAGTATACTAGGATGGATTGTAGGATTCACTTTAGTAAGAATAAAGAAGGTATGAGCCTTAGGATATCCAAGAGTAGTGGATTACCATGGGAAGATACCTAGGACCTTAAGAACAAAGAGTTGTAAGTGAGAACCACTCTTGAGTTAGATTCACTTAAATGGAGACAAGGTTGTGTATTTAGTTCTGAAGAAGGAATGTTATGTAATAAGTCTCTAGTTAAATGGGACATTGTGCACTGTAGAATACACAATAGAATGAATGTTGACTTGTAAGCTTGTCATATTCATTAAGTATGCAAAGTTCTAGAGAAATGCTCATTTATTTCCTTAAGGAAGGTTAATGAGGCATTAGCTAAGATAGACTCTTTCACTATGATGAGTTGAGTCTATAGAAAAGTTAAGGTGGTGTTTATGTAAGAGGTAAACATAACACTACACTTTCTACACACTAGTTAGTTAATCTAGCTTGTATGTGAAAGCTATGAGAATCTTAATGCAACCAAGAGTAATGATTTGCCATAGGTGAGTATCTAACATCTCAACAACATAGTGTTGCATAGAGATCACTTAAGAGTTATAAATGATGAATTGGTGTTTAGATATAAGTATGTATGTCCATGGAAATGGTCTAGTAGTATTGATCTTAGTGAGTATCCTTTGATGCCTATTCATGAAGGCTAAGGGAGATAGATAGGTATCTGATAGACTCTTTTGAAGAAGGACATAACCCTGATATCTCGATAGTGCTAAGGCCAAGGGAGATAAGTGGGGAGTTCATAAAGTTCTTTTGAACAAGGATTCAGCCTGAACTTCTCAGCGTGCTAGGATACGTATGATGTGAGGATGAGCTTTCCCTCTATTCAGTACAGGATAATATATTAAACTAGTTCCTAATGAATTTCTTGGTTTTCAAAATAAATCTCTGCATGTATTTCAAAACAAAATATTGTACAAGCATATTTTTAAGATCTTTCTTAGGCATAATCATATTGCATATCATCTGCATTACATTTACAGACAGTTGCATGGGCATTATCTGTTACTCATTATCTATTGCTGCTGGTATTCACAATTGTATGGGTAGTATCTATATCCAACGATATGCAGGCTATCGGTTTAGACCACACTACTTGGTAGTGTGTAGTTATGAGAATTAGTGAAGGAAACTCCTATGTTAGTAGTTATAGCAGTTGTTATAACTAGTTGATATTGAAATTGCTTTTATTGAGAATTATAATTCTCACCCCAGTTGTTCTTCCATGTAAATCCAGGTGCAGAGGTACAGACCCTGTTAAGGGAATGAAGATGAAACATGAAGACTAGTATAATTTTTTATATGCTTTAGTAGACAAAACTTATGTATAAGTTTATATTTGTTTTGTATGTTTTAAGAGTTATGCAATGCAATATGCCCTTTTATGGCATATGTTGTATATAAGTTTAAGAGTTTTGTAAGTTTTTCACATTCTCTCAAGACTTTCTATAATTACTCCTTGTGATTACGGATATATGTAATAGTTAGTTATGTAGAAGTGACGCTTCTAGTAGTAAATATCCTTGTATATCTATCATATACCTAGATATCTGTATTAAGATGTTACACTTGGTGACTTATCTAAGGATGTCTACAATTTTGCCAACAATGAAAGACTTAAATTGTTAGAAGCTAGTGATGGTCAAAGTTTAGCGAATTACTTACAAAGATAGTAAGCTAAAGATCCATTGTTGTACTACAGTATTCAATTTGATGAACAATTGCATTTAATGATGTCATTTTGAGAGATGGTAAATCAAGACTTGACTAAGATTGCTTAAGAGATATAGTAGTATTTAACAATGCTTATCGTACCAACAAATATGACTTGGTATGTGCACTTTTTATTAGAGTGAATAATCATTGGCCAACTATCATATTTGGGTGTGTATTCTTGTTATGTGAATCTAGTGAATCATTTACATGGTTGTTTGAAATGTTTCTAGAGTTTATGGGGAGCAAAGCACCAAAAACAATAATGACTGATCAAGATAGTGCTTTGGCCATTACAATTGAATGAGTGATGCCTAATACTTGTCATCACCTATGCTTATGGCATACATCAAAAAATGCCCCAACTCACCTTGGTAGTCTAAACTCTCAAGTTGGTTTCATTTCCTTGTGGTACAAATCTATGAATGCATGTAATTTAGAAGAAGAATTTGATTAAACATGGAAGAA
Organism: Ormosia semicastrata; assembly: GCA_029884595.1. Classification (NCBI taxonomy): domain Eukaryota; kingdom Viridiplantae; phylum Streptophyta; class Magnoliopsida; order Fabales; family Fabaceae; genus Ormosia; species Ormosia semicastrata. Next base: position 110,001,512 of record JAQQTO010000063.1, read on the forward strand.
AATGATCAAGGATTACAATCTTCATGATCACATATAGTTGAATAAGATGTACAATTTGCATTTCAAATGGTTCATTGCATTTAGCAAAGATACATTTTCAGCTAACTTTAAGTCCGCACAAAGAAGTGAAAGCACAAACAATGTCTTTGGGGACATAGATAACAAAACAACTTTTCTCAAAAAAAATTTAGTCATTTGAGAAAATAGTTGGAAGATGACACAAATCATAAAATGAGGATGACTACAAATGCAACCAAATTCTACCAACTCAAGTAGTTGATACTAGTGAAATGCTACATCAAGCAGCTAATTAAGGAATATATCTACAAAATGTATAAAGTTTTTAAAAAAGAGTATTTAAATATTTTAGGTGGGTCTCATAAAGAGATTGAAATAAAATGGTGATGTCTCTTTATTTCAAGTGAAAGAAATAAGGTACTCCCAAAAAAAAAAAGAATTTTTGAAGCCTAATTGTTACAACAAGATATTTACTTGTAGTTGTAAAAATTTTGACTCCATAAAGACATTATGTTCACATGCATTAATAATCTATGATGCATAAGGAATCACAAAAATACCAAAATGTTGGTCCAATAATGCGAGGCCAAATATACAACTCCATTATGGTTGCAGTGTTTGACTTAGAGCTTGAGCAACTCGATGTTAAGATAAGTTTTCTTCATGGTGAGCTTGAAGAACATATCTATATGCAACAACCAAAATGTTTCATTGTTCAAGGCAAAAAAGATCATGTTTGTCTTTTAAAGAAGTTACCACATGGCATATAGCAATTTTCTCGCCAATGGTATAAAAGATTTGATACTTTCATGTTAAGTCATGGTTATTCTAGGAGTGACTATGATAGTTGTGTATACCGTATGAAGCTCCCAAATGGTTCGTTTGTTTATTTATTACTCTATGTTAATGACATGCTTATTGGTCCTAAGAGTGTGCCTGAGATCAAGAAGTTGAAGGATCAATTTAATGGTGAATTTGAAATAAAGGATTTGGGTACAACTAAGAAAATTTTGGGTATGAAAATTCACAAGGATAGACATTATAGAAAATTATTATTTGTCGCAAAAGAAGTATATTAAAAAAGTACTTAAGGGCTTCGCAATGCAAAATGCAAAGCCTATGAATACTACAATTGCACCCCATTTCAGATTATCAATTGCAATGTCACCATAGTCCAATGAAGAGGAGAAACAAATGTCATGTGTTCCTTATGCTATTGTAGTTGGAAGCATAATGTATGTTATGGTTTGCACTCGGCCAGATATTTTCGCATGTTGTTAGTGTTGGTAGCAGATATATGGTGCATCCTGGCAAGATGCATTAGCAAGGAGTAAAATAGATACTTTGATATCTTCGAGGTACTATAGTGTTGGTTTGGTATATGACAAGAGTTCTAACAATGGCAGTAGTGTTATCAATTATGTTGACTCTTATTATGCCACAGAGATATTGATAAAAGGAGATCTCTAATAGGATATGTTTTCATGCTTTTGGGTAGTGCTTAGTTGAAAGTAACTTTACATTCTACTATTGCATTATCTATTACAAAAACTGAATATATGACAACAACATAAGCGATGAAGGAACCTATTTGGCTCAAAAGTTTGGCAGACAATTTGGGTTTTAGAACAAGATGTTTTACTGATTTACTATAATAGTCAAAGTGTCATATATTTGATGAAAAATCAAATGTATCATGAGAGAACCAAATATATTGATGTTAGATACAATTTTATTCAAGAAATCATTTATAAAGATGCTATTATGATTAAAAAAAAGTTGGTACATATGGTAATCTAACAGACATAATGAAAAAGCCAATTACATAATCCAAGTTCAAGCAATGCTTGAACTTAATTAGTTATCGTGTTATGTTACTTGGCTCTTATAGACATCTTGGAGAAGGCAAGTTAGGAATTTTTAAAGATCAAGCTAATGTGGAGATTTGTAGTATAGGTGGCTTGACTTTTTATACTTCACATGCCACGGAATATGAATCTCATGGACAAAAGTCAAGCATGTTTCATATGCTTTAATGCAATTTGTTTGTTGCAAGTTGAAGCAAGGAATATATAGCTATTAGGAATATATAGCTATTCAGTGCACATGCTGAAATCATTTGTCAAAATTTGCTGCACTTGCTTGCATTAAAGCACCAAATGCATTAAAGCTTTCATTTGTCAATACATGTAGTAGTAACTTTGAAAATAGAGGCTTGTTGCACAGCTCAAAGCATCCAATTATTATCCTCATATTCCGGCATCTGTTAACAGAAAAGAATTTATTGTTTCTATTAAATTCTTCTCCCTATTTACTTGTGAGTGCTGAGTTCATACACAGGTGAAAAAATATTATGAGATTTTTTGAGTGTATTTAGAAATTAGATTTAGAATAAAGTATGGTTAGTTTTGTATTCATCATCATATTTTGTCGGTGAAATATTTGATTGTTGTCTTTACTTGAACGTAAGCTATAAGCCAAACTACGAATTTTTTTTTGTCTTTTGTTCTTGTACTTCCGTATTTTTGTGCTATACTATTTATGTTTTTGGGTCCACCATATTACAATACTTTCTTTTATTTTTTAATTAAATAAAAAGAAAACGGTGAATTTTGATACAGTTATACGTCAGTTTCTTTCATTTGTGTCGTATTTTACAAATGTTATTCAGTCAACTATTTTTTTTTCCTATTAGCCGAATAAGTAATTGAGCGGCAATTTAGCTTTTACAAAAAGTCATCATTCATTCATTCACCCCAATTTTTTTCCTCGAATGAAACAATAGGATGACAAATTGAATGCCTAAAATTTTTAGTCTTTCTAGTTAACAAGGATATTTTGAAAAATAAAAGAAACTGGTTATATCCCGTTCACATTGTGTGGGATGTTAATGGGAAAAGGTGAATAGTTGCTCACTATTTGCAAATTTTTTGAAACATAACTATAGATTTTTCTTTCATACTTTTAAGTGGGCTTTTTTTTCGTTGGAACAAATTAATTGGGCTTTATTATATTTATAACTTGAGCACTTGAGAATCATTTTTTTAATTGAAAAAGTTTAGGGGGTTGTAGAGGTTGCCCAATTGAGGGTATGCCACAAACTTCAATGAAAAAATAATTGCACTTATAAATGATTTACTAATGAAAAAATAAAATTTGTTTAAAGTGAAAATTCTTATAAAATAAATAAATAAATTTACATCAATCATTAATAAATAAATTCATATTAATCATCAATAATTAATATGAGTTTACTTACTTATTTTACAAAAATTTTCACTTTAAAAGATCTTTATTCTTAATAAAAATTCAATAATAATAATAGAACACAAAACGCTTTTATTTACATTCATTAGAAAAAGTGCCATATATCCACCAAGAATTTTAGTGACAGACATAAAAACTGTAGGTATAGACACACACACACACACATATATATATATATATATATATATATATATATATATATTGTCACTATAAGCATTAGTGATAGGTAAAAAAGTGAGGGTATATATAGTTTATACGTACAAATATATATTCCTGTCACTATAGGTTTCAGTGGATGCAAATGATGATGCAAATTATACAAATACATAAGTATTGACATATTAATATGAGAAAATGATGCAAACATTATATAAACATAATGACGTTGATTTTTGGGTCTGCGCTACAAAAGAGCATCGAGGATTTTTGAGGTGGACCAATAGCCCTTTCTTTGAACACTTTCAAGGGCTTAAACTTAAACAGGTCATGAACTCTTAGGATGAGAAAGACATCCACTTACTGGATGGGTATATATTGCAACTTCTTCAATTTTAGCTCATATGGCCCTAACATAGTACAAACCAAACTACTCAATAAAGAGAAAAGAAAAAAAGAAAGAAAGAAAGAAAGAAAGGAAACAAACAAAAAAACAACAATAAAAAATAGAAAAGAAGGCACAAGGTGCACACACACACAATTGCAACTCTTATCATCACCAAACCAAATAAAAGCACTTTGTTCCTTTTGCTTATCGTCCCCTCACTACCCCGCTTCAGCTCCAAATGTAGACCCAAACCAACCAAGCCAAGGCTGTTTGCCTCCATTTTGCTGCTTAATGGAGTTGGTAGCACTTTGTACTTGGATACGCAAACACTCTCGCCATTGTCAGTGTTTTGGCCACCATTGCCCTTTCTCTATTCCTTGGCCTTAAGGTCACAATTTCTGCTTATTTTCTATTGCTTCAATTCTGGGTTTCTATTAGTTTTCATATTTTTTTTCATTTTTGTTCTGGACCGTAATCCGGGATCTAGTTCCATGGGATCAACCCGACATGCACATTACCGAACTCTCCTAGCTGGCGTAGAGGAAGACTCACGACGTATTCCAGACAACGGATTACGGCTTTCGAGCAGCATCAGTATTCGACAACGTGACTGATAGATTCGCGCAGTAGATGAATCCCTAAATATCCGTAACTGTCAATCATCAACTTACGATATTATAGGATTTATAGATATCCTTAATGGTTAGATACTTTCCATATCTTAATCCCAGATTTGCAGGGATATATCCGATAATAACAGGAAGGCAATCTTCTTCAGGATACTAATCCTAAATTACCTGCATTCAGTATTCGATAGGAATCCCATTAGGATTCTGCTTACGCTCTATAAATACAAGGCTAAGTCATCTTAGTAAGGTAACTCTAAACCCCATCCCAAAAACCTTATTGTGCACTGCCTGACTTGAGCGTTGGAGTCCCTTTGCAGGTACCCAACCCCCCTGTGTTACAAGCTCAGCTGCTGCGCGAAGGAGAACTCATCGCAACGTACCTATCTCAGGTACCCTCTGAATTTAGTTCAGAACATTGGCGCCGACTGTGGGGACCATAAATTTTTAATCCCACCCAATCATGGTGAATACGAGGCAAAACTCCAGAAGAGACGCTGCTCAAGCCTCTGTCAATCAGAGGCAAAATCTCGACATGCAACGTCCACCACCACCACTGCCTCCACTCGTGGCTCAAACCTCCGCTGTGAGAAATCAGGCACCCGGAACAGGAAGCCGACGTGATGGGCACTCTACCTCCTTTTCTGAGGAGTCTCCCAACCCATCACGCAGGATTTCTATCAGGGAAAGACTTGAATTCCCAGCTCAGAGAGGAGATCAGAGCCTTCAAGAGCACAGGATTCTAGTGCACCAACGTTTGGGAATCCCGAATAACGAGTTCGAATCGTGCGTCCCACTCTGAACGCACACATCAAACTCGGGGTTCCCAACGCCAGTTTCAAGATATGTTGCAGCAACATATGGACTTACTCAACGATCAATTCAGGAGACTGGAGGACATGCAACGCGCCATGCATGACAACCAACCGAAGCCGCGCTGCCGTGACAGACAGTTCGGCGTGGAAAATAATAGAAGGAGGGCCCACGATGATGACGGAATTCCCAATACTGGAGACAATAATCGGAATCGAGGAACTATGGAATAACCTTTCTCCGACCAACTCATGGAGTTCCGTGTTCCAAGAAATTTCAAGTTTCCTCCAAATCTTGAAATTTACGACAGAACCACGGACCCCCAGGAACACATAAATGCTTACGAGCAGTCCCTATGTTTCTATGGCGGCTCCATGGAGTTGTTGTGCCGAACCTTCCCCCTCTCCCTCAAAAAGGGGGCCCTCAAATGGTTTACCAGCCAACCACGGGGGACCATTGTGGATTGGTCCGACCTCAAGCAGCGTTTTCTGCTGCAGTACACCACGAGCAAGGAATAGCCTAAGTCCACCAAATCCTTGGCTAAGATCCGCCAGGGAAAGGACGAGACCCTCCGAGACTACGTTAGGTGTTTTATGGCCGCCTGCACCAACCTAGAAAATTTTGAAGACAGAATAGCCTTGCATTACGCCAGGAGCGGTCTCCGGATAGGCTCCTATTTCTTCAAGTCCTTGGCAAAAAGAATGGGACAACTGACCGATTTCCGAAGCGATCCGAGAAGTATGTCTACTTGGAGGAGGCAACAGAAGACCATAGGAGGTGGGACAAAGGTGAACCTTCTCACCAAAAGCCCAACCAAAATTCCTCAAGGTCGCGGCCCCTAAAGGGTAGCCCACCACGGAAAAGCTACGCTGACTACACTCCTTTGAACACCCCCCGGGAAACAATCTTGAGGGAGGTAATGAACACGGAGTTTCAGAACATCCGGAGGCCGCCTCCTATCAAGAAGCACAAGCAGAAGGATCATTCCAAACATTGCACATGGCATAAAGCCTATGGCCACGATACAGAGGATTGCTATCAGTTGCGCGACGCCATTGAATTTCTAATCAAGGCCGGATGCCTACAGCAGTATATCCTCCGTGTACAAAACAACGAAAGGGATAATAGGCGCAGAGACAGCAGGCGTCGAAGTCCATCCCCTACACGCAGGAGAAGAACAAGAAGCCCTAGGAGAAGATCCCGGACTCCACCTCGACGAGATAACAGCGATCGACAGGGTCGAACCGGGAACACTCCTCCTGTCGATAATGAAGACCACCGCCCCGAGCCCAATAGGAAGATCCATACCATCGCCGGTGGCTTTGTCGGAGGGGGATCCTCCAATGGAGCTCGAAAGAAAGCCCTTAGAATGACAGTTTTTAGCGTGGTCCACTCAGAGCCAAGAACACAAGCAGAGAATAGAAAAGCGCCACTCATTACCTTCTCGGACGAGGACTACGGTAGAATAATCCCGGATCACGATGACCCACTCGCAGTATCCGGGGTAATTTCTAATGCCGAAGTTTGCCGAATTTTCGTCGATCAAGGGAGTTCTGCGGACATTATATTCCTACATCTCTATCAGAAGTTGGAGCTCCCGCAATCCGACTTGACTCCCCATGTAGGAGAACTGACGGGTTTCACCGGTGAGAAGATCACCCCGGTCGGATACTACGAAACCCACCTGACTCTCGGATCATCTACACTATTCAGGACCGTCAAGGTGAAGTTCCTGGTCATGGACTGCCCCTCGGCTTATAACATCATCTTGGGCCGCCCTTCTCTTAACGCCCTCGGAGCGGTGGTGTCCACCACCCACCTCATGATGAAGTTCCCCAATAAGAACAATGACGTCGTCATTGTAAAAGACGACCAAATTGCAGCCAGGAAATGCTATAATAAGAGTTTGAAGATCTGTAGAGTGCCCCGGTCAAGCCCCGTAGCATCCACCCCGGCTATCGACCAAGTTAACATTTTAATGATGGAGCTGGACGTTAGAGAAGAAATTCGGGATACCCGACCCCAGCCCGAAGGCGAACTGGAGTCTCTTCAACTCGGGGCCAACCCTGAACAGGTCACCAAGATCGGAGCTCATCTGGGTGAAAAAGAAAAATAGCAACTCTCAGAACTCTTGTTGAAAAACAAAGACCTTTTCGCTTGGACTTCCTCCGACATGCCCGGACTGGACCCCAGTTTCATTTGCCACCGATTGTCGATTAAAGAAGGTACCAGACCGATCGCGCAAAAGAAGAGGAAGGTCGGGCCCGAGAGGCAGCAAGTCGTAGAGGACCAAGTTAAAGAGCTACTGAATGGCAACTTCATCAGAGAAATCTCATATGCCATATGGCTCTCCAACGTGGTCCTAGTAAAAAAGTCCAACGGAAAATGGAGGATGTGCGTAGATTATACTGACCTGAATAAAGCTTGTCCCAAGGACCCATATCCACTCCCCAATGTGGATAAATTAGTGGATGGCTCCTCGGGGTTCAGATGGCTCTCATTCATGGATGCATATTCCGGGTACAACCAGATTCCCATGTACACTGGGGATGAGGATAAAACCACTTTCATTACCGACAGGGCGAGCTACTGCTACAAGGTCATGCCTTTCGGCCTAAAGAATACAGGAGCCACCTACCAGAGGATGATGAATAAGGTTTTTGAAAACTAAGTAGGAAAGATGCTAGAAGTCTACATAGACGACATGATAGTAAAGACCCCACACTGCGGATCGCACACGGCGGACCTCGAGGAAGTATTTGCACAAATCTAGAAGTACAACATGAGGTTAAACCCGAAAAAGTGGGCTTTCGGGGTCCAGGCCGACAAATTTTTGGGGTTCATGCTAACTTATAGAGGAATTGAAGCCAATCCGGATAAATGCCAGGCCGTCCTCAACATGAGAAGTCCCCGGAACGTCAAAGAAGTACAACAGCTTACGGGGCGCATAGCGGCCTTCACAAGATTCTTAGCTAAAGCTGCGCACAAGTCCCTCCCCCTGTTCAAATTGCTCAAGAAGGGAAAAAACTTCGAATGGACCTAGGAATGTGAAGATGCCTTCACGTCATTAAAAAACCTTTTGTCCTCCCCTCCTATCTTGACAAGGCTGGACACTGAAGAGACGCTCTACTTGTACCTATCCGTCCACGACGAGGCCGTGAGTTCAGTCTTGATTAGAGAAACCAACGAAGGACAGAAGCCTGTCTACTTCGTCAGTAAGGTCCTCTAGGGCCCTGAGCTTCGATACCAAAAGGTAGAGAAAGTTGCCTTCGCGCTCATCATCACCGCAAGAAGATTTTGACAATACTTCCAATGCTACCTAGTGGTGGTAAGGACCAACCAACCCATCCGACAGGTGCTACACAAACCAGACCTGGCTGAGCGAATGATTGCGTGGTCGATTGAACTCTCAGAGTTTGGAATCACATACGAACCACGACTGGCAATAAAAGCCCAGGCCTTGTCCGACTTCTTAGCAGAGCTCACAACAGACAACGGCAACCCAAGGAAAGCCTTCTGGACCATTTTTGCCGACGGATCTTTGAACCCCAAAGGAAGCGGGGCCGGGGTGATTGTCGAGAATTCAGAGGGTTTGACCTTAGAGCACTCCCTGAAGTTTGAATTCCCAACCTCAAACAACCAGGCCGAGTATGAGGCCTGCATCATCGGGTTGCTAATGGCAAAGGACCTGGAGGCAACGCGAATCACGCTTTGCAGTGATTCCCAGCTAGTAACCTCCCAAATCTGAGGCGAATATCAAGCCAAAGAACCCCTCTTGCAGAAATACTTGAACAAGGTCCAGGAACTTTTGAAAAGCTTCGAAGAGGTCAAGATAGAGCACATCCCAAGGGAACAGAGCTCCAGAGCAGACCTTTTGTCTAAACTGGCCAGCAGGAAGAGCCCCGGCAACAACCGGTCTGTAATCCAAGAAACCCTCTCCCAACCCTCCATTACGGATCACAACATATCCCAAGTGGAGGACCATCAGCCATCGTGGATCACTCCTATACTGGACTATCTGCAACATGGGAAGTTACCGTCGAACCCGAAGGAGGCTTCCAGATTGGTAAAGACGTCGGTTAGATACACCGTTTACAACGGTCGCTTATACCGACGTGGTTTCTCCTCCCCTCTTCTAAAGTGTTTAACCCCTAAAGAAGTAGAGTACGCCCTAGCTGAAGTTCATGAAGGAAGCTGCGGTCACCACTTGGGAGCCAAAGCCCTAGCCCAAAAAGTATTAAGGGCAGGATTCTATTGGCCCACAATGGAAGCTGACTCTCATGCACATGTTCAAATTTGTGACAAGTGCCAGCGTCATGCAGATAATTTTCAAGCCCCTTCTGAAGAATTGTTCACGACGTCGGTCCCCTGGCCTTTTTATAGGTGGGGTATGGATATTTTGGGACCGTTCCCTCAGGCCCCAGGACAGTTTAAATACTTGGTGGTAGCAGTAGACTACTTCACTAAGTGGATCGAGGCCGAACCCCTGATCACCATCACTTCGACGCGAATTCAGAAGTTTACTTGGCGCCATATTATCACCAGGTTCAGCGTACCAGAATCGGTAGTCACAGATAACGGTACCCAGTTCAAAGACAAAGCTTTTGAAGAGCTACTAGCCGGATTGAAAATAAAACACCACTGTAGCTCAGTCGAGAACCCCAGAACAAATGGGCAAGCCGAGGCCCCCAATAGAATCATCGTGCGAGGCTTAAAAAGGAGGCTCGACGAAGCCAAAGGAAATTGGGTCGAGCAACTTGACCATGTTCTTTGGGCATACCGGACCACTCCTCATTCCATGACGGGAGAATCCCCTTTCAAGTTGACCTATGGCTGTGAAACCATGATCCTGGTAGAAATAGGGGAACCCAGCTGGCGTTACCAACAGTTCTCATCCGATAGCAACCCTGGTCTAATCAGAGAGGACCTGGACTTGCTCGAAGAAAGAAGAAACGTGGCCTATATACGGGATGCCGCCCTCAAGCAGAAGACAGCTGCCAGGTATAACAAGAAAGTGGTCCCAAGAAAATTCCATCATGACGATCTAGTGCTCAGGAGAGTTGACATAGGAGGAAAAAATGCCTCCCAAGGGAAATTAGCCACTAACTGGGAAAGCTCCTATCGTGTCGTCACTAGTACGGGTAAGGGAGCCTACACCCTGGAAACGTTATCTGGGACCCCGGTCAAGAATTACTGGAATACGGATAAATTAAGAAAATACTATAGCTGAATGCCCATAGCAGCTTAGCCCTCCAGTGGAATTACCTTTGATCCATTCCCATTTTAAATAAGTATGCTATGTACGAACTCCTGTCCTCCTAATTTCATCAATAAAATTGTTATTCAGGAAACCAGGTTTATCCAATGCGTTGCTCTAACTGCTAAATTGACAAGTCGATAAGAGGCAGTGCGGATCATATGTACATGCTCCTTTATACCCAAGCCTAGAAGGGGTCCCAAAATTTATATGATTGTTAGGGTACCTACCCTGGGCAAGGTTAAATAATGATGATGCCTCAGGCAAAAGGGTTCTCGCGTAAACTGCCCTAAGCCAGGCGTTACTTACCTATGTCTGCAATTCCAAACGCTTCCCATAGCAAGCACTGGAATATGGATTAAAGTTTTACTTTGCCTAAGTTAAAATTTCTTGACGTTTGATTATTATAAGCATTAGATTACAGACTAAGGCGTTATTTTTACCTAAGTCAAAGTGGAATGCCATTCACTCAACGGTATGAGTGAAGGATCCCGGACCATGGTTTTCTATGATAATAAGTTTTCTAGTCCATTATAATGACTACGAAAATGGGTGTTGAACCCAAGTCGGACCATGAAAAATAAATGGTTAAACAAAATCATTAGTTATAAAACTCCAAACATGGGGCAATTGTCCATACAAACAGCAAAACCCCATGCAGGGGGCAGAAAACAAAAAAAAAACAGAAGGCTAGAGAAGCTAAGTGTCCGCCTCTTCCCCTTCCGGGATCTGAATAACCTCTGAGTTGCCACCAGGAGCTTTCGCGGCTAACTCTTCGACAGCTACAAGCTGGCCATTATGAAACATTTTATCCGGGGTAACACCCTCCAAGATAAGGTCGACCCCGGGGTTGAAGTGCTGGATTTGTTTCATAGTATTTTGGAACTGCTCTTCCCCGACATTTCCAGCTACTCCGTCTAGTTCCTCCACCTCCTTTTCGAGTTGTGTTACCTCGGCCCTCAAAGCGCCAATGCTTCGGTCGGCCTCAAGCTTTTCGGCCTTCCTGGCAGCCTCAGAATCCGCCAACGCTTTCTCCAGCTCAATGACCTTCTTTTCCAGCTCAGGGACTTTCTTTTCCAGCTTGATGGCTCTCGTCCTATTATCCTCATTAGCCTTTAAGGACGCGGTCAACTTCTGGTTGATTTCCTCCTTTTCTTTCTTCAAGGTCCTCAGCTCTTCCGATGCCTGGCGATCAGAGTTCTCGATAGTGACTTCGATGACACGGATCTCAGCCGCTGCCCGGCGAGCTTGCCTCTGAAGTGCGGCTAAGGTTTGGGCCAGACCTTGCTCAGCAATATGCTGCCTCACCTCACCACTCAAGAGTCGCCCATCTATGAAGGGGCTGGGATCAGAGTGCCCTGCGATGATTGGCAAGAAGTCCACCCCTCCCCTTTCACCGCCCTCCGACGACCCTCCATCGTGCTCGGGAAGCTCTTCAACAGCCTGCCTTTTCTTCCCTTTAAGATTCTGGGCAGGGGATCCCAGCTGATCTTGCTCTGCAATGACAACATCACCATCGGATGAGTCCGGAATAGCTATGGAGGAAGAAGCCGTGGTCTTCTTCCCCTTCCTCCGATTTCTTGAAGATCGCAGGATAACCATGGAAGATCCTAAAGTCATGTTACTTGTTGGAAAGAAGAAGAGAAACAGATATCCAGTACATCATCACGAAACATTGATATATGAAGACAATGCAAACACCTAAGGATACTGGAGGTATAAACGCCCTAATTCCTACCTAACAAAGTGTAAAGAAGATCATCACCAGTGATACAAAGAACATTTCTAATGTTGATGTTCCCGTGCTTCTCAGCATATCGGGTTATGAATCTCGTAGTCCTAAGTTCCTCAGGGTCGAGATCTTCCTCCTCTTTCTCAATCAAGTTGATGGGCACGTCCCAGCACCTCTGCGTCCAGTAAAGAGGAAATTCCGGCTCCCCGTCCGGCTTAAGGAAGAAAGGCTGACATCCCTCTTTGGCTTTTACCTTGAAAAATGCAGTCTTGAATCCTTTGAAGCTTTCTTCGAAAACATCAAAGGATTTACGACCAAGCCGGGATCGGATGATGAGCCAGCTCATTTGCCGCACCGTCCCTTGGGTGTTTATTCTTGTATAAAAATAAAAAAAGGTGCTCGCCAAGCACTTGAGGCTCATCAGCCAACAAAACCTCTCAAATGATATGATGTAGCCCCAACCGTTAGGGTGGATCTGCAAAGGGGCCACTTGGAGAGTATGAAGAACGTCCATTTGGAAGTCAGAAAACGGCATCCTTAGCCCTAACTTGAAGAAAAGTGGCTCATACAGAAACATGAAATGTGAACCCTCCTCTCGACAGGAGCATACCCTCTCGTTCCAGCTCGGACAGACGACTTTGAACTCGTCATCTCGAGCCTTGTTCACAGTTAACTCCAAGGCGAATAGAGATTCTCGGAGCATGGTTTCGCTTGAAAACTTGGACTAACGATCCCATACGTCGTCCACTACCCATGGGCATACCAACCCGGGACCCCGCCGAACTCGAACCAGCTCGTCTTCTACCGGATCACGGACGTCGTGAGATGGGGGCTGGACCCTAGTTTTCTTTCCTTTGGCCATGGAAACCTTGAGAACATCCGAAGAAGTCGGTAATAAACTGTCAGAATCAATAGCTTCACAGATTCAGACACAGGGAGAGCGAAGTAATCCTAACCTCCCCTACCGACCTCCTGTCCCACCAGTAACAAGGCATTCGGGGGGAACCCCTCCACCGCACGTGGCGCGGCGAAGTTGGTGTTTCAGGGAGGCGACCATATCTACCTAAATCACTAAACCCTATTTGAAGGCAAGAAAAACCAGGAATGCGAAGCTACCCTACTTTCTGAAAAGCTATTGACATACTGAAAGTGCAAATAACAAAATGACCAAAAGAAAGCAACTTACTGTGTAAAGACAGAGTACTTGAAAGTTGAGAAGTTGAGTCAGAACAATGGAGGAGCTGCGATTAGAGAGCACCCAAAAAGAAGCCAAGACTTTCAACGCACGGTGTTTTCAGTGAAGGAGGGCAAAAACGATAGAGCAAGGAAGACAAACCTTTTATTGATAAAGGGTTGAACGGTTAAGGGGCATTTCTGTCCCCTCCAGCGCAAGTTCAAAAAAGTGCTCATCATGGCTCGCGGGGCTCTAAGCACGTTCCTCTAATGAAATCGCAACACGTGGCCCACCAGCTGTAATAGCAGTTGAAAGGACGGTTACATAGTAATCTAAAGCGTCGTACGAATGTTGGATGAGAACTTGGGTTTGTACCACGGATTCCAAGTCCGATTAACTATTGACACTACGGACAACATTCCTACTCCGAGGTGTGTTTATGGCTATTATGCTGGGTTGGCATTGGGCCTACCCCGACAATCTCTTTACTTGATTATACTGGGATAAGCGTTGGACTCATCCCGGCATAGTTACCTCGGTGGAAAAGCATATGTATAATGAAAGTACAGGACAAATACAGAGAAGGTAAAGTGTATTGAATCATCTTCATTCCATACATCGTCATACAATTAAAAAAGAGGAAAAAGAAAATATTGAGACATGGAATGTATAACGAAATCCTAGGAACGAGGGCAAACATCTCCGGCTGCCCGAATCATACCCCATCCACATCTCTAATCCACGGTATCTTGAAAAAGTGGTCTGGCTTCGCAGAAATAGACCTAGAGAAAATGCCATAGTCCTTTGCACTGCTTCTCCGCGATGCAACTAAAGACCGGGATCTTTTTTTTCGCTGGTTGGAAGGGGTACGACCTCTCTAGCTGAAGAATCCTCCTCCGGTCTTGACCATTCCAAGTTGCCTCAAGTTACGGAGCAGCTACAGCGGCCTTTCCATGCCGGAACAGAGTGAAGCCACTCCGGAGTAGAAATCCTCCGTTCGCCCGTTCTTCTCCCACCTTCTCGACGGATAACGGCAGAAGGGGATACGCGCTGCTTCCTTGAAAGCAAGTCAAAGAAAGCAGACCACCCCAGGTTGCTCCAAGGGGGTCCTCACTCCTTTGACCAGGCATCCTTTCATTTCCAGCCGTTACTTCGAAAAAGACCTGCCAAGTGCTTTCAAGCAGCCCGCCAAGAAGAAGAAGAGAGGAACAGTGTGCTCCATCGGGTCCCCATGCAATGGAAGACGGAAGCATTATTCCATCCTAACAACACGTTGGGTCAGACACCCCCGTGTACGCCAGGATAGAAAGGCTTCCGCCTCCCTAAATGCATAGCAACCCGATTTTTACGCCAAGATAGAAAGGTCCCTGTCCAATAAGGATGAACGCTCGGAGAAAATCAAATCTCTTCACGAACTTTGGAAAAAATAAAAATATAGTTTCTGCAAATGGTGAAGCTCTCTTCATAAAAGAAGGGAACGAAGGAAGAATTACACTCATTCCTTTGGGAGAAATCATCTCTGTTCGATAATGAAAAAGAAGAAGGGAATGCTAACTCACGAAGAAGTGTTCTCTACTTATAGCATGCATGAGGGATTCCGATTGGTCCCGTAAAAGGTGACCTGATCCCATGAAGTCAGCCAAAATAAATGCTTTGATCTCTGGTTGGTCACAAAGATAGGGAGCAGTTGAAAAAATCTGTATGAAACTGACGTTTTCTTTAAAGAATCACTACTTCCCAATAAAGTCCAAGCATCAGTTTCCCAGATAATCGCAGACTGTTATGTCAGGGATCACGTTTGGGATCTGCGTCAAATATGTTTCCAGGAATCCTTAGTACTCGTGCTTGGGGGCAGCGATGTTTGTTCGTAACTGAATAAGGACAAGGATATCGGTAATAACCTGAGGTCAGACACCTACCCGTCGAATTACCACACAATGGTTGATCCGTTCTAAACTTGACTCTGGTCTGTCTCATCCAAGAGCCAAGCTGGGGACAACTGTTCTGGACCATGATCCGGGATCTAGCTCCATGGGATCAACCCGGCATGCACATTACCAGACTCTCCTAGCTGGCGTAGAGGAAGACTCACGACGTATTCCGGACAACAGATTACGGCCTTCGAGCAGTATTAGTATTCAACATCGTGACTGATAAATTCGTACAGTGGATAAATTCCTAAATATCTGTAACTGCCAATCATCAACTTACGATATTATAGGATTTATAGATATCCTTAATGGTTAGATACTTTCCATATCTTAATCCCAGATTTGCAGGGATATATCTGATAATAATAGGAAGGCAATCCTCTTCAGGATACTAATCCTAAATTACCTGCATTCAGTATTCGATAGGAATCCCATTAGGATTCTGCTTACGCTCTATAAATACAAGGCTAAGTCATCTTAGTAAGGTAACTCTAAACCCCATCCTAAAAACCTTATTGTGCACTGCCTGACTTGAGCGTTGGAGTCCCTTTGCAGGTACCCAACCCCCCTGTGTTACAAGCTCAGCTGTTGCGCGAAGGAGAACTCATCGCATCGTACCTATCTCAAGTACCCTCTGAATCTAGTTCAGAACAATTTTTAAATGTAACACTTGCTATGTTCTATCTCTTATTACAAGGCTCATGTGCATTTATGCATTCAATCGTGTGTGCTTTTATAAATATATTCATTTTAGCCACATTGTGGTGCCAATTTGATTACTTCCTTTTATTAATGTTTCTAGTTCTTAACATAACAATTTCTTCCTACTTAGTTTTGAATCTTCATATGAATCCATCCCTTTACCTCATTCAGAAATATACTATAGGACTCGCATGCATTGCATACATAAATGCATCCATTTTTGCTTCTAGAACCAAAAGTATATTCCCCTTAGTAACATTATGGTTCTAAGTTGATACTTAATTAGTGATAGGGGTTTTGCAGGGGGATCCCTATCACACTTTGGTTACTTTGTGTTAGAGAACCAAGTTTCTTAGCTACTTGACAATAGTAATACACTGATAATTTTATGATTGGGGTTGGGAAGGGGTACTGAAACCCACGCCAAGCCTCTGTATGTCCTTATTGTAAGAGTTGGTTAATTATTTAGTTGTTAGGAAGCAATAACTGATTCTGTTAAGTTAGTTATTGCTTAGCTTTGTAAATAATTGTGCTGTAATAAGGCCTATATAAGAAGTTCCTAAATGATCAATGAAATCAGAGAGTTATCCAGCTAATTTCTTTACTAGATACCTAACAGTTGGTTTCAGAGCTCCGTAAGGGGCCTGATATAGAAACTACAGTTTCGTGAGTGAGATAAAAGAAAAGAAGAAAATCAAGTTGAGAAAGTCATGGCTGAAGGAAATTTTGTGCAACCTATAATCCCCAAGTTCAATGGTCACTATGACCATTGGGCAATGCTGATGGAGAACCTCCTTCGATCAAAGGAGTATTGGAGTTTGGTGGAAACTAGAATCACAATAGCACCGGCAGGTGCAACTCAAGAGCAATTGAAGAGCGCGGAAGAAAGCAAATTGAAAGATTTGAAGACAAAGAACTATCTTTTCCAAGCAATAGATAGAAGCATTATGGAAATAATTCTGAACAAGAATACTGCAAAGGAAATTTGGGATTCCATGAAGCAAAGTATCAAGGTTCCACAAAGGTTAAAAGAGCACAACTACAAGCTCTAAGGCGAGAATTTGAGATTCTTGGAATGAAAGAAGGAGAATCAGTAGATGAGTACTTTGCAAGAACCTTGGCTATTGTAAACAAGATGAAATCGCATGGTGAGAAGGTGGAGCAGCTCACAATTGTTGAAAAGATCTTAAGATCTATGACAGCCAAGTTCGATTATGTAGTATGCTCAATCGAGGAGTCAAATAACGTGACCACGATGACTATTGATGAATTGCAAAGTAGTCTCATGGTCCATGAACAAAGAATGAAAAGACACAAGGAAGAGGAGCAGGCACTGAAAGTCTCTATCGCTGGGAGAATAGGAGGAAGAGGAAGGGGTCGTGGTAAAGGAGGTAGAGGTAGAGGGAGACAGTTCTTTGACAAAGAACTTGTGGAATGCTTCAAATGTCATAAATTGGGGCATTTTCAGTATGAGTGCCCTAATTGGGATGAAAATGCTAATTATGCAAAATTTGATGAGAAGGAGGAGATGTTACTCATGTCTTTTGAAGAATCCGAGTCCACTGACCAAGACAAGGTGTGGTGTGGTTTGTGTGGATTTAAAGATTGGTTCTTTGACTTTGATGATAAATTCAAAGAATCAGTAAAGTTAGGTGATAACTCGAGGATGGCATGCAGCAACCATATGTGTGGATTTAAAGATTGGTTCTTTGACTTTGATGATAAATTCAAAGAATTAGTAAAGTTAGGTGATAACTCGAGGATGGCAGTTAAAGGGAAGGGAAGTGTTAAGTTGAGAATTGAAGGAACAACTCAGGTCATCACTGATGTATTCCATATACCTGAATTGAAAAATAATTTGTTGAGTATTGGCCAGCTTCAGCAGAAGAATCTTGTTGTTATCTTTAAGAAAGACATGTGTAAAGTCTTTCATCATGAAAGAGGTCTCATAATGTCCAGTAAAATATCTGCAAACAGAATGTTTGCTATAGCTACTTTTGTGATTGTTCCTTCTTGCTTGCAAATGGAGAGTGAGGAAAGTACATATCTATGGCATTGTAGATATGGCCATCTCAGTATCAAGGGCTTGAGAATTCTTGCACAAAAGGAGATGGTTAGAGGCCTACCAGAGATCAAGGAATCTTCTCAAATCTACACAAATTGCATGATTGGAAAGCAACATAGAGAGGTTTTTCCAAAGGAAGGTTCTTGGAGAGCAACACAAAGATTAGAGCTAATTCACTCTGACATTTGTGGACCCATCAAGCCAGAATCCAATAGCCACAAAAGGTATTTCATTACCTTTATTGATTATTATAGTAGAAAAGCATGGGTCTACATCATATCAGAAAAATCTGCTACACTAGATATCTTCAAAAGGTTTAAGGTCATGGTAGAAAAAGAATCTGGAAATTCAATTTGTTGCTTAAGAACTGATAGGGATGGAGAATTTAATTCCTCTGAATTTGATAGCTTTTGTAGCAGTAATGGGATTAGGAGACAACTCACTACAGCTTACACTCCACAACAGAATGGGGTGGCAGAGAGGAAAAATAAGACAATAATGAACATGGTAAGAAGTATGTTACCTGAGAAGGAAGTTCCTAAAGAGTTCTGGCCAGAGGCAGTGAATTGGTCAGTATATGTGCTCAATAGAAGTCCAACTTTGGCTGTGAAAAATGTCACACCCGAGGAGGCATGGAGTGGAATCAAGCCCTCAGTCAAACACTTAATATTTGGTTGTATTGCTCATGCTCATGTTCCAAATGCACAAAGAAAGAAATTAGATGACAAAAGTGTCAAGTGTGTGAACTTGGGAGTAAGTGAGGAGTCTAAGGCTTATAGGCTCTATGATCTTGTTACAAAGAAAGTAATTGTAAGCAGGGATGTTGTATTTGCTAAAACAGAAAAATGGAGGTGGAAAAAAGGAGGAATAGAAGAAAAGAAAAGGCTAGCAGATTGTGAAGATAACAGCAATAGTTCAGAACAAGAGGCAGAGATTGAACCTATACAGAATGTAAATAATGCCAATGCAGCTAAAATGCAGAAAACAGAAGAACAAATAAGTGATGCACAGACTGGAAATACACTAAATCCAACTCAAAGGAAGACTAGGAGACAACCAGCTTGGCTAGAAGATTATGTGACAAATGAGGAGCTGCACAACTTGGCCATCTTCAGTACACATGAAGATCCTAATACCTATGCAGAAGCAGTACAACATGATGTTTAGAGGAAAGCAATGGATGCTGAAATTGATGCTATTGAAAGGAATAACACATGGGAATTTACAACTCTTTCACCTGGTGCTAAGACAATTGGGGTGAAATGGATTTACAAGACTAAATGTAATGAGGATGGAAAAGTGGAGAAACACAAAGCCAGGCTTGTGGCAAAAAGGTATTCACAGCAGCATGTGATTGATTTTAATGAAGTGTTTGCCCCAGTGGCCAGATGGGATACAATTAGAACCATTCTAGCTCTTACTGCACTCAAAGGTTGGAATGTATATCAACTTGATGCGAAAAGTGCTTTCTTACATGGTGAACTAAATGAAGTTGTTTACATTGACCAACCCTTGGGATATCAAAAACAAAGTGAGCAGAATAAGGTATATAAGCTGAAAAAAGCCTTGTATGGCCTTAGGCAAGCCCCTCGGGCATGGTACAATAGGATTGAATCCTATTTTAGCAAACAAGGATTTGAAAAGTGTTCTCATGAACACACTTTGTTTGTTAAGACAGGAGATGGAGGCAAGTTTCTAATTCGAGTCTTTATGTGGATGATCTAATCTTTACTAGAAATGATGAAGAAATGTTTGTTGAATTCAAGCAATCTATAAAGAAGGAGTTTGATATGACTGATTTGGGCAAGATGAAGTATTTTTTAGGCATTGAAGTAACTCAATGTGCTGAAGGAATATTTATCTGTCAGAAAAAGTATGCCAAGGAAGTGCTAGAAAGATTTAGCATAGAGAAAAGCAACTCTGTGACAAATCCTATAGTACCAGGATGCAAACTCTCAAAGGATGAAGATGGGAAGGCAACAGATGCAACAATTTACAAGCAAATGGTGGGAAGTCTGATGTATCTCACTGCAACTAGACCCGATTTGATGTATGCTGTGTGTCTAGTCAGTAGATACATGGAGAGACCTACAGAATGCATCTAGTTACTGTAAAAAGGATTCTCAGGTATTTAAAAGGCACAATAGAGCTGGGCATCATGTACATAAAAGGAGAAGAAGGTGATCTTGTGACCTACTCAGACAGTGATTATGCTGGGGATGTGAATGACAGAAAGAGTAGCTCGGGGTATGTCTTTATGCTTGGTTCAGGGGCAGTGTCCTGGTCTTCAAAGAAGCAACCTGTGGTGACCTTGTCAACCACAGAAGCTGAGTTTATAGTAGCAGCCTCATGTGCTTGTCAAAGTGTGTGGTTAAGAAGGATTTTAGAAAAGCTTGGACACGTTCAGTTGAAGCCTATTACTGTGTTCTGTGACAATAGCTCAACCATCAAGTTGTCTAGAAATCTAATGGTGCATGGAAGAAGCAAGCACATAGATGTGAGATTTCATTTTCTTAAAGACCTCTGCAGAGATGAAGTAATTGAGCTAGTCCACTGCAACTCTTAAGAGCAGCTATATGATATAATGACAAAGCCTTTGAAGTTAGAATCTTTATATAATCTTAGAGGCAGATTAGATATAAGTAAAATATGTGATTAAACTGATTTGCTAGCTACAAATTCAGTTTAAGGGAGGATCAATAAGAGTTAGTTACTTTTTTAGTTGTTAGGAAGCAATAACTAATTTTATTAAGTTAGTTATTACTTAACTTTGTAAATAATTGTATTGTAATAAGGCCTGTATAAAATATTTTATCTAATTAATTTCTTTACTAGATACCTAACACTTATTAGGTGTCAATTTGCTGAAGACGAGGTTGGCGCACTTTGATAAGTTTCTTAGCTGTCCTTTCTACCTGTATAACTTGTCCTATCTATAGGCCGGCCATTTCCTGAATGCCAGATTCGTTAGTGGAGTTTGAACTTGCCATGAGGATGGAAAACAATAGGGCCAGTCCGTACTCAGACAATATAGGCAGTGGAAAAAAAAGGTCATATACAAGTATAAAAAGAATTTCAAATGAAAAAAATATATTAATACACTATGATAAAAAATTAATTTATAATTTTTTTAAGGTATAAATAAATTTTTTATTATTAGTACTATTAAATATGTTTTTATTTATATATATATAAATAAACTTGACATTTAATTACGTGAAATATAATTTTAAAAAAATGTTATAAAATTTTAATTTTTTTTATAATAAATTTATTTACTTATATATTATATGAGAACAAAATTAAAAATATAAAAAATAAAAATATTAAATAATTATTGTGAATAATAATTTTTATTTTAAAATAAATAAGAATATGTGGCTTCACTATTATGCAAGTGAGCCCATTCCTAGTCAGTCCACTGCTATTTTCCACCTATACTGCCAATTTGGCTCATTCATAGTTTTCCACGTACCGTTCCGCTCTTACCTAGAATTCAAAAGGTAAGAGCATTATCATGATGTTAATTGGGTCTGTGTCCTCTGATAATTATGAAGTGCATTCAATCTAGGAAAGTTCAGGGTCAAACCTCAGAAATTGATTTTGAATTATTATGTCTCGTTATTTTTTTAACTGAAATATTTATTAGAGAAAACAAAGAAAAAGAAAATTTGATAAAAGAACATTCTGGCATATATTAGGTTTAACTCTGGACATTCTAATTATAATGTTAGCTAACTACCATTAAAAGAACTTGGTTACGCTGTGAACAGTGGATTGTAAGGTACGCACATTACTAATAGCATATGATGCTTCTTAGGTGGCACGAGATGAACACCTTGTAGCGTAGATTGGAAAGGATATATATTTTGATCTTGTAGACCATGACAAAGTGAGGAGTTTCCATGTACAAAAGCAGATGTCTTTTAACCTTTTCAAGGTATCATCATTAATTACACTTCAGCTTTCCTGTAAAAAGCGTTTTGACATATACACTTTCACCATCAATCAGTAGAAGGCTTCAATTAACAATAGCTATCTGGTTACTCGAATTAAAAGGTATCATCATTACTATTTTAACTATCTTACTATTTTGCTAAACACTTTATCATACTGTGCCAACTATTTTCATTACTTTTCTAACTTGGTCTGGTCTAAGTAGTAAATATTTCCTTTTGAATTGTTATTTTTTCATTGAAAAATTGAAATACAGGACAACCTGATATTCTGACATAAAGTGCTATAAACCATTCATCAACCTAAAGCTCCGTATAAGAAAGAATGATACCAATATATTTGGTGGTGGTCACCTGCACAGAATACTCTGCTACATAACATTTGTTGAGTGCTTGGGAAATAAATTAGTACTAGCTTGCTTTTTGCTAAGCTATCTTTGGTTAATGTCACATGCATGCATAATATGTTGGTTTTTGTTTTTGTTTCAGTTTATTTTGTCAAATGGATTGTAGAAGGCGGATGAGTGATCCATCAAAACACAGTGAAGAATACATTTGTGGGGTTGTTGAATTTCTTGATTTTGCTTTTCAAATTTCACAAGTCAATGGAAAAATCTTGTGTCCTTGCACCCAATGTGCCAATAATCAATCACATTCTGGGACAAGTGTTTATGAACATCTAATTGATCCACGTTGCTACCTATAGTTATTTCCTTCATCACATGGTGAGATGGAAGAAGCAATTTCAAGAGGACGGTGATTTCTTAGTGGGCTTGTGCTCTCACATATGCTATGTTGTAGTTGTTATGATTGTTAGGTTAATCTAATAATTGAGATTTTGCTCCAGTAGCTTAAATTATAGTCAGGAGATAGTTTGGCATTATGTTTTGTTTTTTAGTAATATGATCTTTAATTTTATATGATGAATAAAAAATGACCAGTTGCCCATATTGAATTATGTGGATCTGGTTTTGGTCATCCAGCATCATATTTTTTGCTACGGTTTGTTTGTATGGGATGAAAGCAGTCCTCATCATGTTATCTGTGTCTTGAGTGCAAGGAGATGAGATACTAAGTCAAATCATGTTATGTATGTCCTAGTGTGGTTCTACATTCTAAGAATGGTTAGGGTATATTAGTGTATTCAGACTTGCTGGACTAGATTAGGTGAATGGCGTAGTCCACTTTTGTACTTTGTGAAAGAAATTTTCATGCATTCTAGCTAGATGTGAAATGTGGATAGCAGATGAAACCAAAAATTTACATCAATACCGGTTTTGGATTCTGCCTACATTTCTTGCTCTGGCATAAAATTTTGACCTCTCATTTTATTGATTTGATTTGTTATTTTTTCTTGCTTGAATCCCATGTTTGTGCAAATAATAATTTGAGGAAATGACGTGAGCTTACAATATTTCTAACTACAACTTTAAACAAGCTCCAGATGCTTCTAGTGCTCCTTACTATCATGGCCATTTGAGTTCTCTAAGTTCAAGCAATAATGAAGAAAGTGGAAATGGTATGTTTATCATTACGTAATTTAAATTAATTCTCATTGGAGTTATTTGTTATTCGCTAATGTGAGTTACACTATTAACCTTATCCTTTTAACTATTTGCAGGTGAAAATTAGGAAGTCAGTTTGTTCATTTTTGTCTAAACTTAGTGATTGACTTAGACTATGTGTGCAATCATGTTGCGATTGAGATCGCGGCGGGAATACACAATGACTTGTAGGATTTTTTTAAAAAAAATGAAAAGAAAATAAAGTCGTCATCAATTTTATTTGAATTAAGAAAAATTGAAAAACCTTTATTAGAAAATAGTCTTCGAACACCAGATTGGATTCGGGAGTTAATTATGGATAGAGAAGAGTGAAAACTTAATCCCACAGCACTTCTAACACACCCGTCTTAAGACAGTACCTTAAGTCAATTGTGTAAATTCTTGATAATATTGAAAATATTTATTTTACCCCTTTTTAAAACATAAAAAAATTAACAAATAAATTATAAAAAATTAATTTTGGCTTGACAGAATAGAGATTTTGTTCCTACATATCCTCAGATACAATGAAGAATTCAAAGTCACGTAGTTCTTTAAAAAATAATTGTGAGTTGATTGATTTTAATTAAAAGATTTTTGAAAAAAAAAGGATTTTGTCTGAAAACAAATTCATTCTTGCACAGGATTCAAGGTAGCACCAGGCTACTCAATAAACCCTTATGATTCAAACGATATTGAAGATAGCATCCGCTATTCAATCATCATCATTGATCATTGCATTGATTAAAATATTTGTTTTAGAAAAGAAAAGATTCATTTGACAATTCCTTTCATTATTTTTTTATATAAAAAAAACCTTTTTTATGTCAATAAAAACAATTCAAAATACACAAAAAAAAAACATGATATGAGCCCCAAAATCATAGGCCCAATTAAAATAAAGACTCTGCCCCAAATTTTTTTTTAATATTTTTATATATTTTTTTATATCAGCAATCACACACAAAATAAAATATTTATTCATATTAAAAGCATAAAATAGAATCAAATCTCAGGCTTTGGAGAAATGCACTGAACACTCACAGGAGAGGGGAGGCCTTGGTCTGTCCGTCGTGGTGGTGACGCAAAGGTGAAGCTGAGGTCGCCGGCGACACAGTGGGATGGCGCATGGGATACAGAAAGCGGCGTGCGATGCGACACTGGCGGCGTGAGGTGGTTGGCTGCGCGTGGAGGGCAGTGTGGTGTTGGCGCGATGAAGGGACAGGTGGTGTGATTGGGTAAGGTCGATCTGGGTGGTTACTAAGATGGAGAAGACGTGGTGGCGCACAGGTTTGAACGACGCTCTATAGTGGCCTTTTTAGTTTTGGTTCTGGCGAACACAGTCTTTGGGTTGGACGACAACTAGGCTCGTTTTCTTGGTGGCTTGGAACGATGATGGAGCGCTGGCAGAGGTGGCTCTGTTTATGGCAATGGGGTCACGATGGTGAGGAAAGTTGGGCAGAAGTGACATGAGAGTTGCTGTTAGATGGTGAGTTTATGGTGAATGGGTGGAGGTTTTGTTTTGAGGGATGGGTGACTCAAGGTGGTCATAAAGGTTAGAGGATAGTGAAGATGAAAGAAAGGTTGCTTGGGTTGGGGTAAGGCTGTAAGTGAGCTTGAAGATGAGTTCTTTGGTGGTTTGTGTGAAGGCTGGATGTTGGTTATGGAGGAAGATGAGGTGGTCACAATTTTTAGGTTGATGGAGACAGTGGATGGAGTGGGTCAGCCGTGAATAGGAGGTGCTTTTTGGTTTGGTTTGGATGTTGGTGAAGAATGCTCACAATTAGAGCTTGGAGGAAGGGTGATGGTGAGCTGATGAGGGTGGTATGGAAGGTGAGTCAACTCGGTGGTTAAAGATGAAGGTGGGTTGCCTAAAGGATGTTATGGAAGGTTGGTGATAATGGTTATAGGGTTGGGTTGGCCGTGAGTGGTGATGGCAGCGTGAGGAGAGTCACGGTTTGGACATGCATGGGTGAGGAAAATGATGGTGGGCGTGGGTGAGCTTGGAGGTGGGTGGTTATGGATGAAGGTGAAAATGGTGGAACTTGATGTTGATGGTGGGGGTTGCTATGGTAAGCCTTACGGTTCGAGGTCGATGGATAGAGGTTTGGATGGTTTTTTTTTTTTTTTGGTTATTGGCTAATGGTGGTTTTTGAGGAAGATGATAATGGTTTATGGAAGGTGAAGATGATGAGTTGAAAATGATGATTCTGAGAGTGGAGAGTTTATTAATGAGATAGCAGAGGATCTAAGTTGAAGGTGAAAATGATTCTAAAAAATGATCTAGCCCTCTGGAAAAGGAATGTGTGTGCTCTTTTTGTGTTGTGTCTACAACTTCTACGTGGAAGAAAAAATAAAAAAATATGAAAGTGAGTGGGTGTGTGTAGAGCCCGATGGGATTGTGATAATGGGGTATGATAATGGAGTGGGTGTGTCTTTGTGTGATAATGGAGTGGGTAGCAATCTTTATATTTTTTTCGATTACCCTTTTTTTTCTTTTCTTGTTCTTTTTTTTAATTTTTTGTCATTTTTTTTCATTTTTATCTCTTTATTTTTTTTATATATTTTTAACCCGGTCAAAATTAGGTGTTCACAGTTACTCCTCTTTACTTGTTTCTTACTAGATAAAAGGAATAACAATAGTTTTTCATTTTATCATTGTAAGAGACGAGTAAAGACATGAACTCGAATTTTGTCCGGCAATGCATAAAATGCAAAACAAATGCGAGAATAAAATAATGGGAAGAGTTGAAGCGCTCAAAAGGAATGATAGGAATATGACAGAAATTAAAAATTCATGGAATGCATGGAGTCGATCAGCTCAAAATTGATAGAAATTAGAATGCATGGAATGTATGGAGCCAATGCACTCAGAATTGACAGAAATTAGAATGCATGAAGCTAATGCGCTCAAAATTGACAGAAATTAGAATACATGGAGCCGATGCGCTCAGAATTGACAAAAATTAAAATACATTGACCCGATGCACTCAAAAGAATTGACATGAGTTAAAGTGCATGGAGCCGATGCGCTCAGAATTGACAGAAATTAAAATGCATGGAGCCGATGCGCTCAAAAGAATTGACAGGAATTAAAATGCATGGAGCCGATATGCTCAGAATTGACAGAAATTAAAATGCAATGAATGCATGGAGCCGATGCGCTCAAAAGTAAAAGACAGAAATTAAAATGTATGGAATGCATAGAGCCGATGCGCTCAGAATTGATAGAAATTAAAATGTATGGAGCCGATGCGCTCAAAAGAATTGATAGAAATTAAAATGCATGGAGTTGATGAACTCAAAAGAATTGACAGGAATTAAAATGCATGGAGCCGATGTGCTCAGAATTGACAAAAATTAAAATGCCATGAATGCAAAGAGCCGATGCACTCAAAAGAATTGACAGGAATTAAAATGCATGGAGCCGATGTGCTCAGAATTGACAGAAATTAAAATGCAATAAATGCATGGAGCCGATACGCTCAAAACTAAAAAACAGGAGTCGATGCGCTAAAAAGTAAAAGACAAGAGCCGATGCGCTCAAAACTAAAAGACATGAGCCGATGCGCTCAAAACTAAAAGACAGGAGTCAATGGGCTCAAAATTAGAAAACACATTTTTTTAAAGCATTGTTTTTGTTTGATTTTTGTTTGCTTTTTTTTTCTTTTACCTTTTTTTGAAAAATTCAACCTCTCTTGCATTTTTTCTTTCTTTTTGCTTTTGCTTTTCCTCTTTTTTTTTCTCTTTCTCTTTTTTTTTTGAAATTTTATTAAATGTCCTTTCAACCAACGATGACTTTTAAAAAGCTTTTGACCAATCAAATCCCTTTTTCATGTGACTTTCTTTCTTACACCCTTCGGTTGGTTTGGAATCCTCTTAACTTGCTCTTTTTCATCTCTTCTCTTTTTTTTTTCTTGGCAATGAAAGCAAATACTGCATTGCAATCTGTACTTTGAGCTATTAAGATCTTTTAATCCAAATCAATCATTGAAGGATTATTATAGAATTGTCAAATCAAATTGTTGACCTTAAATTTATCCTATTTGAGACATAACTTAATGAGTAAGCATGCATTCATGAATGAATAGAAATTTGTTGAATGAACAAATTTCTTTTTATTACTTTGGTTATCTGATCGTACATGAACTTTCAGTAAGACATATGCTTGAAAGATGAAATCCTAAAAACAAAAAAAAGTTGCAAATGATAACAAAATTTTGCCCCAGTATTGGTTCCTTGTTCTTCATTCAATTGATTCCTTGCAATGGCCTGATAACTCGATTATTGTCTCTATTATTGCCTTATTCATCACATCTTCTCCTTCAATCTTCCAGAAGATTTGCTCAAGTATGATCAATCGAAGGCCAATAAAATTTTCCCAGTGTAACCAATCGGATGCAAATATAAATTTGCCCCAGTGTAGTCAATCGGGCGCCAATCAAAATTGCCCCAGTTTGGTGAACCTTTCAAGTTTCAAGCCAACTTTCTTTAAGATTTTGCCTATTTATTTGCCCTAACTTTTGCTTAGACCACCCTTTCGGGTTTTAGCCTAACAAGCTTTTTTTTTATGCATAGAATCTCTTGACAACATTAGTATTTACGGGCCTTGGTAATTCTTCTCCATCCATATTCTACAAAATTAATGCTCCCCCTGAAAATGCCTGCTTGACTAGATATGGGCCTTCATAACTCGGAGTCCATTTTCCTCTAGCATCTTCTTGATTAGGGAGAATCTTCTTCAAAACCAAATCTCCTGAACAGAACTCTCTGGGATGAGCTTTCTTGGTAAAGGCTTTGGCCATTCTGCTTTGATACAACTGTCTGTGACAAATAGCTGCCAATCTTTTCTCTTCTATCAAATTCAACTGCTCATATCAAGTCTTTACCCATTTAGATTCTTCTAACTATGCTTCCATTAAAACTCTTAGAGAAGGAATCTCAATTTCTATGGGATACACAACCTCCATCCCATACACCAAAGAGAAAGGTGTTACCCCAGTGCTTGATCGTATATTGGTACGATACGCGTGCAAAGCATAAGGTAACATTTCATGTCAGTCTTTGTAGTTCACTACCATCTTAGCAATAATCTTCTTGACATTCTTATTAGCTGCCTCAACTGCACCATTCATCTAAGGCCTGTAAGGAGTTGAATTATGATGCCTGATTTTGAAATTTTCATAGAACTTCTGAATCTCAACACTATTGAGGTTGGTAGCATTATCTGTGATTATCCTTTCTGAAATTTCATATCTGCAGACAATATCCCTTTTGAGGAATCTCAAAAACACCTTTTGAGTAATGTTGGCATACGAGGAAGCTTCTACCTACTTAGTGAAATAATCAATCGCCACTACAATGAAGCGATGACCATTGGAAGCTTTAGGATTAATGGGTCCGATGACATCTATTCCCCACATCGAGAAAAGCCATGGAGATACCAAATTGTGCAAGGGAAATGGAGGTGCATTGCAGTTCTGACACTTTCGTACATATTCTATGCAGTCTGTTTCCATGGTGGACCAATAATAGCCAATCCTTAGAATTTTTCGTGCCATCAT
This sequence comes from Ormosia semicastrata, assembly GCA_029884595.1. Taxonomy (NCBI): domain Eukaryota; kingdom Viridiplantae; phylum Streptophyta; class Magnoliopsida; order Fabales; family Fabaceae; genus Ormosia; species Ormosia semicastrata. The sequence continues at coordinate 110,030,705 of JAQQTO010000063.1, forward strand.
ATGACCATTAACATGAGTTCCACAAATTCCTTCATGGAATTCAAACATGATTATGTGAGCTTCATGAGCATCCACATATCTAAGCAAAGTACCATCATGACTTCTCTTATACAAAACCTCTCCATTCAAGAAAAAGGTCATTGTCAGTCGACGAATACTCTTCTTGTTCACCTCATTTGCCCCAGTTGGGTATTCTCTATGTTGAATATACTGCTTGATATCATGATACCAAGGTTTACCATCTGGCTCGCCTTCCACATTAGCACAATACGCAGGCTCACTGTGCGTCTTTACTTGGATGGGTTGAACATTATTGTGAATATCCAATTTGGTCATTACAGCCAAAGTGGCTAAAGCATTTACAAACTGATTCTTGTCTCGAGTCAAATGGGAGAAGGTCACCTCCTCAAACTTTTTAATCAGTCAGGTCAAATGTTTTTGATAAGGCACTAACTTTGGGTCTTTGGTTTGCCATTCACCGTTTACCTGATAAATGATAAGTGCTGAATCTCCAAATACATTTAACTGTTTGATCCCCAAGTCAATTGCAACTTGTAAATTATTAGCACAGGCCTCATATTCTGCAACATTATTGGTGCATTCAAAATCGAGCTTAATAGCGACTGGATATTGCTTTCCAGTTGGTGAAACAACCACGGCTCCTATGCCGTTACCATACATGTTGACTGCTCTATCAAAATACATCTTCTAAACAGGTTCATCCTCATTATCTTCTTCTTCTTCCACCACTAGTATTTCTCCATCAGGGAACTCAGATGTTACTAGTTGTTCACCCTCAAGAGGGTTTTCAGCTAAATGATCAGCAATTACACTTCCTTTGATGGACTTCTGAGTCATGTACTTGATGTCAAATTCTGATAGTATCATCTGCCATTTTGAAACCTTTAATGAAACATGAGGGCTTTCAAATATATACTTTAGGGGGTCCATTCGGGAGATCAACCAAGTGGTGTAATACAGTATGTATTGCCTTAGCCATTTTGAGGTCTATACTAGAGCACAACAAGTCTTCTCAATAGCCATGTAACGGGCTTCACAGTCATTAAACTTCTTACTTAGATAATAAATTACCTGCTCTCTTTTCTTTGATTCATCATACTGCCCCAACATTGCTCCTATTAAAGTTGGTAGTACGCTTAGGTACAAAATCAAAGGACGACCCGATGTAGGAGGTACCAAAATAAGAGGATTCATTAGATAAGCCTTTATCTTATCAAAAGCTCCTTGACATTCCTCATCCCATTCTCCCGAGTGGTGTTTCTTCAGTAGCTTGAATATAGGCTCACAAGTGCTGGTCAAGTTGGCAATGAATCTAGCGATGTAGTTAAGTTTCCCGAGGAAACTTCTCACTTCACACTCTGTCTTAGGAGTAGGCATCTCCTGTATTGCTTTCACTTTATCCGAATCCACCTTTATTCCTTCTCTACTAACGATGAACCTGAGTAGTTTTCCCATAGATGCTCCAAAAACACATTTAGTAGGGTTCAATCTCAGCTTGTATTTTCTGAGTCTTTCAAACAACTTACGCAAAATCGTCATATGACTTTCCCCTTTTCTAGACTTGGCCACTATATCATCAACATACACCTCAATCTCCTTATGCATCATGTCATGAAACAGCACAACCATAGCGCGTTGGTAAGTAGCTCCCATATTCTTTAATCCAAAAGGCATCACTATGTAGCAAAACGTTCCCCAAGGAGTGATGAAAGTAGTTTTTCCTTTGTCATTAACATCCATGGGGATTTGATTGTACCCCGAGTATCCATCTATGAATGAAAACCTGTGATTCTTAGCAGTGTTATCAACTAGAACGTTGATATGAGGGAATGAGAAATCATCCTTCGGACTGGCCTTATTCATATCCCTGTAGTCCATACACATTCTGACTTTTCCATCTTTCTTAGGCACAAGCACAATGTTGGCTACCCACTCTGGGTGTCTTGACACTTCTATAAATCCTACTTCTAACTGCTTAGTCACTTCTTCCTTGATTTTCAGGGACATATCAGGATGCATCCTCCTTAACTTCTACTTCTTTGCTTCAATATTTAGATATAGTGGAATTTTATGTGATGCTACCTCTAGATCTAATTTAGGCATATCCTGATAAGACCAAGCAAAGACATCCATATACTCTTTGAATAGTGTAATCATTTCTTCATGCTCGGGGTTTTCCACTATTTTCAACTCCTTCTTCTCTTCCTTTGTCCCCATGTTGATCACCTCTGCTTCCTCGCCATTCAAGTCAAATCCCTTCTCTGAATACTCTAGTAATTTTATAAAATCTTCCACAACTTCTCCTTCTTCATCAGATCCATGGTCTTCTTCATTAAACATCGTAGCGGAATCAATTGATGAGTTTTTAAGGTCCCTTTCATGAGGAGAACTTTCTACGAGACTCAGATCCCTGAAAAGTAATTTGTATGGAGTTGGAAAGACAAAATAAAGTAGGAATGACAAAGGGAGAATAAGATATTATATAAAAATAAAAAGAAAACTGATAAATGCAAAAGGACAAATCAAAGTGCAAGAAGGAGGAATACTAAATAATCATGCAAATTCATTAAATTAATGTCTCAAACAGCACAAACATAAGCTCCAAACATAGCCAATCATAAATATCAGCTTAGTACAGTATAACCAGACAATTACTTGGAAACAATCACATCAATTATTGGTTCAGACTGCCAGTTCTTTAATGGCTCCTCATCAGTAAAAAGACAAATTGCCCTGCTCTCCTCTGGGCCTTCTTCATGCAATGCATTAATAGTGGGATGGCATTGAGGGCGAATGACCTCTCCAGACATGATTATCTCTGTTGGTGCTGGGAATGTTTCCCTCAGGTGGGGAATATGCTTCATCTTGCCCTTGTCATTCTTCTTTCTGAGAGTCATGCTCCTTATTTTTTTCTTCCAGGAATGCTTCATACCCTAACCCAAACTTGTCCCACTTTTTCGGGAATGACACTAGCGACTGAGTACCTTGTAGTTGTGAGCCCAAGCCTTTCCCTTCTTCATATCCACTACTCGCCATAATCTGGGCTACCACCTGATCCACGCTTTATGTCTGAGATTCATCATTACCAAATCCAGTCTCAACTACTTTAAAGTTATGCCACAAGTTTTCCTCATTTTTCTTTGCACTCTTCACATATGGCACTAAAACTGATTTTGACAGCATAATTTCTTCTTCTCTGTGTATGATAATGACCGACCTATTTTCAATGTATTTAACACTCTGATGCAAGGTGGAAGGAACAACATCAGCAGCATGAATCCACGGTCTCCCCAGGAGCATGGTGTAGCCAAGATCAATAACCATAACTTGGAACAGCACTTGAAAAATACTTGGACCAATCTCCAACGGTAACATCATCTCTCCCAAGATGCCTCTATTATTTCCATCAAAGGCTCGTACCACCATTTCTCGAGGTGACAATTCATCCTCACTTATCAATAACAAAGTCAGAGTAGACATAAATAGGATGTTCAGTGCAGACCCCCCGTCTATTAAAACCTTTGCAACTATATATCCTTTGCATTTGAGGGTTATATGCAAAGCCCGTGAATTTTTCTCAGACCGAGAAATGATCTCTTCATCAGTAAAAGTGATCATGTTAACGTGCTTCACCGGGTCCACCATATTGATGACACTTTCGAGGGTAACATCAGGCTTAACATAAGCCTCATTTAGAATTCTCATTAATACCTTCCGATGTATCTCAAATGTCAAGACAAGTGACAATAGAGATATTCGGGCCAGAGTCTTCTTCAACTGTTCCACCACATCATATTCACTTTGCTTCATTATCTTCAAGAACTTTTCTTTCACTTCCTTCCTCTTCTCCTCTTCTTTTGATGTTTCTTCCCTACTCACTTCTTTGACAATTTTCCCCTTTTCTATGTCTCTTGGGCTATATCATCGCCCACTCCTTGTAATTCCTCCTACCCCGACTATGTTAGTCACTGACTCTTCCTCTTGATGTACTTTTGTAACTCGGGCCTTCGAAGTCCCTTCCCCGACTTTCTTTATCTTTACCCTAGTTTCATAACTCCATGGCACTACGTGGGTGTCATTACAAGCAAATGGTGTTGGCTTCTTGACTGCCAATACTACTTCCCTGGTGTCAAGGCTTGATTGAGAGGTGGCACCTTAAGTACAAAGCGTTCAACCACATTGACCTCTTCGGAGGAAGCTACCCCTTGTTCTGCTTGTATTATTCCCAAAGTGAGCAATCCTTGGACTCGAACCTTAAAGTCCCAACAATCCTCAATATCGTGTCCCATTCTCCCACCATGATAAGCATATTTTTACTTTTTGTAGTGCTTCTCCCCTTCTTTCATTGTGGTAGCTGGTGCAATGATGCTATAACCTACTTTCTTCAACCCTTTGAATATTTTGGCCATCGGCGTACACAAGTTCATGACCTTTCTTATTGGTGGTTCTTCCATTTCCAACGCATTGACCACATTCCTTCCACCATGATTAGGAATTGGGTTGTTAACAATACTAGGTCCGGCCTCCTATTGAATATCTAGTTTTCCATAAGTAATAAGCTTCTTTACTGCAGTCTTAAAAGACTCACAGTCTTCGATTGAGTGCCCTGGGATATCCATATGGTACTTACAAGTTAAATTCGGGTTGTACCATGCTGGAAATGATGGTTGTAGGGGATGTACCGGATTCCCTGAGATAAGGTGAGCGTCAAATAACCTTTGGAATAAATCTGCGTTTGAGATGAATAGTTTTGGAAAATGAGGTAGATTTTGGGGATGAAAACAGCCTTGATTTTGGAAGTTTGGTCGAGTTCATGGGTAGTTTGGGAAATTTTACAGAGGTGCAGATGGGTACTGAGTATAGATTGGACGAGTAGGTGCACATGGATGAGGTACAGGGACATTGTTGATTTGGAGCGGCTGGGTTTAAGGTGTATTCGTGGAAGGAACAGTTAGGCCCGGTAGATGGGATGATGCAAGTGTCTGATAAGAAGGATAAGTGTTTGGGTTATATGGGGGTGCATATAGGGTAGGATGGCGAATATCGGGGTTGTAAAGGTTGCAAAATTTGCACATAGCTCACTTCTGGCTCCTTTTTCTTAGAGGGAAACCCCTTCTTGAAACTACTTTCATTATTTCCAGTTGACAATTTTTCAGCCTTTACCAGAATTTCAATTCTCTCGTTAGCAGTAATTAAATCAGCAAAGTCTTGGTAAACGGCACCCGCCATTGTCCCAATATAAGGAGCTCTTAAAGTCCCCAAAAAGTATGAGCACATTTCTGTCAGAATTAACGGCAGTTGCACTTGAGCTGCGAGAGCTCTCCACCTCTGGGCATATTGCTTAAATGTCTCCTCATTTTTCTTCTGTAGTGTTCCCAACTGCTCCCGAGTTGGGGCTGTATCCAGATTAAACCGATACTATCCCATAAACAAATTCGCCCAGTCATCCAAAAAAGAGATTTCGAAAGGTCCTGTTGGATACACCACTTCAAAGCAGGGTCAGTCAAACTTTCATGAAAGAAGTTGATGAGGAACTTCCAGTCCTTTGACCAAATGGACATTTTGGTAATGTAAGTTTTTAGATGGAAAAAAGGGTTAGTGCTTCCATCATACTTGACAAATTCTGGGATTTTAAAATCCTTGGGAATGATGATGTTAGCAGTAGGGCACAATTCTTCTATCCTAAGGGGACCGTAAGTGCTAGGACTCTTAATCGCCTTGATTTGCTCTTTTATCTTTTCTATCCACTCTTCTTTCATCTTATCATTCTGAATAGTTATATGCCCGGTACCAGCGAGAAATCCAGTTGGCATTGAAATGGACATATGTGGTGGTTCCCGTGTGAACTCGGTGTTACCATGGACCTTATTTCGGGTACTTTCTAATGAAGGATATCCTTCTCCAATAGGAATCACTAGTGATGTAGTATTTGAGGTCCCTCCCACAAAAGGCATCTCAGTGGTGGCCCAGGGTTTATCCTCGTGGAAGTGATATTTAGAGGGTACCAATGTACCCCGATTACTCTTACACCTCTGGTTGCCCTAATCAAGGTGAGGGTCTCCCTCATGGTTGACAGTATTTCCTCCATTCTTCTTTGAGACTCTGTCATTTCACTTATCTTCCCTTTCACCTCATCTACTTCCATACTTAGATTTCTTCCTTCGTTCTTAGCTGCCATCACTGCAAGCCTTGCTCGAGCTCTAGTGTTGTGAACTCTGGTTTGATTGGTGTTTTCTTTCCTTAGTCGCGCAATGATTCCCTGTATTAAATTGATTTATTAAAATAAAATAACAAACAAAAAAAGTTATTGATATTGCGAGAATGCTTGGCAATTGTGGAAAGATTCACACGAACACTCAATAGCAATGCAAGAACCCAGATTCTGCACTACGGGTTCATCATCTCTTAGGCAAGAATATGGTTGATAGTAATCCCAAGGGAGTATTCTCTCCTCAATGGGTGCTATCTTCTCGGATATTCATAAGTAATGCAGTTATTCTTTCACTAAATACTAGGCTTCCTATACTTTCGCTAAAGAACAAATTGTCTCGGGTTGAGAGCACGGTTGACAACCTACTCAAGGGGGAATTCACCCCTCACTGAATAATGTCCAACAGAAAAATCATTGTTTGAAGCAAAACACTACAATTGGTCATTCATATTCATTTCAAACTTCAATCAATACAAGGCTTCAGTATCCTCAAAATGTAATATATTACATCAGCAACTTCGTTTGTTTCCTCCTAAGACCTTTAGCAAGACCTCGACAATACTTCATAAAGTCGACTATTTTTTGTGGTAGTTGTAGCAATGGGTTCAAACGAATCTGAAGGTCCATTTCTTCAAAACGATCAACCAGTTGTGCAGTGTGGTATTGTAAGCTACCGAACATCTCATCATATTTCTTCATCCAGTATTCTTTTTTAGCCTCTTCATTTCGAGTTACCCATTGCCACACTTCTTCACTCTCTTCTTGTTGCTTCCGTTGTCTTTGGGCCTCAAGTCTCCATTGCTTTTTTTCTTGCTCTAGCTCCTGAGTTTTCAACTTCAAACGCTCCACTTTCTTATTTGCTTCCTTGAGTGAATCATAATATTCTGTGGCCAACACTCGTATTTGATCGGAGTATCGTTTCACTTCAATTAGAGCTTCTTGTAGAGCTTGTATTCTTTGATCTTGGGCTCTATTGTTTGCCTCCAATTCTTCTTTCTCTTACAAAATCTTTTCTATCATCTCTTCTTGGGCACTCATCTTCACCCGTAGTTCTTGGACTTCTAGTGTGGTCTTATTTAATCCTACCTTTTTTCCTTTTTTTGCCCTTTTTTACTCAGATCGGGGCTTCAGCAGCATCAGCTTGTACATCTTTTAAGTCCTCAATCTTGTTGGCTAACTTCTGACATCGACTTTTATGGATCACAACTTTTAACTCAGCGGCTTCCTTCCCTTGTTCCAAAAACTCCATTTGCGCTTTCAACCTCTCTATTTGGGTGGTCATCCGAGAGATAATCTGGGAGTGGTCTTCATCTCTTAACACTGCGTGAGGGGTTCCATTTTGTGTCTTCCTTGCTTCTCTCCATTATAGGTACTCAGGAGTAGGAATTACCACATGTCTTCCTAATTCTTTTATCCTTGTCCTATGAATATTCTTTCAAGCATCCCTGACCTCCTTTTCCTGCTTGGCGGTGTTTCCATCTTTTCCATATAAAATACTGAATCCTCTAAGCTGCATCTTATTGGGCACGTACTGCGTCCATTTGAGTTATCTAAGCACCAGGACCGATGTAAAGGATACACAACCTCTCACGCCCATTAAAGGAACATTAGAAAAGTCACCACAACTGAGAATTATTTCTTCCCTGTGATACCAAGGGCATACCCATTTGAAAGAATCTGATCCTATATTCATAAACTCATTTTTCCATTCATGAGCTTTTTGTTGTTTCACTGGTATGCAACCAAAATTCCTTAACAGGTCAGGTAGGAGGCCTAGGCAATTGTGCACATCCATGTGTGTCATGATCCAAACATACAACATGTATGTACAACATCGAATCATCCCTCCTTCTTTTTTATGGCAAATTTCCATGGTTAAGAAAGTATCAACGAGAATAGCAGGAATTGGATTTGTCTTATGATTCTCAAACTTAAAGAAAGCATCTATTGCTGCTTGGTCTACTACATCTGAGGTAAATGGGAATAATACTAACCTGAAAATGGTTAGCGCCAAGGTTTTGTTAAAGAGATCCCACTTTCCTTATTGTGCTAGAAACTCAAGATGTAATTCTAGGTAACTCTTCTTTAAGCCTTGTGTTCCTCCTCTTTTTTCCATACATAATTGATTTGCTTGAACCCTTATCAGATTTGCTATCTTCCCTTCTGACACATAATACCCTCCATAAAGATAAACATTCGGGTGCTTGCTCATTGGGAGTCTCAACATGATAGTGTACTCTTCAATGGTCGGTGCAATATCAAGGTCAGGCAACACAAAATATTTCAGAGAACGGTTCCAAAATTGAGCAAGGCCACTCAAGACAGGCTCTTCAACTGTGATGCACAATAAATCTAGGATCTGCCCATAACTACTCGAGAATTCTGATTGAGCTTTAGGAATCATCTGTTGAGTAATGTCCTTCACATGCCTCATATCACTGTCATTAATTGTAATCTTCATATTCCTCCTGAGGTCAACTGCATTACTTGTGTTTTGCCTATAACACATTTCTTTCATTCCTTGCTGTTGATAAGTACCGATCTTTCCTCTTTACTAAGCAAACTCACCCTATATATATATATATATATATATATATATATATATATATATATATATATATATATATATATATATATATATATATATATATATATATAAACAATGTAAGCATGCGAGAAAAAGGAAGAGTGCATCCTAAGGGTACCTCTTATCAAGGTAACTCTAAAGAATGTATCCTAACAGCCTACATGGAGAAACCTTTACAGGGTTGTAAACCCAAAGGATGATGCATGATATGCAAATACATGTTTTTTTTTTTTTGCTAAAAAGGTTATGACAATGCAAGATGAGGTATCCCTTTTTTTTAAATACAGTAAATGACATGAAAATACAAGATGTTTTTTTTTTAGAATGCTATAAAAATGTAAGCCATGAGTAATGCAAGATGAAGTATTTTTTTCTTTTTTATGCTGATTTTTTTATGAAAAAAATGCAAGAATGAATGACATGAGAAATAGATAAGTAAAGAAGAATTTTTTTTTTGCTAAGAATGAAAATGTAAGATGATATATTTTTTTTGATGAACTTTTTTTGGAAAAAGAAAAAGAAAAAGCAAGAATGAATTGCATAAAGAAGAGATAGATAAAGAAGAAGTACGCCCCCTTTGTGCCATAGTTAGGTGGAACTTAAAGATTGGATTTCCTTAAGGTCACGACTCTAATTTTGACAGCCATTACGTTTGATTTATCAGTGCAAGATTTTCAGGACAGATCTAAACTTCTAAAAGTCATGGTCCTCAAATTGCCCTTATCTAAAAAGATAAGGACCCAATTCATGAATTAATCACAAATAGGGATAACCCTCTCAATATGACTAGCCCATGATATTGGTAACAATCTGAGTGGTGTCTTAACAAATGTCAAGTGAGCATAAAGCCTCTCAATAACAAAAGTTGAGACCCTTCCTATTCCTCGGGTTCACACAGACTTAGGTATAGAGCCCAAAAAATGTGTGAGGTAAGTGATAGTGATGTGTGTGAGAGAGCATACAAACATGTATAAGAATTTAAAAAGACCAAATTACACTCAACCTACAAAAACATATATATGCAACAGCCAGCCAGCAATCCTCTACCCTAAGATTTCAACAATTAAACACAAAATATATATACAAGTCAAAATATACATAGGACAATGTTATCAGATATTTACATAAAAGTACAAGATAAAATCTATTTACAAAACAAATAAGAAAATAAAAACAAAGATAAAAAATGGGTGAAATAAATAAATAGAGATTATCAATAATTTGTACAACTAACAAAAACAGTCTTGACTCTCTAAGTGTCCTCAGTGAAGTCGCCATCTGTTGGGACCGAGATCACGGCGGGAATACACGGCGACTTGCGGGATTTTTTTTTAAAAAAAATGAAAAGAAAATGGAGCCACCACCAATTTTATTTGAATTAGGGAAAATTAGAAAACCTTTATTAGAAAATAGTCTTCGAAAATCAAATTGGATTTGGGAGTCGGTTATGGATAGAGAAGGGTGGAAACTTAATCCCACAGCACTCCTAACACACCCGTCTTAAGACGGTACCTTAAGTCAATTGTGCAAATTCTTAATAATCTTGAAAATATTTATTTTACCCCTTTTAAAATATAAAAAAAATTAACAAATAAATTATAAAAAATTAATTTTGACTTGATAGAATAGAGATTCTGGCCCTACGTATTCTCGGATGCAAAGAGGAATTCAAAGCCATATAGTGTGTTTGGATGCTTACCATTGAAGATTTGTTTTGATGATAACAAACGAGAAGATTAAATGAAGATGAGTAATAGACCAAGTCCAAGTTTATATGTGATAGTATTAGGACTTAGGATCTATTGTACGGAGCTCACATTAATATCTCTTTATTTTTGAAAGAAAAGATAAAAAAATCTGTTTTGAAACAAACTCAGTATCTTTGAATCATCTCTTTTTCAAAACAGTTTTTGGCTTGATTTATTCGAATAAAACATTGCCTATTTGAATAAATGTCTTCACGAGAAGCTGGTTTTTAAAGTGGCTATTCGAATAAACATTCGTTTATTCGAATAACTAAGTTTTTTAGAAACAAGTTTTTAAATGAGTTATTCGAATAACTCATCTGTTATTCGAATAAAGGTTTCTATCTGAACTTCTTTTTAAATACGTTATTCGAATAACCAAGTTGCTATTCGAATAACCTTTGGTTTTTGAATTCTGGTTTTAACAGAGTTATTCGAATAACAGGATGGTTATTCGAATAACCCTTTTCAGATAAGTTTTACACGATGCGTTTTATTCGAATAAGCTGTTGCTTTAGTCGAATAAACACGAACCTGTGTTTACGTAAATGGAAACAGACAAGAATTTTAATTGCCATTAATTGTACTCAACGGCTGTTTAACCTAATTTTCCCTATAAATAGCAAGCCTGGGTCACGTTTTCCATTACCCATTATTCTGAACTATTTTCTGATTACTCTGTCTTTGTGAAAACTATTTTCTACGTTCTTCTTGCTTAAAAACTTTGAGATATTTCTGTGAGAGCTCTATTAGCACTTCAACTTGTATTACATACTCTGTTTGAGAGTTTCTCTTCATCTCTATTTTCTGATAATCTGTATCGAGGGTGAGGTATCCCTCAAGGTTTGTATAAGGGTGAGGTATCCCTGCAGGTTGAGACTTTAGCACAAGGGTATAGTGTCCATGTGTGTGAAAAGTGCTTTATTTTGTAACGGTAGCAAGCACCTATTGAAGCTTGTATACTTAGTGAAAAATCTCGGCTTTCGAGGACTGGACGTAGACCACAAGTGGGTTAGTGGTCGAATCAGGATAAATACTGTGCCTGCTTCTCTTTTCCCTAATCTCTTTATTTTAAGTAATTTATTTTATTGCACATTTATTTTACGCTGTTCTTTATTGTTTATTCTCTTCTTCTCATTCTTTCTGTGCATTTATTTATTAAGCTTTTGATATTTGTTTTAATTAAAAAGAGGTTTTGCAAGAAAAGTTTTTATACTCAATTCACCCCCCCTCTTGAATACTGGAAGCCACTTGGTAACAAGTGGTATCAGAGCTAGACTCTTGTATAAAGAGCTTAGCAGCTTCAAGAGTATATGGCTTCTTCAAATAGTTTTTCAGAAGGATCCTCCATAAACCGACCACCCTTTTTCAATGGGGATGGTTACGCATATTGGAAGGAAAGAATGAAAATCTTCATCGAAGCTATTGATTTAGATGTTTGGGATGCTGTCGAAAACGGTGCTTTTATACCCACACACGAGGTCGATGGTGTAAGGACCGAAACACCACGAAATAAATGGTCTGATGAAGACAAAAGAAAAGTGCAATTTAATTTAAAAGCCAAAAATATTATTACTACTGCTTTGGGATATGATGAGTTTTTTAGAATTTCAAATTGTAAAACTGCTAAAGAAATGTGAGATACTTTGCAAGTTACCCATGAGGGTACTAGTGAAGTTAAGAGGTCGAGAATCAATTCTCTAACTCATGAATATGAACTATTCAGAATGAACCAAGGAGAAAGCATTCAGGAAATGCAAAAGAGGTTCACCCACATAGTTAATCATCTTGCATCCTTAGGCAAAAGTTTTTCAAATGAAGATTTGATTAACAAAGTGTTGAGATGTCTTAGCAGGATTTGGCAACCCAAAGTGATAGCTATATCCGAATCGAGGATCTGTCCACAATGACTCTAGCTACCCTCTTTGGAAAACTTCACGAGCACGAGTTGGAGTTGAGCAGATTAAGCCAAAGCGAAGAGAATGATAAAAAGAAAAAGGGAATAGCATTCAAAGCCACCTCTTCATTAATCGACAATGATGATGAAGAAAATGAAGAAGGCTCAGAAAACATTGAGGTAAGTGAAGAAAATTTAAGTTTGTTGGTTAAAAAGTTTGGTAAATTTCTCAGGAAAAAGGGAACGCAAAAGAAGACCTCCCTTCCCTCCTAAAAAGACACACTTCAAAGGCGAAGGAGCTTCATCGACTCCAACTTGCTATGAATGTGGCTAACCTGGTCACATGAAAATGGAGTGTCCAGTTTATCAAAAGAAGAAGGAAAAATTTGAAAAGAAGCCCTTCAAGGAAAGAAAAGGAAGAAAAGCCTACATAGCGTGGGATGAAAACGACGTGGACTCAACTGACAGTTCAGATAGCGAAGAAGCTCAACTGTGTCTCATGGCAAAAGGAGATGAAGAAGAAAGCGAAAACGAGGTAAGTTCTAATACTTTATTACCTTCTTACGATGAGTTACAAGATGCTTTTGAGAAATTATATAAAGAATCTTTAAAACACAAAAATTATTTCTTCATCTAAGAAAACAATTTCTTCATTAGAAAAACAAATTCTTATTTTAAATAAAGAAATAGAAGAATTGAAAATTGAAAACGAAACTTTAGGAATCATTGATGCATGCACAAATCATTCTTCACATGCTTCTACTTCCTCTTCTTGTTCTTCATATCATACACTTGAAAAAGAAAACGAAGATCTAAAGAATACTCTTTCTAAATTCACTTTTGGAAGGGATAACTTAAATATTTTATTAGGAAGACAAAGAGTGGTTTTTCAAAAAGCCGGGATAGGTTATAACCCGAAAAATCAACAAAAACTCTATAAAAATTTCTTTGTGCATTCTAGTATTTCAAGTAGCCCTTTTATTAAATGTTTTTATTGTGGAAGAAAAGGACATAGTGCTTCAACATGCAATGCAAGGAAAAACATAAATACAAAAGTTGGAACAAAAATGGTTTGGGTTCCCAAGGGTACTATACCCAAAACTGACACACAAGGACCCAAGAAAATTTGGGTACCAAAAGTTAAAAACTAAACTTGTGTTGTAGGTGTGCTTGAAAGCCAAGAGTTCAAATTGGTATCTTGATAGCGGCTGCTCCAAGCACATGACCGGGGATGACTCAAAGTTCACCGCACTTATTCCCAAGAATCATGGACACGTCACTTATGGCGATAATAACAAGGGTAAAATTCTTGGAATCGGCAAAGTCGGTAAGAACCCTAACTCTTCCATTGAAAATGTGCTGCTTGTTGAAGGCTTGAAACACAACTTACTTAGTATTAGCCAATTATGTGATAAAGGAAATAAAGTCATATTTGATTCAAACTATTGCATAATTGAAGATAAAAATGACAAGCATGTTAAATTCATTGGTCATAGAGTAAACAACATCTATATGATTAGTCTTGATGATATATCTTCAAATGATGCGAAATGTCTTTTGAGTAAGAATGATGATTCATGGTTATGGCATAGGAGAATTGCACACATTCACATGGATCACTTAAAGAAGTTGGTCTCTAAAGAGCTAGTAATTGGACTGCCCAAGCTTAATTTTATAAAAGATAAATTATGTGATGCATGTCAAAAGGGTAAACAAATAAAGGTCTCTTTTAAAGCAAAAAATATAATTTCTACCACTAGACCTTTATAACTTTTGCACATGGATCTATTTGGACCTTCTAGAACTATGAGCTTTGGTGGGAATTACTATGCTTTAGTGATTGTGGATGATTTTTCTAGGTTTACATGGACTTTATTTCTTGCAAATAAAAATGATGCATTTCTAGCTTTTAAAAGACTTGCCAAAGTTATTCAAAATGAAAAAGGTTTTCAAATATCCTCTATAAGAAGTGACCATGGTGGCGAATTTGAAAATAATGTTTTTGAAAATTACTGTGATGAACATGGCATTAATCATAATTTCTCTGCCCCTAGAACTCCACAACAAAACGGAGTTATAGAAAGGAAAAACCGTTCTTTAGAAGAAATGGCGAGAACTATGCTTAATGAGACTGCTCTTCCTAAATACTTTTAGCGATGTCTTTGTAAGTACAGCTTGTTATGTAATGAACCGGGCCCTTATAAAGCCTATTTTAAAGAAAACCCCATATGAGTTATATAAGGGAAGAAAGCCAAATGTCTCACACTTTCATGTTTTTGGTTGCAAATGTTTTGTTTTAAATAATGAAAAAGATAATTTAGGCAAGTTTGATGCTAAGTCTGATGAAGGTATATTTCTTAGCTATTCAAATCATAGTAAAGCCTTTCGCATTTACAATAAAAGAACTATGACTATTGAAGAATCTATACATGTTGCATTTGATGAAACTGACCAAAGTGGATCGAGAAAGGATCTTGTTGTTGATGATGTTGCAGAAATCTTGGCGGAAACACACAACTGGACAAGAAAGAAAAGGAAATCAAGGAAAAAGAGGATGAACTAAGACAAGAGGATTCTCAAGCTTTGGAACTTCCCAAAGAATGGCGAACTTCAAAATATCATTCCCTTGATCAAATTATCGGTGATGTTTCTAAAGGTGTAAGTACTCGTAACTCCCTTAGAAATACTTGTAATCACTTAGCTTTTGTTTCTCAAATTGAACCTAAGGATTTAATTGAAGCTTTTGATGATGAACATTGGATCCTAGCTATGCATGAGGAATTAAATCAGTTTGAAAGAAATCAAGTTTGGGAATTAGTTACTAGACCTAATAATCACCCTATAATTGGAACTAAATGGGTTTTTAGAAACAAACTTGATGAAAATGGATTAATAACTAGAAACAAAGCTAGATTGGTTGCTAAAGGGTATAATCAAGAAGAAGGGATAGATTATGAAGAAACCTATGTACCTGTAGCTAGACTAGAAGCTATTAGAATGTTACTTGCTTATGCTTGCATCATGGATTTCAAATTATATCAAATGGATGTCAAGAGCGCTTTTCTGAATGGTTTTATTCAAGAGGAGGTATACGTTGAACAACCTCCAGGTTTTGAAAATCATGAACTACCCAACCATGTTTTTAAACTTAAAAAGGCTTTATATGGTTTAAAGCAAGCTCCTAGAGCTTGGTATGAAAGGTTGAGCAAGTTTCTTTTGAAAAATGGTTTTTCGAGAGGAAAAGTCGATACTACTCTTTTTATTAAAAATAAAAAGCATGACATTCTTCTTGTGCAAGTATATGTGGATGATATTATTTTCGGTGCTACTAATGAATCCCTTTGCAAAGAATTTGCTAAGTCAATGCAGAATGAATTTGAAATGTCAATGATGGGAGAATTAAATTTCTTCCTTGGACTTCAAATCAAACAAACAAACGAAGGGACTTTCATAAGTCAAACAAAATACTGCAAGGAATTGCTGAAGAGATTTGAAATGGAAAACGCTAAACATATGGCCACTCCGATGGGCACATCTTGCTACTTGGACAAAGATGAAAGAGGTAAATCAGTAGAAATAACGAAATATAGAGGTATGATTGGATCTCTCCTTTATCTTACTGCTAGTAGGCTAGATATAATGTTTAGTGTATGCATGTGTGCTAGATATCAGGAAAACCCTAAGGAATCTCACTTAAGTGCTGTCAAACGTATAATGAAATACCTAGTAGGCACTTCACAAATGGGCTTATGGTACCCTAAAGGTGCCTCTTGTAGCCTAATAGGCTATTCGACTCGATTTTTGGATGCAAATTGGATGCAAATTAGACAGTAAAAGTACTAGTGGGACTTGCCACTTGCGAGTTTGAATATGTAGTTCTTTAGTTTTTTGGCATAGTAAGAAACAAAATAGTGTGGCTTTGCAATAAATATCTCTAAGAATCCATGCATTCAAGAACAAAGCATATAGAGATAAGGAATATGTTCGAGCATTTGCATTCTTGAGTTGAAACTTCTAAGCAACTTGTGATATCTTTCAAATCCTATGGATGAAGCAATCAAATATTTGAATTGCTTAGATTATTCATTCTTGATCATTATCTGCCTTTAAATATGAGTTTTTATTCGAATAAACAAAGCGTTATTCGAATAAACTCCTTCTCTCGCTTGTTTTTGAATACTTGATCACATCCCGATAAGGTGTGATAACACTAGTGCAATAAATATCTCTAAGAATCCCATACTGCATTCAAGAACAAAGCATATAGAGATAAGGCATCACTTTATCGAGATCATATACAAAAAGGGAGCATGTGTTTTCATTCTTGAGTTTATTGAAACTTCTAAGCAACTTGTAGATATCTTTACTAAACCCTTAGCTAAAAAGAAGCATTAGGATTTATATTCGAGGAGAATTGGGCATAATTGATCAATCAAATATTTGAATTGCTTATTTGATATATTAATATTATTCATTCTAATTGATCATTATCATGTTTGTATGCCTTTAAATACGTATATGCTGGGCAGCAAGGAGGTATGAGCTTTTTATTCGAATAAACAAAGCGTTATTCGAATAAACTCCTTCTCTCGCTTGTTTTTGAATATTGGCTATTCACTTCTCCTTATTCGAATAGAATTCAAACTTATTATTCGAATAAACCGATACCTTTGCTTACTTCGAGTGTTTTTCATCTCTGCTATTCGAAATAAAATCTTCCCTATTCGAATAACCAAAATCTCAAACTATGGTTCAAAATTTAAATTCTGATTTTTCTAACCATGTGTTCCATCAAGTATTTCTAATTTTTGAGAATTTTCGTCACACGAAATTTTCTCTGTTTTGTTATTCGAATAAAACCCTAAGTTTTATTTGAATAATTGTGATTTTAATTTGCTATGCATGATTATAGTTTTTATTATTTTTGCTATGCATGATTATGGCCTATATTTTATGTAATTATAATTGTGTATTTATTTAAGTAGGATCTAACTACGAAATTCTTGATCTCGGTCTATTCGAATAGACCTAAATAACTCCTGATTCAAGGAATTTAAGTAAAATAATCAAAGTTAGAAATGGTTTAGGTTATTCGAATAACCTAAACCTTGTTTTTATCATAAATCGATTCCAAAGAATCATTGAGAAAATCAAAGGAATTGATTTTAACTTAGTTAATTTGTTTAAGTAAGAAATTAATCATACACTTGAAAAGTCTAACGTAGAGCTCATACTATAAATTCGAATAACTCCATAGTTATTCGAATAAAAATCTTTCCGATTTTATAGGCAAAATGTTTGCCGAAATTTATTAAAATCAAACGTATAAAATGAAAAGATTCCATACTATATTTAGAACACAAGAAAAATACATTACTAGCCAAAAGATTGAGAAAATGATTCAAAAACAATTTACGATATTGACAAAATATCTTTAAATTTAAAAACGCTTAGAAAACGCCGAGATTGTGAAAATGCGATAAAAATCCTCACGCTGATTGAACAATATCTAAGTTTTTTCCTGATTCAAAAACAATTTACGATATTTAAAAATGACAAAATATCTTTATTGGCGTCGAGATTGTAATGCGATAAAAATCCCTGTTTTATTCGAATAAGAACACCTATTATTCGAATAAACCCTAGCTGCCACACCTCTTTAGTTTCCTACGCGCTTGTCTGTTCACCTTTCCTGCAAGGTTTATTCGAATAAACCTCTATTTATTCGAATAAACACGGGGTTCTTTAAATAAACCCCTGCGCGCCCAAAGACTCTCACCCTCCATCTTCTCTTCTCTTCTCTGACTCTTCACTCCTCCCTATCCAACCTTTCACTATCGCTTCTTCTCTCTCTCTCTCTCTCTCTCATGGCTTCCTCCTCCAAGCCGCAAACGTCCTCGCACGAAGAATGCTCCAGTGCACCAACCCGCTTGACCTTCGAAGGCTCTCCTCTAATTTAAAGAGCACCGTGCACGCTTCATCTCTCACTGGGAGCGAAACTTGGTTCAACCCAAGTATCCGGATCTTCTTTCGTGTTTTTTCCAGAATTCACCGCGTTATTCGAATAAATCGACCGCCAAAACGACCTTCCCGTTTTATTGCAAAACCGAATAAAGGTGTTCTTCGCCTTTGCTCTCACCGGCCACCATTTATCCACGGGGCCTTGGTGAAGATGTTCTTCTTCGCAATCGACTCGGCTTTCGCTTCCTCCTCCAAAGAAACGTCCTCGCACGAAGAATGCAGGCACCAACCCGCTTGACCTTCGAAGGCTCTCCTCTAATCTCCTTCTCTCGAGGTATGTGATCGAACATAGTGATCACACCACCGGACCGGTCAACTCGAGGTATGTGATTCGGGCAAGCGGTTCTCGGCGCCCTTGTTGAAGAGGATGACACGCCATTCCTTGAAGACTTCAACAAACTTCAAGCAGTTGAAGACCTGCTGAAGCCTGGCCTGGCCCTTCCTGATAAAGGTCTCAAGGGTGGAATGCTGAAAAGCCAAGATAGGCTTCTGCATTATGCCTATGCTCACATTCTGGCCCCTCGCGGTGGAAACTACGCCTATCTCAGCGAAGAGGACGTCTTCATGCTATGGTTTCTGAAAAATGGCCATTAGATCAACTGGCTTGTGTTCATCATGAGGCACATGATGCGGGCGAAGGGCAAGGACAAATCAGACCTACCTTATGGCATCATCATCACTACTTTGCTGAGCAAGTATCCTCAGGTCTTGGAGACTGAGCGGGCCATTGCTTTGACTCATCACAATGTCTTTGGCGCTCACACCTTACGGAAGATGAAGATGATTCAAACTGATGAAGGTTGGGTGTACCCAGATGAGGTTGCTGAGGACGAGCTTGACCCTGCTGATGCCCCTGCTGCCCCTGCTGATGTCCCTGCTGCTGCACCTGCTCCTATCACTCTGGAACAGATCATGGCCACCTTGCAAGACAACCGCGCTTACATGGAACATACCTTCTCTCTATTCTCGTTTGATGAATAGAAGGTGTTGAACGTGAGGTTGCGGTTCTTCGATCTGCTTCACCGCTCCTGCACCAGTCTCTTCACCACCACCTCCGGATGCTTACTTTTAGTTTTCTTTTGTTCTTAGGCTGTTTGTGTTTGGCTCTATGTAATTTTATTTATGGCTTATGTACTTGAATCTCATTTTATTAATGCATAAATAAATAATTAATGTTGATCTATTGTTTTGAGCCTGTTTCCTTTTCTACACTTTGCTATATGTTTCTGGGACTTACCCCTCCTTTTTGCTCATGACAAAAGGGGGAGAAATATTTTGACTTTATTTGAGAAAAGACAGGTAACTTTAAATAGGATTGGATTCCAATTGAAAGGGGGAGCTGCGCACTTATCTGATATATATATATTACCTCTTATTTAAAGAAGGGGAGTAAGCTTTTATACCTTTTGTGAATTCTAATTATATACACTAATGCTTTTCTCTTTGATAGTCTCTTTGTTAGTTTGTCATCATCAAAAAGGGGGAGAATGTGTTTGGATGCTTACCATTGAAGATTTGTTTTGATGATAACAAACGAAAAGATTAAATGAAGATGAGTAATAGACCAAGTCCAAGTTTATATGTGATTAGTATTAGGACTTAGGATCTATTGTACTGAGCTCACATTAATATCTCTTTGTTTTTGAAAGAAAAGATAAAAAAATCTGTTTTGAAACAAACTCAAGATCTTTGAATCATCTCTTTTTCAAAAGCAGTTTTTGGCTTGATTTATTCGAATAAAACATTGCCTATTCGAATAAATGTCTTCACGAAGAAATTTGGTTTTTAAAGTGGCTATTCGAATAAACATTCGTTTATTCGAATAACTAAGTTTTTCGAAACAAGTTTTTAAATGAGTTATTCGAATAACTCATCGTTATTCGAATAAAGGTTTCTATCGAACTTCTTTTTAAATACGTTATTCGAATAACCAAGTTGCTATTCGAATAACCTTTGGTTTTTGAATTACGGTTTTAATGAGTTATTCGAATAACAGGATGGTTATTCGAATAACCCTTTTCAGATAAGTTTTACACGATGCTTTTTATTCGAATAAGCTGTTGCTTTAGTCGAATAAACACGAACCTGTGTTTACGTAAATGGAAACAGACAAGAATTTTAATTGCCATTAATTGTACCCAATCTGTTTAACCTAATTTTCCCTATAAATAGCAAGCCTGGGTCACGTTTTCCATTACCCATTATTCGAACTATTTTTCGATTACTCTGTCTTTGTGAAAACTATTTTCTACGCTCTTCTTGCTTAAAAACTTTGAGATATTTCTGTGAGAGCTCTATTAGCACTTCAACTTGTATTACATACTCTGTTTGAGAGTTTCTCTTCATCTCTATTTTCTGATAATCTGTATCGAGGGTGAGGTATCCCTGCAGGTTGAGACTTTAGCACAAGGGTATAGTGTCCCTGTGTGTGAAAAGTGCTCTATTTTGTAACGGTAGCAAGCACCTATTGAAGCTTGTATACTTAGTGAAAAATCTCGGCTTTCGAGGACTGGACGTAGACCACAAGTGGGTTAGTGGTCGAACCAGGATAAATATTGTGCCTGCTTCTCTTTTCCCTAATTTCTTTATTTTAAGTAATTTATTTTATTGCACATTTATTTTACGCTGTTCTTTATTGTTTATTCTCTTCTTCTCATTCTTTCTGTGCATTTATTTATTAAGCTTTTGATATTTGTTTTAATTAAAAAGAGGTTTTACAAGAAAAGTTTTTATACTCAATTCACCCCCCCTCTTGAGTACTGGAAGCCACTTGGTAACATATAGTTCTTTAGAAAATAATTGTGATTTGATTGATTTTAATTAAAATATTTTTGAAAAAAAAAGGATTCTGTCTGAAAACAAATTCATTCTTGCACAGGATTCAAGGTAGCACCAGGCTACTCAATAAACTCTTATGATTCAAACGATATTGAAAATAGCATCCACTATTCAATCATCATCATTGATCATTACATTGATTAAAATATTTTTTTTAGAAAAGAAAAGCTTCATTTGACAATTCCTTTCATTATTATTTTTATATAAAAACAAACCTTTTTATATCAATAAAAACAATTCAAAATACACAAAAAAAATGATATGAGCCCCAAAATCATAGCCGCAATTAAAATAAAGACTCAGCCCTAAATTTCTCTTTTTTCTCTTTTTTATTTTTTATATTTTTTTATATCAGCAATCACACACAAAATAAAGTATTTATACATATTAAAAGCATAAAATGGAAACAAATCTCAGGCTTTGAAGAAATGCACTGAACACTCACAGAGGAGGGGAGGCCTTGGTCTGTCCGTCGTGGTGGTAACGCAAAGGTGAAGTTGAGGTCACCGGCGACACAGTGGGACGATGCATGGGTTGCAGAGAGCGGCGTGCGATGCGACGCTGGCGGCGCGAGGTGGTTGGCTGCGCGTGGAGGGCGGTGTGGTGCTGGTGCGATAGAGGGACAAGTGGTGTGATTGGGTAAGGTCGATCTGGGTGGTTGCTAAGATGGAGAAGACGTGGTGGCGCATAGGTTTGAACAGCGCTGCTATAGTGGCCTTCTTGGTTATGGTTCTGGCGAACACGGTCTTTGGGTTGCACGACAACTGGGCTCATTTTCTTGGTTGCTTGGAACGATGATGGAGCGCTGGCAGAGGTGGCTCTGTTTATGGCAATGGGGTCACGGTGGTCAGGAAAGTTGGGCAGAAGTGACGTGAGAGTTGCTGTTAGATGGTGAGTTTATGGTGAATGGGTGGAGGTTTTGTTTTGAGGGATGGGTGACTCAAGGTGGTTATAAAGGTTAGAGGATAGTGAAGATGAAGGAAGGTTGCTTGGGTTAGGGTGAGGCTGTAGGTGAGCTTGAAGATAAGTTCTTTGGTGGTTTGTGTGAAGGCTAGACATTGGTTATGGAGGAAGATGAGGTGGTCACAGTTTTTGGGTTGATGGAGATAGTGGATGGAGTGGGTCAGTCGTGAATAGGAGGTGCTTTCTGGTTTGGTTTGGATGTTGGTGAAGAATGCTCACGGTTAGAGCTTGAAGGAAGGGTGATGGTGAGCTGATGAGGGTGGTATGAAAGGTGAGTTAACTCGGTGGTTAAAGATGAAGGTGGGTTGCTTGAAGGATGTTATGGAAGGTTGGTGATAATGGTTATGGGGTTGGGTTGGCCGTGAGTGGTGATGGCAGCATGAGGAGAGTCACGGTTTGAACATGCATGGGTGAGGAAAATGATGATGCGCGTGGGTGAGCTTGGAGGTGGGTGGTTATGGATGAAGGTGAAGATGGTGGAACTTGATGTTGATGGTGGGAGCTGCTATGGTAAGCCTCACAGTTCAGAGGTCGATGGATAAAGGTTTGGATGGTTTTTTTTTTTTTTTTTTTTTTTGGGTTATTGGTGATGGTGGTTTTTGAGGAAGATGATAATGGTTTATGGAAGGTGAAGATGATGAGTTGAAAATGATGATTCTGAGAGTGGAGAGTTCATCAATGAGATAACAGAGGATCTAAGTTGAAGGTGAAGATGATTTTGAAAAATAATCCTGTCCCCCGGAAAAGGAATGTGTGTGCTCTTTTTGTGTTGTGTCTGCAGCTTCTACATGGAAGAAAAAAACAAAAAAATATGAAAGTGAGTGGATGTGTGTAGAGCCTGGTGGGATTGTGATAATGGAGTGTGATAATGGAGTGAGTGTGTGCTGTGTGATAATGCCAGAAGAAAGTGAAAGCATAATGGAGTGGGTGAGTGGGTGTGATAATGGAGTGTGATAATGAAGTGGGTAGCAATTTTTAATTTTTTTTTCTGTTACCTTTTTTTTTCTTGTTCTTTTTTTTTTTTTTTAATTTTTTTAATTTTTTTTCATTTTTGTCTCTTTATTTTTTTTATATATTTTTAACCCAGTCAAAATTAGGTATTCATAAATCATACACACACCATTTTGATTATTTCTTATGAAAACATATTATGTGGTACTTTGTAATTACTTTTAGGTGGACTTTGTTTGTTATCTTTGTGATACTGGGATGACTTGGTTTTACTTTTGATATAAATGGTTGTCAACAATTTTTAGTTTAATTTGGTTCTTAAATATTTAATTTTAAGTGTATATACAATTTGAAATGTGATAATTAAATTTAGAGGACAATAAATGAAGGAAAAAAAAATCATTATTGCATGTTTTACCTACAAGTTAATCATGATTGAAAAAACCAGCATTACAAGCTTTACTCACAGAATTTGTCAATAAGGATAGGTTTTACCCATGATATTGACGCTTTTCAAAATAGTCACTAAAGGTTAGTAAATGTCTAAATGCTTTTGTAACGGTTAATCTTGGTGTCACTAAAGCCTATAGCAACAGGATGCAAATCAAAGGTAAATGTGAACGTGTTTTAGTTACGGCATTATATATAGTCACTAAAAGTTATAATGACGAGGTAGAAAATCGTCACTATAATGAATCAAATCTTACGGACCATATTGTCTATAGCTGCAGATTTTGTGAGTATATCCACAATTTTTTAGCTTCTAGTGACGAAATTTTGCAGTCACTAGAGATAAATTTTCTTGTAGTGATTATTCGATCTTAAGAAACATTTTTCATATTCTTAATATATAAATAGCAAATATGAAGGTACTCTTTTGCTTTCAAAGCAAATTTATTACATAATTAACATGTACTTGAAAAACTACTGGTTAGCTTCCCGCATAATATACCCCACACCCCACATGGAAAAGCGGGCTTTTATGAAACTTTTTTTTACGGGTATTAAACCTAAATTCGAATATATGCAGGGGTGGAACAAGCAAAATATTGTTGCGGTGCGGTTCTTGTAAAAATGTAATATTATTTTATTTGTTTCATTGTAGATATAATTAGGGATGATAAAATTATCTGTACCCGTGGGGATCCGTGGGGATTGCCAGCGATGGAATGGGAAATGTGTACCCGTTTAATAAATGGGAGCGAGGGTGGGGATTATAGTGCTCATCCCGTAAGTACTCGCAAACTCGTTAGGTATATTTTTTTATCTAATATGTATCATATATTATTTTTCTTTTTTCTTATTTACTTTGAGATGAGATGAAAATACATAACTTTTTATTATTTTGAAATTGTTTTTTTATTGAATGAGTCCATAATGATAAAACTTGTTAAAAAATATATATTATTTATGTAATAGTTATTTATGTAAATTGATTATTACAAAATATAATTGAATTTAGTTTGTTATTTATAATATTCTTTTAATTTTGTAAGAATCTTAAATTATTAAACAAAATTATAGTATATAGTGTTAAAATTTATTTTTTTTATGTTTTTTTTTTATAATTTTTAAAATTTTATTTTAAATTATTAACTACCTGTGAATATCCACACCTACTCGTAAAAATTATAAATAAATACCCATGATAAAATGGAAACGGGGGCGGGAGAAGCACTATCCAGCTCCGCCCCGCCCATTGCCATCCTTAGATATAACCAAGAGTTTGAGGAAACTCCTCGTCTTAGAGGGTGCGACTAGCCCCCTCAGCTACAACGTGGGTCCACCCCCTGAATATATGATTAGAGAATTTATTTATTTTATCTGCCACATGGGTCTCTCATACATCTATGTTAAAACCATAATAACAACTATAAATTAGATAGTGCATGATGTACCAAATTAAAAATAAAAATAAAAAGACTGTGCATGTAGTACTGAATTTTTTCCCTACTGAGGAAGCTTATTAAATTTGCACTGCCTGTACTCAGCAAAAGTTTTTGTTGAAAATTTGGCTGGATTTTGATCGTTGAGGAACAGAGGAAGAGGCGCAATCACCGCCTCATGCGGTGGCACAACAAATACCGCCTAGGACACGCGCATGCGTTCCTTGTTCACCAAGCTTCTATGAAGGACACTCCTGTACTTCCCATTGCTCTGCACCTACCACAAAAAATTACCAAAAGGGCATCTTTTATTAGGATGAGTATGTTTAACTTTTTCTTTTTTGACGTTCTCTTGTTTTTCTAAGCCATGAAAATGAGTACTGTTACATATTCAGAATTAGGCAGTCAGAATGAATTTAAGTAAGATTCAAGGATGTTTGTTAAATAAGACTGAGTGTTGTCTAACACATCAACAATGTCAACTCATTATGAATTTCATTCTTGCTACATAGCATTTTCCTAACATAAATGATACAATGTGACTTCTTCGGCTTACAGCTGACATAATATGGTCATGGCGTCATGCAATTTCTTTAGTTTGTGTAAATGATGTAAAAGCTCAAACTGGACAGGACTTTACCTCAAGTTGATCACCAATATGTACGAAGAGTACGTTTTGCAAGTAATTGACTACGGCCCATTTATTGTCTTACCAAACTTGGAGGCCTGGAACATCATTTAGAACGAGTAGAGTGAGGGCAGACATATCAATGTGAGGTTCAACTCCTAATGCTAGTTCTAGTTGTGGACACGATGGATACATATTTATCTTCACTTCTAATTCTATTTCTTCATTCTCCAAGCTGGACTTCAAAACCTTCCTGTCCAAGTCCAGCCCCTCGGACAGAAGCTCCAACAACTTATCAGATGAGGATCATCTGTCTTTATTTTTGTCTCTTTCTTTATCTCTTCATTTAAATTCTAACAAATATTTTAAATTTAATTACATATTCTCTTTCTTTCTTTTTTTTATTTTAATTTATTTTTTACTTATTAAAATTTAAATAAAGAGAAAGAAAAAAGAACAAGAATTAGAGATAAGTTATCTTCATCTCAACTTGTCAGTTACCCTTAACATCTTATTGTAATCTTATGTTATTTCCCTGTCGCACACAAAATAATGTAAGTTAACAACTCCTTGGCTCTAATTAGATCCACACATTTTTTATATGTGATATTAATATGATAATAATTATAATTCAGCAGTTAGTTTTGAGAAAATTATATCTAATAAAATTTATTGAATAACATATGTCAATATCTATTGACTATTTAAATTGAGTTTACTAACAAAAGTAGCTGAAAACTCTACCACTTTCATTCTGCTCAAGCATATATATTTTATATATTCCTTCATAGTTCCTTGATAGTTAACACTCTACGCGTTAGCTAGCTCTGCTCTTCGGCCTTGACTTCTTATCATCTTATACGAACCATGAAGAGTTTCAACTTCGTATCGTTACAACATACCAACATCAATGCAAACCGAAATCCTGATACAAAAGCATATTTAGTGATTATTTAATTATCATGATCACTACAACAATTTTGGCTTCTAACAACGAAATTTCTGACAAGGCTTAAAAACGTTGCCTAAAGTAGTCTAGACAGCGTTTTTTACAAGTTGCTTTTAGTTATAGTTTTAGGCCACGAGTTTTAGACAACGTTTAAAAAATGTTATCATAACAAGCATAGGCAACACTTTTGATACAACATTTAATAAACGTTGTCTTTATGAAAATATGCAACAGTTTTTAATTGTTCCCATTAGATTACCCTTTAGAACTAGAAAAAACGTTGCTTATTTAACTAGTTTTTATATTGATATTTTTCTAAAACTAATTCTTAATAAGAAAAACTCTAAAACTATGAAAATTTTTGACACTACGCGGGCAACCACTCAAACCCCAATCACACATTCCTTCCTCAGATGATGCCCTCTCCCACTGAATCACTCCGCCCTCTCACACCGTCTTTGCCTCTGTCGATCTCACACCGTCGCACCTTTGTTCGCTAATCTTTGGCGTACCCTTGCAATCTCTCCACATGATGCAAGTTCTAAATCTCGTGCTGCTAGACAACACAGAGGAAGCAACAATCACATTCCAACCTTACGACGGCGTTTTCGAGGGAGCCAAGAATCCCTCTTCTTCCACTCTCATCACTTCCCCTTCTTCTTCCTTCTTTCCTTCTCCTTTCATCCCTCTCCGCCTCCCCTCCATCTCCAAACGACGCTGTTTCAGAGTCTCATTCCCTCACTGTCCATCTGCCTCCTCTCCGGCGCTGGCGCCTGTCCAGAAGGACCTCAACGGAATAGAGCTCGTCGTTGACAAGCTATCGCCACCACTAAGATTGGCCACCTCTGTCGTCATCGTCGCTGGCGCCGTGGCCGCCGGGTACGCCTTGGGCTCCAGGTTCGGCGGAAGCCGGAATGCCCCGCTCGGTGGAGCCGTGGCTTTGGGAGTGGCCGGCGGCGCCACCGCGTACGCCTTGAATGCAGTTGCTCTACAAGTTGCGGCCGTGAATTTGCATAACTACGTGGCTGGGCTTGACCACCCTTCCATGTTAAAGAAGGAAGACATTGATGGAATCGCCAACATGTTAGTGCGAATAGCTCATTGCTATCAAGCAATTTTTTTTTTGCATTAAATTAGTTATAACTTTGCTAGAAATTATGGATTCTAAGGTAGTTGTGGTTCGGTGTTGGTCAATTATCAATGACGATAATTATTTATTTAAATTCATTATCAATAAAAGGTGAAAATTTCTGAAGAGGGGGGGAGGAAGAAAAATCAAGAGAGGGGAGAAGAGCTTGGGTTCAGATTTCTTGTTATGTAATATTGGTGAGGAATCTTCTTGGATCTATATTTTCTAAGAGTATTTGAGAAAAAAATTGAGATTGAGAGCTCAAAGGGGTGTAGCTGTTGTTCTCAACAAGTTGAAGAGATCCCCTACTTGGTAATTTTTATCCTTTTATTATTTTATGCCATGGCTAACTCTGCCTATGCTGAGCTTTGTTGCAAATATCTACATAGCCGGTCCCAAGCCCGGATAAAAGAGGAGGGTTGTGTTAGGCAGTCAACAGCCAATGTAAAACTTTGTCGAATCTTTATGACATGGATCAACAAAGTAATTGTGTTAATGCTAAGTCGTTGCCCCTAAGCAACGCGCTGTATAGCTCGAGTACAGTGTCAAATGAGCAAGGGCCGCTACATCGCCGCTTAGGTGTAGTGAAAAATAAGCAGGGGTTCCCACATTGTCATGAGCGGGTGTGGGTAAAGAAGCTAATTCACAAGAGTAAGATGCGTTTTGGAACTTGGAACATAGGCACACTTACATGTAAATCTATGGAAATAGTTGACACCATGATTAGGAGGAGGATTAATTTTATGTGCCTACAAGAAACTAAGTGGGTTGGAGAAAAGGCAAAAGAACTCGACTTTTCAGGTTTTAAGCTTTGGTACACTTGCAAGGTAAAACCTAGAAATGGGGTAGGCATAATAGTAGATAAGAATTGGAAGAATATAGTTGTGGATGTGAGAAGACTCAGAGATAGGATCATAGCTTTGAAGTTTGTTATGGAACAGGAGATTTTTAATGTTATTAGTGCGTATGCACCCTAAGTAGGGCTAGAAGAGCACTACAAGATTAAATTTTGGGAGGATTTAGAAGGTTTAGTTCAGGGAATACCATTAGGAGAGAAGATTTTTCTAGGAGGGGACCTAAATGGTCATGTGGGGAGCGAATCTAAGGGGTATGAGGGTTTGCATGGGGGTTATAGTCTAGGAGTAGCTAATGCAGAGGGCAAAGCGATTTTAGATTTTTTGGTAGCGTTTGATTTTACAAATAGCTAACATTTATTTTAAGAAGTGGGAAGAGCATCTGATCACATATAGAAGCAGGAGTTCTTGCTCTCAAATTGATTTCTTTTTAATAAGGAAATATGATAGAAAGCTTTGCATGGACTGCAAAGTCATCCTTGGAGAGAGCTTGACTACCCAACACAGGGTTTTGGTTATGGATATATGGGTCAAAATGAGAGTAAGGAAAAATTGTCGAGACAGAGAGCCAAGGATCAAATGGTGGCAATTAAAGGGAGAAAAGCAAATGCTCTTTCAGAGGAGGTTTATGGAGGAAGATTTTTGGGAAGTACAAAGGAGTGCTAATGATATGTGGGATGAGATGGCTGAAGGGATTAGAAATGTAGCAAAAGAGACACTCGGTGAATCAAGAGGCTTCAGACTCAAGGATAAAGAATCTTAGTGGTGGGACACAAGTGTACAAGACAAGGTTAAGGTTAAAAGGGAATGTTATAAAACTTGGCACGTATGTAAAAATGATGAAAATTAGAGAAAATATAAGGTAGCTAAAAAAGATACTAAGAAGGCGGTGAGCGAGGCGAAAACTAAAGCGTTCAACGGGTTATATCAATCGTTGGGCACCAAAGACAGAGAAAGGAATATCTACAGGCTTGCTAAAAGTCAGGAAATGAAGACAAGAGACTTGGATCAAGTGAAATGCATTAAGGATGAAAGGGTAAAGTCTTGGTTACGGAACAAGACATTAAGGATCGATGGAAGGGTTATTTTCATAAGTTATTTAATGAGGAACATGGGACATTAGGGGACTCGGACATTCTAAACACTAGAAAGGAAGACCAAAATAAAACCTTTTATCGTAGAATCAGGGAGTTTGAGGTAAAAGAAGCATTGAAGAGGATGGATAATGAAAAAGCGGTCGGACTGGATAATATACCTATTGAGGTATAGAAGTGCCTAGGAAGAAAGGTTTAAGTTGGATCACAAAACTGTTTAACAAGATAATGAGGTTTAAGAAAATGCCAAACGAATGGAGGAGAAGCACTTTAATCCCTATTTATAAGAATAATGGAGATATACAAAACTGTGCAAATTATAGAGAAATTAAGCTCATGAGTCATACCATGAAGTTATGGGAAAGAGTAATTGAACGGAGATTAAGACAAGAGACTCATATTTCAGAGAATCAATTTGGTTTTATGCTTGGGAGGTCAACCATGGAAGCAATCTATCTTCTACAAAGATTAATGGAGAGTATCGGAGGAAGCAAAAAGACCTACACATGATTTTCATTGATCTGGAAAAAGCCTACGATAAGGTACTGAGAGAGGTCCTGTGGAAGGCTTTAGAGAATAAAGGAGTTCATATCACCTATATTCAAACAATCTAAGATATGTATGATGAGGTTAAAACTAGTGTGAGAACACAGGGTGGGGCCACAGAAGATTTCTCTATAACTATAGGACTGCACCAAGGGTCAGCTTTGAGTCCATATCTTTTTACCTTGGTCTTGGATGTGCTTACTATGCATATCCAAGAGTCAGTGCCACAATGCATACTTTTTGCAGATGATATAATCTTAGTTGGAGAGTTGAGAGAGGAAACAAATAGGAAGCTAGAGCTATGGAGACGAATTTTGGAAGAACATGGCCTTCGTCTAAGTAGGAGTAAAATGGAGTATATGGAATGTAAGTTCAGTAAGAGGTGTGTTAATGCTAGCTTAGCAGTGAAAGTTGGAATCATATAATACCATAAGTCACACAATTTAGGTACCTTGGATCTATCATACAAAATGGTGGAGAAATAGAGGGAGATGTAAACCATAGGATTTAAGCTGGATGGATGAAATGGAGGAGTGCTTCAGGAGTTATTTATAATAGAAAAGTGCCTCTCAAGCTTAAGGGTAAATTTTACCGCACAGTTATAAGGCTCGTGATATTGTATAGTACTGAATGTTGGGCGGTAAAAAGCCAACAAGAGAATAAGATCAGTGTTGCAAAAATGAGGATGTTGCGTTGGATGTGTGGCCATACAATACAAGATAAGATTAGGAATGAATGCATTAGAAAGAAAGTAGGGGTAGCATCTATTGTGAAAAAGATGGAAGAATCTCGCCTTAAGTGGTTTGGATATATAAGGAGAAGACCCTTAGAAGCCCCTGTAAGAAGAGTAGATCAGGTAGATAATAGCCCAATAGCTAGAAGTAGAGGAAGACCAAGAAAGACTATAGGCGATTAAAAAAGATTTAGATCTGAATAGCATATTTGAAGACTTGGTTTATGATAGGGCACAATGGCATCGTTTGATCCATGTAGCCACACCACCTAGTGGGAAAAGGCATAGTTGTTGTTGTTGTTGTTGTATTCTTTTATGCATGGCTGTATTGAGAATTTTAAATCATTGAAATCAATGAATTCTGTTGAATATCCTTATGCTGTTATGGTTGGTTCCTAACGTATAGTTTATTTATTTATTTCAATTTGATTCTGTTTTGGTTGCCCATCCCATGCTTGTTAAAATGTCTGAACCACTAGTGTACTTTTATTGAGGGTCCTTATAAGATGCTTGATGTTATGTGTCTCCCATTGTTATGAGATTTTTTTTTTCTAATTTGGTGTTTCTATCTTTGGAGTTGGTGGCTAATTGATGATAATGAATTTGAGACTTTTGTAAAGGTATCATATGGTGGCTTAAGGTGATGTTTCAGGTGCTACTGTGGTGTCTGAAACTGGTTTGGCTTTAGATTCAACCCCCGATACTATTGCCAGAAATGAGGAAGACCTAGCTCTGGAGAATAAATAAGCAGAAAATGTTTTACCTGAAAATCAAGAAATAGACACAGTGAAATCTGTTCACCAAGATGCACCACTTGATCCAGAGAAAATGAAGCTGGAGAAAGTAGCAACAAAGGCACAGGCTGCTTTTAGGGGTTATTTGGTACGTGACTTACTATTTTATGGATACTTAACTGATTAAATTGTAAGTGTCTTTCCGTCTGAAAAAATTAAGAATTTTGAAGTGTAAATGTGAATAAGATATTTAGATGTATATTGCAAAAGGATAGTAAATAAGTGGAATTGATTTTCTGTTATGACTGTAAATTTAATTATGTTAACATATGTCTTGAAGGCTTTGGTGGATCAAGAAATGAAGAAGTTTAGAAGATTTAATGTTAATAGATCAAAATTTTGAAGCTTATTACGGTATTTAGTTAGAGTTAGAATCCTTATACTTCTATAATTTCTCTTCCCCCCTCCCCTCTCCTCCTTTTCTTATTTATTTGGGGTCTTATTTTATAAAATTGATCTGAGATTCTTGACATGTTTATTTATCTAGAGGAGCTGTCAAGTCAGTGTGGCAATTGCCTTCATGTTCTTTTAAATAAAAATGCTAATTATTTTCTTCATGTTGAAATTAATTCTCAAATGTTTTCTTGATGGAGATCAACTCTGCCTGGTTTCCAATGTTTTCTTGAGGGACACTCTTGGCAGAAAACCACATTCATCAAGAAATTTGTTGCATTCTTAAGTTCTTTAGTGCTTGGGTCTCTCATAGATTGATAATTCATAAATATCTCCTTGAAAGCGTTGGCATATGGACAATTTTTTAACTTATTGGGACTATCTTTGAAGAGTTTTGATTGTATAAGTTCTTGTAAATTGTAATATTTGATATTATGCCTCAACTAATGGAAGCATCTTTCATGAAGGCTCGGAGGGCATTTAGGGCCCTAAAAGGCATAACAAGGTTGCAAGCACTTATTAGTGGGCACTTGGTTAAGAGACAAGCTATTGCTACATTATGTTGTATGTATGGGATTGTCAAGTTACAAGCAATTGTTCATGGAGGAAGAGTTGGACAGTCTGATATTGGATTTGAAATCCATGAGAAGTGCAATCTATTAAAGCCTCTAGTAATGTCTTTCAAGAACTAAATTCTCTGTAAATTATCATTAATTTGTCATATTATTTATATTCTTGGTGTTCTTCTAATTAATCCTCCCTAGGGGGAAAAATATGCAAGTGAATTTATAATGTGCCTGATTATAATGTTGATCTGGTTAGAATAAATGATATTCTCTTTGCCGTTTTGTTCTTCTCAAATCCAAGGACTAATGAGTTTATAAAGTTCCTATTTAGATATGATATTAAGGTGCTCATAAAGTGTTTGATACAAATCCTGAAATTTTTTTTATTTGTCTTAACTGATGTGCTTTGAAAAATACGAATTTGTCATTATATGCTGGATGTCTTATTGCTCCCTTTTTCTGTCATAAAATCCAGAGGGCATGATTTATGATGTGTGCTTGTGTATTTGTGCTTTTGACCATTTTCCAACCAGATTCGAGCTTTAATTTCATCATGATTAGTGTTAGATGGGTCACCAATTATTGGGCCCATACTGACTTTGAAAACAAAAAAGAAAGCTAGTTTCTCGTAAAGGCCTTAAAGGCCCTTTATCATTATCTTTATTAATGGATTTTAAAACTTCCCCTGGAAGTGGTTATGGACAGAGAGCAAAAGAATAAAAAAGGACAGCCTTGGTGAAGTATTTTGGGGAAACCACCGAGAGAGTAAAATAGTGTGTTCGTGTGTGTGCGTTTTCAGTGAGCAAGACCGAAAGAGAGAAAGAGAATAATATCCTTTTTTGAAGAAAAGAGGCATGGAGCAACCAGTAGTGGAGAAGAGGTTATTTTGGTATCTATTATTTTGTATTTTGGATTCTCTCTATTGCTTGGTTAGATACCCATTTGTTTTTCTTGTATTGTTATCCACCCAATTGGTGAAGAGTAATTTTTTTGTTGATCCTTGGAGGTTCTAATAGGACTTGTGGTGTACCCACTAATTATTATTAGTGGAAGGTTTTACTGGACTAGGTCTTGTGGGTTTTTCCCTCACATTGGGGGTTTTCCCACGTTAAATTTTTGGTGCTTGTTGATTTCTATTTTCTATTTGGTGCATCCTATTATTTGCCTGAAATTATTGTTTGTTGTCTGATATATTTCTAGAGCCTATCATTATCTAAGCAAGGGAAAAAGAGATCCGAATTTGCTTTCGCTTGTTAATATTTGTTATCTTTCCCAACAACTGGTATCAGAGAGCTCTGGTTGGGGCTTTGGTTTGTGCTCTGAAGATTGGAGAAGGTGATGGTGCTGGTACCATGATTAAATTAGATCCTACCAATTACTCTATGTGGAAGTCTCGAATAGAAGATTTGTTATTTTGCAAAGATCTGTATGATCCCATTAAGGGGAAGGGTATTAAACCAGCAGATAAATCTGAGGGAGAATGGAAGAAATTAAACAGGAAAACCATTGGCATGCTCAGGCAATGGATAGATTAAACCATCTATCATCATGTATCTAGTGAGACCCTTTCCTACAACTTGTGGACGAAATTGAGTGAGTTGTTTGAGTCCAAAAATGCACTAAACAAGGCATTCTTGATTCTGAAGTTGGTAAATTTGAAATACAAGGATGGTTCCTCGGTGGCTGAGCATTTAAGCACTTTTCAAGATTTGGTGAACCAGTTGAATACTGTGGAGATTGTGTTAGATGATGAGTTATTGGCATTGTTATTGCTTAGCTCATTACCAGACAGTTAGGAGACACTGGTGGTATCTCTGAGTAACTCTGCTCCTAATGGGAAATTGACTTTCAATATGGTCAAAGAAAGTCTTTTGAATGAAGAAACTAAGAGTAAGGGAAATAGCATGGCTAGCTCTTCGACTCAGAACGAAGCTTTGGTTGTAGAGTCAAGGGGAAGAACTCAATATAGAAATTCTCAGAGATCCGATGACCGTAGCAAGTCAAGAGGAAGGTCAAAGACAAGGAAAGACATTAAGTGTTACCATTGCAATAAAATGGGACACGTGATGAAAGAGTGTAGGTTCCTTAAGCTGGAAAAATCAAGGGTTAGAAGCAATAATAAGAAAGAAGATAAAGACAAAGACACTGCTGCAGTTGT
Source organism: Ormosia semicastrata (assembly GCA_029884595.1). Taxonomy (NCBI): domain Eukaryota; kingdom Viridiplantae; phylum Streptophyta; class Magnoliopsida; order Fabales; family Fabaceae; genus Ormosia; species Ormosia semicastrata. Next base: position 110,065,669 of record JAQQTO010000063.1, read on the forward strand.
ATCTGATGGTGAAGTTGTCATTGTTTATGATGATGACTCTATTAATCTCACATGCTAGGAGTACGAATGGATTGTTGATTCTCCTGCCTCCTTTTATGTTACACCACACCATGAGTACTTTACATCCTACACTGTCGGAGATTTTGGGCAAGTGAAGATGGGAAATCAAGGGATAAGCAAGGTTGCTGGCATTGGAGAAATTTGGTTGGAGACTAATGCCGGATGCAAGTTGCACTTGAAGAATGTCAAACATATTCCTGACATGCGCCTCAGCTTGATTTCAGTACAGGTACTTGATGAAGATGGCTATCATAATTCCTTTGGTGATGGCAAATGGAAATGTACCAAAGGGACTTTGGTGGTAGCAAAGGGAGAGAAGCGGAATACTTTTTATTGGACATCAGCAAAGTTGTCTGCACCTCAGGTGAATGCAGTTAAGGATTGCTCTACAGAGGTATAGCATAAACATCTTGGTCACTTGAGTGAGAAGGGTCTTGATACTCTTGCAAGACAAGGGTTGCTTCTCGTTAGAGGTATGTCTCTTGAAACTTGTTCTGATTATCTTATTGGTAAGCAACATAGAGTTTCCTTCCGCACTTATCCTCCACGTAGGAGACCTTATATCTTGGATTTAGTTCACACTAATGTTTGCACTATGGATGCTAAAACCCTTAGTGGTTACTCTTATTTTGTTACTTTTATTGATGACCATTCTAGAAAAGTGTGGGCTTTTGTTTTGAAATTTAAAGACCAGGTACTTGATGTGTTCAAACACTTCCATGCAAGTGTTGAAAGAGAAACAAGCAAATTGTTGAAGTGTGTTAGAGTAGATAATGGTGGTGAATATAGGGGTCCATTTGAGCACTACTGTAAGGACCATGGAATCAAGCTTGAAAAGACAGTTCCAAAAACCCCTTAGCACAATGGGATTACAGAGAGAATGAACTGCACAATTAATGACAAAATCAGATACATGCTCTCTCATGCTAAATTGCCTAAAGCCTTCTGGGGTGATGCACTGAGAACTGCAGTGGACTTGATCAACCTTTCTCCCTCTATTCCTCTTGATGGTGATGTTCCTGAGAGGGTGTGGAAAGGGAAAGATGTTTCCTATAGTCATTTGAGGGTGTTTGGCTACAAGGCATTTGTTCATATCCCTAGAGATGAGAGATCCAAGCTTGATGGTAAGTCTTAACAGTGTATTTTCTTGGGTTATGGTTGTGATGATTTTGGTTATAGGTTTTGGGATCCAGTTGATAAGAAGATTATCAGAAGCTGAGATGTTATTTTTCTTGAAAACCAAACCATTGATGATATTGGCAAGAAGGAGAAGTCGAAACAAAATGTTCGTGGGGACATTGATGTTGAGGCAGAACCTCCTACCAGGTTTACTAATAACAGGGGAGATATGAATGCAGATGTGGAGAATATAGTTGATGTACTTGAGCCTCAAGTCAATGAACCACTTGAGCCAATTCCTCCAGAACCACCTATAAAACCTCAATTGAGAAGATCTGCTAGAGAGTATCGTCCTTCACAGAAATATCCTCCTCATGAGTATGTGTTGTTGACTGATGGGGGAGAGCCATAAAGTTATAAAGAAGTTATGTCACATGAAGAGAAGGACAAGTGGTACAAAGCCATGCAAGAGGAGGTAAAATCCTTACATGAGAATCATACATTTGAGTTGGTGAAGTTGCCTCAAGGCAAAAGAGCACTCAAAAATAAATGGGTGTTCAAACTGAAATTAGAGGAGAATAGCTCACAACCAAGGTACAAGGCAAAGTTGGTTATGAAGGGCTTTAGTCAGAAGAAGGGAGTTAATTTTGAAGAAATATTCTCACCTGTGGTCAAGATGTTCTTAATCAGAGTTATACTTGGCTTGGCAGCTAATTTAAATTTGGAGATTGAGCAACTTGATGTGAAGACAGTTTTTCTCCATGGTGACTTAGAGGAAGAAATTTACATGGAGCAACCTGAAGGTTTTACAGTCAAAGGTAAAGAGAAGCTTGTCTGCAAATTGAGGAAGAGCTTGTATGGGCTCAAGCAAGCTCCAAGGCAGTAGTATAGAAAATTTGATTCCTTTATGATGGATCACGGGTATGATAAAACCTCTTCTGATCATTGTGTTTTTGTTAAGAAATTTTCTGATGAAAAATTTATTATTCTTTTACTTTATGTTGATGACATGTTGATTGTTGGTCATGACATGAGAGAGATACAAAGTCTTAAGAGAGAGTTGAACAAGTCCTTTACAATGAAGGATTTGGGCCCTGCAAGGCAAATCCTTGGAATGAAAATTGTTCGTGAGAGGAAGAATGAAAAATTGTGGCTATCACAGCAAAAGTATATTGAGAAGGTATTGGAGAGATTTAATATAGGTAATTCCAAATCTGTTAGTACTCCACTTACAGGTCACTTCAAGTTGAGCCATCAACAATGTCCTATAAGTGAGAAAGATAAAGAAGAAATGCAGAAAATTCTATATGCATCTACGGTTGGTAGCTTGATGTATGCGATGGTATGTATAAAGCTGGATATTGCTTACGCTGTTGGCGTTGTTAGTCGCTTCCTCTCTAATCCTGGTAAAGAGCACTGGCAAGCTGTGAAGTGAATACTCAGGTATCTCAAAGGTACTTCTAGAGTGTGTTTATGTTTTGGGAGTGGTGAGCCTGTGTTGAATGGTTACACAGATGCAGACAGGGCTGGTGATGTGGATTCTAGGAAGTCTACTTCTGGTTATATGATGACTTTTGCGGGGGGAGCAGTGTCATGGCAGTCCAGATTGCAAAAATGTGTAGCTCTGTCTTCTATAGAGGCAGAATATATTGCTATTGTAGAAGCTGCCAAGGAGCTTTTGTGGATGCAAAAATTCCTACAAGAGTTGGGACTTTCACAGGAAAAATATGTTTTGTACTATGATAGTCAAAGTGCTATCCATCTGAGCAAGAACTCAAACTTTCATTCAAGGTCGAAGCATATTGAGGTTCGGTATCATTGGATACGTGATGCGCTGGAGATGAAGCAATTATCATTGGAGAAAATTCATACTAATGATAATGGTTCAGATATGATGACAAAGACTTTACCTGCAGGAAAGTTTACTATTTGCAAGGAGAAGGTGGGTTTGGTTGACTATGGCCCCAATTAATCGGTGAGGGGGGAGAATTGTCAGATGGGTCACCAATTATTGGGCCCATGCTGACTTTGAAAAAAAACAAGTTAGTTTCTCGTAAAGGCCTTAAAGGCCCTTTATCATTATCTTTATTAAGGGATTTTAAAACTTCCCCTGGAAGTTGTTACGGACAGAGAGCAAAAGAATAAAAAGGGGCAGGCTTGGTGAAGTATTTTGGGGAAACCACCGAGAGAGTAAAACAGTGTGTTCGTGTGTGTGCGTTTTTAGTGAGCAAGACCGAAAGATAGAAAGAGAAGAATATCTTTTTTGAAGAAAAGAGGCGTGGAGCAACCAGCAGTGGAGAAGAGGTTATTTTGGTATCTATTTTTTTATATTTTGGATTCTCTCTATTGCTTGATTAGATACCCATTCATTTTTCTTGTATTGTTATCCACCCAATTGGTGAAGAGTAATTTTTCTGTTGATCCTTAGAGGTTCCAAGAAGACTTGTGGTGTACCCACTAATTATTATTAGTGGAAGGTTTTATTGGACTAGATCTTGTGGGTTTTTCCCTCACATTGGGGGTTTTCCCATGTTAAATTTTTGATGCCTGTTGATTTCTATTTTCTGTTTGGTGCATCCTATTATTTTCCTGAAATTATTGTTTGTTGTCTGAGATATTTCTAGAGCCTATTATTATTTAAGCAGGGGAAAAAGAGATTCAAATTTTCTTCCACTTGTTAATATTTGTTATCTTTCCCAACAATTAGGTAAGGTGGTTTTTGGTGTTTGGAAAGCTTGTAAATGCCTTATCCCAAATCTATGTTGATTACCAAATGAATGTCTTAGTCTGATGACCATGGCCATATTTGGAAATTATATTGGTCCTAGAAATGCTTCTGATATATGTAGAAACTTCATAGTTAGCATTATGTCATCCAATTGTATGGTTATGGTTTCTAGCTACTAATGGATGAGATTGGCCCAATGATGGAACTTATTTTTTTTTATAATTCTGTTGGTAAAATAACGAATCAGTACAATACTCCTATGGCATGAGGGGTAATTTGTCTTTCGTTAAGAGAAAATGAATGACGTACTGTCTTTGCTATGAATTAGGATGTTGGTTTGTATAATCATCTATACATATATGTGTGTTGTGCTGAGCTTGAATGAGTAAATATGTGTGTTGTGTGCTGAGCTGGAGTGAATAAATGTGATATTGGTAGCAAACTCTTGGCTGAAGATCATGTTGCCATTTATGTCAAGTTATTTAGTTTTCATTTGATGCAAAGTCTGCTAAATGGAAATTTAATTGCTTGATTTAAACGTTGACATGGAGTTACCTTTTTGCTTTTGAGCTGTAGTACTGAGATGTGTACAGACCATGACATTAGGGAACAAATTGTGTACTAACCAATCATGACAAATTGTGGATGCTGGAAAAGTTAAACTTAACCAAACTATGAGTTTTTGTCATGCTGTGCCATTTTTTGTCATATTATTATTGCCATTATTATTATTATTATTATTATTATTATTATTATTATTTTTAAATGAAGATGTATTATTTTTCTAGTGATTTTTCTAGTGATGCTGCATTGGCATTTGATTGAATGATGGTGAGATTTAGGTGTATATTACCGAAGCAGTTTTTGGGTGCTTGTATATAACTATATATATATATATATATATATATATATATATATATATATATATATATATATATATATATGTCTTAATTGAAGTTATTTTTTTTGTCATTAATGTCCTTACCTTTTTTCTTCTTCTTTTGTTTGTAAATGCAACTCACGTTAGTTTTTATTTATTTATTTATTGAAATCTATTTCCTTTGTTTTACTTTACAAATACTCAATTTTGTTCGAGTCTTTTTTATTCCAAATAAAACGACATTAGCTAAGTTGTGACAACTTGTTAATCTGTAACTTTTAGAATTATCCAAGTTGTGACAATTTGAGGATCCATTTTTTTACAAAAAAATAAAAATGAAATGAATTTTCAAAATAAAAACAAATATTTTCAAAATTAAAAAAATAACTCAACCCACAATCATTTCTCGAATCTGAATTTTTGAGTGTAGACTACTTTTTTTAGGCTTTCCAATTTTTTCTAAATAAAACAAAATTGGTGACGACTCTCTTTTTTAATTTAAGTTGCTATTCTACCGCGATCACGGTCGCGACAACTTTGATAATAGATAGCTTCAAGTTTATGAGTTTTTCACAAGTTAGTGAAGAGAGAGGGAGGGGGAGATTGCATCCAATAATATTCTTTTACTATTACTACTGCTAATGATTTTCCATCTCAATGTGTTGTGCCTTAGGATGGCAAACTTGTCAAGCCAATTGCTATATCGGTGTTAGCGCCTTTCAGCCACACTTAAGAATTAGAGCACAAATATTAACAAGAGAAACAAGTGTCAAATAATTTATCAGAGAGAGGCTGTAGCTTTGGCCTAAAGGGGACTAATTTGAGGATTGAGAAAAGTCATGTAAAAACTGTACTCTTTATTATTATTGAATTTTGCTATCAATTTCTTCTTGATTTGTGTGTATTCTTTATTTCACAAAATTTCCCTGTTGTCATCCTTCAATTTGTACCAACCACTAACTAAGCATTATTGATTCATAAGTTGAATTTCTTAGTTAATTAGTAGTTACAGTGTGTGTAACTAACCACTTTAATATGTTATTTTGTTGCTGACTTCAATATGTATTGAGGAGGTATACTTATGCATTTCAGAATATTTAAAATATATTTATTGTTTTTTCTTTTGCAATGAGAATATACCAGATAAAGCGAAATAAAGGCATCTTGCATGTGAATGCAACTATGGAGATTTGCCAAGACAGCTTTAGTTTTTTTGTTCTTTCATTTGTGTTATGTGATCAAGAACAATCGCACTACTTTTGTACAACAATAGTAAATGATTTTTTCTTACTTTTGGTGTATATATACAGTAAATACACTTACATAATTTAGTATATTTTATTTGAGAAGAATTGATTTTTTAATGCATTATTAGTTTTTAATATGTATTTTTTAATATGCAAATGAAAAGCGTTGATATGCACAGGTAATATTTCAAAAAAATGGCCTATAGAAAACATTGCATTTTTAATTTTTAATTCTTAACCTATAGGCAACGCTTTTTAAAAGTTGCCTAAAGCAGTACCAATAAGCAATGTGCAGAAAGCGTTGTCAAAACTGTAACCTATAGGCAACGCTTTTTAAAAGTTGCCATACGCCAAACTTAAAAGCAACGGTATTAAAACGTTGCTTAAACTGGTGAATATAGCCAATGTTTAAAAAACGTAGCCAAAACCTTAACCTATAGGCAACAGTTTTTAAATGTTGCCTTATGACATACTTAAAAGCAATGATAGAAAAACGTTGCCTAAAGCAGTACTTATACTCAACATGTTAAAAGCGTTGCCAGAACTATCTATACACAACGTCTCAAAAGCGTTGCCAAAAGATCAGAATAGGCAACGTTTTTTCTAAAGTGTTGCCAAAAGTTTAAAAAAGTGTTGCCTATTATAATAGGCAACAAAGGAAGAGGCAACGACTTGGCAAGGGCTGAAAAGCGTTGCCATAGACTTTAGGCAATGGTTTTTGGTCAATGGCAATGCTTTTCAACCCTTGCCAAAGGTCAAAGTTGTTGTAGTCATAAAGATTCCATAAAGTTTTACATTAATTACCGATAGCTTAACACAAGTTACACAATCCTCTTCTTTTATTTGGGCTTGAGACTAATTATGTAATGATTTTAATAGGCATGACATAGGCAAAGTTAAATAACCTTTCTAAAAACATGGTTTATGACAAAACTTATATACATATACCCAATTCCACCTAATGGGAAAAGTTGTTTTAATTAGTTATAGTTGTTTTAATTACCATGCATACAGATGATAGGCAAAAGCACAAACGTGTAGGAAGGAGGGTTTTTGGGCCACATGTCATAGTTGACCTTAGAAGGAGGAGCCATAAGATGAAAACAATAATCGACCCACTCCACCTTTGATCAAGGTTCTTGGTCATCATGGTTCTGTGGCCCTCAGAACTACCAGTGGAGGGGTCATTTGCGTAAGCCTCTTTCTCCTTTTGAAGGAGGGCAAAGAACTCCTAACCCACTTCTTGCAAACATTGGATCAGTGTTGGCGATATACCATCATCGGAAAGGAGGAAGAATCCCCAGCCTGAGGCAGCTTGGGTGACTTCCTGTTTAGTGTGTTTTTGTCAATGGACAAATTTGACTCCAAATCTTGATTTGTAGAAGGGAATATCTTCTTCAAGAAATTTTATAATACTTATTAGTTTATTTTCGACAAGAATGCTAAGAATAATTTTGAATAGAGCACAGGTATATAAATTAAAAATAGCAGTAAAAGCAATATATTTAATGAAAGTAAACAAATGACTGTAGTAAAGATGCAATAGGAGTAAACTTGTTCGAAAGTAAACAACATAAAACGTCAAGGGAAGTGAAGTAAAGTATTGCAAAGTAAATTTGACAGAAAAGGTAAATTACTGAGGGATAAATGAAAACAATTTAAAGAAAAGCAATGTAAAGATTGGAAAAATAAACATGCAAAAAAGTAAAATGAACAGGAATATAAACTTACAGAAAAATAAGAGAAAGCGAGTAAAGAAAAGCAATTAAAAAAATCAAATGATCTAGAAAGAATTACTAAATCGGGAGTAGAAGAGAATTTGCGAGAAAGTAAATAACTAAAAGTATTAATGGACTTTGAATTAAATTTGCATTGAAATTGTAAATTATATAAAAAAAGTAGGATGAAAACATACTTGACTAACTTTTGTTTTGCTTATAATTGTCAGATTGACTTAAGAATGTGTTTAGAAGTATGTGTAAGTAGAGAATTTTCAACTCCTAAACGTTTCCATATTTTTGGTATTTATAGAAATCCTAAGTAGCTATCATCTTTAAAAGATCTGGATAAGTGTCTAAAACAAAGAAAATTGTCTAATCATTGTCAATGATCATTGTGATGTAACTGTCCAATCTTTGTCAGTAACCCTCGTGCTGCAAGTAACTGCCTAATCTTTATCAACAATCCTTGTATTGTCTAGATCTTACACTTGTTACGGCTACTAACTTTTGTTTCAAATTCAAATTCTCTTATATGAATTTCAATTTGAATCTTCAAACAACTAATAGCTTCTGATATGAGCAGATAAAGAAAGGTCACAGGGAGAAATATCTAAATTTTAATTTTAAAATTTAAATTATTCCTCAGGCACAACGTGGCTTCTCCCCCATTAACCAGCATTCTCACTTTTTGGGGAACCTCAATCCTAATGATGGCCTTTATGGAGAAAATGACTTCAGTTATCTTATCATAATGTCAACCTTTTAATGAGGATAGTGCATGTTGTTTCTTTTCTTTTCTTTTTTTAAATGCTTCTTAAACCTAAAGTGAACCTTTCTATTTCACTTTTTATCTTCTTCATTAAGCTTTCTCTCACTACTTTTCTCTTTCTCTGAGCTTTGTTGTGCACCATTGTTGCGCCTTAAAGCTTTTTCTACCCTCTTTTCTAATCGAAAAGACTTAATCTATGATCAAAAATAGTTTTTTTGCATTATTTTCCTTCATCTCTGCATATTTCTCCTTTCTGAACTCTCAAGCTTTAACGCCATCCTCTTCTACCAAAGCTGCCTCTACTCAAAAGTCTCACTCCTCTTCTGAGATTGATGAGATGGTGGTTCTGCCAAATGCTGCCACCACTGCAACTCCTCTGGAGAAAAGAGGGGTTTTGTTTGCCTCGATCCTTCCACTGACAACTCGGATCTATGGAAGTCTTAGGTAATGATCCTTTTCTCCATTGCCAACAAGAAGTATGCTTTTCTAGGTCCAACCCTTCCTCTAAATGACTACGAGTCCATTTCTTACTTCTACCCGTGTCTAGAAAGTGAAGCCATTTTCGCTTTTGGTGTTTCTTTATAAACTTATTTCTTTGATTTTTTTCCAAAAGATTTTCAGAAGCTCTCCTCCTTTAGGTCCCCAAACTAAGTCTTCCTACTTGCAGTGGCTGAATAGGATAAAAAATGCTAAGCAGAATCAATGGAAAGCTACTGGCATTTTTTATTTTATTCAGTGCAGTAGGGAACACATTGAGTATAATGCTCCCATGTTGTCCAGTTCCTTCTTCTTGTGGAATAAAACAACTAACTCCTTTCATGTCCCTTCTAACATGCTGACCCCTACTCTCTTCGATTTGGTTGCCATAACGGTCTTACACCCATGGGACGAGTAATCACAAGTATCTTAAAACCCAAATAGATTATAGAACCAAATTGGTTGAAACTTACCTACATTGCATTTATCGAAAATAACCATCTTGACACTGACATTGTCTATGATCAAGAACACATTGGTTTTCTCATCTTATGGCTTAGTGTTTTTGTATTCTGTACTAAGTCCCTTCAAGTTCCAAAATCTTTACATCATCTTGCCATTCTCCTTCATGAGGGTACTCCTTTTGTTTGAGTAAACTAGTCCTTGCTCAATTTTTTCCTTCAATGGCTGAGGCCATTAATATACTTCGATCAAAGGACAAACTTTTAACTAACTTGGGTGGTCCTTTTTGGTTACTCCAACTCTAGGTTAACTCTATCTTTAAATCACATCTCCATAATTCCTTTCCTCCAAACGTTTCTAAACCTATAGAAAGAAATCGTTTATCTCACCTCCATTTTTCTTCTAAGTCCAGAAAGGAGGTCGAGGACTTTAAGTTTTTCTTTTCTTTGTTCATTAACATGAAACTCCATTCTGATAATTTTAACTTTTCTCCTTTTACTTCTCAAGACTGTGGCCCTGATTGGTTTCGACAACCTTTCTTCTGTCAAACCCCAGGTGGCCCAGTCTAAAAGCCTCTTATTGTGGAGGCACATGTTTACTACTCAAACTCTATCCCCAAGTTTCCCAAAGTCGAAAGACTTTAGTCTTATTCTATATTTTTCCTCATGCATTTCGAGGCAATTAGGCTTCTATCAAGGCTTCTATCAATGCATCACTTCTTCTATTTCACTTTGAGAAGAATGTCAGATATGTGAGTCTAGAGTTAGGGACATCAAACAATATAAATACTTTCTCAAGAAAAATGTTGAGAGAAAGAAAGAGTTCAATCATTTCGAGTGCAAACCCTCTTTATTTACAACCTTGGTTTTAACAAATGGTAGGACCAGTATTTTTCATCTCAAATGCTTTCAATTGAAGATTGCTTTTGTAGAATGACTAATCCAGGGTCTTCTATATAGACTGGAGATGCTCAGAAGAAGTCAAAAGGTACACACCTCAACAAAATCTTCAAGTTCGATAAATTCTTTAAAGTTTTCAAAAGTTAAGACTAGTGATTCGAGAAGTTGAGCAAATCTTGAAGCAAAAGCGAGCAGAACATTACCAGAAGTGTTATGCATGGTTTATTAATGTTCTAATTTTCAGTCTTTTTACTTCATTTAAGGATTTCAGAACCCCACTTAAGTTCCCCCCACTCTCTAATGCTCCTTTTGGTATGACCAACTAGTATCTAGACCCCAAAAGTGGAGCATTGGGTATGGTTAAGGACTCAAAGAAGTATGAGGTAACTTTTGCCAACTACTATTTGGATAATTATTGAGATCCAATCTATGGATACACTCGAGTAATAAAATATCCACCTCATGGTAAAGTTCATTAATTCCTTCTTACCATTTCTATTTTTTGATTTGACCACTAATCATTTTTACTTTGTTAATGCAATTTCAAAAAGAACAAGAATAATGGAAGACTTGGGGGCTGAAGAAGATTAGGAGGAAGAACCTCAAAGGCCCAAGAAAATTTCAAAGACTAAGTCCAAGCCTTTGAGAAAACCTCTACTTCTAGCTTGAAAAAGAAGTCTGCTGGACTGACTTCCTCCAAATCAAAATCAACCGATAAAGAGACTTTCGAATACCATGTCAAAACCACAACTACCCCAAAATCCAAGGTAAAACTAATTAGTCTTCAATATCATCTTTGTCATTTTCATATCTAACTTCGATTGATTTTTAATTTTCAGGAAAAGGCCATAGGTGTAAGTCCAATGAAGACTAGCCAAGTAAAACACACAGTTACTAAACATAAAGAAATTCTAAATGTTGATAGCTTTGATTCCTCCCAACAAGAGGTTAAAGAGCAACCTTCTTCAATAGCTGCCAGGTCATCTTCTGTTAGTCAAAGGGCTAAACATACTATCGTATTTTTTTAAACTTTTGTTATTTGAAATCCTTTTTTTCTTTTCATATTAATTTTTTTATTAATGTCTTTGGATTTCGAACATGAATTTAAGAAAAAATTCCCCTGTGGCCTTGAGGAGGTCTAGGACTCCAACTACTCCTTCTCCTCCTCTAAGGGATTCAGTCCCTTCACTAGGTGTGCTGACACCTTTTCCTGAAGTATCTCCTACTCTTAGTGCTTATTTCAATGGGCTTTTCGATTCTAAAATCTAATCTGAAAGAGAAGCAAGCACTGGAGCTGCTCAAGATGCTCCTGTTGAAGCTATTGTTTAGGTTTGATTTATTCCTTTCAACTTACTTAAATCGAAGTTGATTTTCATATACTTTGTTCTAATAAAAAAAGTTTTATTTTGATGCTATAGGAAAATACTTCTCCCTAACCGAAACAAAATGCACTTGAAGTCAAAGCCAACCAACAACCTGCAATCGAGACCCATGTTCACCTCCAAAAAAGTAGTCAAAATAGTTGAAATCAATAGTGGTAAGGATGCAGATGCCAGCAGCATGGATGAAGACGATGATGAAGATGATCCCCTAAAGCTGATTAAAGACATTCTTTCCAGGAAGACTTCATTATCTTTGAAGTCTCTTCATTCGAATACTTATTTCGAAGTCAAAGTTCAGAGCACCTCTCCTACTCAGCTACTGAAAGAGCTCGTTGCCTTGCTGAACCTTGGGTTGGATTAGCTAATAGATATTGAAAATAATAAATAAAAGATGATCAGTCTCCTCGAGCAGCTTGATCAAAACAAGCAACTTCATGATTTAGATACTCAACAAGCTATTCAGGAGCTTAGGAGTTTATTAGAAGACTTAATGACCAAATTTCCTAGTTTCAAGAAGGCCATTGCTGATCATCAACAACTCTTGGACAAAAAAGCCAAACTGATGAAGGAAGTATCTGAGGCCAAAAAATGATGCTTGAAGCTATCCACTACTGTTTCGACCATCCAACAATGTATAAATCAAAATGAAAAGAAGATTGATAAGCTTGAAGGTCAAATAAAAAGGATTAAACGACAATAGGAGGAGCTTCGAGCTGTTATTGGTAGCTTTACAACCTAAGAATAGGAACTGCAAAAGGACTATAAAAAATGGGTTATCAAAAGTAGGGGCGTAATGTTAGCAATCGAAACTTCAACTCTTACTTTTGAGAAAGCTTCAACAAAAAAGAAGAGGGTAGAGCAGACTTTAGGATCTCTCCAATCTTACTTCCAACGTCTTTATTTTTTTTAGAATGTATTTTCTTTTTGAAATTGTATTATATCAACAAAACTTTAAATTTTTAATATGGAATTGTTATTTCATAGATTGTTGGCCTATATTGCTTTAAATATTTGCCATTAATGGAAGTAATTCTTTCATTAGAATTTGTATTTATAATCGAATAAGTATTTCTAGAAAGTATTTTTTCGATTCAATATGGTCCTTCCCAATTCAGAGACCATTTTCTATATAACTTTGACATTTTTTCCATGGGCAAGATAACCTTCCATACTAAATCATTTAACTTAAACTCCTTTTTCTTGACTCGAAGATCATAGAGTTTTACAATTCTTTTTTTTGTCGAATCAAATTTTTAACAACAATTAACCTTTCTTCATCTAAGTGATTTAATTCATCAAACATCGAATCCCAAAAATCTTGTGTTAGGATTTCGTCTTGACGTTGTAATCTAACTGATTAAAGGTTAATTTCAATTAGCAAAACTGCCTTATGGCCATATATCAAATGGTAAGGTGTAGTACCAACTGCCTCTTTAGGAGAATCTCGATAAGCCCACAGAGCTTGGCTTAATGTTTCATGCCAGTGTCTTGGCTTTTGACCAATATGCCTTTTTATTAATTCAATTAGGATTTTATTAGCTGCTTCAACTTGCCCATTAACCTGAGCATAATAGGGAGTCGAAATAATTAATTTAATATTTTTTTATTTAACAAACTCTATTATATGTCAACTAGTAAAAGTTGTTCCTTGATCAGTTGTTAAGGTTTGAGGAATACCAAACTTATATATAATGTTTTCTTTGATAAAATTTATTATATCATGTTGAGTAACATCTTTCAACGGGATTACTTCGACCCATTTTGTAAAATAATCAATAGAAACTAATATATACTTGTGCCCCTTAGAAGAATGGGGACAAATCTGTCCTATTAGATCGAGTGCCCATCCTTGAAATGGTCTAGGGTTCATAATCGAATGGAACTCACTAGCTGGAACATGCTGGATGTTCCCATGCCTTTGACATAATTCACAAGACTTAGCACAGGAATTGTAATCCTTAACCATTATAGGCCAATATGCCCTCTGCCTGTGGAGAACCCATTTCATCTTTTCACTAGATTGATGAGCACCAAAATTGCCTTCATGTGCTTCTGCTAAGGCTGTGTATGCTTCATTCTCACTTAAGCATGTCAATAAATTTTCATCTACTGACTTTTTGTAAAATGAATTGGCCATTATAATATAGTGTAGGGCTCTATATTTTATCTTTCTTTTCGATTGGTAAACTTGGGTTCTTTAAATAATCAATAATTAACTTTCTCTAATCAGAACTATCCATATCTTTAATTGAACATATTTCTAAGTTCTCAAATGGATATAATTTCTCCTTGATTTCAATTAACTTAGCTAAAGTTTCACTCAAAATCTTGTAATTTGAAGTTATTTGAGCAAGTTCATTAGCTTCATAATTTTCTTCTCTTGGAATATGTTGCAATATAACCTTATCGAATTCACATAATAATCTTGTTTCAAAAGCAAAGTACCTAAATAGATTTTGGTTAATGTATTTATATTCTCGAGTCTATTGTTTAATGACTAACTAGGAATCACTCATTACTTTGATATTTTTAGCTTTGAGTGAAATTAATGTTTGTAAGCCAGCTATCAAAGCTTCATATTCAGCCTCATTATTTGAACACTCATGTTTTAATTCGAATAAAAACTTAGTTGGGATTCTAATAAGTGAAATAATTAAAACCCCAGACCAACACCCCTACTATGTTTTGATCCATCGAAATATAGCTTTCATGATTTCAATCCCACGTAGTTAATATCCTTTTCTTCAATATCAACATAAGGATGACCAGTCAAGAAATCTGTCAATACCTAGCCTTTTATAACCTTTAATAACATATATTTTAAGGAAAATTCAGTTAAAGCAAGAGCTCATTTTCCTACTTTACCATGCAAGATAGGCTTGGATAGCATGTACCTTATTATACATGTCTTTGAAATCACAAGTACATCATATGACTTTATATAATACTTTAACTTAGTACAGGAGAATTACAATGCGAAACATAACTTCTCGATTGCATTATATCTAGTCTCAACATCTATCAAAACCCTACTACGATAGTAAATGGCTCTTTCGGATCTATTTTTATCTTCCTGAACCAGCATACTCCCAATGGTTTCATTTGATGCTAAGATGTATAGTTTCAAAGGACGTCCTAGTGTTGGAGGCGTCATTACTGGAGGATTGGCCAAACAATGCTTGATTTGGTGAAAGGCCTCTTGGTGATTTTTCTTCCATTGAAATTCCTTTTCAGCTTTAAGCTTCAAAAGTAAGGAGAAGACTTTGGTCTTTCTAGACAGATTTGAAATGAATCTTCTTAGGAAGTTTATCTTCCCTAACAAATATTGGAGTTGCTTCGTATTCAAAGGAGACGATGCTTCAAGTATAGCCTTAGCCTTGTTTTGATCAACCTTTATTCCTTTCTTTTGGACTAAGAATCCAAGAATATTTCCTACAGAAACACCAAAAGCACATTTAATAGGATTCATTTTTAATCAATGCTTTCTCATTCTTTTGAATGATTGTCTCAAGTTTATTAAATGTTCATATTCTAACTTCGATTTAACCACCACATCATCAATATAAACCTCCATGAATTTACCAATTATATCGTGAAAGATAGTATTCATGGCCCTTTGATATGTGGCTCCAGTATTTTTTAAACCAAATGACATGACTACCCATTTGTAGGTGTCAATTGTTCCTAGACATCGAAAAGTAGTCTTCGATATATCCTCTTCAGCAATATAAATTAGGTTGTACCCAAAATAGTCATCCATAAAACTTAAGATTTCATGACATGATGCTGAGTCAACTAATATATCAGCAATTGGCTTAGGATATTCATCTTTAGGAGTAGTAGAATTTAAATCTTGAAAATCTATGCATACTCTTAACTTACTATTCTTTTTCATAACAGGAACAATATTAGAAATTTAGTTCACATACATGACAGTTCAAATGAATTTAACTTTTAATAACCTTTTGATTTCTTCTTTGATCTTGAGAACCACATAAAGTGCAAACCTTTTTGGGGCTTGCTTAACTAGCCTTTGTCCTGCTTGAATTGGTAGTCTATGTTTTACTAAACTTCGATTGAGTCCTGACATTTCCTCATAGTCCCTTACAAAATAGTCTTTAAATTCTTCGAGTAATTTAATCAACTTCAATTTAAAGCTTTTATTTAATAAGCTACTAATAAAAGTAGGTCTTTTGATTACATCGTTACCTAAATTAATCTCCTCTAGGGGGTCTTGTACATCTATGTTTTTAATTTCTTGAGATAGAGGGGCCTGTTCAAACCCCAAAAAGGAGTCATCATATATACAGTCCTAGTTGGCACCTTCTATGGTGCCAAGTTTTTCAGCCATATAGGCTGAGATTCGAGTCAATTGACTCGAAATTACACTTTTAGTAGTGCAATTGTCAGCCATGTAGGCTAACAGTTGAACCAAATG
The DNA here is from genome assembly GCA_029884595.1 of Ormosia semicastrata. Classification (NCBI taxonomy): domain Eukaryota; kingdom Viridiplantae; phylum Streptophyta; class Magnoliopsida; order Fabales; family Fabaceae; genus Ormosia; species Ormosia semicastrata. The sequence continues at coordinate 110,081,851 of JAQQTO010000063.1, forward strand.
ACCCTCAATTGTCATAATTATTAGAAGATGAGGTCGAATCTAATTGGCCTATAGAATTAAAAAGGAGCCTATAGACCCTAGCATCACTATTATAGACTTGGAGTCGAATTGAATCGGCTTTTGGAATTAAGGAGAAACTGGTGGGGGTGAGAGCTACCATTTCAACATTCTTGTTGTCGAGGGCTACTGAGTCCTAAACACAGAAGTGCTTAATCCCAGGGATATAGATCTGGAGGTCTACATGATTCTACTGCAAGTGACACAAGATATCATCCGCTTCTACCATCTTGAGCTCTCCCAGTTGATTCCACAAAGACATTTTTTGGTGGACTGTTGATGGCACAACACCTACTACATGAATCTATTCCTTTCCCAGCAACAGGTTATAGCTAGCTTTTGATGGCACCACTATAAATAAAGTGGATCTTGTCACTAGAGTGACCTTGATGTCCAGAGCTATTGCCCTCTCAAAAGTTGAAGACTTCCCGTTGAAATCCGTTACAACCATATCGTGAGGCAGCAAGTTGTTGTGAATTCTTCGCAAGCGCACGGATCATTCAAGTAGTAAAATAAATATTGTTCCCATGAGGATCAATTGATTACCAACTCTTACAGTAATTTTGATTATTTAAGCGGTTAAAAATAATATTGAAAGCTCAATTAAAATCAAGACAAAAATCAAAGCAATAAAGTAAGTAAATAAATTTGAAAAAGTTAAGATTCAACTAAGATTTAAAGGCCTAGGACTAGGAATTCACTACACTACCCCCAATGATAAATTGTAATCCTATCTTTGCTAATGTTCAATTATGTTCTTGAAGATGATTTGTCCTAAATTGTTTAAAACCCAATTTCTTAGTACTAAAAACGTGCTAAAACTACATTAATCTCATTCTTATTGCAATTAATCCAAGTTCCAACCCATTATGTTTTATGACAACCGTTTGCTTCTCGAAAGATTTAAGTTTATGTCTAGGTCTCATTTCCTAAGTTCAATTCTTAGATTATCAAGCAATTAGACTTCATTTTTCGGTCCTTCACCTAAAGCCTAAGATCATATAAATATGGCCGGCAACATACCACAAGCATTAAACATACCAAGAATGAATCAAGAACAATAATTTTCCATTAACAAAGAATCAAATTAACAATTCAACATAGAAAAGTAGAGAGTTGCATCCTAATCCTAGAAAAAAGAATTTAGCTACTCATGACTATTGTAACATAAACAAGAACAAAAGTTAAAGAGACAACCATGATTCTATTTCAAGAAAATAAGAAAAAGAAAATAAAAAGAGAAGATGGAGAAGACAAAGAGGGAGAAAATGTCTTCAATAGTTAAACTTTAATTACTCTTGCATTTCTCTTCAGAACCCTAGCCTCCAATCTTTGGTTGTCTGCCATCACAAAAGTCTGCTTTAGGCTTAGGGATTCACTTCTATTTATAATGTTTGAGGGTGAAAAATTATTATTTTTAAGCACATGAGGCCTCACATGACATGACCGTGTCTAAGTTCGAAACGGCTATGAGAGCTTAAAAAATAGCATAACTTCAATGTAGAAGGGAGACACGACCATGTGACATAAAGACACGGGCGTGTCTCTTAAAAAAACCCGACAGAAGCATTTTTCAAGTTAGACACGGCCCTGTCTAACTCCTCAATCGCTCACAGGGCCTTGTTTAAGCCAAAAAGATATTCTTTTGCTCCGAAAACGCAGTGTCTTCGCCTACTTTCACTCTAAATGTGATAAATCTCATTCAATCTACAAAAATGAAGGCAATGATAAGGATCCATTCAAAATTCATTAATAAACATAAGTAAATTGCCATAATTTATCTGGTATAAGACTATAAAATATAGGCTTATCACAAGTTTGCGTCTATTTTACTAAACCTTTTGAGCAGACTTTTAGGCATGAGATATATGCTAGCATCTCCATTAACCAACACCTTTCCCACTAGTTTTCTATCAACCACGGCCTTAATGAAGAGAGGTCAAAGGTAGTTCTTCACCTCCCTAGTTGGCATGTCAAAAATTGTAGAATTTTCTTTAACTTCAATTGTATCTTCTTCGATTAGGTAACATCCTGATTCCTCGTAATCATCCTCGAAGTCTTCATCAATGTCTATGACTTTGTCACTTGTAGCAATAAAGTTGTATGGCTGCAAAGACAACATGTTAACTCCAAAATGGAATCCAAATCATCCTTAAAACCAGATTCAAAAGAATATGTGATCATGTCCTCTTCCATAGGACTCTTTCTTACTGTGTTTATTGGTGGTCGCTTGACCACCTCTGCTTACGGCCTTTGCTGCATCTGCAGCTACGCTATGACTTCTTGTTGTTTTCGTCTTAACCGTTGGGCCTTCCTCCACTGGGTTTTAGACATGCAAAGGCTTAAACCTTGGGTCAAAGCCTTACCTGCACTTTGAACCCAAGTATTGGGCTTGACATTTCCTCTAACGGGATACTGCATCCCAAGCTCAAACCTATGCCAATTTGGCTTAGTTTGAGGAACCTTCTAAGTGTGAGGGCTATTTCTGAACCACTGGTTAGGAGCCACATTGGCTAGTGGCAACCTCATCTTCCCCTTTCTCATCTCACCAGAATCATCCAATACCACAATATTGTGGTTAATGGAATGATTATGGATTTTGATAGAGCTTCTCATAGGAACTTTTTGCTTTAGCCTCTGCTTGCTGGTAGCTTGGAAGGACTTAGAAGCCAGCTTATCGAAGACAGCGCTGCATTGAGGACACATGGATACTTCCCTTTCTCTTTCCTTTTTCTTAGCAGAAATTCCACTAAATTTTTCTTAGATTTAAGGTAAACTTCCTCCTTAGTGGCCTCATAGGCATCAAGGTTAATTTTAGCACTAACCTTTAGAGCAATCTCCTCGGCCACTTCGACCATGTTCACTGGCACAAAGCTTATGGGCTCAATGTAATTATTGTTCACTTCAAAGGGATCCACGTCAACCTTCATATCTTTCTTTTTCTATTCAAACTTTAATCTTCCTTCCTTGATGGCTTTTTGGATTAAATCCCTGAAACGAATATAATTGTTAGTCGAATGACCATATCTATTATGGTATTTACAATATTTTTGACCTTTTATTTCTTCCAAAGAAAGGATTTTATGATTATCAGGAAGTTTGATTTGTTTATCTTTCAATAACACATTGAAGATTTGGTCTACCTTAGTTATATCAAAAGCATATGACTTCCTATTTAGGGATTTCATTTTATCTTTAGCTCGAACAGACATCAAAGATAGGCAAACATAAGGAGGACCATATTTGTAATTTTACAATGTTAACCTCGTTCTCCTCATCATCTTCAGCCTCATCTATTTCAACATAAGCTGCTCTATCATCTTTCAATTGTGTATAATATTTTCCCAGCATATCAGGTGTTTCGACATATACAAATTTCTCTCTTCTGATATGTTTCTCGACTTTCTCTTTTTTGAGTTTTAATTACTTAATCTGCCTCACCTTATCAGTAAGTTGGGATAATAGTTACTAGTTTATTAGTTTATTTCTAATGGAATGATCTAATCCACTAACAGTCATTTTGACCACTTTAGATTCTGGAATTACTATAAAACATCTAGCTTTAATTTTCCTAAATCTTGCTAAGTAGTCATCAATGGATTCCTCTTTACCTATTCTAATGTTAAACAGATCCATGAGACTTATCTTAATCTCTCCTCTAAAGAACTGTTCATGAAAATTTCTTTCAAGTTGGTTCCAAGAGTGGATTGAATTTGGTGGGAGAGTTATAAACTAAGTGAATGCATCTTTGGTTAAAGAACTTCGAAAATATTTCATTTTCAAATATTCATTAGTGGCTATATCCCCTGCTTCAATTATATATCGAGCAATATGTTCAACTATGGATTCTCCACTCTCGCCAACAAATTTGGTTGAGATTTTAGGGGCTTTCCATTCCCTAGGCAATTCTACCTATTGGATAAATTTAGGAAAAACTGACACAAAGTAAGGCTGGTTAGTATATCCTTCATTAAAAACCATACCTGTTTAATACTTGTTCGACTGCTTGATTTATATTTTGATGCCCCTAATATTGTTTAGTCTAATTCTCTCTAGGAGGTTATCAGCATTCTGTTTGATTAATTGAAGACCTATATTTTGGCCAAGTTGGTTTTCTCTTAGCTGATTATCCTTAATTGGGTTATTAACATTTGAGTTATTTATCAATTGACTATTATCTTGGTATATGGGCTAAGTACTTCCCCCTCGATTGCTAGTAGATTCATTTGGATTTCTAAACACATCTACAATCCTACTCAATTGTTTGGCCAACATTGTGTAGATATTATTAGTTAACTCTATGAGTGGGGTTATGACAGTGGTCATCTGTTGAGTTAGCATATGGACCATTTCATGGTTACTCTCATTAATTTGTTGTCTGATATTATTCAGGGCTGTGTTCGTGTTCCCAAAGGGACTGAAGACATATCTGTTGGCAAATTAAGGAAAATAGGTGTTATTTCCATATTTAGCCTATCAGTTCTGATTCCACTGGTTCCTGCCCCCTAGCTATTGGTACTTACCACTTGGTTTGTTAGTGAAACATTTGGTATTGAATTTGTGTATATAGCCTAGGCAGTGCCTATACTTTGTGTAACGTTTTGGAGTGTGAATCCAGGAGGTAACCCTTATAAGGGTGTTGTTCAATTGGTCCCAAAACTTCTATTTTCCAAGCTAGAAACTAGAATCCCTATAATGGATGTGACTTCACTCACCACAGGATCTAAGGTTTGTGGCAAAGTGGCAAACAATATAGTGTCTTTATTGCCATTTACTCCATTGTTCCCTATTTGAGGGCTTTGAGCATTGAGTGATGTATTATTTGACATTCTTGGTATTATTTTTCCACTTCTTAATCGCATAGATGACTAATAAGACTCTTTTTTGAACTAGTCTTTCGACTAAGTCCCACTTGGCATGTCAATTTGTTTAGTGTGTTTTTTGTCAATGGACAAATTTGATTCCAGATTTTGATTCGGGGAAGGGAATCTCTTCCTCAAGGGATTCGATCGTACTTACTAGTTTATTTTCAACAAGAATGCTAAGAATAAAAGTTAATGAAAGTAAACAAATGAAAGTAGTAAAGATTCAATAGAAGTAAACTTGCTCGAAAGTTAACATCATAAAATGTAAAGGACAGTGAAGTAAAGTACTGCAAAGTAAATTTGACAAAAAAGGTAAATTACTGACGCATAAATGACAGCAATTTAAAGGGAAAGCAATGTAAAGACTGGAGAAATAAATGTGCAAGAAAGTAAAATGAACAGGAATATAAACTTGCAGGAAAATTAAGAGAAAGCGAGTAAAGAAAAACAAATAAAAGAAATCAAATGATCCATAAAGAATCACTCAATCAGGAATAGAAGAGAATTTGCAAGAAAGTAAATAATTGGAAGTATAAATAGATTTTGAATTAAATTTGCGTTGAAATTGTAAATTGTATAGAAAAAGAGTAGGATGAAAACATACTTGACTAACTTCTATTTTGCTCGTAATTGTCAGAGTGACTTGAGAGCGTGTTTAGAAGTGTGTGTAAGTAAAGAATTTTTAACCCCTAAATGTTTCTATTCTTTTAGTATTTATAGAAATCCTAAGTAACTACCCTATTTACAAGATTTTAACAAGTGTCTTAAAAAAAACTTCCTAATCATTATCAACGATCCTTGTGAAGTAACTATCTAATCTTTGTCAGCAATAATTGTGCTACAAATAACTGTCTAATCTTTGTCAACAATTTTTATACTGTCTGAATCTTATACTGTAACTATTGCTAACTTCTGTTTCAAATTCAAATTCTCTTATATAAATTTAAATTTGAATCTTCGAACAACTACTGCTTCTAGTCGAGATCTCCACTTCTGTCTTTAGAAAATTCCAAGTATAGTTACTAATTTTCTTGGATCGCAATTTTCAAGACCCAATCGAAATTACCACTTTGGTAACTCTAAGTTTCACAACAATTTCATCTCTAATAGAATTAGAGTATATGTAAGTTCATAACTTAGTATATATCATTCATACCAAGCCTTCGACTACACATCGAAATTGTTTGAATTGAAAAGTGTTATTTTGATGCCAACACTTCCTTAACCAAAACATGGTGTGCCTGAGACAGTGAGATGACAGGCACCGTGACAGCCTCCACGACTCTGGTATTCTCTGGCCGTTTGTTGGCTGCGCGGATGAACTGGGTTGGAAGCTCGTTGAGCTGGCCAGAAGCCAAGGTTTGAACTCTTTCGACCTTCATTGCCTAATGATGAACAGGTTTGAAAATTGGAGAAATATGGAGTGAAATGAACTCCTATTTCAAGATAAAGGGATTATATAGAGATGATGGATTAATTATATGGGGCTTATGTAGGGACTGGTTCACTGGATTTTCCTTCTAAGACTGGTCGGTTCCACCTAAAAATGAAAGCGTGCATTCTGCGCCTAACGATCAAGGTCGTCGAATTAGATGATGGAACCAATATTAGTCATCTCAAGTTTTAACCTTGGAAATTTCAAAAGGGAAAAGCTACTTTGCAGTCATCCTAATAATAATTTTTTTTTTTTTAAATGTGATGGCTTAAACTTTGGAGTAACTTCAGCTAACGTTTTTCTAGACAACAAACTGATAGAGTTTTAATTAGACTCACATTTAATATTTTTTTCCTTTTTAACTCATGACATAAAATATATATACACTGTAATAGAAAATATGATAAGTGACATGACAAAATCATTTCCACTTACAATAATAGGGCAGCTACCAACGTGCGCTAAAAGGGCTCAATTTATTAAGTATGTGATCTTGAAATCAATATCATGATTTATATATATGAAAAAAATAATGTTAAAAGATGTCTTTATTTAAGTTCTTAATCGTATTTTAGGAGATTAGTCTCTCACTTATTTGGTGAGAAGATATTCTAAAAATAAAATAAAATAACAGTTTTGGTGATATATTCTAAATATATATGTTCAAATAAATGGAAATTAAACAAGTCATTTTTTAGTTAAATAACATAAAATGTAGGAAGTTATAAATTAAATAGACAATTAAAACTATCATTCTAAATATATATATCCACACTCCACCAATATATATCTATCTATATATATATATTCACACATAACTTCAAATAAAAACTACCAAATATACAAATGTTATAAGCATTTGAATAGTATGATAATGGGCAACGTAGATAGGTGTTTGCTACCAAAAAATTATTCTCTTAACCTAAAATTTTTTGAAAGAGTGAAAAAAAATTATTCACTATATTTATAAATTAATAATCGTATAATATTTTCAGTATCATTATATATCTTAAAAGTAACTTAAATTTTCAAATAAGTTTCTTTTTTCTTTTTCCTTTTTTTTGCCAAAGATAAAATGTCATTTCCAAAAATAAAAACAATATACATTATCAAGGAGGAATTAAACGGATACCCAACCATGACTTCTCGAGTCCCAGAAGTAAACAAAATCAAAATGCAAGATAAAGTGTTGTACACATATATAATTAAGATCTATTTCAACTTAAGATAGTCCTAGTGGCTACTGATTAGAACTAGACCTTTGGATAATACCCTCACCCTTTGGCGGTGCATCAGAATTTCGATTTCATCGTTAAAATAGAACCTATACAATTTCGATTACAATTCTTCTCATCAAAGACCTTTTTGAAAATTCCAGATCGTGGACAGACTTGGATCTGATTTCGCTCGAGGAAGATCCTTTTTTACCAAACTATGATGCGCTGCAACTATTTTGAAATGGAGATCCTTATACCTAAAATGGACAACCTCTTCATCATCAGAATTCACCGATCCTTCTTCGCAAGCAACCACCATGACATCGTGCAACTGAGAAACAAAACTAGCAGCTAGATCAACATGGTGTTAAATGTAAAGTCACTTTCGGTGGATTTCAAAAGTCAAAGAAAGAAAAAGAAGACAGAAGGTAGTTAAAAGTTGAGCAGCATTTGGTGCAATAAGTGAAGAGGAGATAAACTCTCCATCTTCCTTCGCTAGAGTAGCTCAAAGGGAGAGGTTCTTTCCTCTATAAACAAGACCTCCTCCATTTAGTTTTTATCATCCCATTTTAGAGAGAGAAAAAATCATTATTTCTCCTGAGAGTTTTTTCTTCTTATTTCTTAGAATTTTCTCCTATTTTAGAGAGATGTGTATTTTCTTATTTCAAAAGAGAATGTTATTATTTTTTCCTTATATTTAGAGAGAAGTTGTAATTTTCTTTCACATGGTAAAAATCTTCTAGTCTTATCCGTAATTTTTTTCTTCATCATTAAGAGCGTGTTTGGAATGTAAAAAAATAAGAAATGATTTGATTTGTAAATCAAATTTAATTAAATATTGTGTTTGAAATATTAAAAAATAAGAAATGATTTAATTTCTAAAATCTCATAGATTTCAATCCTTTTGTTTTAGAAATTTGATCAAATTTGATAAGATTTGGTAGGATTTGATTTGATTTGAAATGAATAAACTATTTTACCTTTAGTAACTATCTCTAACCACATCTCATAAGGGTTAAAATGTAAAATAATAAAGCCAAATTAAATCAATTCTCATTTTAATGAATTCCAAATACAAAATTTGATTTCTAAATCAATTCAATTCCTATTTTTCTTTTAAAATTCCAAACATAAAATTTGATTTCTAAATCAATTCAATTCAATTCAAATCAAATCAAATCAAATTATTTCCCATTTTAATTCATTCCATACACAACCTAAGGGGTTTTCTACGTTAAATATTATGTGTCAATTCCTATTTTATTAACTCTATTTTAATTGTGTGATATTGGTTCCACAACTCTGGTACTTAATAGTGGTCTCAAAGCGTATTGGTTGTTAATACTATTCATACTGCGATTACTATTCATAATTACTATTCACACGCATGGTTGTATACTTTTGCAATATTGTTAATGTATAAGAGGCTTGTCTCGATATGGTATATATATATATAATATTATTTACGTATACGATACTATTCATGGTAAAATAGAGTAAGTCGGTCCAATTGAGAAATATATTATTGTCAATACTATGGTAGTAAAATTTGAGATTGAGAAGTTCAATGGGAGTAATTTTTCCCTATGGAAACTGAAGATAAAGGCAATCTTGAGAATGACAATTTTCCTAGTAGCAATTAAAGGAAGACCCACAGGGGTAACTGATGATAAGTGGAAGGAGATGGATGATAATATTGTCGGCAACCTGTGTCTAACAATGACAAATTCAGACTTGTCAAGTGTTACAGAAAAGAAGACGACGAAGGAGATCTGTGATGTACTTACCAAATTTATGAGGTTAAGTCACTTTACAATAGGATATTCTTAAAGAGAAGACTTTATACTCTTCAAATGAGTGAATCTACGATGGTAATAGATCATATCAACAATCTAAACAAGCTATTTTCCTAGCTTACAGAATCATATTACAACATGGTGAAAAATGAATGTGCAGAGCTTCTACTTCAAAGTATACCTGACTCTTATGATCAACTCATCATCAACATAACAAATAACAATATTACTGATAATCTTCAATTTGATGATGTTGCTGTTGCTATTCTTGAAGAAGAATCTAAGCAGAAGAACAAGGAAGACATATTAGAAAGCTCAAAGTAAGTAGAGGCTTTGTCGATGACGAGAGGAAGATCAACAGAACGTGGATCTAGTTGGAGCTGAAATCAAAGTAGATCAAAGTCACGAAGAAGGAAGAACTTCAAATGCTACCATTGTGGCATGAAAGGCACTTGAAGAAAGATTGTCCGCACAACAAGAAAAATGCAGAAAAAGCTTCTGAAGCAACAACCTCTCAAGGACGTGTTGCTAGTAACTCTGATGATGGAGAAATCCTATATAGCGAAGTAGCAATTGGTTTTAAAGGCAGAAAGAAGCTCATTGATGTTTGGTTAATGGATTCAAAAGCAACATGGCATTTGACTCCACGATGAGATTGGTTTTGCACTTATGAACCTATCTCGGAAGGATTTGTGTTCATGGATAATGATCATGCCTTAAAAATTGTTGGAGTTGGTACTATCAAATTAAAAATGTATGATGGTATAATTCGCATTATTCAAGGGGTAAGACATGTGAAAGGCTTGAAATAGAATCTATTGTCTATTGGACAATTAGATGGCCTCAGTTCTAAGACCCATATCGAAGGCAGGATCTTGAAGGTGGTTAGAGGTGCTCTTATGGTGATGAAAATAGAGAAGATCGCATTAAATCTATACATGCTTGTGGGAGATACACTGCAAAAGGCAGATGCATCAGTTGCAACAACAAGCCATGAAGAATTAATGATAATGTGGCATCGCAAATTAGGCCATATATCAGAACGTGGTTTAAAGATTCTCGAAGAACGTGATCTCCTTCCCAGCCTCAAATTAGTAAACTTACCTTTTTATGAGTACTGTGTTATAAGCAAGCACATAGATTAAAGTTTAATTGTCGCGACCGTGATCGCGGCGGGAGCGATGAAAAATAAAATAAATTATTAGGAGTCGCCACCAATTTATTTGAAATAGCAAAAATTGAAAAACCTAATAAAAAAATTGGTCTTTGAAACAAGATTAGATTTGGGAGTCGATTATGCATAGGGAATGGTGAAGATTTAACCCCACATCACCCCTAATACAATTGTCTTGAGATGGTTACCTTAAGTCAGTTGTGAAATTTTTAATAACTTTAAAAAATATTTATTTTATCCCTTTTTAAAACATAAAAAAAAATTAGTAAATAAATTATAAAAAATTAATTTTTCTAACATAATAGAGATTCTGCTCTTACGTATCCTCGGATGCAATGAGGAACTCAAAGCTACGTAGTTCTTAAAAAATAAGTGCGTGTTGGTTGATTTTAACTTTAAAAAATAATTTTTAATTTTGAAAATTTGAATTAACAAGTCCTCACGACTCAGTTAATCTTGTTAAGATTCGAATAGGTGAAGCTCGGCGTCACGCTAGAGACGTCACCCATTGCTTATCAAGTTTGTTCCTAAAATTTTTTTATTAAAAAAAATGTTTTGAATACTTATGGATTGGTGATTTATTTTATTTAAAAAAAATGAACTATCAAGTTGTCAGAACTCAAATAATTTTAAAAGTTACGAGATTAACAAACTATCACAACTCAGCTAATCCTATATTTTTTTTTCTACAAAAAATAATTTAATTATTTTTATTTTTTGTATTTTTCATTTTTATCATTTTTTCTATTTTCGTTTGTTCATTTATTTATTTTTTTAAACTTTTCTAAAGAAAATAAAACAAAACAGAAAAAAAAAGTTTAAGCCCATTAACTAAAAAAGACTTAACTTATTCAACTCTTTAGTCTAAGCCTATCTTTAAAAAAAACTAAAAAACTAGCAGAATTTTAAAACAAAGAAAAATAAGATAAAAGAAAGAACATAGCAGCAGCTTACGAAAGGAGAAAAAAGGTTTTGTAATAGTTGCAGGTGAGAAAGGAGAGTGAAGTAGGAGATGGTGGCCGTGGGGTTGTGGGTGGCGCCGCTCTGGTTCGCAGATGGAGTAGGGGCGTGACGTGGAGGAGCTCGTGGTGCGGTGGTGAGCAGGGTGGAGGCGCATGGAGGACGATGGTGGCCTCGGATCTACGATGTAGCTGGGCGGATCTGCAATGTGGACGGATCTGCGACGCAGCAGAGGTGCAACCCAGTGGCAGAAACAGCAGTGACAGCAACAGTGGAAATAGCAGTGGCAGACGGTGGTTCCGGGCTTAGTGGCTGAGGCATGAAATTTTAGTGGTAAGGGAAAACAAATAGGTGAGGTTTCAGTGGTAATGTGGGCTCTGTTTTTGGGGTCTAGGGGGAGTGGGGTAAGGTGACGAAGGTGGTGGCTTTTATGGGTTTGGCAAGGAAGTGAGGCAGTGATGAGGAGTGTTTTATGGTTTTAATGGTAGTGGTGAGATTGAAGAGGTGAAGGTGTGATGGTTCTTGGTAAAATAAGTGTGGTGATGGGTTTAGTGGTGGTCATAGTTTGGAAGTTGTGGTGGATAGGTGAGGGGTGATAAAGATGAAAGGTAGAAACCATGAGTTGTTGAAGGGTAGATAGAGGTTGATGGTTATGAAGATGGTGAAGATAAAGTGATTATGGAGATTGATGGTGGCTGTGCAGAGGTGATGAGTTAACTAGGTGAAGGTTGGAAGGGGTGGTCACGGTTTGGATGAGTTGTGATGGAGGAGGTGGATAGTTATGATGGAGGGGTAATGGTGAAGATTATGAAAGAGTGGTGTGTTTGAAGGTTCAAAAATGATGATTCTGAGAGTGGAGAGTTGATGATGGAGATAGCAGAGGATCAAAGTTGAAGGAAAGTGGAGATGGTGAAAGTTATGTAATGGTCTGGGTTATTATTTGCTAGCAGCAAGGTGATTATGCATAATGCAGTGGGTGATTATGCATAATGGAGTGGGTGGGTGTTGTGTGATAATGCTAAAAAAAAGGTGATGTATAATGGAGTGGGTGTGTGCTGTGTGATAATGCTAAAAGAAAGTGAATGCATAATGGAGTGGGTGTGTTGTAGTGTATTATGTTACCAAGTGGCCTCAATACTCAAGAGGGGGTGAATTGAGTATGAAAACTAAGTTCGCAAATCTTTTGCAAATCGTTTGATAAACAATTTTCGTTGAAGCTAATTGATGATCAGAGATGATTGGATATGAAAGATAAACACTTTCACTTATAAATGCAATAGCCAAAGGTACCAATATTCAAGCAAATCAATAAAATAGTACTTAATGTAAAGAGAAGGGTTTAGAGAAAACAAACACAATGATTTATCCTGGTTTGATCACCAATCCACTTGTGATCTACGTCCAGTCCCCAAGCAACAACTTGAGATTTTCCACTATATCTTCAAGCTTCAATGGGTGCTTGACAACCACTACAACCTTGAGCACTCAACACTTTGGGATACCTCACCCTTGGAGCTTGAGTCTCTTCAACTAAGGGATACCTCACCCTTTACACTTTTGGAGGGATGCCTCACCCTCTTTACAAAGCAATAATGATAGATTGAATGAAGCTCTCAATAGAGCATATGATTACAAATTAAAGCTCTAATATGCTCTCAAATATTTTTCACGTTTTTACAGAAAAACATAGCAAGAAGTGGATTTGAGGATTGATTCATGTTTGGAAGTATTGATGATCAGTTTTTGGTTCAAAGTCAACCTCAAATAAAGGCCCAACTTTGGTATTTATAAGTTTCTCAATTAATAGAGCCGTTGGGGTGTTCTGGGCATGCATTTAATATAGCCGTTGGACGTTGTCAGGGTTCGTGTAATCAATTACACAACTTATGTAATCGATTACATTGTTGTTCCAACGTTTTCTTGGCTTTCTGGGCTCTGTGTAATCGATTACATTATTAGTGTAATCGATTACATGGCTTCTGACTTTGCTTGTAATCGATTACAATATCCATGTAATCGATTACATGGCTTCTGACTTGCTGTGTAATCGATTACAATATCCATGTAATAGATTACATGACTCTTTGAACGTGTTTTTACCTTTCTGGGCTTGATGTAATCGATTACATATATTGTGTAATCGATTACATGGCCTCTGACTTGCTTTTAATCGATTACATTGCTCATGTAATTGATTACATGGCTTCTGTTTGCTGTGTAATCGATTACATACATCATGTAATCGATTACATTGGCCTTTGAACACATTTTTCAAGTCCAATAAAGTTTGTAAGTCATTCTTAACACCTCAAGACACTTGATTAAACATAAATCTTTTTAAGAGTGTTAGATTTAAGATTGTAACACACGTTTTCTTGAAAGCCATGTTTAACTTTGAAATTTCCCATTTATTTTGAAATGATATATTGAAAAACCATTTAAGAAATCTTGAGAGCATTTAACATAAATGTTCTAAGTTTTATAACTACACAAACCTCTTGACTTCTTTCTTTGATCTTGATTTTTCCTTTTGCGCTTGATCTTCGCTTTTGCCTTTGTTATCATCAAAAACCATTTGATATGCCTTAGAGACATAAGCATTCACATTCTCTCCCTTTTTGATGATGACAAACTAATCATAGGAAAAAGAAAGAGTTTTTGCAATTGTATATAATAGACATTTAGGCGCAATGCTTCCCCGGAGTTTATGCATGATATTGGGTTAGATTTTCAAAAGCTCAATAACTCCCCCGTACTCATGCAACCTTTAATTACTCATGCAACCTTTAATTAGATTTCATTTCATTTTTTCTTATTTTCCTTATTTTCTCCCCCGTTGGTATTATCAAAAAGACATAAGCATTTTAAAAAAAATGGACAGCATAACAGCTATATTTCATGATTCCCAAATTTTGCCAGAACAAGAACGCCAAAGAGATCAATCAGTCCATTCAATATTGCAAAAAGGCAGATATTCAAAGCAAAAATAAGTTCATATATTATTAATCAGCATTTATAAAGGAACTTATCACAACACCAGTAGCCAATATTTAAAAAAAAAAACATCATAAATGCATACCAATGTTGTATAATCAGAGTCAAAACAGAATAAATACAAGGTAGTTAACAAAACAAAAAGCATCAAGGTAATGAGCCATGATCACTGTCAGTGGCCTCGCTGTCACAAAAGACATCACCCTCGGGATCCGCAACAGTGTCTAGTAGATCATCGTTATCATCGTTGGGCTCAAGATCGTCGTCAGAGTCCAGAAGCTCCTCATCATCAGCAGGGACTCCAGATGGACCAGCGAAGGACAGGGGAACCGGAGAGGCAGAGGATGGGGGAGGTGCAGCAGCAGCGCTCGGAGGAATAGGAGGTCCACCCAGGAGAGATCGAATGGAGGTAAGCTCCTGATCAGAGTAGTCCATCCTCAGCTCAAGGTGGTCAATCTTCTGCTCAAGGTGATCCATGCGTGTGTTTACATTAGCGCTCAGGTTACGCATATGTTGGAGCAGGAGATCAAGAGTAGTAGAAGCAGGAGCAGGGGCAGGATGCTGAGCCTCCTCATCATCGTCATTATCCGGATCATGAGGGATATGACCAAAAGTGCTATGAGCAATGTAATGCCTCCTGTCATCTACTTTGTAGAGCTGGAGCTTCCTCAAAGTATGCAACCTAATTGATTATGGCCCCTTTGAGCTGGTGTCCTTGGATTCTTCAACCAGCGAAATGCGACAGTGCTCTAGTATGGTGGTTACCAACATGGCAAATGGGAGAGCAGAGTTCTTCTTTTTCTTGACATCCAGCATATGCTCTAAAATGTAATAGCCCCAGTTAATTGGCCACCCAGTGGTCATTGCCCATAAGGCCACCGCATCATCCTTAAGGACTTGGGAGTAATTCCCTCCCCTGGGAATCAATCCTCGGACCAAAAGGTAGTGGAGAACCCTATTCTCCATAGTGAGGCCAGTGGCCATAATTCTTCGTTTAGGATCACTAGGGGGAATAGCCAGTCCTAATTAATGAGAGAAGAGTAGCCTTGTGCTCAAACTCATGCCCCCAGACATTGGCATTCCCATAGAAGTGAGCTCTATCAGGAGTGAGCTTCGTTAGCCTATACCATTCAGCCATTGTCAACCTGATTTGTTACTTTTTCACTTCAGAGATGATACAATTATCCTCAACTTTCAGGTTCGCATAAAAGACTCGCACAAGGTTAGGGTAGATGGCTTTCTCGATGCTCAGGAAACCTAGCAAGCCTAAATTTTCTATGGTTCTAAAGCTCGCTAAAGGTTCACTCTCGCAGAAGGTGATAGGAAGATACCTGGGAGAGATGATCTTGCGAAGCTGGAAGTTCTTCCAGAACAACTCAGCTCGCTTCACAGTGGAGAAGTGTCTCGTGAGGTCCAGGCCAGATATGTTACGTGAAGAACCACCAGAAGACCCTCCAATGACAGCCCCTATTCTTGGGCACTTCGAGCGATGAGAGGATTCAGCCATTGATGAGAAGGAGTAGGGTGGGATGAGTGGTAAATGGTTGGGGATGAGTGAGGAAAGAGAGAGGGATGAGGTTAGGGCAGAGAAATGGAGATTTGGTTCGTGAGAGAAGATAGGGAGATTTGGGTGAGGGATGTGAGGAGATTTGGAAAGATAGGTTGTGTGGAGAGGGGTTTTCCGAGATTGAGAGAGGGGAAATGAGGGATTTTGATGGAGATTTAAGTGAGAAATGAAAGATTTTGGAGGTTTGAGAGGTTTGGGGTGCGTGGGAGCAGAGGAGGAGGACGAAGAAGATGAATAGGTTCTGAAAAATGAGCTCTACGCGCATCAGAAACCTTTTAAAAAACCCTGTGTAATCGATTACATTGAGTATGTAATCGATTACATGCATTCTGGTGGGCATGTAATCGATTACATTTTTGGTGTAATCGATTACATGCTTTCTGGGAACCTTGTAATCGATTACATAGTTGATGTAATCGATTACCTGAGTTCTGAGTTGATTGTAATCGATTACAAAAGGTGTGTAATCGATTACATGCGTGACAGAACCTGTGTAATTGATTACAAAGGCATTGTAATCAATTACCAGCACTCTTTAACTCAGATTTTGCATTCCAAACAGCATATAATCAATTTTAATCCATCCAAAACAGTTCCAAAACAACTTAGATCAATTCAAATCATCATGCAAACATATAAACTAATCATATTATGATTCAACTCACATAATTGATCAAAATTACCATTTTTACGAAGAATTTCACCATTTTTGGTGAAATTTTGAGGATGTTGAGTTGCTTGGGAGTCTTGGGCATGAGGGAGCACCTGCAAAACAACTTAGGGGAAATCTCCGACGCTCAAGTCAGTATTGGATTCAAATATAATGAAAAATTCAAAGATTATGCAGCACTTTGGCATGATTATGCAGAAAAATGCAAGTTTATGCATTAGTTTTAGGATTATGCAGTAAATAGTTAATTTATGCATGATTGATCCAATATATCAAGTTCATTTCTTATATAGAAAAATACTTCTTTTGCTAGGGGTTTAGTGAAAATGTCAGCTAGTTGCTTAGTGGTTTCTACAAACTCAAGCATACAATCACCCTTTTGAACATGGTTTCTAATGAAATGATGTCTTATTTCAATATGTTTAGTCCTAGAATGCAAAATGGGGTTTTTGGACAAATTGATTGCACTAATATTATCACATCTTATGGGGATGTGATCAAGCTCAAGACCATAGTCCAAGAGTTGTTGTTTCATCCAAAGGATTTGAGAACAACAACTCCCAGCTGCAACATATTCAGCTTCAGTTATAGACAATGCCACACTATTTTGTTTCTTGCTATGCCAAGAAACTAGTGAGCTTCCAAGCAAGTGGCATGTCCCACTAGTGCTCTTTCTATCCATTTTGCACCCAGTAAAATCAGAATTGGAATATCCAATAAGACTACATGAGGCACCTTTAGGGTACCATAAACCCATTTGTGATGTGCCTATTAGATATTTCATTATTCTTTTAACAACACTTAGGTGTGATTCTTTAGGATTAGCTTGATATCTAGCACACATGCATACACTAAACATTATATCAGGCCTACTTGCAGTGAAATAAAGGAGTGAGCCAATCATACCTCTATATTTTGTAATTTCTACTGATTTACCTCCTTCATCCTTGTCCAAATAGCAAGAGGTGCCCATAGGAGTAGCCATATGTTTGGCATTGTCCATTCCAAACTTCTTGAGCAGCTCCTTGCAATACTTGGATTGGCTTATGAACGTTCCTTCTCTTGTTTACTTGATTTGGAGACCAAAGAAGAAGTTGAGCTCACCCATCATAAACATCTCAAACTCACTTTGCATAATATTTGAAAATTCTTTACAAAGAGAGTTGTTAGTAGCTCCAAATATAATGTCATCCACATAGATTTGAACTAGAAGTATGTCATGCATTTTGTGTTTTATGAAAAGGGTAGTGTCAACCTTGCCTCTAGAAAAACTTTTTTCTAAAAGGAATTTGCTCAACTTTTCATACCATGCTCTAGGAGCTTGTTTTAAGCCATATAAGGCCTTTTCCAGTTTAAAAACATGGTTGGGCATTTCAAAATTCTTAAAACTAGGAGGTTGTTCTACATACACTTATTCTTGTATAAAACCATTTAAAAATGCACTTTTGACATCCATTTGATAGAGTTTGAAATCCATGATGCAAGCATATGCAAGTAGCATTCTAATGGCCTCTAACCTAGCTACAGGAGCATAAGTTTCTTCATAGTCTATGCCTTCTTCTTGATTATATCCCTTAGCTACAAGCCTAGCTTTATTTCTTATTATTAAGCCCGTTTCATCAAGTTTGTTCCTAAAGACCCATTTGGTGCCAATTATAGGATGATCATTGGGCCTTGGAACTAATTCCCAAACTTGATTTCTCTCAAATTGGTTTAGTTCTTCTTGCATGGCCAAGATCCAATGCTCATCATTAATGGCCTCATTTATGTCTTTATGTTCAACTTGAGAGACAAAGGCTAGGTAATTATATGCATCTCTAAGTGAGTTTCGAGTGATTACCCCTTTTGATACATCACCTATCACCTTGTCAAGAGGATGATATCTTGAAGTCCTCCATTCCTTGGGTAGATCCAAGATTTCTGAATCTTTTTGCCATGAGTGATCAAGGAGTCTTTCTTCTTGCTTCTTGGACTCTTTCTCTTGATTTTTCAAGTGTGTTTTTGCCAAGATTTCTTCAACATCATCAACAAGCTCCTTTCTCGGCTCATTTGAGTTAGTTTCATCAAATGCAACATGTATGGACTCTTCTATGGTCATAGTTCGTTTATTATAGACTCTAAAGGCCTTACTATGAATAGAATAACCAATGAATATTCCCTCATCAGATTTTGCATCAAACTTCCCCAAGTTATCCTTTCCATTATTCAAAACAAAGCATTTACATTCAAAGACATGAAAATGTGACACATTGGGTTTTCTTCATTTGTACAATTCATATGGGGTTTTCTTTAAAATTGGCCTTATTAGGGCTCTATTCATAACATAACAAGCGGTGTTAACCGCATCCACCCAAAAGTACTTAGGAAGGTTAGCCTCATTGAGCATAGTTCTTGCCATTTCCTCGAAAGATCAATTTTTCCTTTCTATAACACTATTTTGTTGTGGTGTTCTAGGGGCAAAAAAATTATGCTCAATGTCATGTTCATCACAAAAAGTTTCAAATTCATGATTTTCAAATTCACCACCATGGTCACTTCTTATGGATGCAATACAAAAACCTTTTTCGTTTTGGATAACTTTGGCTAGTTTTCTAAATGATTAAAAATCATCATTTTTGTGGGCCAAGAATAATGTCCATGTAAACCTAGAAAAATCATCTACAATCACTAATGCATAGTAATTCCCATCAAAGCTCATAGTTCTAGAGGGACCAAAAAGATTCATATGCAAGAGTTGTAAAGGTCTAGAAGTTGAAACTATGTTTTTAGCTTTAAAAGAGACATTTACTTGTTTTCCCTTTTGACATGCATCACAAAGTTTATCTTTTTCAAATTTGAGCTTTGGAAGACCAATTACTAGTTCTTTAGAAACCAATTTGTTTAAGTGATCCATGTGAATGTAAGCAATTCTTCTATGCCATAACCATGAATCATTTTCTTTACTCATAAAGCATTTAGCATCATTTGAGGAGATATCATCGAGACTAATCATATATATATTATTGACTCTATGACTAACAAACTTAACTTGCTTATCATATTTTCCCTCAATTATGCAATAAGAAGAATCAAATATAACTCTATTGCCTTTATCACACAATTGACTAATACTAAGCAAATTATGTTTAAGTCCTTCAACAAGCAAAACATTATCAATAGATGATGAAGGGATCTTACCAACTTTGCCAATTCCAAGAATCTTCCCTTTGTTGTTATCACCATATGTGACATGACCATGTTTCTTGTGTGTAAGGGAGGAGAACTTGGAGCCATCACCGATCATGTGCTTGGAGCAACCACTATCAAGATACCAACTTGAACTCTTGGTCTTCAAGCACACCTACAACACACATTCAAGTTTTAACTTTTGGTACCCAAATTGTCTTGGGTCCTTGTGTGTTAGAATTTGGCATGGTGCCTTTAGAAACCCAAACTCTTTTTATTCCAACTTTAGTGTTTATGTTCTTTCTAACATTGCAAGTTGATGCACTATGCCCTTTCTTACCACAGTGAAAGCATTTAACAAAGGGACTACTTGAGGTATTTGAGGAAACAAAGAAGTTCTTATAAGACTTTTGATAATTGTTTGGATTAAATCCTAAACCGGCTTTTTGAAAAATATATTTTTGTCTCCCTAACAATACATTCAAGTTGTCTCTTCCAAAAGTGAATTTTGCAAGAGTGTTATTCAAATCTTCAATTTCTTTTTCAAAAGCTTTGCATGATAAACAAGGTAATGATATAGATGTATTGTCATGTGAGGAACAAGTCATGCATAATGAATTAGCATCAATGAGTCCTAAAGTCTCATTTTCAATTTTAAGCTCATTTATCTCCTTAGTTAAAACAGAAACTTTGTTTGCTAATAAGAAGATTGTTTTATTGGAAGACAAAACCATTTTTGTGAGCCTTAAAGATTCATTAAGCAATTCTTGAAAGGCATCTTGCAATTCATCATAAGAAGGTGAGGGTTCTAGGTTAGAAGAGGTTACCTCGGTGTCGCTTCTTCACTTTCTTCTCCTTGAGCCATGAGGCAAAGATGAGCTTCTTCATTCTCCGAAACATCGGAAGAGCTTAAGTCATTGTCCTCCCAAGCTATATATGCTCTTCTTCCTTTCCTTTCCTTAGAAGGTCTTTTCTCAAACTTCTCCGTCTTCTTGAGATACATAGGACACTCCATTTTCATGTGTCTTGGTTTTTCACATTCATAGCATTTTGGAGGAGTAGAGGATCCTTCTCCTTTGTGATACGCTTTCTTTTGAGGAAAGGGTGGTCTTCTTTGAAATCCCTTGTTCTTTAGGAATCTTCCAAATTTTCTCACAAGGAGACTAAGATTCTCCTCACTTAGCTCCAGACTTTCACCATCCTTTTCACCATCTTCATCAACATCTTCAATTGTAGAGGAAGTAGCTTTGAGTGCGATTCCCTTCTTCTTTTTGTCATGCTCTTCATTTTGGTTGAGCCTATTTAGTTCCAGCTCATGTTCTTGAAGCTTCCCAAATAAAGTGGCTAGAGACATGGTTGATAAATCTCTTGATTTCGCAATCGCCGTTACTTTGGGTTGCCAATTCCTACTTAGACATCTCAAGACTTTGTTAATAAGATCCTCATTAGGAAATGTCTTTCCCAATGAGATAAGATGATTAACAATATGAGTAAACCTCTTTTGCATATCTTGAATACTCTCACCTTAGTTCATTCTAAACAATTCGTATTCATGAGTAAGAGTGTTTATTCGAGATCTTTTTACCTCACTAGTACCTTCATGAGTTACTTGTAGAGTATCCCACATTTCTTTTGCGGTTTTACAATTTGACACCCTAAAGAATTCATCATACCCCAAAGATGTGGTGATGATGTTCTTGGCTCTTAAGTTGTATTGAACCTTCTTTTTATCATTATCGGTCCATTCATTTCTAGGTGTATTAATTTTCACACCATCTTTAGTTTGTGTTGGGATAAAAGCATCATTTTCAATGGCGTCCCACATATCTAAGTCAATAGCTTCAATGAAAATTTTCATCCTTTCTTTCCAATAGGCATAACCATCCCCATTGAAATAAGGAGGTCTGTTTATAGAAGAACCTTCATTTGTAAAACCATTTGAAGCCATCACTTCTCTTGAAGCTGCTAAGCTCTTTATACAATAGTCTAACTCTGATACCACTTGTTACCAAGTGGCCTCAATACTCAAGAGGGGGTAAATTGAGTATGAAAACTAAGTTCACAAATCTTTCACAAATCGTTTGATAAACAATTTTCGTTGAAGCTAATTGATGATTAGAGATGATTGGATATAAAAGATAAACACTTTCACTTATAAATGCAATAGCCAAACGTACCAATATTCAAGCAAATCAATAA
This sequence comes from Ormosia semicastrata, assembly GCA_029884595.1. Classification (NCBI taxonomy): domain Eukaryota; kingdom Viridiplantae; phylum Streptophyta; class Magnoliopsida; order Fabales; family Fabaceae; genus Ormosia; species Ormosia semicastrata. The sequence continues at coordinate 110,103,950 of JAQQTO010000063.1, forward strand.
AACAGTACTTAATGTAAAGAGAAGGGTTTAGAGAAAACAAACACAATGATTTATCCTGGTTCGATCACCAATCCACTTGTGATCTACGTCCAGTCCCCAAGCAACAACTTGAGATTTTCCACTATATCTTCAAGTTTCAATGGGTGCTTGACAACCACTACAACCTTGAGCACTCAACACTTTGGGATACCTCACCCTTGGAGCTTGAGTCTCTTCAACTAAGGGATACCTCACCCTTTACACTTTTGGAGGAATGCCTTACCCTCTTTACAAAGCAATAATGATAGATTGAATGAAGCTCTCAATAGAGCAGATGATTACAAATTGAAGCTCTAATATGCTCTCAAAAATTTTTCACGTTTTGTAGAAAAACAGAGCAAGAAGTGGATTTGAGGATTGATTCACGTTTGGAAGTATTGATGATCAGTTTTTAGTTCAAGGTCAACCTCAAATAAAGACCCAACTTTGGTATTTATAAGTTTCTCAATTAATAGAGCCATTGGGGTGTTCTGGGCATGCATTTAATGCATTTAATATAGCCGTTGGACGTTGTCAGGGTTCGTGTAATCGATTACGCAACTTATGAAATCGATTACATTGTTGTTCCAACGTATTCTTGGCTTTTTGGGCTTTGTGTAATCTATTACATTATTGGTGTAATCGATTACATGGCTTCTGACTTTGCTTGTAATCGATTACAATATCCATGTAATCGATTACATGGCTTTTGACTTTCTGTGTAATCGATTACAATATCCATGTAATCGATTACATGACTCTTTGAACGTGTTCTTGCCTTTTTGGGCTTTGTGTAATCGATTACATATATTGTGTAATCGATTACATGACCTCTGACTTGCCTGTAATTGATTACATTGCTCATGTAATCGATTACATGGCTTCTGTTTGCTGTGTAATCGATTACATACATCATGTAATCGATTACATTGGCCTTTGAACACATTTTTCAAGTCCAATAAAGCTTGTAAGTCATTCTTAACACCTCAAGACACTTGATTAAACATAAATCTTTTTAAGAGTGTTAGATTTAAGATTGAAACACACGTTTTCTTGAAAGTCATGTTTAACTTTGAAATTTCCCATTTATTTTGAAATGATATATTGAAAAACCATTTGAGAAATCTTGAGAGCATTTAACATAAATGTTCTAAGTCTTATAACTACACAAACCTCTTGACTTCTTTCTTTGATCTTGATTTTTCCTTTTGCGCTTGATCTTCATTTTTGCCTTTGTTATCATAAAAAACCATTTGATATGCCTTAGAGACATAAGCATTCACATATTAACGGTGAATGCATAATGGAGTGTCAAAAAAAAAAATAAAAAAAATAACAAAAGAAAAAATAACAAAAACAAAATACATTAGACAAGAGAAAGAAAATGATAAAAGTTCTACGTTTTTTTTATTTTTTTGTTTTAATTTAAATTTTTTTATTAATGTCTTAGGCAAAATTGGGTATTCACAATTGCCCCTCTTTACTCGTTTCTTACTAGATACTATGAATAATCATAATTTTTTACATTATCGTTGTAAGAAACGAGTAAAGACGTGAACTTAAATTTTATCCGACAATGCATGAAATGATATGAAAAGATGAATACGCTAATTGAAAATCAATAGGTTGATTGGCAAATTAACAAGCTATTGCAGAAGTGTTAATCCTACTAAGGTGAAGCTCAGTATAAAGCTAGAGATGTCACCACCTTGTCAATAAGCTATCGCAGCTCAATTGACATTTATTGACTAAAAAGAATTTATTAAAAGAAACAGGAACTTAAATGACATTGGGTGATTTTGAAATGTAAAAAAAACAGTGAGCTTGACTCGGAATTTAAAAGACAATGGGCTTTGGCCCGAAATTTAAAAGACAGTGGGCTTAGCCCAGAATTTTAAAGACAATGAGCTTGACCCAAAAATTAAAAGACATTAAGTATCTGATGTCCCAAAATTTAAAAGACATTAGGCATCTGGTGTTCTGAAATTTAAAAGAAATTAGGCATCTAGTGTCCCGAAATTTAAAAGACAATGGGCTTGACCCAGAATTTAAAAGAAAGACAATAGGCTTGGCCCGGGATTTAAAAGACAATGGGCTTAGCTCGGAATTTAAAAGACAATGGGCTTGACCTGAAATTTAAAAGACAATGAGTTTGACCCAGAATTTAAATGGCAGTAAGCTCAGCCCGAATTTAAATGGAAGTGGGCTTGGCCCAAAATTTAAAAGATAATAGGCTTGACCCAGAATTTAAAAGAAAGACAATGGGCTTGGCCCAAGATTTAAAGACAATGGGCATGGCTCAGAATTTAAAAGACAATGGACTTGGCCTAGAATTTAAAAGATAATAGGCTTGACCCGAAATTTAAAAGACAATGGGCTTGACCTGGAATTTAAATGGCAGTGGGCTTGGCTCAAATTTAAATGGCAGTGGGCTTGGCCCAAAATTTAAAAGACAGTGGGCTTGACCCAAAATTTGAATGGCAGTGGGCTTGGCCCGAATTTAAATGGCAGTGGCCTTGGCCCAAAATTCGAAAAGACAGTGGGCTTGACCTAAATTTAAATGGCAATGGGCTAGCCTAAAAATTTAAAAGACAGTGGACTTAGCCCGAAATTTGAAAAGACAGTGGGCTAGGCCCAAATTTAAATGGATGTGGGCAAGGCCCAAATTTAAATGGCAGTGGGCTTGGCCCAAAATTTAAATGGCAGTGGGTTAAGCCCAAATTTAAATGGCAGTGTAAGGAGCCGATTCGCTCAGAAATGAATGAAAGGAGTCAATGACAAGAAATTAAAATGCATGGAGCTAATGTGCTCAAAAGTTAATGACGAGAATTTAAAATGCATGGAGCCAATGCACTCAAAAGAATTGACAGAAATTTAAAATGCATGGAGCTGATACGTTCAAAAAAATTGACAGAAGACAATGCGCTCGAAATTAGAAAACACATTTTTCTTTGAAAATATTATTTTTGTTTTTGTTTTTTGTTTGATCTTTGTTTGCTTTTTTTTCTATTTCCTTCTCTTTTTCTTTCTTTCTTTTGCTTTCTCTTTTTCTCTTTCTTTCTCTCTTCCCTTTTTTTTGAATTTTATTAGAAGTCCTTTGAACCATCGACAACTTTTGGAAAGTTTTGACCAATCAAACCCTTTGTTCACGTGCTTTAGCCTTAATCCTATTTACCTATCATTTCTCTTTTTCTTCTTCTTCTTCTTCTTTCTCTCTCTCTCTTATCAAAAGTCTTTTGAACCCTGCTTGGCTAAGTCCTTGAGAAAAAAATTTGCCCAAGTATTTAATTTTGTCCCTTATCTAATTGATTCTCTGCAACTGCTTGATAATTCAATCGCTGTCTCTATTGCTACTTCCTTCAACACTTCTTCTCCTTAATCCTTTAGACAATTTGCCCTAATGTGGCCAATTGAATTACAAATAAAGTTGCCAAAAGATTTGCCCCAGTTTAAGCAATTCCAATTCATTGGCCCTAACTTTTGTTTAAATCGCCCTTTCGTATTTTCAGTCTGATGGGCTCTTTTCCTTTTTTTGCTCAGGTACCTCTTATTTTCGGATCATCCCTTGAGATAACATTCTCCTTCAATTGGAACTTCTAAGTTCTTTTCAATCTGAATTATTCATCAAGGAATTGTTATTAGATGGTCAAATCATAGTGTTGTACTCATGTTCACCTTACCAAAGCATTACGTAACAAACATACATGAATTCAAAAATGAAACAGAAAAGGAATTTCTAACTGAGTGACTTTTTTACTGAGTTTGGAAGTATGACTACACAAAGGACATTTACAAAGGATAAACACACAAGAAATAGAATAGTATGAAAGCTAAAAGGGTTTTTCTTTGCCCTAGTATGGACATGATTGATCTTTGCTTGACAACTGGGCATCACGACCATTTTTTTATCAAGTATCTACAAAAATATGCCTTTATGTAGGGTATCAAATGAATTTGACTCAGGGTATGTTATTTGTGAACAAAATTGCCCCAGTGTAAGTCACGGAACTACCCTAATGTAAGTCAAATTGAACTAAAAGAACAAAAAAATTGCCCCAGTTTAGAGTCAAATCGAGCAGAGTAGAAACTTGTCCTAGTGTAAGGACAAATTAAACCAAAGACAAATTTGAACCAGCCTAGGATTGAATAGGGTAGAAACTCGCCCTGGTGACCAAAAGATTTATCCTAGTGTAGGTTAAATTAAACCAGGGAAAATAATACCCAGTATAGGGCTAACTCAAACAAGGTAGAAACTTACTCTAGTGAAAATCTTTTTTTTTTAAGGAGCAATGAACTAGATACTTAGATGAGCATAACCTTTGTCTCAAAATTAAAGTTAATAAAAATGATGATAACCCTTCATTGATTAGGATGGACTTTTTGAGGCTTGTAACGTGGCCAAGGCTAGGGGTTATGAAAGAAAAGATATAAGGCTTAAACAAGTGTTTAAGGATTGAATGGAACAAAGGATCCTTGTTCAAAGTTAAACTTTGCTTTTGCTTTTGCACTTTCAAGCACACTTTCCTCTTACTGCTCTTCATTTCTTCCCTATTTCATTTCATTTTCTTTCTTTTTTTCTTTCCTTCTCTTTTTTTTTTTTAGTTTTACTTTCTACCCTTTTCACCTTTTTTTCTTTTCTCCTTTTCCATTATGCTTCAAAATATCCTTCATAGCAATCAACCTTTGTTTTGTGCTATCTCCTAGTATAGGGATGATCCTCGTCCAGGGTTTATTGAAAAAAAATTTCAAGTTCAAAAGGGGTAACAAAGGATAAAAATGATGAAATTTTGTAAAAGATAGAGAGAAATGGTCAATCTTCATTTCAAATATTGATTGTTCATTTTCAAAAAATTTAGTTTAAAGACAAAAGGATAATGCACACCAAGTGATTACTTCTTTGCTCCCTTTTAATTTTCTTTTTCATTCATTCTTTTTTTATTTTTTTGCAAAAGACACTTGCATACGCGGACTTTATTGACATCTACCAAACTGAGAAATACCAAGAATTGGAGTCCAACGGGGCTCAAATACAAGGAAGACACTTTGAGGAAATGAAAGAGAATAAATGTCAAGAAAGACATTGTGATGAAAATGAAAGGAAACAATATATCCATGCAAATTTATTACATTAATGCTTCAAAAAAAATTAACATGAGTTCAACATTACAAAAGTCTCAGATGACAATCACAACAATTAACGCCTCAGATCTCCCATTGTTCAGAGGTTTCAAGTTGCTGGAGGATAGTTGGTATAGATTGGACGAGTTAGGACATATGAACGAGATGAGGGAACTTGGTATGAGGTTTGGTAAGCACTGACTTCTGGCTCTTCCTCCCTTGTCGATTCCACCGTCTCAAGAAAATTGCTCTCTATATTTTTAATAGGTAACTTGTCTGATCTTACAATCTTCTCAATCTTTTCCCCAACTAAAATTAGGTCAGAAAAATCTCTGTAGGCAACCCCTACCATCAACTCAATAAAAGGTGCTCCTAAGGTCCCCATAAAGTACGAGCTCATTTCTGATGAAGTCAAAAGTGGTTGAACTTGGGCTACCAATATTCTCCATTTTTGAGCATATTGCTTGAAAGTGTTATCATTCTTCTTTCACATTGCCCCTAGTTGTTCTTGGGTTGGTGCAATGTCAATGTTAAATCGATATTGCCCCAAGAATAGATTTGTCAAATCATCCCAATGAGAAATCCTTGAATGGTTAAGTTGCATGTATCATTCCAAAGCTGGCCCAGTTAGGTTTTTATGAAAGAAATTGATTAGGAATTTTTGATCCCGTGACCAAATGGCCATTTTAGTAATGTAGGTCTTTAGATGAAACTTTGGATTGGTGCTTCCATCGTACTTTGAGAAGTCTGGAATTTTGAAGTCCTTAGGGATATTAACTTCAACTTCTGAGTACAGTTCATCGATTCCCACTGAGTCATACAGGTTAGGACATTGAATGGCTCTAATTTGCTCCTGCATCTTTCTAATCAATTCATCTCTTAATTTTTCTTTTTTTGAGTTACTATTCAGGAATATTTTCACTAGCTGCTCATGAGTGACTTCTGCATTGTTATTCTCCCCTTCAAGATTTCTATTCATGGAATCATCATCTTCATTCACGTTGTCATTTACATTTGCATTTACTCTAATGCTGACAAAGGCTCCATTTGTTGTCCTAAGGGTCTCAGTTAACTATCTCAATAAATCTTTGACCCTTGATTGTCTTTCGGCCATTGAGTTGATTCTTCCCCTCATTTCATCCATCTCTTGATCTAAGTTTCTTTTCGAGTTCGACATCTCTTGCAGCCTAGTTTGCGACCTTGTTTCATAGGTCTAGGTTCGTGCGATCTGCATTTTTCGAGGACGAACAATAGTTCAACACTTTTTTTTACCTGGAAATTGTAAAGTTCAAATTATCATTTTTCAAAAGAGTAATAATTGCATTTATTATTTGTTAGAGGACAGTTGGTGTTTTTATGCCAATGGATTTGAAATGAGTATCTTTGATCTTTGTTTGTTGTGACTATTACTTAGAACGTCTCGTTCAAAAGTATTAAGTCTCAAGTGAAATATGGGATTAGAAAATGAGTGCCGAAACAAGCATACTTCATTCATTCAACTGAAAAGATATGACAACCAAAAATATTACTTCTTAGCTGAATACATCATGACCTAGCTGAATAAGAGTATTCCTTATCTGAATACGCCTTGGCTATCAATTTCATTTGCCCTATAAGGTCCTTACAGTACTCGATGAAGTCACTAATTTCTACAGGTGTCTCAAAAGGATTGACCATCTTATCGATCTTCCTCAAATGATATGGAGTATCCACAATTGCCGAGTTAGCTAAACATGCTAACTTTGCAAAGCAGCTCATCCAAAAATTAGCTTCTTCCTTCCATCCACCAATGTCCTTTTTTTTTGTTTTTCCACCTGATCCATCAATTCTTTTATTTTTTCCTACTCTTGTTGTAATATTGCCTCATATTTTGTAACCGCCTCTTTCAAGTGGAGCTTCTTGTTTTTAATCACATTTTCATATCACTTAGATGCCATTTCCATCTGCTGCCTCATTTCTTCCACCAGTTGCATCACATTACTTTGGGTTAACCTAGCATTCTCGAGTTGCTCCCTAAGTTGTTAGTTTTCAGCCATAGCTCTGTCTTTTTCTTGCCTTCGAAGCCCTAATTCCTTGTTTACTGCCCTCAAACAATGCTTGGTCTTCAGAATGTAATCATATTCCATCTTCATCTTTTTGTTAGCCCCTTCGAGAATGTGGTCCTTCTTAGCATTTTCTCGCTTTAATACTGCATATGCCTGTCGGGTCTCTCTCAACTCAGCTTCCATTTTCTTCTTTTCCTCTTCCATCTTTGTGAACCTTGTTTTCATTTCTTCATTTTCAATCAAGACCAAAGCTGAAGATTCACCAGCCAAAGGGATTACCGGGGTCTTGAATGGTAACTTGATTTCCTGAACTCTATCCTTAACCCATTGGCGATAATCTTCCTTGGCTGCACAACTTCTGACTCCTAATTCTTTTCCTTTTTGAATGACTTTGTCCCAAGCACTTTGGACCTCCTGAAATGATTCAGTGTTTTTCATATCCATATAGTAAAGAACAAAGAGCTTATTTGGACTTCCGCAGGTGGTCCCATCATAAGATAACTGAGTTTTCACTGTGCCAAGACTGGATGATAATTAATACATTCTCGTGTACCCATGAGGGGCACATTTGGAAATCTTCCGCACTGGTAGATGATAGTTTTTATATTTTTCCACCGTGGATACCATCTGATCTATTTTTCATCCAATTTCACTAAATGGTCTGCCCATTCACAGTTGCTCTTGGTCTTCAGTTGGTACATATTGAAGTCAGCAATAGGGAACTCTACTTTGTATGATCTGTTGAAAATAGGAGTTATGAGTTAAACATATAACATCGGAAAGCAACAAAGGATTCTCTTACCATTCTTTTTGTGACAAAAGTTTAGGGTACAATAAACATCTGCGAGAATGGTTGGGACTGGGTTATTAGTGTTAAACTTGCTAGCAAGGAACACATCAATTACTGCATAATCCACATAATCATCAATATTAGGGAACAAAACTGTGTCGTATATGGTGAGGGCTAGCACATCTATGAAAGCATCTCAATCTCCACTTTTGGCTGAGTGACGCATCTGTCCTTCAAGGTATTCTCTTGAAAACCCTTTAGTTCCATTCCTATTTTGCTATGCTCCTTGAAGGTCTCTTGTATGCACTTTCAAAACGTTTGCTACAGTTTGGATGAATGCATAGTATTCCATATAAAAATATGGCTTTTTACCTTCCAATGGCAAACCTAGGATCTGCTCGAATTCTTCGAGAGTGGGAGCTAGTTAAAAATCTTGAAAAATGAATCATCTAAGAGGTGGGTCATAATATTGAGCCACTGCGGTGATTGCTTCCACTTACACATTCACCTCTAATAGATCCAGAACCTTTCCATACTTTGCTGTAAATGTCAAACGCTGAGTCTTCTTCAACATTCGTCCCATAACTACTAAGCTTTCAGTGTTAACTTTATTAGCCTTGAGTTGCAGAGTCTTTTTCAAGCTTGCATCCTTGTGATCTGATCCCATATTCCTTTTTACCAAAGATATTCACTGTCAAATCTTGATTGAGTTCTAACGGTTCTCTAACAAATCTGCCTCAAGAAGGACAAAGAGATTAGAGTATTGCAAAGAAAACACAGTGCAAGGATGCAGAGTATGATTTTTTTTTTTAAAAAAAGATGAATGCAATGATGGATAAATTTAAGGATAACGAAAAGGTACACTCCCTTTGTGCCCTAAAGGATTGCCTTAAATTTGAGGAGTTCTATCGTGAGGAACTATGAGTCTTTCTGATTTGTAAGAACTTTCATTTGATGGCTCTACTATTCTAAAGGTCTCTAGAGCTAAGTCCTATTTTAGAACGTTAACCACAAATAATGGGTAAACCACTAAGTGTGGAACATTCATGAAAAAGTCATACTCTAGATGAGGTTTTCGCAATAACCAAACAAGATGTACATCCAAAATAACTATCACTACGCAACCTCTACCTAACTTAAGCTTCACTTAAACCCGGGTGTAGGGCCTCACTCGAATGTGTGTGAGAAACGTGTAAGTGCAGTATGTGTAGGGAGCATACAAACCTTCATAATTCTAAAGACTACCCTCATCTTGCAAAACAGAACAAACACAAAACAAAATTCCAAAAGAAATCCTCTATCCCAAGGTTTACATAATAAAATAAAATCATAGTTAAAAATAATTAATAAATAAATTAAACAAAATAGAATAACAAAACAAAAACAAAAAGGGTAAACAAACATATAAATGTCACAAGAATTGCACAACCAACATACAAAGGCTTGACTCTTAAAAATTTCTAGTGGAGTCACCATCTGTCGCGACCATGATCTCGGCGGGAGCGACAAAAAATAAAATAAATTATTAGGAGCCGTCACCAATTTTATTTGAAATAGAAAAAATTAGAAAACCTAAGAAAAAAAATTAGTCTTTGAAATAAGATTGGATTCGGGCGTCGATTATGCATAGGGAAATGTGAAGATTTAACCCCACAACACCCCTAATACATCCGTCTTGAGACAGCTACCTTAAGTCAGTTGTGCAATTTTTAATAACTCTTGAAAATATTTATTTTATCCTTTTTTAAAACATAAAAAAAATTAGCAAATAAATTATAAAAATTTAATTTTGGTTTGACAGAATAGAGATTCTGCTCCTACATATCCTCAGATGCAGTGAGAAAATCAAAGCCACGTAGTTCTTAAAAAATAAGTGTGTGTTGGTTGATTTTAACTTAAAAAAATAATTTTTGATTTTAAAAATTTAAATCAACAAGTCGTCGCGACTCAATTAATCTTGTTAAGATTCGAATAGGTTAAGCTCGGCATCCCTCCTAGAGACGTCACCCATTGCTTATCAAGTTTGTTGCTAAAAATTTTTTATTAAAAAAAATGTTTTGAATACTTATGGATTAGTGATTTATTTCAAAAATAATAAAAAAATTGAACCATCAAGTTGTCAGAACTCAGATGATTTTAAAAGTAACGAGATTAACAAGCTGTCATAACTCAGCTAATCTCGTATTTTTTTCTACAAAAAATAATTTAATTATTTTTTTTATTTTTTATTTTTAACATTTTTTCTATTTTTGTTTGTTCATTTATTTATTTATTTTAACACTTTTCTGAAGAGAAAAAAACAAAACAGAAAAAAAAAGCTTAAGCCCATTAACTAAAAAAGACTTACCCTATTCAACTCCTTAGTCTAAGCCCATCTTTAAAAAAAAAAAACTAAAACACTAACAGAATTTTAAAACAAAGAAAAAATAAGATAAAAGAAAGAACATAGTAGCAGCTTACGAAAGGGGAAAAAAAGGTTTTGCAATAGTTGCAGGTGAGGAAGGAGAGTGAAGTAGGAGATGATGGCCATGGGGTTGTGGGTGGCGCGGCTCTGGTTCGCAGATGGAGCGGGGGCGTGACGCGGAGGAGCTTGTGGTGCGGCGGTCAGCAGGGTGGAGGCGCATGGAGGACGATGGTGGCCTCAGATCTGCGACGTGGATAGATTTGCGACACAGCAGAGGCGCAACCCGGTGGTAGAAATAGCAGTGACAGCAACAGCGAAAACAGCAACAACAGACAGTGGTTCCGGGCTTAGTGGCTGAGGCGTGAAATTTTAGTGGTAAAGGAAAACAAATAGGTGAGGTTTCAGTGGTGATGTGGGCTTTGTTTTTGGGTCTAGGGGGAGTGGGGTAAGGTGACAAATGTGGTGGCTTTTATGGGTTTGGCGGGGAAGTGAGGCGGCGATGAGGGGTGTTTTACGGTTTCAATGGTGGTGGTGAGATTGAAGAGGTGAAGGTGAGATGGTTCTTGGTAAAAATAGGTGTGGTGATGGGTTTAGTGATGGTCACGAGTTTGGAAGTTGTGGTGGAGGGATGATGAAGATGAAAGGGCGAAATCGTGAGTTGTTGAAGGGTAGATGGAGGTTGATGGTTATAAAGATAGTGAAGATGAGGTGATTATGAAGATTGATGGTGTTGTGTAGAGGTGATGAGTTAGGCGGGTGAAGGTTGGAAGGGGTGGTCACGATTTGGATGAGTTGTGATGGAGGGGTGGATGATTATAATGGAGGGTGATGGTGAAGATTATGAATGAGTGGTATGTTTGAAGGTTCGAAAATGATGATTATGAGAGTGGAGAGTTGATGATGGAGATAGCAGAGGATCAAAGTTGAAAGGAGGTGGAGATGGTGAAAGTTATGTAATGGTCTGGGTTATTAGTTGCTAGCAGCAAGGTGATTATGCATAATGGAGTGGGTGGGTGCTGTGTGATAATGCCAAAAGAAAGGTGATGTATAATGGAGTGGGTGTGTGCTGTGTGATAATGCTAAAAGAAAGTGAATGCATAATGGAGTGGGTGTGTTGTAGTGTATTAGCAGTGAATGCATAATGGAGTGCCAAAAAAAAAAAAAACACATAAGACAAGAGAAAGAAAATGATAAAAGTTCTAAGTTTTTTTATTATTTTTGTTTTAATTTAAATTTTTTTATTAATGTCTCAGACAAAATTGGGTGTTCACATTAATAGATCAACTGCTAGAAGTAAGCACATAATGAACTTGAATCATTCTAATGTGTGGGAGTCACCAGAAATGTTCGTAGGAGGAGCAAAATACTTTGTATCATTCATTGATGATTACTTCACAAGATTATAAGTGTACCCAATCAAGAAGAAGTTAGATGTGTTTTCAATATTCAAGGACTTAAAAGCAAGAGTAGAGCTTGAATCTAGAAAGAAGATCAAGTGCTTGAGGATAAATAATGGAGGAGAATATATAGATGGTAATTTTCTCACATTTTGCAAGTAAGAGAGTATTCAAAAGTAGTTTACAGTTGCACACACACCTTAGCAGAATGATGTAGCAGAGCGGATGAATAGAACTCTCCTAGAAAGAACATGAGTCATGTTGCAAACTGTAGGTCTAGCCAAGTCTTTTTGGACAAAAGCAGTCAAAATTTCCTATTACATAATAAATCGATCATCGTCAACTGCAATTGGTTTAAAGACACTAATGGATATGTGGAATGGCAAGCTAACAAATTATTCTTCTCTTCATGTGTTTGGATGTCCTGCATATGTGATGTATAATTCCCAAGAAAAAATAAAGCTAGATCCAAAATTCAAGAAATGCATATTCTTTGGTTATGCTGATGGTGTTAAGGGGTATCACTTGTGGGATCCTACTGCCCTGTAAGGTTATTGTCAGCAGAGATGTGATATTTATAAAAAATGAACTACAAAGTGAACAAGAAAATGACAACTCTTCTAAATAGACTACTATAGTCTAAATAGATGAGAAATCTAGATATTATGATTCTTCTGAAGCAGAACAAGAGCACGATGAATAAGAACCAGATGAGGTTAATGATACAAAAGTTCGACGATCAACATGCCAGATAAGAGCACCATCATGGTGCTTAGACTATGTTATGGCAAGCCACGATGCATATTATCTTCTAACAGAAGAAGGAGAATCGTCAACCTTTCACGAGGCTGTGAATAGCTCAAATGTTTCTCTGTGGATGGCAGCAATGTAAGAAGAAATAGAAGCCCTATATAGAAATAAGACACGGGAACTTGTTGAACTTATAAAGGGACAGAAAGTCATTAGTAACAAATGGGTCTATAAGATCAAACACGATTGCAACGATTAAGTGGAATGATATCGTGCAAGGCAAGTGGTCAAAGGGTATGATAAAAAAGAGAGTATTGATTTCAATGAGATATTCTTTCCAGTTGTCAGACTTGCCACTATTAAAGTAATCCTGGCTATATGTGCTACATTCGATTTACATCTTGATCAACTAATGTGAAAACAACTTTTCTTCATGAAGAGTTAGAAGAGATATATATGCTCCAACCAAAAGACTTTGAAGAAAAAGGCAAGGAAAACTTGGTTTGTAGGTTAACCAAATCTCTGTACAGTCTAAAGTAGGTGCCCAGATGTTGGTATAAGAGATTTGATTCCTTCATTATTAACCTCAAATACAACAGACTAAGTTAAGACCATTGTACATATTACAAGAGGTTTGGTGATGGTAATTTTATCATCTTGTTATTGTATGTGGATGACATATTGGTGGTAGGCCCAACAAAGATCAAGTCCAAGAATTGAAGGCACAGTTAGTTAGGGAGTTTGATATGAAGGACATGGGACTAGCAAACAAGATTTTAGGAATGCAAATTCACTAAGACAGAAAAGATAGGAATATTTGGCTTTTTCAAAAGAACTACCTGAAGAAAATCTTGCAGCGCTTCAACATGCAAGATTGTAAGCCAGTCTCTACCCCACTTCATATTAATTATAAATTATCCTCAAGTATATGTCTTAGCAATGAAAAGGAGAGGATGGAAATGTCTCGAATACCATATGCATCAGCAGTGGGAAGCTTTATGTATGCAATGATCTGTACTAGACTAGTTATTGCTCAAGCAATTGGTACAATCAGTCGTTTTATAGCAGATCCTGGTAAAGAGCATTGGAATGCTATTAAGAGGATCATAAGGTACATTAAAGGAACCTCAGGTGCTGCATTATGTTTTGGAGGATTAGAGTTTGTTATCAGAGTGTATGTTGCTTCAAATTTTGTAGGTGATCTTGATAAAAGAAAATCTACTACAGACTGTGTTCACACTTATAAAAGGAGCTATAAGCTGGTTATTTAAGTTACAAATTATTGTAGCTCTATCTACTACAAAAGCTGAATACATGGCAGCTACCCAAGCATGCAAGGAAGCAATTTGGATTCAAATGTTAATGGAAGAACTTGGGCACAAACAATAGAAGATTCCTATGTATTGTGACAGTCAGAGTGCCTTGCACATTGCAAGAAATCCAACCTTTCATTCAAGGACAAAGCACATAGGAGTTCAATATCACTTTGTCAAAGAAGTAGTAGAAGAAGAGAGTGTGGATATATAGAAGATTCATACCAAAGAAAACCTAGCAGATGTCATGATGAAGCCAATCAACACTGATAAGTTTATATAGTACAAATCCTCTTATGGCCTATCAGAAATGTAGGTAGCATGGAGCTAGCAAGATGAGAAAGGTTTTGAAATCTCACCAAAAATGACTTTAAATGGGAGATTATTAAATGTAAAGTCACTTTCAATGGATTCAAAAAGTCAAAACAAAAAAAGAAGAAGACAAAAGGTAGTTAGGAGTTAAGTAGCATTCGGTGCAATAAGTGAAGAAGAGAAAAACTCTCCCTCTTCCTTTGTTGGAGTAGCTCAAAGAGGGAGGTCCTTTTCTATATAAATAGGACCTCCATTCAATTTTCATCATCTCATTTCAATGAGAAAAAAATCATTATTTCTGCTGAGAGTTTTTCTTCTTATCTCTTAGAATTTTCTCTTATTTTAGAGAGATGTGTATTCTCCTATCTCAAGATAGGGTGTTATTGCTATCTCTTTGTATTTAGAGAGAAGTTGTATTTTTTTTTCACATAGTAAAAATCTTCTAGTCTTATATGTTGTTTTTCCCCTCATCATTAAAGAGTTTTTCATATGTGTCAATTCCTATTTTCTTAATTATATTTTAGTTGTGTGATACTATTTCCATAACTCTGGTACCTTACACATGCGAAGTAGTGATTTGGTAAGGAACAAGTAGCGATGGTAGGAGATGGAATCACTTCCACTAGAGAAAGCAATAATGATAGGGAGAAAAACCAAGTAAAGGACCAGAACCGCGTCAAGCAACTGGTGATAACCACCTTGAAAATGAGCCGTATGAGCGAAGAGACAACACTGCACACACCTTGATGCTAACCCTAGTGCATCCTTAGGGAGAGATCAGAGAGGCCAAGAGATAGTTGAACTTGGTTGTTTTTCTTTTTCTTTTTTCAAATAAGTTATTAATATTTAAAACAAATAAGTTAATAAAATGTATAAAATTATATTTTTTATTATGTTGCCATTAACAATAATATTACATAAGGTTATGGATAGAATACAAAATAAGGAAATGGTAACATTTAAAAATTCAAAGAAAAATTACATCTAGACCCTTAAATTTTGGCTCCTTTGTGAATAGATGTCTATAAATCTTCTAGTGTGTTCGCCCCCATTAAGTTAGTAATAGAGGAATGATGTGACATGATCCTCATTCTCCACTTATCTCTAATCCTAATCTTTCAAATTAATTTTTTTCTATTATATTTTTACCTTTTTTTTATTTCATCATAAATTAAGAAAAAACAAAATAGTATTAAAAAAAACCTTCTTCTTGTTTCCTTTTTGTCTCTCTTTCACTTTATCTCTAACTATAACTACAAATCCCAACCTTTCTCACTCTAAAATCTCCTACTTGTTTCTCTAATAGGACTAGTCAAGTGGTTAGGTTAATGGCTTTTTAGTCGGAAAAGAGCAGATGATACCTTGATGGATATGGTAACTAAGATAAGTTGTCAAATATTTATTAAATGTTAATTTAATAATAAATATTTAAATTCTATTAAAAATTAACAACTAATATAATACTTTTTCAAATAAGTTATTAATATTTAATAACAATCATAAGAATTAATAAAATGATTATAAAATATATCTTTTTTATTAGAGAATGTTGTATAATAAAGTTAGAATCTCAATGATATTAACAATAATATTACATAAGGTTATGGATAGAATACAAAATAATATAAATGGTAACATTTAAAAATTCACATTAATAACTAAAAATTACATCTAGATTAAGTCATCGTCCATTTCATTCCTTCCTTTTCTTCTCATGTTCTCTTCCCTTCCTTGTTAAAAATTTAAAAGGTCTGTGGCGCTCTTTCGGCCCATGGGCCAAGTCCCAAATGCGAATGGCCCCTTCATTTTTTTTATTATCCATTAATAACACGACACCTGTACTACGAGTGGAAAATTACGTAGGGGCAGGGGCAGGTAATTAGATAGAATTGACTCCGAGTCTAGAATAGCGTGGAATTGAATACGCGTTTAAATTGAAGTCCATAGGTAGCGATATATCATCGATTCATATCTCAATTCAATTGCAGCAATCTCCTGTCTCCCATGGCTTACGTTGAGCGAGGTATCTTCCTCTTCTCCCTTTATTTCTCAATTCTTATTCATATCAATTTCCTTTCTTTCTTTCTTTTCATTTCCGTTTAGATTGGGGATCTGATTCATCGGTGGACTTGGATTTATAAAACCTATTATCTGGTGCTTTTACCTTTGTTAATTTTTTCTTTCATATATTCATTTTCAAAATACTGGAATTTTGGAATTCCGAACTTTTGATCCGTAACCAGATTGTCAACAATCTTATATTTTGAGAACCATTCTGATGATTTTTTTGAATTAATTTTTTAAATAAAATTTGGCATATTTTTTCTTTTCTAATGTGCTTATCCCAGTCCTCTGATTTTCCAGTTTTCTGTCATAAGTGTTAACATCAAATGTTGAGGCCTTTGGCAACATTGCATTCTAGCTTCAAATTCATCTTAATCTGCATGAAACTTTACCACATATTATCCTCAAACAGTACTGGTTTTACATGCATCTCAAAATATATGGATAGGAACAGCAGCTTCTATAGTCAATGAAATTAATATCTTCTTATGAAGGCCCTCTAAAAGTCATCAGTCATCACAGGAAATACTCAATAGCTTCATTCCTTGAGTCATTGTTGATAAAACTCTTAAAACATATTCAGCCATGATTCCTTGTTATGTAGTACTACTGGTGTGAATTCTCCTATTTCCACATAGAATTGTAGAAACGCTGCAAAAAGCATAATCATTAATCAATGGTTAAGCACATGGAACTAAATTGGAGAAACAGACAAGTAAAACAGGAACCCACTAATCAATTAATATTTAGAGAAGAGGACAGTCCAGTTAACTCTGTAGAACTGGTGGAGCTCAACTCTGCCATGAGTGGTTTTCAATTTTAACATAAAAGGTTGTCAATGGTGTTTCGAATGGGTATACTGGGAATTTCAAACACATAAACTTTGACATCTTGGAGAGTTTTCAGCTTTGAAGTCTCTTTTTGAGGTTAGTAGCTTCTTTGTTTTCTGTTACTTTGTTTCCAATGTAACGATAGTAATGCGGAGACAGTATTTGTGGCCTTGTGGGGAAGGTGTTTGTCATAATTGGTGAAGTAAATAATGGAGTTGCTGGAGTAAATCACAGTTACTTTCATTTGGAGAAGGTTATTTGGTGTTATTGGCGAATCAAGGGTGTGTCTTTTCAATTTCAATCAATTTCTTTTCATTAATGTCAGGGCATTTGTAGGACTGAGGAGGGGAAGGCTTTATGGTAGTGTGCCTTTCTTTGGTGGTGTATTTGGCTTCACCTGCAGACCTGTATTTTCAAGAATTCTTCTAAGCTCTTAAATCTGATATTGGACTAGATGGCCTTTATTGCCTCTCTTTGGTGATCAGATCATGATCTATTTAAGGGAGCCTTCCTGATAGATGTACTAAGGAATTGGAGAGCTTTATCGTATTAATGACCTTGATTGTCTTTTTATGTTACTTCTTTTTGCCTTCGCCAAGAATAATACCGTATCTTCTACTTTTTTTTTCTTCTATCTAGATTTTTTTTTGTAATAAAGAAAAGTTTTGGAGTAAATTATGGTGATGTTTTGTCATAGGTTTTGAAAATTTTGTTATTTCTAAGAGGGTCAATGAAACTCTACCTATGTTGAGCCTTGTTGCAAATCCTTACATAGTCGATCCTAAACTCCGATAAAAGAGGAGGGTTGTGTTAGGAAGTCAACACCCAACGTAAAACGTTATCGAATCTCTATGACATGGACAAAAGATGTGATTGTGTTAATGCTAGGTCGTTACTCCTAAGTAACGCGTTGTATGGCTCAAGTACATCGTCAAATGAGCAAGAGCCGCTGCATTGCCGCCTGGGTGTAGTGAAAAATAAGCAAGAGTTCTCACATTTTCGTGAATAGGTGTGGGTAAAGAAGTTAGTTCACAAGAGTAGGATGTGTTTTGAAACTTGGAATATAGGCATTCTTACGGGTAAATCAATGGAAATAGTTGACACCATGATTAGGAGGAGGATTAATTTTATATGCCTATAAGAAACTAAGTGGGTTGGAGAAAAGGCAAAGGAATTCGACATTTCAAATTTTAAGCTTTGGTACATCGGCAAGGTAAAATCTAGAAATGAGGTAGGCATAATAGTAGATAAGAATTGGAAGAATAATGTTATGGATGTGAGAAAGCTCGGAGATAGGATCATAGCTTTGAAGTTTGTTGTGAAACAATAAACTTTTAATGTTATCAGCGCGTATGCCCCCCAAGGAGGGTTAGATAAGCACTACAAGATAAAATTTTGGGAGGATTTAGAAGGTTTAGTTCAGGAAATACCATTAGGTGTGGGGAGCGAATCTAGGGGGTATGAGGGTTTGCATGGGGGGTATGGCCTAGGAGTAGCTAATGCAGAGGGCAAAGTGATTCTAGATTTTTTGGTAGCTTTTGATTTTACAATAGCTAATACTTGTTGTAGGAAGCGAGAAGGGCACCTTATCACATACAGAAGTAGGGGTTCTTGCTCTCAAATTGATTTTTTTCTAATAAGGAAATCTGATAGAAAACTTTGCATGAATTGCAAAGTCATCCCTGAAGAGAGCTTGACTACCTAACACAGGATTTTGGTTATGGATGTACGGGTTAAGATGAGAGTAAGGAGAAATTGTCGGGACAGAGTCTCAAGTATCAAATGGTGGCAACTAAAGGGAAGAAAAGAAATGCTCTTTCAGAGGAGGATTATGGAGGAACAGAGTTGGGAGGTACAAGGGAATGCTAATGATATGTAGAACGAGATAACTAAAGGGATTAGGAAGGTAGCAAAAGAGACACTCGATGAATCAAGAGTCTTTGGACTCAAGGATAAAGAATCTTGGTAGTGGGACGCAAGTGTACAAGATATGGTTAAGGTTAAAAGGGAATGTTATAAAGTTTGACACGTGTGTAAAAGCGATGAAAATTGAAAAAAATATAAGGCAACTAAAAAAGATACTAAGAAGGTGGTGTGCGAGGCGAAAGATAAAACATTCAACGGATTATATCAATCTTTGGGCACCAAAAAAGGAAAAAGGAATATTTACAAACTTGCTAAAAGTAGGGAAAGGAAGATAAGAGACTTGGATCAAGTGAAATTCATTAAGGATGAAGAGGGTAAAATCTTGGTTACAGAACAAGACATCAAGGATCGATAGAAGAGTTATTTTCACAAGTTATTTAATGAAGGACATGTAACATTAGGGGACTCAGGCATTTTAAATACTAGAAAGGATGACCAAAATAAAACATTTTATCGTAGAATTCGAGAGTTTGAGGTAAAAGAAGTTTTGAAGAGGATGGATAATGGAAAAGCGGTTGGAACATATAATATATCTATTGAGGTATAGAAGTGCCCATGAGAGAAATGTATAAGCTGATTCACAAAGCTGTTTAACGAGATAATGAGATCTAAGAAAAAGTCAAATGAATGGAGGAGAAGCACTTTAATCCCTATTTATAAGAATAAGGGAGATATACAAAACTGTGCAAATTATAGAGGGATTAAGCTCATGAGTCATACCATGAAGTTATGGGAAAGAGTAATTGAACCGTGATTAAGACAAGAAACTCATATCTCAGAGAATTAATTTGGTTTTATACCTGTGAGGTTAACCATGGAAGCAGTCTATCTTCTACAAAGATTAATGGAGAGGTATCGAAGGAAACAAAAAGACCTACACATGGTTTTTATTGATCTGGAAAAATCCTACGATAAGGTACCAAGAGAGGTCTTGTGGAAGGCTCTGGAGAAGAAAGGAGTTCGTATCGCTTATATTCAAGCAATCCAAGATATGTATGATAGTGCTAAAACTAGTGTGAAAACACAGGGTGGGGTCACAGAAGATTTTCTTATAACTATAAGACTGCACCAAGGGTCAACTTTGAGTCCTCATCTTTTTACCTTGGTCTTGGATGTGCTTATTGTGCATATCCAAGAGCTGGTGCCATAATGCATGTTTTTTGCAAATGATATAGTTTTAGTTGAAGAGTCGAGAGAGGAAACAAATGGGAAGCTAGAGCTATGGAGACGAACTTTGGAAGAACATCACTTTCTTCTAAGCAGGAGTAAGACGGAGTATATGGAATGTAAGTTCAGTAAGAAGCGTACTAATACTAGCTTAGCGATGAAAATTGGAGATCATACCATACCACAAGTCACACGATTTAGGTATCTTGGATCTATCATACAAAATGATGGAGACATAGAGGGAGATGTAAACCATAGGATTCAAGTTGGATGGATGAAATGGAGAAGTGCTTCAGGGGTTATTTGTGATAGAAAAGTGCCTCTCAAGTTTAAGGCTAAACTTTACCGCACAGCTATAAGACTTGCGATGTTGTATGGTACTAAATGTTGAGCAGTAAAAAGCCAGCAAGAGCATAAGATCAGTGTTGCTGAGATGAGGATGTTGCGTTGGATGTGTGGCCATATAAGATAAGATAGGATTAAGAATGAATACATTAGAGAAAAAGTAGGGGTAGCACCTATTGTAGAAAAGATAGGAGAATCTCGCCTTAAGTGGTTTGGACATGTAAGGAGAAGATCCTTGGAAGCTTCTAGAAGAAGAGTAGATCAGGTGGATGATAGTTCAATAGTTAAAGGTATAGGGAGACCAATAAAGATTTTAGGTGAAACTATTAAAAAAGATTTAGATTTATATGATATTTCTGAAGATTTAATTTATGATAGGATACAATAGCATCGTTTGATGCATGTAAGCCGACTCCACCTAGTGGAAAAAAGCTTGGTTGTTGTTGTTGTTGTTGTTCTAAAAGGGTCAATGATATAATCATTCTTCCTTTTAATTTATTGATGGTCAATAGTCAATGTTGGGCTTTTTTGGGAAAGCAAAATGTGTTTTCAAATTAGTGAATTATACGCTTTCTATAGCAATGTAGAATATATAGATATGATGCATGAACCATTCCTTTTCTTTTGTGCTGGGGATTTTGTTTTGTTGGTTAATTTACAAAAGGCATATTGTATACAAAAGTTATTAACATATTTAAAAGTAATAAAACACTGATTTTTTTTTTGGTCTGCTTTCCTTTTCTTTTATTTGACATGAAATAAATTTCTCATCCATGTGATCTTTTTAGGTTTAATATACTGTTCGTAGTTTCATTATTTCTATAGAAGCCTTTTTTTCCCCTTTCATAACATCATTTTTGAGGTATCTTTCTTTTCCAGATTTTGCTCCTTTTCCATGATCCCTACCCCCTTCCCCTATTGCATCTTTCTCGTATCCTTTTTTTTTAGCTGCATGTTAGTTTTTCCCTCCAACCTCTCTCTTTTTGGCTGAACCTGTTTCCTTTGTAATACTGGGAATGATGACTTGAGTCGTGATATTTACAAAGACAGCTGAAATCTTTCATATTTTCTGTGATATCAATTGTTAGTTTGGTTTTTGTTTTGACCATTAATTGTTAGCTAAGATACAAAATTTTGTCCTAGAAGTCTGTGACTTATGCAATAGCATTTACTTGAAATGGCCAAATTTGTGGTTGGAAGCTATTGATTTACTTGATAGAGAAGTTGAGTGATTTGTTTTATTCTTGTTATATTTTTCAAATTTTCTAATATTTCTTTACCAAATAACCATATTGAGGAATTCATTTTTTTTCTATGATGTAAAAATGGGGAGATCTCACCAACTATTTCAATCAATTATGATATTCTGCAAGGCCTCTCTGTTTGCTGGTGAAATTGCAAACCTAAATCATCTCGCATCTGATGTCTGCTATTGCTGCATGATTAGATAGTATTAGTGATTGAAACTTTCGAGTGAAACTAGGGTTACAAGCTATACATACTGTTGTGCCTTTGAAACTTAATATCTGGAATATCTTCATTTTTATGTATAGCAGTTTTTCAGCTTGTGTGATGGGTCCAAAAGAAATCTGCTATAGATACTTTATTTCTTGACATCACAAAATGATTATGTGGGTTGATATTGATTTATAACAAGAACTTGATGCAATTTTGTGCAGGTGTTGTCAAATCAAAGCGAACAATATGGCGGCTTAAAACAATAACTGATTTTTTCTGGGCTGTTGTTAACATCATAGGCGTATTTTTTGCAACAATGTTTTCGGTAATATTTATATGTTTCTTGATTCCTATTATGCAAAATTATGGGGAATATATTGCTATCGAATTGATGTTTTCTCATGGTGTTTTCATCCCTAGAAGGAAAAGTCCGATGCCTACAGGAAAGGTTCTGCTTCTGGTAAGAAATGGGATGGCGGTGCTCCCGGAGGTCCTGGTGGTGGTGGTGGTGGACCATATGGTGGTGGTCCAAAAGGCCCTCCTCGCGGTGGTCTTGATAATGTTCGTGGGCTAGATAGTATTAGAGGACGTGACCATAGTAAGTTTATATTGTCTGCTTTGCTTTTAATTTTCAGTTATTTAGATTTCTCTTTTGCTTTTCTAGTTTTCTTTGCTATTCATATCTTTTCTCTATGGGTTGTTTTCCCCCCATTGAACTTCCAGGTTCACTGCCTGCGTGCGGCTCCTGCTGTGGCTGAGTGTTAGAGATTCCATTTGTCTATATGCCTTGTTTGTCTAGATTTGTATTTGGTGTCGAACTGGTGGAATATGCAAGTATCGATACGACTTTCATGCTTTATGTGTGCGCATGGGTATAGCAAAAAGTTGAACGGTGTCGTTGATAGTTTTCAAATGGGAAAATTAATAATTATGACCCTCTTAGAACTTCTTTCTTCAGTTTGGTCTTGGATTCATCCTTTTTACATAAAGAAAAATTCTTATGGATTTAATTTGCATGTACTCTAAGTGAAAATTTATACTATCATTCAATTATGCATAATCACATTATTAAAAATGTTTTTCTTTTAGTAACTATTTCAAAAGTCACATGTGATAGTAGTATATGATTGGATGATAGTATAAAAAAATTTACTATTATGATGCTTAAAAATTGAACTCAACTCTTATATACAGCTGGGCGAAAAATAATTTTCAAGCTTTATGTTTGTATGGATATGTCTGTAATAAATTGAAATTTTGAAGATACATTGCTTTGGTTGTGTGAGAATGACTAAAACTTCACCGAAAGAGTAGCATCACTGTTTCTCTCAAGCCTTGGAGTGAAAAAAAAAATTAAAAAAAGGAAAACACAATTTCAATATCAGAATTGGTATTGAAAATTTACCAATTGTATTAAAGCTTTGCCCTGCGAATTTTGCCATAATGCGATAATTCACCATATTGTCGTTGAGCATGGCCACAATACCAGTATAGCTATCTCCAGGAGGTAGTTATTTCTCCTGTTGGAAATATTTTCAAGATAGTAGATTGTAATGCGGTTAATCATATGAGATTGATTTAATTAATAAATTTAGTTATAGTTATTTTTTAATATTTTTCATTCAAATTCGTAATTAATTGTAGATAAATTATTAGCATGGTTAACTATATTACATGCACTAAGTTAGAAATAATTCTAAGAGGCTGACTATTTGGGCCATTCTCATTTATTTTTGAGAATACATAATGGGATAGAATGTAAAGGAAAGTGCGTTATGCTGTTAGATTATGCGATTGGAATGGTAATAAATACTTCGATTAAACTAATTCAATACAAATTGAATTTAATTTTTGAATTGGATCCTTTTTTTTGAAATCTAAACCAAACTTATTGATCCTCTATATTAAAGAACTTATTGGAAATTATGGATTGAATTTTAATCTAAAAGTTAATTCAATTCAATCTGCAAATACTCGTAGTAAAGAAATATCAATTTCTTTTACATAATATATAGAACTGTTAATATAGAGGTATTATGTACCAAATATATATATATATATATATATATATATATATATAACACACGGAGAGAGAGAGGTGTTAAAATAATTTGATACATCAGGCCCACCCATCAGCCCAAAAACATGTTGGACTTTACTGCAGTTTTTGCCTGAACCAAACTGGTTTGGATCAATCGGAGCTTGTTTAGCCCATAACTTCTATTTTGGCCGAGTCTACTTTATTTTCCTCTTTTGGGCTCACTCATTGAGTCCAAAATACTTTTGAGCTTGACTGTGTTTTTTTAGCCTCAACCAAACTCACTTGGATCAATATAGGCTTGATCAGTCCCGAAAATGAGATTGGCTGAATTGGACCTGACTGATTTTTTGAGTCCAAGTTTGTTTAGCCCCAATATTTTCCTTTTGGAGAAGTCTAGTCCCACCTTGAGCTCAAAAAGCTCGAGCATATAGACAAGTCAAGAAATAGCATGATGTCATCATTTTATTTTTACACTAATTTTTAGATAAGTGTGATCTAGTATATATACTCAAATTATTATTTGATAATTATAAAAATATTTTTTTAAAGATTAATGTATTTTTAACATGCTTTACAAAAATCATACGTATGTCAAATAATAATTTAATTATTTATAATAGATTATGCTAATTAAGACTTTTAAAAAAAAATTTGTTCATACCAAACAAAATATAAGAATGAATATTTCATTCATTTTCTTTCCACAAAAACCCTTCCACCAAATGAGACATATCTTGGAGATAAACCATTAATTAAAGAACTGAGATGGAGGCAATAAGATAGAAAGACAAAACAGCATGAGGAGTAAGATTCATGTTGGAGTGCATGGCAAGTAGGAGAATAAAGAGTCGCACAGAGAATAGTGCTACTATTTTTTTAGCGGTTGTTTTGGTGGTAGTTATCTTAGCGGCGGTTTTGTTACATTTAGTGACTGTTTATAACCGTCACTAAATTTTTGTATTTCATTATTATTTATTCAAATCACTGTTAAAATTGAAAAAAATCTTACATCCTATTAATTTTATTTTAAATTAATTTTATTTTTCCAACTTTGTTGGCATACTAATTTTAATATATTTCAACTTGTTTTATATTACAAACAGCTAGTATATTCAAATGAAATTATAAAACATTTAAACTTTCAATAAATATATTAATTTTTCAACACAATATTAGATAAATATCTGAATAGATGATTCAGTACAAAAGCAAACTAAAATCTAGTAAAATCAAAATAAACAAACTAAAATCCATTATAAATAATAACAATATCTAAAGAATACAATAGTAGCAAATTATTTTTCTATTATGAGACGTTCATTTTCAACTCTGATTAGAATCATGTCTAATTTGAGCATCATGACTTGCTTAGGAAGACGATCTTCCACTGGGTGAAATTGGTCCACTTCCTTCATCTGAAGCCTAAAAATAAAAACAAATTATGACATGTATGCATTCGATAAAAGCACCATGAATTTTAAAACAAACACACCATGAGCATCTTGATAACACAAGTTTACTTGTTTTGAAAAGTAACATAATTTAGTGATCTTTCTAATATATTATACATCCCATTATTATTCATACATAGGATAATACAAGTTGTTCTATGGTGTATTATTTGATATACCAATTATTATAATAAACACATTTTTATGTATATAAGGCAAACTCATAGGATATGTACATTCCCGGATATCTTTAAATAGTCAGGTATAAGATTCTTATCATCAAGGCATAAGTAAACATAATTTTCTGCATTTAATGTCAATGATAGAAAATAGTCAAGGATTGCCACAAGCTGGAGACAAATTCAAAAAGCAGTTTATGTCTTAACCAGAACTAACAGCAAGCATTTTAGAAAATACCTCAACATATCACAATCAAGAAAATAATTAAAACAGAACAATGGGAACGTAAACAACTTTTGTCCATCTCTAAAACAAGATGCGATATTAAAAATAAGAGCATACCAAAGTAGGAACTATAAAAAGAATACTAATCATGACATACAATAACTAGCTAAAACATAAAGAAAATAATAACACAAATTATTGGTAGCGAACACTTCAACATAAATACTAAGCAAATCTGAGAAAATAAAACATGTCAACAGTTTGCATTCTAAACAAGCTAACTTTTCAGTTTATTTTCCTCTCATAATTTATAAAAGAACTATTGTAACCACACTAAGAGTAGAATTGAACAGTGTTTTCATAATTTCTAGACACAATCAATAAATATAGAAATAGAGCATATTACATGCAATTAAACAGCATCTGCCAAGTGCACATGGTCGCATCACAAAAAGTCTAAACAGTGCTATTTATAAAAGATTATATAACAAGTGAAGAGTGCATACTGAACCATTGTAATTCAGAGTATAAGGGTAATTATTTAAAAACACTTTTTTTACTGTGAGTTTCACAAATTACAATATGCAAATCTCCTCAGTGATAAATATCAAATCCAAAAAATTTACTTGTAACAACACTATTTATGTGCTTCCTTGAAATTAATTGGACACAATCCCGCCAACTCTAGTAGAAAGTACCTAATTGACACGTACAATAACTTTAATCTTGATAACATCGATAATAAGAGTTAAGAAACTTATGTGATAATAAAAAAAATATCAGTATTTACATCAATAAAAATAACATCAATTTTGACACAGTAAGATGACACAAAGGGCATCTACATGTACAATAAGAATTATATGATAGTAGATGTTACAAAGGCATCTTCTTGTAGTGTGCGTATCAAGCACACAAGGACCTCGTCAACTTCTTTGTTAATTGATATTCTTCTTCCAAGAACAATTATGCTACATTGGTATGCCTTGTAGGCTTGTACTCTTAAAAGCCCCAATATATAATTAATTTTTACTTATACTAGTTAAATTAAATATAATTAATAATTAACAATAGATTGAAACTATAAAAGTTAGTAAATATATAAAACCTCACATTTATGAGCCAAAACAAATCTATGAGCTAGAACACATAGAGCAATCTTATACATACGTGTTAGATCCTTTTCCCAGTGCAAGGGAACTTAGGTTTGCTTGCTCTCTTCTTAGTGCTCTAGTACAACAACTTCACACCTAAGAGAAGCCCATTTCTATAGGTTAGTTAAATACCAATCAACATTCACAATCCAAATTCAAAATAAAAAAAAGGTATTAGCTTTAATGAAGCTTATTCATGAGCTAACTTGCTTTATTAATTATATCAGAAAGTGTATGAAAGATATACAAACTAATCTCACTCAACGAGAAAGAAAACATAAGAAAGCAAACTCTAAAAATTCACATGAAATCAAAGCCAACATGAACAAACCAAATACACATGTTTGTGTTTGTGTTTGTGTGTGTGTGTGTTCTTGGGGGAAAGATTAGATATCACAAATATCTTATTAAACCATGGTTGCAAATTGTAGTAAGCATAACATAACCCTTTATCGTGGATCACATGATGGAGCAAGTTGTATCAGAAAATGGATCATAAATGAAGTACACTGGCCATGGCACTTGGAGCTATGGCACTTAGGGTAGGGACACTAACCAGGGCACTTTGTATTGTGACACTTGGAGCAAGGATAACTCTAACCATGGCACTTAGGGTTGTGGCACTTAAAGTATATGATACACAAGCCACCACACTTTGTGTAACATCCCTAAAAATTAAATAAAAATAAAAATAATGATATAAAAATAATTAAATAAATGCAATAAAATAAGAATTTTCAAATAAAAAGCTCTTTATTCGAATAACTCTGGTTATTTGAATAAAATTCCTGTTGTGCAAACATATAAGAGGAAATGAGTCACCTTATTCGAATAACACTTTTGTTATTCGAATAAAAGAGCTACTGTACATATATAAAGGCAAAAATGTGTCACTTTATTCGAATAAAGCTTTTGTTATTTGAATAAAGTGGTCTATATCAACAAAAATTGAAAAGCACATTACATAGAAACAGAATGAAAACATTTAGTTTTCATCCAATTCCTTTTCTCATAGGAACTTCAATCCCCTTCAAGCTCCTTTCTGGTTACTATGGAACCAAATGATCAAAAGAGAATTAATAAAAGAAACATGATGAAATCAACACAAAATAGGTGGAAGGGAGACTCTTGGAAGACTTGAAATTCTGAAACAAAGATTATGGGTGAGAAGTACGAGGAAATGATTGGAACAGGAGGAAATTTTAAAAAACCAAGCATGGCTATACGTAAAAAAGTGTTCAACAATTTAATGAAGGTGAGCTAAGCTGGTGAAGTCGGCATAACCAAGTGTCATTACGGGGAACTCCAAAAATTATGATAATGATTAATAAAAATAGGTGGCAAAATCTAGGATAAAAATTAGATAAAAAATGATTATGGAGGAGGGGGAGATTTTTTTAGAATTCCTTCCTGTTTTGAAACCTAACACCCAATATCATTCCTTGCATCATCTCCTTACACAAGGCAGCCCAAATTCTAGTTCTACAAATACCTCACTACTCTCTCATTCACGCCACAAGCACACTCACCCTAACACGCAAACCAGCAAGCTCTGTTTTTGTCATCTTCAACTTCACCATCTTCAACCTCACTATCACCAATCCAAATTTTGTAATTAGGTAAGAAATAGTAAAAACACCATTCTTTCTTCTTTATTTCTTCCACCTATACCTTCCAGTCCATCTTCTTAAATCCATTTTCATGTGCTCTATTTTTTTTTTGTTAAAGAACAATGACATTCTAGTTTTTACAAATGTGATTTTCGATAGCTTTATCCGAATGGGCTTGGGTTTATTTGAATAAACATGCTAAATGTTTCAGAAAACTGCATTCTCAAATGATTTATTTGAATAACTCATCCTTTATTCGAATAAAGCATTGTTTACTAAGGTTTTTAAGAAGCCTTATTCGAATAAGCCTTTGCTTATTCGAATAAAATGTTTTTAGAATACTAAATATTGTAATGTTATTCGAATAACTAAATGATTATTCAAATAACAGACACTAGAATGCTAAAAGTGAGATTTTAAACGTACGTGAAAGGTTCTTTTACTCATTTTATACTTGTTTTCTCTAATTTTTCATATATGAAACATTTATTACTCTTTTAGCTGAATTATGTCTGATTTATTTTTGATATACAATATTTTAGTACTCTTACAACTGGATAATGTTTGATTTTATGAAAAAAGATTTAATGTGAACTATTTTATGCAAAGTGTTAAAACAATATTGTCTCATGGATAAAAATGAATCAATGTGCAAAAGAGATTTATTATGGCCATGATGAAAGGATTAAGGACACCTTAATCAAATTTAATATTGTGACCATGATGAGAGGATCAAGAGATGTCTTGGTCAAATTATTGTGACCATGCTGAGAGGATTAAAGGACGCCTTAATCATTAATAATGATTATGGTCATGATGAGAGGATTAAGAGACGCCTTAATCAAAATTATTGTGGCCATGATGAGAGTATTGGAGGATGTCCTAATGAAGAGAAAGATGCACATTTAATAAAGAGTATTAAAAATGGGATGACAATGATAATGATGATGATGATGATTATAATATTGATAAGAAGAGAAATTGAGATACTCATTCTTTCATTGAGCTTCTTATTCGTTATTGAGTTACTCATATTTATCGTGAACTATTTACTCATACTTATTGTGTTATTTAATTTTCTTTAGATTTAATTCTCAATTATTTATTTGTTTATTTAATTTTTTGTTGGACTCTCAGATATGGTATTAGAAATAGAGAATTGCAAAGAATGAGAGAGAGAGAGAGAGAGAGAGTGTGTGTGTGTGTGTGTGTGTGTATGTATGTATATATATATATATATATATATATATATATATATATATATATATATATATATATATATATATTAGTCTTTATTTTTTCCTACTAAGATTGTATCTCACTCCTTTGTGATTTAACATTTTAGATAATGGCAACGATTAGAGTTATGATTGATTTTCATGTTGAGCAAACATATCTGCCTGAGCTTGGCGATTATGTGTTTACAGTTACCTTTGGAGGCCTTTCTTTGATAATTATACTCTTCGATGAGTAAATACTAAAGGAAATAATATTTGTACATATGTAAAAATGTATATAGTAGTACTAGCACCTTGAAGGCTTTCGTAAGCCTCATTTTTGTTAGATAAGTGCTTAACTTAAATAATATTTTTTATGTATACAACTAACTCTAGAAGGATGTATCCTAAAAATCTATGTAGAATATTATACATATGAAATGTTAGTAGTTTTTATAACATGCTGTGTTTTAGTAGGAAATTAAAATATATTAATAAAATAAGAAAATAAAAATTAGTAACAAAATAAGAAAATAAATAAAATTAGAATAAGACGTTACATTTTATACCATGAAGTCTCACAATCTCCTCACTATACAATTGAGTTAACTTATTCAATGGGTAATTAATCCTAATGGGTAGAAAATGTGCACACTTAGTCAATCTATCTACAATTATCCATATAGCGTCATGTCCTAAACTGGTTCTAAGTAAGCCTACAATGAAATCCATAGAAATACTATCTCATTTCTATTAAGCCTACAATGAAATCCATAGAAATACTATCTCATTTCTATTCTAAGATTTCTAGAGGTTGCAATAAACCTGAGGGCCTTTGATGTTCTATTTTAATCTTTTGACATGTCAAACATTGTGGCACTTACTTAGCTATTTCAGATTTCATTCCGGGCCACCAGAATTGACTCTTAAGATCCTGATACATTTTATTAATTCCTGGATGAATTATATACTTACTCTTATGAGTTTCTTCTAAATTTCTTTCTTTAAATCTAATTTATTGGGTACACACAATCTATTTCTATACATAACTACTTCATCATCCACTAAATTAAAATCTAGATGCTTTCCTTCAAGTATCCTCTCCCTAAAAGCTTGCAAAAATTGATATTCTTTCTGTGCTTTTTAAATTTTTGTCCTTAAGTCACAAATAACCTATAAAGCACTTAAACAAATCCTATTTGGCTCAAAGGTCACTGAGAGATTTAAATTCCAAAACTTCTCTATTAAAGTCATTTCCTGAACCATCATATGTGACAAATAGAGGGATTTTTTACTTGAAGTATCAGCTATAACATTTGCTTTTCTTGGGTGATACTTAATTTCCATATCATAATCCTTAAGAAATTCTATCCATCTTCTTTGCCTCATGTTCAATTCCTTTTGATCAGTATATACCTCAAATTTTACCCCATACAAATGATGTCTCCAAATTTTCAGAGAAAAAACTACTGCTGCAAGTTTCAAATCATGTGTTGGGTAATTTTCTTCATCAGGTCTTAGTTTTCTAGAGGCATAGGATACTAACTTCCCCTCTTGCATTAATACACATCCTAATCCCATTTTAGAGGCATCACTATAAACCACAAAATGTCCTAAAGGATCAAAGATCACTAAAATAAGACAGTAGTGAGTTTTTTGTTTAATTCCTAGAAACTTTCTTCACAATCCTTAGTCCATACAGAAGGAGTTCCTTTTCTAGTTACCTTATTTAATGGCAAATCTATTTGAGAAAATGCTTTTATAAACTTATGGTAATATCCAACTAAATCCAAGAAACTTTTTATTTCAGTTATTGTCTTTGACTGCTCTAATAGTAATATATTTTACTCATTTTATAATCCTTTCACTGAGTTTTTTAAGGTTTAATTAAGCTTAATTAAGTTAGTTTTGTTTCATTTTATGATATTGAGCTTAATTGGATCATTGAAAGAATTATTGCTTGAATTGGATTTAATTTGTCTATTTGGTAGCTTTCAGTAAACTGAATATAATTTGAGTTGCAAATATCTGGTTAATGTGATTCTAAACTTGTAAAAAGCTAAGACAATTCTCTACAACTTTCATGAAGATCTCAAGAGCCAAATCACACGTTTGGATAATTTAAATTGGAGTTGAAGCAAGAACTAGAGTGTTGATCCTGATAGCTTACCTCTGCGCACTCATCAGCCCATTTCTTGAGCTATATGAGTCTAATTGATACTAAACTAGTGGCATTAGAAAGTAAAGACCTAAATCTACAACTTTTATGAAGAATACAAGAGTCATATTGGACGTATAATAGGTCATATTGGACCTAGACGTCAGAATAAAGGAGTTATAGTTGGACCTAAACAGTATGTAAAGATTAGGCTATATCTCGAGCTGTAGAAATGATATTGGGCTAAAACTAGGGCATTGGAAAGGTAAGACAAAACCCACAACTTTCATAAAGATCACTTTTCCATTTTCTAACTACAGCCGTGAGTTTAGCACCGAATCATTTGGGAGACAAGTATCTCCACTCATTCACAATTATCAAACAACTCCCTTGGTATTTTCCATTCATTATCAAATCACTCCATTGCCATTTTGTTTCCCTCAAGCTCTATAAAAGGGAGCATTGGTTGCTCATTTGATCATCTTGGCTTAGATATCAAGATCATTCTATTGTGTTATTTAGTTTTCTTGTTGTAGTTTTCTTTTGTTCTTAATAGAAGTTATGTTCATCCTTTTCTTCTTCTCTCTTTCTTTTTTCTTGTTCATGAGTAACAAATTTTCATTTTACTTGAGTGAAGCTTTTGGTAATAAATTAAGGTTAGATTAATTTCTTTCTTGTGCTTGAATGATATATTATCAAGTGGTCATTATATGTGTTATATTTTGTTTTCAATTAATTTAGAAACCCTCTTTGTAAAGTAGAGATCTTGATTTATTGTAGACAAGAGGTTGGCACAATGAATGCTTGAGTCCATTTACAAGTGTTGGTGTTGTTGGATAATTAAAGGAACCATAATATAATTGCATATATAATCTTAAATGAATTTTGAATGTTGTATTTTTCGATTAGAACCTCCGTTATGTGTGGATTTCAATTGAGTTATAAAAATAAATAATCTTATCTTTAATTTATTACTAAGAGTGGATCTCCTAACCTAAGCAATTCCTTTTTCATTTGTGAACAACTTTTATCATCTTTATTGTTGTGACAAATCTTTTTCTTACCTCAAAGAATTTTTCTTCATCAATTCCCTATGGATCGACCTTGGACTCCCGAGAATTTATTACTTGAAACAACCTGCACTTGGGTTTGCAACTTATAATTCGCATCATGCTCCCAATGCATAACTACTTCTACTTTACTAGGATCTACAACTCCTTCTTGGTTTACTGCATGTCCTAAAAATTTAATTTCTCTCATCCAGAATTCACAATTTTCCAATTTTGCATATAATTATTTTTCTTTCAAGGTTTCTAACACTATTCTAAGATGCATTGCATGTTCCTCTTTTGTCTTTGAATAGATCAAAATATCATCAATAAAAATCACTACAAATTTATCTAAATATGGCCTAAATACTCTATTCATATAATCCATAAATACAATAGGGCATAGTTAATCCAAATGGCATCACCAAATATTCATAGTGCCCGTATCTAGTCTTAAAAGCTGTTTTAAGAATATCTTATGCTTTAACCCTAATCTGATCATATCTTGACCTTAAATCTATTTTTGAGAAGAATGAAGCTCCCCATACTTGATCTAACAAATCATCTATTTTAGGGAGTGGGTTTTTATTCTTTATAGTCACTTTATTCAGTTGTCTATAATCTACACATAATCTAAGACTACCATATTTCTTTTCACTAAAAGCATCGGGGCTCCCCAAGGCGAAATACTAGGCCTTATAAATTATTTTTCCAATAGCTCCTCAATTTGCTTTTTAAGTTCACTTAATTCCACAGGGGACATTCTATAAGGTACAATTGAAATAGGACTTACTCCTAGCATTAGGTCAATGGAAAATTTTATTTCCCTTTCTAGAGGTAAGTTGGATATATTGAAGGAAAAACTTAAGGGTACTCTTTGACTACAAGGATAGTATTCAAGTCCAGCTCATTCTTTGTTTCAAAAGAGAGAAGGAGAATGTATCTATGAGTCCTTTCCATTATACCCCTTTTAACTTAAGTGGCAGATAAAATGGTACACTAGGATTTTTCTTTGTTATAGAGTGAAGGAAATGAAACAGTTTTATCAAGGTAGTTTAATATCACATGGTTAGAGGAAAACTAATCCATTCCTAGGATAACATCAAGTTTTTGCAAAGGTAAACAAATTAAGTTTGCAAAAAAAATTTATTTTCAACAAGGATATGGCAATCTAGACATGCATAAGAGGTTTGAACTTGACTTCTAGTAGGAGTGGTTACCAATAAATTATAAGATAACTCGATCACAGGTAACTCTATAATTTTTACACAATCATTGGATATAAAAGAATATATGGCTCCAAAATCATACAATATAGGTAAAAGAGTATTGTTTATGAGGCACTGACTTGTTATAACTTCTGGAGATTTTTCAGCTTCATGGTTGTTAAGGGTAAAGACTTTTCTTGGTATTTATGGCTTTATTTGAGGATTTTTAACTTGTGGAACTGTTGGAGGATTTCCCTTATTACTAATTTTGTAATCCTTAGCTATATGCCTAGGTTTTCCACAAGAATAGCATACCCGTTGTCCAAACAGGCATGGTCTATCTCTATGTGCCCTTCCCCACTTTGGGCAATTTGTTTCAGACTGGACCTATTTTCTCTTGTTTATGTTTAGCCGAACTTATTATTTTTAGCTCTCCTTCCATTATATTCCTTCTTACGCTTAAGCTAGAATTGTCTTTCCTCCTTACCTTTATACTCCAAAAGATCTCTCTCCACAATTCTACACTTATTAACTAGTATAGAATATTGTCTAATCTCCAGTTTATATAGCTCCTTCTTAATTTCTGGCCTCAAACTCAATTTGAATTTTACGGCCTTCTATTCTTCATTATGTTGAAGCTGAAGGTAAGAGAAGAATTTTTCCAGCTCTTCAAATTTTTCTACGTATTGCCCAATCATCATATTCCATTGTCGCAATTGTAGAAATTCTAATTCCTTCTCATTTCAAACACTGGCTGGAAAATATTTATCCAGAAAAGAAGTTTGGAAAATCTCCCAAGTGATGGGTCTATCTGGGTTTTCCAAAAGTCTCTTGGCTCCTCGCCACCAATGTTCTACTTCTCCAGACAGCATATACGTGGCAACGTTGACTCATTGGGCGTCAGTACACCTTAGGACCGTGAATATCTTTTCTAGATTCATGAACCAATTTTCTACAACCACATAGTCATATTCTCCCCTAAAGATGGGCAGGTTAGCTTTATGGAATTCAGACAATCATTGAAAATTTGGATTCACGACAAAAGCTCCTGGCTCCAGACCTCTATTTGCTTGCATCTACTGGAAAAATTGATTAGTTGCAGTCATTTGTCCTCGCATTGCTGTTGCAATTTCTGCGAGTGTGTCCATCATTCTATCTACTCTATCTTTAGGATAAGGATTTGCGTTATTCCTCCTGCGAGACATCTTTCTCTCACAACAACTTACTTATTTAGTTAGAAAGTAATAATGGTTCCCAAACCACTTTACCTAGGAACTGGGCTCTGATACTAAAATGTAACG
Organism: Ormosia semicastrata; assembly: GCA_029884595.1. NCBI lineage: Eukaryota > Viridiplantae > Streptophyta > Magnoliopsida > Fabales > Fabaceae > Ormosia > Ormosia semicastrata. The sequence continues at coordinate 110,139,481 of JAQQTO010000063.1, forward strand.
TCCTATTCTAATTTTATTTATTTTCTTATTTTGTTACTAATTTTTATTTTCTTATTTTATTAATATATGTTAATTTTCTACTAAAACAACACGCTATAAAAACTACTAACATTTCATATGTATAATATTTTACATTGATTTTTAGGATACATTCGTCTAGAGTTAGTTGTATACATACAAAACACTATTTAAGTTAAGCACCTATTTAACAAAAATGAGGCTTACGAAAGCCTTCAAGGTGCTACTACTACTATATACATTTTTATATATGTACATATATTATTTTCTCTAGTATCTACTCATCGAAGAGTAGAATTATCAAAAAAATGCCTCTAAAGGTAACTATAAACATATCATCGCCAAGCTCGGATAGATATGTTTGCTCAATATGAAAATCAATCATAACTCTAATCGTTGGTATTATCTGAAATGTTAAACCATAAATTAAGGGGTGAGATACAATCTCGGTAGGAAAAAGCAAAAGCTAATATATATATATATATATATATATATATATATATATATATATATATATATATATATATATATATATATACACACTTTCCATTTTTTACAATTCTCTATTTCTAATATCATATTTGAGAGTCCAACAAAAAATTAAATAAACAAATCAATAATTGAGAATTAAATTTGAAGAAAAGTAAATAACACAATAAGTATGAGTAAATAGTTCACGATAAATATGAGTAACTCAATAACGAATAAGAAGCTCAATGAAAGAATGTGTATCTCAATTTCTCTTCTTATCAGTATTATAATCATCTTCATCTTTATCATCGTCATCCCATTGCACTATTCTTTAACAAATGTGTGTCTTTCTCTTCAGTAGAGCATCCCCAAATGCTCTTATCATGACCATAATAAATATAATTAAAGTATCACTTAATTCTCTCATCAAGACCACAATCATTATTAATAATTAAGGCATCCCTTAATCCTCTTATCATGGTCACAATAATAAATTTGATTAAGGCATCCTTTAATCCTCTCATCATGGCCATAATAAATCTTTTGTGCACGTTGATTCATTTTTATCCATGATATGACATTATTTTAACACTTTGCATAAAATAGCTCACATTAAATCTTTTTCATAAAATCAGACATTATTTAGCTATGAGAGTAGTAAAATATTGTATATGAAAAATAAATCAAACATAATTCAGCTAAAAGAGTAATACAAGTTTCATATATAAAAAAAATAGAGAAAATAAGTATAAAATGAGTAACAGAACCTTTCACGTACACTTAAAATCTCATTTTTAGCATTCTGGTGTCTGTTATTCGAATAACCATTTGGTTATTCAAATATCACTGTAATATTTAGCATTCTGAAAACATTTTATTCGAATAAGCAAAGGCTTATTCGAATAAGGCTTCTTAAAAACCTTAGTAAACAATGCTTTATTCAAATAAAGGATGGGTTATTCGAATAAATCATTTAAGAATGAAGCTTTCTGAAACATTTAGTATGTTTTATTCGAATAAACCCAAGCCTATTCGAATAAAGCTATCGAAAATCATATTTACAGAAACTAGAATGCCACTGTTCTTTAAACCAAAAAAAAAAAGAGCACATGAAAATGGATTCAAGAAGATGGATTAGAAGGTATGGGTGGAAGAAATAAAGAAGAAAGAATCGAGTTTTTACTATTTCCTACCTATTTTACAGAATTTGAATTGGTGATAGTGGGGTTGAAGATGGTGAAGTTGAAGATGACAGAAACAGAGCTTGTTGGTTTAAGTGTTTGGGTGAGTGTGTTTGTGACGTGAATGGAAGAGTAGTGAGGTATTTATAGAACCATAATTTGGGTTGCCTTGCGTAAGGAGATGATGCAAGGAATGATATTGGGTGTTAGGTGTCAAAATGGGAAGGAATTCTAAAAAAATCTCTCCCCTCGTAATTATATTTGTTATCTGATTTTTATCCTAGATTTTTTCCACCTGTTTCTGTTAATCCACTACTAGAAAATTGAGTTTTAGAGATTGAAAAATTGGTCTCTAATTCAAAAAAATCGGTCGCTAAAATAGTTAGCGACCGATTTAGAGACCGATTTAAATCGGTCTCTAAAACCCTCATCGCTAAATATTAGCGATTGATATTGGTCGGTCTCTATTTTTTAAAATAATCGGTCTCTAATTTTTGTCAAATATTGGTCAAATATTTTTTCAAAAAAGTGCACTAGAGACCAATTTATAGATTGATTTTTTAGAGATCGATCTATTGGTCTCTAAAAGCATGGATATATTATAACTTAAAATGCATTAAGATGACCTAATGGTAAATGCATCAGCTATCCCTAATTTAAAAAAAAAAAACATCACAAAGCATCATCCAACCTTTGGGCTAATGCAAATATGCAATTAGGAATTGATGGCGCCAAATAGGGAATATAGGAATTGATTCTCTATCAAAAACTGAAAAAGTCAGCTATATTGTATCTCTAAGTAGTTCAGATGCTACAAAAATTAACTTTCAATTCATATTGTGATTCCAAGCAAACAGTTTGCTGCTATCACTTAGGCTATACAAGAAATGCGTGTTTTTACTAAAGATAAATTAGTCACATATTCCATTTGGTCATGTTATTGCGGGAAAAATATCATAAATAGATTGACGGATTGAGGATCATGATTTAGTAAGAAATATAGTATTCACATTCACAAGCCTTGTATTAGAAAATGGAGAACAGATGATATATGTTCATCATAGAAGCATGATCAGATAGTTAAGAGAAAATAATATATAAACAAAATAAAAGCAGTTTTGGAAACAAGGGAGGCCAAAATGGTTATTTTCTTAGATATATTGGATGCTTAACAAGATATTTAGAGCCCAAGCACTTGCTAAAAGAAACATAAAAATAATATCACAAAAGATAAACTTGAATAAATTATTACAACATTACCCCCTATTCTTGCTTGCGTTGCTCCTCCTTTCTTGCCTCAGATCTAGCACCTCTTTGCAACTCTAAGATCAAGAGAAACCCTGCAACCTATGAACATAGAAAATTGCCACAAAAGCAAACATTTAAGGACAAGGAAAGCAAGTGTGCACACAAGTTGTTTTGGTACATAAAGCAAGTATATGAAGCAACCTCACCAGTCACCCTGTCCATTTTCAACCTCGACCACACCAAAATAGCCACCCTTGTAGCAACCTCCACCCTTGTAACAACCTCCGCTCAACCAATAGGCTACGTCCATACCACCCACCACCATCCTTACAACACAAAATAGCCACCCAAACAACCTGCCAGCAACCCACGTTTTAACTATCTCCAATGACCAAACAACTAACACACTCTACCCCTACAAAGCACCCAATATCGTGACCTTGCTCCACCATAACCACCATATAGCCACCACTCCACCACCAAACATAACCATCTTCATCATCATTCCACCACCAAAGTCCACACAAGCCACCCAAACAACCATCTCAGCCATCGTCTAATATAAACCACGAGAAAAATCAGGTTGTGACCCACCACCAAACCTGAAACCACCACATCCCAACCACTGCGAACTCCCATTGCTGAAACCCAGCCAAAACCACCGTCCCTTGCCTGAAAATCGTCGCCCATTCAGAGCCTCGTCGTCCACCACTGGACCCGTGACCCATCGCGCTATCCACCGAGCCAACTGCGACTCGGATCCGTCACCACCATACGTGTAACACCCTGAAAAATATGTTAGGCTTGTATATGGTTACCAAGGTAGCCTAATACTTACTTAACATGTTTGTATGGTTTCGTGACTGTCTAAGCACGTTTAGGTATTTTGCTATAACACTATGTGTGAAATATAGCTGTTATTTGCTCCGAAAGTGACTTAAACTGCTTAGTTAGTGGAAATAAATATGGAGAGTTTATTTCTAGGTCACAAATGTGTGAACTGTGCTACAGTTAAATTTTGAGGATAATCAGAGTTAGTTTGACATTTTTAAGCATACTAGTTGTGTGTTTTAATGCTGGTTTGACTGGCAACTGATATGAAAAATTATGAAATGGTGAAATGAGATTTTTAATGAATCCCAAGATTTATTTTAAACTTGTTGGAAGCTAGAAATCTGGATTTGGTGAAATCTAGGTGTTCTTAGCAGATCAAAGTTTTGGTACTTATTTAGAAGAAGCAAAGTTAGACTTTGCCTCTTTATATATATCCCACGGCAAAGTGGGAGAAAGAAAATAGAAAAGAAAAGAAAGACAAGAAGATAAGAGAGAAAAGGGGAAACTGAAGGAGAAGAGAAAGAGGAAGGAGAAAGAGGATTCAAGTGGAGGCTTGGCTTCATCTTCATCTTCAAGACCTTGAGGTAGGGGAAAACTTTTTTTCTTAACTCATTTTCCTACTCTCTCCATCTTGTTCTTGAGTTATGGCTTGATGTTTGATTTTAGGATTTGAGTTGTTTTTGGTTGTTTTGGCTTAAATCTTGTTGTAGAACTTGATGATGGCTTGTTTATGAGTTGTTGGGTGTATGGAAATGGATTTCCAGCCCTTGTATACCTTTAATCCCTTTTGGTGTTGAGATTGGGGTTTTAGGCTTTTAATTGGATGATTGTCCATGATTAATGATTTTGAGTGAAATCAAAGTGGAATTGAGAGTTGTTATGTGTAGTTGAACCTTATAGAAGGTTGGAAATTACTTGGATGTGGACTTTGAGTGATTGGAGGAGGAGAAAGTTCCATCAGAACAGTGCTCGGACCTGTAGATGTTGCTGCAGAGTGTTTCTGGTTGAGAAACATGGCCCGTGTCTGAAGACACGGGATGGGGCATGTCTCTCTCTGCCAGTTGAAAATTCGTATACAGTGCTCACAGACGAAAACACTGGGGGGCGTGTCTAAAGACACGGGCTATGTCTCATTCTGTAATGAGAATGAGCTCTTGTGGTCTTCATAAAAATTGTAGGTATTTCTCTTATCTTTCCAATTCCACTAGAATCACCTTGTTTTGACCTCTGTAGCTCAAGTTATGCTCATTTTATTGTGCAAAGGTCAAAGGTTGAGATTGAGCAGGATGCGTCTTTGGTTAGAAAATGCATGATGTTTTGACATTTTATAAGGCTAGGAGCCTTAGAGGGACCTTAGGTAACCATATTGTGGTGGATTATCAAGGGGTGATATGTTGGAACACCTTAGGCTTCCATAGTGTGGTGCAATGCCATAGGATAACACTTAGGATTTTGACCCATTGAGGTTGTTTTAGTATCTTTTGTTATGCAATGATGTGATGGGAATGACACATAGCATGAGTATATAAGTATTTCTAATTTGAAGAGTGAATGTGTTGAATCAAATAGATTCGTAGTGCTAATTATGTGGGATAATTAGGCATGATTATATATACATAGTTTGTGTATTGTGATGAATTGAGGAAATGAGTTTTCCTAAGTATTGGAATCACTCATGTATGCTCTTTTAAGAGTGTTAAAGTACTTCTATAAATATTGATGAAGTGTAGATGTGACAAGTTTGAGATGCATATAAATCAATTGTGAAACTAGTTATGGGAAGTAATTAGTAATTGTCTTGCATGAGATATTTGAGAAGCATAGATTAGTGAGTAATATCCTCTCTATGTATTTGTTGAAGCACATTGAGGTGAGTAATATCCTCTTTGTGTTGTTTGAGAAGCATAGATTGGTGAATAATATCCTCTCTATGTGTTTGTACAATAGATTGGTGAGTAATATCCTTTTTATTGTTTGTGAAACACATTGAGGTGTGTAATATCCTTTTTGTGTTGATTGAAGCATATTGGGGTGCGTAATATCCTCTCTATGTTGTGAGTAATATCCTTATTACATTGTTGAGTAAGGAGGTGAGTAATATCTTCTTTGTTTTGTTTGACTAGTGGAGGTGAGTAATATCCTCTGTTGTGTTAATGGATAGTGTTGGTAAGTCATATCCTCACTATGCCTGATAATATACATGATGTATGTTTTACTTTTTTGAAAGGTGTGAGCCCTGTAGATGTGGGTGATCTATATTAGGCAAGGCGGATTGTATCCTTCCTAATATAGAGTTGATAAGGATGGATTTCCTTGTTCATTATCGATAACTGTATAGTAGATGAATTTCATTACCCAGGGGGGATGGATTTCCTCTGTGATAATGATGTTTGCTGGATGGACTTCCATTGCTTGTTCAAGGTTATGGTTGTAACTTCCATTTCTTTGTTCAAGTTTCATGTATTCATGACATTACCATGGAACTGGAGGTTCTTGGATATGGTATCATACATTATTCATTTTTATGCTTAGGATATTGCATAGGTATAAACAGTAGACATAACTTGGCATTGCATGACAATTGTATGGGCAGTTGCTATCATGACATTTTCTTACATTGCAATTGTATGGGCGATTGTGTGACTCTGAGATGGAGATGTTTGCTTCTGTGATGAAGTGTTTTTTTTTATAATTGAGAATATTATTTGAATGTGTGTGTGTATATATATATATATATATATATATATATATATATATATATGTATATGTATATCTTTGGTATTGAAATACTTCTACTTGAGATATGTTTTCTCACCTCGATTGTGTTGTCATGTAAATCTAGGTGTGAGATCTTCGAAAGGGAAGAAGAAGATGTGTGAGGTTTAGCATAGTGTAGGTGCTATTGTGAACTAAGTTTGTATATATTTTATATTTGCTTAATTGTTTAGAGTTATGTATAACAGTATACCCTTTTGAGACTGTGATGTGTGTGTGTGTATATATATATATATATATATATATATATATATATATATATATATATATATAATCGTTAATGCGTAGCTCATATCTTCTATATAATGTGATATGTTATGTTAGAAAATGCTTAGTTGTAGTAAGTAGCATTCTTGGATCTAATCACTGTAGTATAATATAGATTATACTATGGTCATTAAATTCAGGATGTTACAATACGCGCTGCCAGGACTCGCGATCCACTGATGCACACTTTTTAATTATCGCATTTGTAAACCCAAGTGTAGGTTGTCTCAAGTAATAAATTTCTCAGTGAGTCCGAGGTAGATCCACAGGGAATTGTTGAAGATTAAGGTGAAGTAAATATTTTGTTACTACAATTAAAATTATTTACTTGGATAAAAAGATTCACTCTTGGTAAATAAAGTAAAGGTAAGGTTAATTCCTTTTATAACTTAATTAGAATCCTCACAACATGGAGGTTCCAATCGAAAAATATAACATTAAAAGTCCATTTAAAATAATATACGTAATTATATTATGTTTCCTAAAAATATTACCACCACTTATAAATAGGTTAAAGCATTCATTGTGTCAATATTTTATCTACAACAAATCAAGAACTCCTCTTTACAAAGATGGTTTCTAAATTATAAGAAACAAATTATAACACGTATAATGGTTACTAAAAAATATAAATCATTCAAGGACAAGAGAAGAATAAATCTAACCTTATTTTATTACCAAGAGCCTCACCCTTTCACCCAAGTAAAATGAAACTTAGTTACTCATAGATAAGAAGAAAGAAAGAGAGAAGAAGAAGAAGAAGAAGAATAACATGATTTTAATTTAGAACAAAGGAAAATTACTACAAGAAAACCTAGTAACAAAATGACATCATTTTGGTAACTAACACCTAACACCCTCAATGATCTGCTAAGGCCCCTTTTTGTAGAGGATTAGAAATACAAAATGACAAGGGAGCTGAGTCATTAGTGAGTGGATGAGTGGAAAATGAATAGAAAATACCAAATGACTTTTAGTGAGTAGAAAATTATGAAGATTCATTGTCTCCGAAATCATTTAACTCTGAAGTCATTGAATGCGTCAGAATTAGCAAATGTGATCTTCATCAAAGTTGTAGGGATTGATCTTGGCTTCAAAATGGACACCAGAATCACCTCCAAAGACCACCTACAGCCCAAGATATGACCCAAATATAGAAACAATGTAAGACACGAATCATGCTGAAAAATTCAATTAAGTCCAATTTGAGTCCAAACTTACAAAACATAATAAAACTCAATCAATTAAGTACATGGAGAGTGTAAATGACTAAAAATGAAGGCTTATTAATGTATCAAATATGTGATCATCAAATTCCCTCACACTTAGCTTTTTGCACTCCTGAGCAAAACACATAAGACCACTCACTAGAAAAAATGAAACAGACTCAAAAGCTAAACACTCTAAAAGATTCAATTTCTAATAATATTTAAAAATGAAGAGCAACCAATCATTTAAGTAATCAAAACATTCATGAGATAACATATCTTTACATCTCAAATCAATAAGCAAGGATATTTTAATTGAAAAGCATGAGTCAAAAATGATAGATTTTTACAAGATTCACTCTCAATCTCTCAAGTGTTTAAAAGGTAGGTATTTCACTCAATTCAACCCATGAAAATTGCACTACCATAAGCTTTATCTTCTACTTCTCCACTACTCAAAACACATGCATACACAAATCATGAGGACTTTATTCAAGGTTGTAATGGGGTCAAGGTAAAGTAGGAGGTAATATGGATATGACAAATTAAATACCAGAGAATAAAAGAGCATGAGAGCTGAGTTCAATTAACAAGCATGAAAGTTCATCTCAACTTCACCTAATATAAATTCCCTTTACATATTGCCTTGTTAACCCTCTTTTTCTTTTTATATTTTTTTATTTTTTATTTTTACAAAAAGATCATCATATATACATTTTTTTAACCATTCTGCACACACACCTCCACACTTGTTCAAGAACTCATCGAATGACAAAGCTAATGTTTTCTTATTCCCTAAGGTCAGGTAAGAACATGGTTTTTCATTTAAGGCACATAATGAGTTCGAAACAAAGAATGGTCAAATATGCTCAAAGGGGTTAAGTAAGGGGACATAGGTCATTTTCAATGCTTTACGTTGGCAGGAATAAGAGAATTTCCAAAAAGTCATAAGAGTGTTTGATATCATATTGAGACAATATGCTGCTAAGCAAGGTTGACTATTTGATTAAAGTAGCTATTTCAAGAAAAATGTCTCAATCATATTTATGTATGAATATGAAAATGTAGTCTCAAAAAGAATCAAAGCAAGTTCTAGAGTAACAATTCCATGAGTGAAATTCACACAAGAAAGAAGAGAATGATACAAATGTTCAATCCATTCATCAATAGGCTCAAAATCTCACAAGGCATAATTCTATCACTCTCAGTCCATCAATTCAACATCCATAACCAAGCATGTGAATTTTAAGAAAGAAGACAATTTACTCAATCATGCAAATTTTCCTAAATTTGAATTGCTACTTCCACACAAACTAGTTATCTACCCAATTACTCCTTACTCTGCAACCAATTTTTTTTTATGCGTCTCAAGAGTAAATAATTTACTCATTACTCTGTCATCCCTAATTACTTTTGTTGTTAATAAATTGATGACAAACACAATAAACATATTAACAAACACACTCCTATTTTTTTTAGTTTTTTTTCTTCCTAATATAAACACAACAAACATATTAACAAACACACTTCCTAATTTTTTTTTTTTGGTTTTTTTTTAGAATCATTCTTCCCCCCAACCAGATCACAACACTGTCCTCAATGTCAAAACATAGATAGGTAAAGGATAGAAGATAATACCTGTTGTTGCAATTACTGAAAAGAGAAACCTCACACAAATTTAAACAAAAACAAAGTACGATAAATAAAATCAAAGCTTGTAATTATTTAAATAGTTGGAGTGTCTTGGCTGACTTTCTTTTCATTCTGCTTCCTTCACCGCTTCCTTCGGACCAATCTATCTGAGCTGTTACTGGATCAGGTTCATAAACAAAAACTTCTAATTTATCAATCAACTCATCAACAGTGGAAGCAGAGATAAGGAGTCGTCTTGCTGAAGGTGTGACAAATTTCTATTCCACAGCATGGTCAACAAAAGATAACAAATTATCAAAGAAATTATTAACATTCAACAAACCTATGGTTTTATGGTGGATGTTCAATTAAGCCCAAGAGACAATTTGAAAGACTTCTTCCAAAGTACCAAAACCACCAGGTAAGGCAATGAATGCATCAGAGTTTTCAAGCATTGCCTTCATTCGTCCATGCATAGATGATACTTGAATTTCCAGTCCAATTGTCTTTCCAACGATGTTCCTTCGAGTTAAAGGTTCAGGAATGACACCTAAAACTTGACCACCTCTTACAAATGCAGAAAGTGATACAGCCCCCATTAACCCAAGGTAACCTCCCCCATATACTACATGAATGTTCCTCGCAGCAAGTGTTCTACCAACAGTGCTTGCTGCATTTACAAACTCTAAACTCTTCCCATAACTTGTCCCACAAAATACACAAATACTGACAAATCTATGAACAGAAGAAGAAGCTCCCTCCATTTCTACACTCACACTCTCTTTGAATGATTATGAGTTGCAGGAAAGTGAAGAAAATAGAATGTTTAAATAGTAGAAAAAGTAATAATAACTCCTATACAGGTAAGTTGGCTTGTGTCAGAAAAGTTTAAAATTTTAAAAAAATAATAATAATAATATTTTTTTGTTTTTGTTTTTTATTTTATTTTTTTTTTACTTCAAGAAAACTATCAGGGTAAAGAAGTCTAGAAACCCCCGAAGGATCCCATTCAAAGGATCGTTTGTCCAAAACCAAAATTCAACAAAATAATAAAAAGATAAAATAATAATAACAAATGATTACATACCTTTATGTACAGGTTTCATAGCAGATCTTTATACTGTACGTCATGAGTGCAGTAATACCAAGACGGCTCAGCCAATCTAGGCATTCTTCTCCCTCCCGCTTGTGGGATATCCCAACCTATGCATCGTCCCTCTAGTTAAAGAGAGAAAATCTGAATACGACGACCAGTGACCACAGCCAGTGAGAGGTCGCTGGAGAGCCCATGACATTAAATCACAGGATCCAGCTCAGAGGCATTGTCACACGAGAATGCAAACACGGGACGCTTCTATCTGTCCATCAGCAAGCAGAGCCTACGGTTAAAACCTGGGAATGCTTGCGCGGCTCTCTACAGAGCATGACACATGAACCTTATTTACCGACCGGCGTGCGAAGGTCCACCCGAGTTAATGACGGGTCTGCCACTGGCAGGGGCTCCTAATCTAATTAAAGACCAAGTACAACCGAAGTTTCGCCCTCCTTTTATTTCTTTATTATTTTTTTTTTTTTTTTTTTTTATTTTATTTTCTTTTCTTTTTTGAACATGTACAAGATAATATATACATGTTGTTGTGATTGTGGCTCACATCTTCCTCTAGTTTCACGTCCAGAAACGGCTTAAATGCCTTCTGTGAGTCGAGGATAAGCTTCCCATCCAATTTTCTTATAAATTTGCAAACAGGGTCTTTTTGAGTCAGATTCCCAAGACTATAACGCTCTTGCTCGTCCCTGAAGAGATTCCACAAACTAAGAAGTTCACGCTGCACAACTTCACAAGAATGCGTCTCAAGAGTCAATAAGATATTATCTAATGACTCCTTACTCAGTCCATTCTTGATGAAGAATATTTTATCTTCTCTGTTTATAGAAACCATCCCCAAAGAGCGACATCGCATGTTGCAATTCCATCGTGCACACTTGTAACAAACTTTCATTCTTTTTGCTCTTCTCCTTTTTGAAAATGAACTTTTATCGAGACCAGGCATGTATGGGACAAATGAATCTGAAGATTCACCAACTAAACGAACCTTTGCTTCGATTATCCAGCGTATATCTTCTGGGATGCCCTTGTACATTAACAGTCTCAGTCTTTCACACCTAGCTTCATAGACTTTTGTTAGAGCACTTAGAAGGAGAGAAGGAAAATGCTTTCTTAGATGTAAGAGAATGACATCCATTTTACAAGGAGAAGAAATCAGTTATTATGGGAAACTGAAAAACAAACCGATTTGAGAGTCACGGAGTACCGTTATCCGCCATTTAACCGGGAACACAAAGAACTGCAAAAAGAAAGAAACAACATTAAAATAAATTCTACTCATAACAAGGATTAGAAAGAGAAATGGATTCTACCTCAACAACTTGATGTTCCAGAAATGGTTTGAGTCATTGTCCATTGACCTTAAATACAATACCATTCCTAGGATTCTCAATGTCTATGGCCCCATGAGAATACACATGTTTGACAATATAAGGATCAATCTACCTAGATCTCAATTTTCCAGGGAATAGGTGAAGACGAGAATTATAAAGCAGAACTTTTTGACCAATTTCAAAAGTTTTTCTCAAAATTGATTTGTCATGAAAAACTTTTGTTCTAACTTTATAAATCTTTGAGTTTTCATATGCATCATTTATTAATTCCTCAAGTTCATTCAATTGCAATTTGCGTAACTTGGAAGCATCATCAAGACTTAAGTTGAAAGCTTTAATGGCCCAAAATGCTTTATGCTCCAATTCTACAGGCAAATGACAAGGTTTTCCATAAACTAACCGATAGGGAGACATACCTAAAGATGTTTTAAAAGCAGTACGGTAAGCCTAAAGTGTATCGTTTAGTCTTAAAGACCAATCTTTACGATTTGGGTTAACTATTTTTTCTAAAATTTGTTTAATCTCCCTATTTGCTAATTCAACTTATCCACTTGTCTGAGGATGATAAGGGGTTGCAATTTTGTGGGTAATGTAATATTTTTTCATTAAAGATTCAAATGGTTTATTGCAAAAATGTGTTCCCCCATCACTGATGATAGCTCGAGGAATTCTAAATCGACTCAAAACATTTTCTTTTAAAATTTTTACAACAGTTTTATGATCATTGTGCCGACATGGAATCGCCTCAATCCATTTTGAAACATAATCAACTGCAACCAAAATGTACACAAATTCAAAAGATGATGGAAATGGACTCATGAAATCAATTCCCCAATATTCAAAAATTTCAATGACAAGGATAGGGTTCAAAGGCATCATATTTCTTTTAGAAATGGACCCTAATTTTTGATAATTTTTGTAACTTTTGTAAAAAGTATAACTGTCCTTGAATAAAGAGGGCCAATAAAATTCACACTGCAAGATTTTTGCAGTTGTTTTCTTTGAAGAAAAATGACCTCCACATGCTTTTGAATGACAAAATTTAATGACACTACTTACCTCATTGTCGGGTACACATCTCTGAAAGATTTGATCAGGATAATATTTGAACAAATATGGGTCATCCTAAAAGAAAATTTTTACCTCAATCAAAAACTTTTTTCTGTCTTGGTATGTCCACTGAGGCGGCATCTTACCTGTTACAAGAAAATTGATAATGTTAGCAAACCAAGGCATGGAATTGACAGAAAATAAAAATTCATCAGGAAAAGAATCATTGATAGGTGTGCTATCAAAAGATGAGCCTGTTGTCAGCCTTGATAAATGATCTGCAATAACATTTTCGGATCCTTTCTTGTCTTTTATTATGATGTTGAATTCTTGAAGTTACAAGATCTACCGTATCAACTTAGGTTTGACATTCTGCTTAGACATTAAATATCTAACAGCAGTATGATCAGTGAAAACAACAGTGGAAGAACTAATTAAATAAGCTCAAAATTTGTCTGATGCAAAAATTACAGCAAGTAGTTCTTTTTCAGTAGTGGTGTAATTCATTTGTGCACTATTCAAAGTTCGACTTGCGTAATAAATTACATGAGGCTTACCTTCCTTTCTTTGGCCTAAAACAGCACCAACAGCAAAATCACTAGCATCACACATTAACTCAAAAGGCAAAGACCAGTCAGGAGATTGCATGATAGGAGCAGAAGTCAAAAGATCGATTACTTTTTCAAAAGATTTCTGACAATCTTGAGTCCAATCAAATGGTGCATCTTTTGTTAGAAGATTACATAAAGGTCTAGATATGACACTAAAGTCCTTTACAAATCTTCTGTAAAATCCTGCATGTCCTAAAAAGGAACGAACTTCTTTGACTGTTTTTGGGCAAGGCTAATGAGCAATTAATTCAACTTTGGCTTTATCAACTTTAATTCCCTTAGAAGATATCACATGACCTAACACTATTCCTGAAGTAACCATGTAATGACATTTTTCCTAATTTAATACAAATCTTTTTTCTTCGCATCTTTTAAGAACTTTTTCCAAATTATCAAGACGATTTTCAAAAGAATTTTTAAAAACTGTCAGATCATCCATGAAAACCTCTAAATAATGCTCAATCATGTCACTGAAAATACTTAACATGCATCTTTGAAAAGTTGCCGGAGCATCACAAAGACCAAAAGGCATTCTTCTATATGCAAAAGTGCCAAAGGGGCAAGTAAAAGTGGTCTTTTCTTGGTCCTCTAATGCAATTGGTATTTAATTATACCCTGAATAACCATCAAGAAAATAATAGTATGGATGTCCTGCTACTCTTTCCAGAATCTGATCAAGAAATGACAATGGAAAATGATCTTTCCTAGTGGCTGCATTCAATTTTCTGAAATCAATACACATACGCCAACTAGATGAGACTCGGGTAGGTATTAATTCTCCTTTTTCATTTTCAACCACTGTTATTCCAGATTTCTTAAGCACAACTTGTGTAGGGCTTACCCACTGGCTATCAGAGATAGGATAGATAATTCCAATATTAAGTAATTTAAGAACTTCAGCTCTAACTACCTCTTTCATGTGTGGATTTAATCTTCTTTGAGGTTGTTGAGATGTTTTAGCATTATCCTCTAAATGTATTCTATGTGTACAAATTAATGGATTAATACCTTTTATATCCTTTAATGTCCATCCAATTGTACTTTTATATCTTTTAAGTACTTCTATCAACTTACCTTTTTATTCTTTGGTCAAGGATGAGGAAATTACCACTAGAGAGCTTTGTTCTTCTCCCAAAAATGTGTACTTCAACCCATCAGGTAATGGCTTTAGTTCCAGTGTGGGAACTTCTTCATGGGTATCATCATTCATGGGTTTTATTTCTTCGAATTTCTGCTTCAATCCCTTGTATTCCAGTACCTGTGAACAATCAAGTAAAGAACATACTTCAGAAATATCATCATCTAATTATGTACCTGAATCAAAGGAATTAATTAAACAAATTTCTAATAGGTCAGAAGAACTCCTGATTTGAAGATGATCATCTATAATGGCCTCAATTCCTTCAATCTCTTCTTTGTCATCATAAACTTCATGTGGTTGCTTGCACATGTTGAAAACATTAAGCTCCAGTGTCATATTTTCAAATGTTAGCTTCACCACTCCATTTCTGCAATTTATCAAAGCATTAGATGTTGCTAAAAATGAGCGACCTAAAATAACAGGAATTGACTTAGAACTATCAACCATAGGTTCAGTTTCCAAGACAATAAAATCCACAGGATATATGAATTTATCAACTTGTACCAACACATCTTCTACTATTCCTTTTGGAATTTTAATTGATCTATCAGTAAGTAGAAGAGTTACAGAAGTTGATTTTAACTCACCAAGATTGAGTTGCTGATAAACTGAATACGGAAACAAATTAACACTAGCACCAAGATCAAGTAAAATTCGTTCAATTTTATATTCTCCAATAATGCATGAAACTGTAGGACAACCAGGGTCTTTATATTTCAACTCATTATTGTTTTGAATAATGGAGCTTACCTGTTCAGTCAAAAAGGCATTCTTTTTCACATTATGTTTCCTTTTAACAGTGCACAAGTCTTTCAGAAATTTGGCATAACAAAGAATTTGTTTGATAGCATCTAACAGAGGAATATTGACCTTCACTTGTTTAAAAATTTCAAAAATGTCACTGTTATGATTCACTTTACTTGAATTGTTTAATGCTTGAGGAAATGGGGGTGAAAGAGAGGGTTTGGTCTCTTTTTGACTAGGTGGCTTATCAACCCCTTCCTCATCTTTGGGAATTGACTCATCATCTTTCTCAAAAAGTTTAGGAATTTGTTTTTCAACAACCTTTCCACTCCTAAGAGTTATCACTGAGTTGACTTAATCTATTTTTTGACTTTCTGAACTACCCTTATTTAGGCTAAACTGACCCTTGGGATTTGGTTGAGGTTGAGAGAGAAACTTTCTTTTCTCATGAATGGCAAGTGCAGAAGAAAGTTCAGCAAGAGTGTCTTTTATATCAATCATAACTTGAGTGTTTTGGTTATTGATGACTTCTTATTTTTCCATGAATGCATGCAATGTTCTTTCAAGATTTTTCCTATATGGTGGGACATAGGGTGCATATCCTTGAGGATTTTGAGAATCTTGCTATGCCTGAGGAGGTGGTGGTTGCATGAATTGTGCCTAGTTGCTATTCCTCCAACTGAAGTTCGAATGATTTCTCCATCCCGGATTGTATGTATCTGAAAAAGAAGAAGTGAATGGCTTTTTAAAATTATTCATTGCATTTACTTGCTCATGCACAACTTCTTTAAAAATAGGAATTTTTGGACATTCGTTTGTTGAGTGTCCTAATTCATCACAAATGTCACAAATTTCTTCATTTTGCACAGATTTGATTTCTTTTACTTTCCCTGAT
The DNA here is from genome assembly GCA_029884595.1 of Ormosia semicastrata. Lineage (NCBI taxonomy): Eukaryota > Viridiplantae > Streptophyta > Magnoliopsida > Fabales > Fabaceae > Ormosia > Ormosia semicastrata. The sequence continues at coordinate 110,155,995 of JAQQTO010000063.1, forward strand.
TCCATAGTTTCAATCTTTCTAGGCAAACTAGCAAACCTTGCATTTAGATCTTCTTCTTGACAAAGATGATATTTTCCTTTACTAGCATTTGCAAGGTTAAATCTAATTGAATTTTCAGAAGGATTAGTACCATGCCAAGATCGAGAATTTTCAGTCAAATAGTCTAAATAGTCTAAAGCTTCTTCAGGTTCTTTATCAAGAAATTCACCATTGCAACATTGTTTCCACAAATTGTTTGGTTTCGGGTGTTAACCCTTCATAAAAGAAGCTTATAGTGCGCCATTTTTCAAAACCATGATGTGGGCAAGAATTCAACAAATCTTTAAAACGTTCCCAACTTTGAAAATATGCTTCATTTGAATTTTGGGAAAAATTTTGGATTTGTCTTTTCAAAGCATTGGTTTTATGTGTTGGAAAAAATTTCTTCAAAAACTCACATTGCATTTCTTGCCATGTGCCAATTGATCTTGGTTTCAAAGTGTTAAGCCAAGTTTTTGCTTTATCTTTTAAAGAAAAAGGAAATAATTTAAGCTTAACAACCTCTTCAGTGCAAGTTTGATCATGAAAAGCGGTACATACTTCCTCAAATTCTTTTAGATGTAAATATGGGCTTATAGATTCTAAACCATGAAAATTAGGAAGTAAAGAAATCATACCTGGCTTGAATCTGAAATTGTTGGCATTGAGTGGAAAGATAAAACATGATGGACTAGAATTTCGAGATGGTTGCAAATACTCACGCATGGTTCGCAATGGTTGATTTTCATGTTCATCATGCACACTTTCATTTTCAGCCATTGTGCTTAATGTGTGTGATTGTTATTCAGATAAATCAATATGTAAAGTACTAGTATTAACTTTAACCAAACGACCAGAATTTAAATCACGATACCAATTAAGCATAAACAAGTAACTTAAAATATAAAATAAAATGTACAAGCTAGCAGTATAAATCGTCCATTAAATATTAACAAAGGTGTGGTATAAACCAACCACCAAATATATATTAACACTTAATAAATAAATATTAATAAAGGTGTGGTATAAACCAACCACCAAATAAGTTAATAAGCAGAAAAAGTAAAAAGTTAGTATGCAAATAAATTAAAATGTTAGAAACAGAAAAAATAAAAAGTTAGATAGGCGATAAAGTAAAAAGTTAGATAGTTAGTAAGAGAGTTAGTAAGTTAGTAAACAAAAAAATAAATGACGAGAAAATAAATAACAAAAAAATTGACAGAAATAAATACAGAAGATAAAGTACAGAAAGTAAATGTAAAATATGAAAACTAGAGAATTAGCAAGCCGATTTTTTGCTCCAACGAGAGAGAAGAAAAGAAGAAAGATTATTTCAATAATGATTAAAGATTACAGAGAAATTAGGGAGAGTTTCCCCCACAAGTTAGTATGCACAGAAATTAAAAAGGAAGAGGTTTCCCCACTAGTTAGTATGTTAGTATATATACAAAATTTTTGCACCAGAAATTCGGTCTTCAAATCAAGTCCACGGCAACGGCGTCAAAAACTTAATGCACACTTTTTAATTATCGCATTTGCAAACCCAAGTGCAGGTTGTCTCAAGTAATAAATTTCTCAGTGAGTCCGAGGTCGATTCACAGGAAATTGTTAAAGATTAAGGTGAAGTAAATATTTTGTTTCTACGATTAAAATTATTTACTTAGGTAAAAAGATTCACTCTTGGTAAATAAAGTAAAGGTAAGGTTAATTCCTTTTATAACTCAATTAGAATCCTCGCAACATGGAGGTTCCAATCAAAAAATACAACATTAAAAGTCCATTTAAAATAATATACGTAATTATATTATGTTTCCTAAAAATATTACCATCACTTATAAATAGGTTAAAGCATTCATTGTGCCAATATTTTGTCTACAACAAATCAAGAACTCCTCTTTACAAAGATGGTTTCTAAATTATAAGAAACAAATTATAACACGTATAATGGTTACTAGAAAATATAAATCATTTAAGCACAAGAGAAGAATAAATCTAACCTTATTTTATTACCAAGAGCTTCACCCTTTCACCCAAGTAAAATGAAACTTAGTTACTCATAGATAAGAAGAAAGAAAGAGAGAAGAAAAAGAAGAAGAACATGACTTTAATTTAGAACAAATGAAAATTACTACAAGAAAACCTAGTAACAAAATGGCATCATTTTAGTAACTAACACCTAACACCCTCAATGATCTGCTAAGGCCCCCTTTTATAGAGGATTAGAAATACAAAATGACAAGGGGGCTGAGTCATTAGTGAGTAGATGAGTGGAAAATGCCAAATGACTTTTGGTAAGTGGAAAATTATGGAGATTCCTTGTCTCCGAAATCATTTAACTCTGAAGTCATTGAATGCGTCAGAATTAGCAAATGTGATCTTTATCAAAGTTGTAGGGATTGATCTTGGCTTCAAAATGGACACCAGAATCACCTCCAAAGACCACCTACAGCCCAAGATATGGCCCAAATACAGAAATAGTGTAAGACGTGAATCATGCTGAAAAATTCAATTAAGTCCAATTTGAGTCCAAACTTACAAAACATAATAAAACTCAATCAATTAAGTACATGGAGAGTGTAAATGAATAAAAATGAAGGCTTATTAATGTATCAAATATGTGATCATCATCCACCACGCTACCCACTAAGCCAACCGTACCAGATCCGACCAACATCGCCCCTCTCTGACCCAGATCCAGCCAACACGAGCCTCTGCCACTCCACCTCGTCGTAGGTCCACCGTTCTCCACCACGATCCCAGGACCACCTCGTCGGAAAACACCAGCAGATCCGCGACCACCTCGCGCGAACCACATCCGTGCCTAAGTCGCTGGAACCACCACGACCCACCACCGAATAGCCGCCTCACAGATCTCCACCGTTCCAAGCTCACCGTAATATCCACTCTTTATCTCTTTTTCGTTTATCTAGTTTAGAGACTAAAGTCTCTTTGTTGTTTAAATGGCTCTTGATTTCTGATGGGATATTTCCATTCTCACCTTTTTTTTTTACTTTTAGCAACCAAATTTTCGGTCGCTACTTATTTGTTTATTTTTTAAAATTTTTTTATTTAGAGATCGAAATTTCAGTCTCTAACATCTTCTCTTTTTTATTTGTTTTTATTTTTTAGCGATCAAAAATTTAATCTCTAATTATTTATTTATTTTTGTAATTTTTTTTTACTTAGAGACCGAAATATTAGTCTTTAACACCTTTCCTTTTTTATTTTTTATTTTTTAGCGATGAATTTGTAGTCACTATCTATTTATTTATTTTTTGTAATTTTTTTTATTTAGAGACTGATATTTCAGTCTCTAACAATAACATACATTTTTTATTTTTTAAATTTTTTTTATAACATAATTTCGGTCTCTAATACAGTTTCTAAAAAAATTAGAGACTGAATTAGAAACCGATTTTATTTCGGTAGTAAATTAGATTTTTTTTCTTAATCGATCTCTATAGAGACCGGAATAAATCGATCTCTAAATCGGTCTCTAAAACTCAAATTTCTAATAGTGATCATTATCATAATTTTTGGAGTTCCTCATAATGACACTTGGTTATGTTGACTTCACTAGCTTGGCTCACCTTCATTAAATTGTTGAACACTTGTTTACATATAGTCATGCTTGGCTTTTTAAAATTTCCTCTCATTCCAATCATTTCCTAGCACTTGTCACCCATAATCATTGTTTCAGAATTCCAAGTCTTCCAAGAGTCTCCCTTCTGCCACCTGTTTTGTGTTGATCTCATCATGTTTCTTTCATTAATTCTCTTTTCATCATTTGGTTAGTAACCAAAAAGGAGCTTGAAGGGGATTGAAGTTCCTACAAGAAAAGGAACTACATGAAAACTAAATGTTTTCATTTTGTTTCCATGTAACGTTCTTTTCAGTTTTTGCTGATATGGGTCACTTTATTCGAATAATAAAAGCTTTATTAGAATAAAGTGACTCGCTTTTGCCTTTATATATGTACAATAGCTCTTTTATTCGAATAACAAAAGTGTTATTCGAATAAGATGACTCATTTCATCTTATATGTTTGCACAGTAAAAATTTTATTCAAATAACCATTTGGTTATTTGAATAAAGATCATTTTATTTGAAAATTCTTATTTTATTGCATTTATTTAATGATTTTTTATATTATTATTATTATTTGATTTTTAGGGATGTTAAACTTTGGACCTTGGCACTTGGGGCTATGGCAATTTGGCACTTGGAGCAAGGAGGGTCACACTTACCCTGGCACTTGGGGTTGTGACACTTGAAGCAAATTAGGACACATTGACCAATTAATGGCGTGGGGACTTGGTAAACAAACCAGAGGCTCAATAGTATTAAATGAAAGAAACCACACACACACACATATAGAGTCTGGGCCTTGCAGAAGTTGATAAATTAAACTAAATTAAATGGTTCTCTTTCACATAAGTGTAGCAAGGTATGGTTTTCTTTCAGGCAATTGAACAAACAACTAATATGCATCGGTGCAGTTCTTGCAAAGCGATTAAAAAGTTATATTGTTTGGTATGTACAATGTAATCTAGCATGATACAATTACTAGAGATTAAAGTGTAGAGTAGTATCATTATCAAACAATCCAAAAAATAATAGCACTCATAAACCTAAAATCAACACAAACAGTTCCAAATTGAAAGAGAGAAACGCTGCAAGTGTGAGAGAAACGAAAAAGGCGTACCTGAATTGAAACGAAAGTAAGAATCTAGCACTTCATAAGAGAAAACTGTAAGTGTGAGCACCGTATGAGAGAGAGAGAGAGAGAAGCGAGCACTATATTAGAAAAAACTATAAGTGTGAGCACCATATGAGAGAGAGAGAGAGAGAGAGGTCACCATGTGCTAACGATGGCCGACGAGATTGCACAGTGCAGTTTAGGATCCCCTGTGATGCGGCTTGAAATGGTGCCCCTGCGATTAAGTTTGTCAAATTCCATGATAAATTTTTATGTTTATAATTGATTGGGGATGGTCAATAAACAAAAACACAACAAAATTATATTTATTTGTGGTAGTTTCATGACAACTGCCTCTAATAATAAATAACTGCTACGAATAAATTTGATTGAAGGTTGTTTGATGAAGCACCGAAAAATCTAACAGCCAACGACAATTTTATTCAACCGCCTTTAATAAACCGCCACTAAATATATCAAATTGAGCCCTAATGCAAAAAAACTGAATCTTCTTTTATAATCATTGTTGTATACCCATAAAAGATCTTATGAAAATTTCATTAATGGTACTTACATGTAAAATTATATTGAAAATTAATCCCTTAAATTTTCACCTCCATTATCAAGGGTATGCCAAACTGACCCCTAATGCCAAATTCTATGAAAAAAAAGTCTTAGATTAATAAATATTACAATGACAAATAAAAAGAAAACATACCAAAAATAAAATGACAATAACAATATAATCAAATGATACTTGACGTATTTAAGTACCTTACCATTGTGTAAGTTATACATTAAGTTTACACAATTTAAATAGACTAAATAAAAATAACACTTTAATTAAAACAATCAATTGATATATGACTTCTTAAGTTCTTTAATCTCTTTATCTTTCACAAATTTAATCTATTTCAATATGATATACAACCATAGCTTGCCTATTACATCACTTGATCAATGCCCCCGTTTAGGTCAATTTATTGTCATATTTGTCTGAAAAAGCTTCTAAACTCCTACAAATAATTTCATTAAAAAAATCAAAGAAACGTTGATGCTATATAATATGGGTTTTGTTTCTTGAAATAAAATCTCTATCGCAGTTAACTAATCTTACTAATTAAACAAAATTTATTATAAATCCAAACTTTTTAATTAATTTTATCATATTTTCTTGTAAAGATTTTATCCCATTTATGTAAATATTACTATATTTTTATATAAATATAAAATATTTAAATGTTATATTTTTATATAAATAAAAAATATAAATACTATATACATACACACATATAATATACTTATAATATTGAATAATAATATCTCTAATTAAAGTATACGTGTAAAACTTTAAAATCCGTAACTTATGTGTAGAAATAAACATACTGCAGCTCATGATAAAGATATCAATTATGTAACTGTTGCTCCAAATGATAGTTTTGTATGTAGTGATTCTCAGGTTGGTATTATATCTGAATTGAAGATTTCTTTGCCTTTTAAATTAATTAATCTAATTATTTATAGAAAAAGAGACCATCCCGTTGCTATTTATTGCTTATTACTCTTATGGTTTTTGTTAATTCAAAGTGAAGAAAAGAAAAGGTGATAAACAGTTAACCAAAGTACCAAACTACAAAAATCAAAGTGTAATTTAATTGGAAAATGATATTTCCACACTAAAAGCATTACATCATTTTTATATTTTACTATTTTGAGAAATAAAAAATAGAAAAAAAATGTGTTGAAATGTGTTAAAAATAAAAAAGTATAAGAAAAATAATGTGTAAATATCATTACCCAATTTAATTTGCCTTGTAATAAATTTGGCTATACAATCTAGCATTGAGTTAGCCAACTCTACTCAAGAAATTTATGGGTGGGAATTTCTTATACCTTAGGCATGCAAATTATTTTTTAATATATATAAAATTGTATTAATAGATAAATAAATATATATATATATTTAATATTATTCACACAATTATTCACACAATTTTACACATATCAAAAAATAATTTACATGCTTAAAATAAAAATTTCCATCCAAAAAATTATCATTTGTACTCTCTCAAGTCTGTCATTAGGTGTTTGTCTTGTGAATGCAAATATGTTAAATGACAAAAAAAAGTCCACTTATGAGAGAAGCAAAAAAGCTAAGAAAATGGTGGAAAACCAAGGAAGCAACACATGGAGGTAGATGCTACAGTAGAAAAACTTTTTCAGTTTTGTATTATTTATAAATAGATAGATAGATGACGGTGAAAAGGGAATAAAATAATAAACAATATCATAAATAATAAAATAAGCTAGTGCATTAGTCCATTACGATGAAATATTTGAAAATGGTTCATTTGCTTAAAATTTCCTACTTGTTTCAAATTTCTTGTTTTGATTTTTGAGGCTGCTCCCACGCTAATCCCACTTTTCATTACTCTAATTTTGGGTCTTAATAATAGGTTTTTCATTTCATATATTCCTTTCAATTGTTTCTTCATTGTTTGTAACGTGTACAATTATTCTTTCGACTTCAATTAATGGTTTAGCTTTTGCCTTGTAATGTTCACTTATGAAAGAAACAAAAAAATAAGGAAAATGGTGAAAAACGAAGGAAAAGATGCATGGAACTACACTGTAGATGCTATAGTTGGAACTACCGTAGTAAAATTTCGTCTCATTTGTATTGTTTATAAATAGATAGATTTGGTCGTACAGTCCAGCGTTGAGTTAGCCAACTTTTTACTCGAGATATAATTGGGTGGGAATTTTTTATTTTAAACATGTAAATTATTTTTTAACATGTATAAAATTGTGTGAATAGAAATATGTACATTTTTAACATTATTCACATAATTTTATATTTATTAAAAAATAATTCATATATCTAAAATAAGAAATTTTTATTCAAAAATTTCTCCTTTCTACTCTCTCAAGTCTCTGTCATTAGGTGTCTATCTTATAAATGCAAAGCTGATAAATGATAAAGAAGTCCACATATAAGAGAAGCCAAAAAGTCAAGTGTTCTGGACCGTGATCCGAGATCCCGTTTCATGGGATCAACCCGGCATGCACATTACCGGACTCTCCTAGCTGGCGTAGAGGAAGACTTACGACGTATTCCGGACAACGGATTATGGCCTTCGAGCAGTATCAGTATTCGACATCGTGACTGATAGATTCGCGCAGAGGATGAATCCCTAAATATCCGTAACTGCCAATCATCAACTTATGATATTATAGGATTTATAGATATCCTTAATGGTTAGATACTTTCCATATCTTAATCCCAAATTTGTAGGGATATATCCGATAATAACAGGAAGGCAATCCTCTTCAGGATACTAATCCTAAATTACCTGCATTCAGTATTCGATAAGAATCCCATTAGGATTCTGCTTACGCTCTATAAATACAAGGCTAAGTCATCTTAGTAAGGTAACTCTAAACCCCATCCCAAAAACCTTATTGTGCACTGCTTGACTTGAGCGTTGGAGTCCCTTTGCAGGTACCCAACCCCCCTGTGTTACAAGCTCAGCTGCTGCGCGAAGGAGAACTCATCGCAACGTGCCTATCTCAGGCACCCTCTGAATCTAGTTCAGAACATTGGCGCCGACTGTGGGGACCATAAATTTCTAATCCCACCCAATCATGGTGAATACGAGGCAAAACTCCAGAAGAGACGCTGCTCAAGCCTCTGTCAATCAGAGGCAAGATCTCGACATGCAACGTCCACCACCACCACTGCCTCCACTCGTGGCTCAAACCTCCGCCGTGAGAAATCAGGCACCCGGAATAGGAAGCCGACGTGATGGGCACTCTACCTCCTTTTCTGAGGAGTCTCCCAACCCATCATGCAGGATTTCTGTCAGGGAAAGACTTGAATTCCCAGCTCAGAGAAGAGATCAGAGCCTTCAAGAGCACAGGATTCCAGTGCACCAACGTTTGGGAATCCCGAACAACGAGTTCGATGATCGTGCGTCCTGCTCTGAACGCACACATCAAACTCGGGGTTTACAACGCCAGTTTCAAGATATGTTGCAGCAACATATGGACTTACTCAACGATCAATTCAGGAGACTGGAGGACATGCAGCGCGCCATGCATGACAACCAACCGAAGCCGCGCCGCCGTGATAGACAGTCCGGCGTGAAAAATAACAGAAGGAGGGCCCACGATGATGACGGAATTCCCAATACTGGATACAATAACCGGAATCGAGGAACTATGGAACAACCTTTCTCTGACCAACTCATGGAGTTCCGTGTTCCAAGAAATTTCAAGTTTCCTCCAAATCTTGAAATTTACGACGGAACCACGGACCCCCAGGAACACATAAATGCTTACGAGCAGTCCCTATGTTTCTATGGCGGCTCCATGGAGTTGTTGTTCCGAGCCTTCCCCCTCTCCCTCAAAAAGGGGGCCCTCAAATGGTTCACCAGCCAACCACGGGGGACCATTGTGGATTGGTCCGACCTCAAGCAGCGTTTTCTACTGCAGTACACCATGAGCAAGGAACAGCCTAAGTCCATCGAATCCTTGGCTAAGATCCGCCAGGGAAAGGACGAGACCCTCCGAGACTACGTTAGGCGTTTTATGGCCGCCTGCACCAACGTAGAAAATTTTGAAGACAGAATAGCCTTGCATTACTCCAGGAGCAGTCTCCGGATAGGCTCCGATTTCTTCAAGTCCTTGGCAAAAAAGAAGCCGGATAATCTGACCGATTTCCAGAAGCGATCCGAGAAGTATGTCTACTTGGAGGAGGCAACAGAAGACCATAGGAGGTGGGACAAAGGTGAACCATCTCACCAAAAGCCCAACCAAAATTCCTCAAGGTCGCGGCTCCCAAAGGGTAGCCCACCACGGAAAAGCTACGCTGACTACACTCCTTTGAACACCCCCCAGGAAATAATCTTGAGGGAGGTAATGAACACGGAGTTTCAGAACATTCGGAGGCCGCCTCCTATCAAGAAGCACAAGCAGAAGGATCATTCCAAACATTGCACATGGCATAAAGCCTATGGCCACGATATAGAGGATTGCTATCAGATGCGCGAAGCCATTGAATTTCTAATCAAGGCTGGACGCCTACAGCAGTATATCCTCCATGAACAAAACAACGAAGGGGATAATAGGCGCAGAGACAGCAGGCGTCGAAGTCCATCCCCTACACGCAGGAGAAGAACAAGAAGCCCTAGGAGAAGATCCCGGACTCCGCCTCGACGAGATAACAGCGATCGACAGGGTCGAACCAGGAAAACTCTTCCTGTCGATAACGAAGACCACCGCGCCGAGCCCAACAGGACAATCCATACCATCGCCGGTGGCTTTGCCGGAGGGGGATCCTCCAACGGAGCTCGAAAGAAAGCCCTTAAAATGGCAGTTTTTAGCGTGGTCCACTCAGAGCCAAGAACACAAGCAGAGAATAGGAAAACGCCACTCATTACCTTCTCGGATGAGGACTACGGCGGAATAATCCTGGATCACGACGACCCACTCGTGGTATCCGGGGTAATTTCCAATGCCGAAGTTCGCCGAATTTTCGTCGATCAAGGGAGTTCAGCGGACATTATGTTCCTAGATCTCTATCAGAAGTTGGAGCTCCCGCAATCCGACTTGACTCCCCATGTTGGAGAACTGACGGGTTTCACCGGTGAGAAGATCACCCCGGTCGGATACTACGAAACCCACCTGACTCTCGGATCATCTACACTATTCAGGACCGTCAAGGTGAAGTTCCTGGTCATGGACTGCCCCTCGGCTTATAACATCATCTTGGGCCACCCTTCTCTCAACGCCTTCGGAGCGGTGGTGTCCACCACCCACCTCATGATGAAGTTCCCCAATAAGAACAATGACGTTGTCACTGTAAAAGGCAACCAAATTACAGCCAGGAAGTGCTATAATGAGAGTTTGAAGATCTGTAGAGTGCCTCGGTCGAGCCCCGTAGCATCCACCCAGGCTATCGACCAGGTTAACATTTTAATGACAGAGCTGGACGTTAGAGAAGAAATCTAGGATACTCGACCCCAGCCTGAAGGCGAACTGGAGTCTCTTCAACTCGGGGCCAACCCTGAACAGGTCACCAAGATCGGAGCTCGTCTGGGTGAAAAAGAAAAACAGCAACTCTCAGAACTCTTGTTGAAAAACAAAGACCTTTTCGCTTGGACTTCCTCCTGCATGCCCAGACTCGACCCCAGTTTTATTTGCCACTGATTATCGATTAAAGAAGGTACCAGACCGGTTGCGCAAAAGAAGAGGAAGGTCGGGCCCGAGAGGCAGCAAGTCGTAGAGGACCAAGTTAAAGAGCTACTAAATGGCAACTTCATCAGAGAAATCTCGTATACCACATGGCTCTCCAACGTGGTCCTAGTAAAAAAGTCCAACGGAAAATGGAGGATGTGCGTAGATTATACTGATCTGAATAAAGCCTGTCCCAAGGACCCATATCCACTCCCCAATGTGGATAAATTAGTAGATGGCTCCTCGGGGTTCAGATGGCTCTCATTCATGGACGCATATTCCGGGTACAACCAGATTCCCATGTACACTGGAGATGAGGATAAAACCGCTTTCATTACCGACAGGGCGAGCTACTGCTACAAGGTCATGCCTTTCGGCCTAAAAAATGCAGGAGCCACCTACCAGAGGATGATGAACAAGGTTTTCAAAAACCAAGTGGGAAAGATGCTAGAAGTCTACATAGACGACATGATAGTAAAGACCCCACACTGCGGATCGCACACGGCGGACCTCGAGGAAGTATTTGCACAAATCCGGAAGTACAACATGAGGTTAAACCCGGAGAAGTGTGCTTTCGGGGTCCAGGCCGACAAATTTTTGGGGTTCATGCTAACTCATAGAGGAATTGAAGCCAATCCGGATAAATGCCAGGCCGTCATCAACATGAGAAGTCCTCGAAATGTCAAAGAAGTACAACAGCTTACGGGGCGCATAGCGGCCCTCACAAGATTCTTAGCTAAAGCCGCGCACAAGTCCCTCCCCCTGTTCAAATTGCTCAAGAAGAGAAAAAACTTTGAATGGACCCAGGAGTGTGAAGATGCCTTCACATCATTAAAAAACCTTTTGTCCTCCCCTCCTATCTTAACAAGGCCGGACACCGGAGAGACGCTCTACTTGTACCTATCCGTCCACGACGAGGCCATAAGTTCAGTCTTGATTAGAGAAACCAACGAAGGACAGAAGCATGTCTACTTCATAAGTAAGGTCCTCCAGGGCCTTGAGCTTCGATACCAAAAGGTAGAGAAAGTTGCCTTCGCGCTCATCATCATCGCAAGAAGACTTCGACAATACTTCCAATGCCACCCAGTGGTGGTAAGAACCGACCAACCCATCCGACAGGTGCTACACAAACCAGATCTGGCCGGCCGAATGATTGCGTGGTCGATTGAACTCTCAGAGTTTGGAATCACATATGAACCACGACTGGCAATAAAAGCCCAGGCCTTGTCCGACTTCTTAGCAGAGCTCACAACAGACAACGACAATCCAAGGAAAGCCTTCTGGACCATTTTTGCCGACGGATCATCGAACCCCAAAGGAAGCGGGGCCGGGGTGATTGTCGAGAATTCGGAGGGTTTGACCTTAGAGCACTCCCTGAAGTTTGAATTCCCAACCTCAAACAACCAGGCCCAGTATGAGGCCTGCATCGCCGGGTTGCTAATGGCAAAGGACCTGGAGGCAACGCGGATCACGCTTTGCAGTGATTCCCAGCTAGTAACCTCCCAAATCCGAGGCGAATATCAAGCCAAAGAACCCCTCCTGCAGAAATACTTGAACAAGGTCCAGGAACTTTTGAAAAGCTTCGAAGAGGTCAAGATAGAGCACATCCCAAGGGAACAGAACTCCGAGTAGACCTTTTGTCTAAGCTGCCAAAGACGAAGAGCCCCAACAACCGGCGGTCTGTAATCCAAGAAACCCTCTCCTAACCCTCCATTATGGATCACAGCATATCCCAAGTGGAGGACCATCAGCCATCTTGGATCACTCCTATACTGGACTATCTGCAACATGGGAAGTTACTGTCGGACCCGAGGAGGCTTCCAGATTGGTAAAGACGTCGGTTAGATACACCGTTTACAATGGTCGCTTATACCGACGTGGTTTCTCCTCCCTTCTTCTAAAGTGTTTAACCCCCAAAGAAGCAGAGTACGCCCTAGCTGAAGTTCATGAAGGAAGCTGCGGTCACCACTTGGGAGCCAAAGCCCTAGCCCAAAAAGTATTAAGGGCAGGATTCTATTGGCCCACAATGGAAGCTGACTCTCATGCACATGTTCAAATTTATGACAAGTGCCAGCGCCATGCAGATCATTTTCAAGCCCCTTCTGAAGAATTGTTCACGACGTCGGTTCCCTGGCCTTTTTATAGGTGGGGTATGGACATTTTGGGGTCGTTCCCTCAGGCCCCAGGGCAGTTTAAATACTTGGTGGTAGCAGTAGACTACTTCACTAAGTGGATCTAGGCCGAACCCCTGATCACCATCACTTCGGCGTGAATTTAGAAGTTTACTTGGCGCCATATTATCACCAGGTTCGGCGTACCGGAATCGGTAGTCACAGATAATGGTACCCAGTTGAAAGACAAAGCCTTTGAAGAGCTACTAGCCGGATTGAAAATAAAACACCACTGTAGCTCCATCGAGAACCCCAGAACAAATGGGCAATAGAATCATCGTGCGAGGCTTAAAAAGGAGGCTCGACGAAGCCAAAGGAAATTGGGTCGAGCAACTTGACCATGTTCTCTGGGCATACCGGACCACTCCTCATTCCACGACGGGAGAATCCCCTTTCAAGTTGACCTATGGCTGTGAGGCCATGATCCCGGTGGAAATAGGGGAACCCAGCTGGCGTTACCAACAGTTCTCATCCGACAGCAACCCTGGTTTAATCAAAGAGGACCTGGACTTGCTCGAAGAAAGAAGAAACGTGGCCTATATACGGGATGCTGCCCTTAAGCAGAAGACAGCTGCTAGGTACAACAAGAAAGTGGTCCCAAGAAAATTCCATCCCGGTGATCTAGTGCTCAGGAGAGCCGACATAGGAGGAAAAAATGCCTCCCAAGGGAAATTAGCCCCTAACTGGGAAGGCCCCTATCGTGTCGTCACTAGTACGGGTAAGGGAGCCTACACCCTGGAAACGTTATCTGGGACCCCGGTCAAGAATTACTGGAATGTGGATAAATTAAGAAAATACTATAGCTGAATGCCCATAGCAGCTTAGCCCTCCAGTGGAATTATCTTTGATCCATTCCCGTTTTAAATAAGTATGCTATGTACGGACTCTTGTCCTCCCAATTTCATCAATAAAATTGTTATTCAGGAAACCAGGTTGATCCAACGCGTTGCTCTAACTGCTAAATTGACAAGTCGATAGGAGGCAGTATGGATCATATGTACACACTCCTTTATACCCAAGCCTAGAAGGGGTCCCAAAATCTATATGATTGTTGGGATACCTACCCCGGGCAAGGTTAAATAATGATGATGCCTCAGGCAAAAGGGTTCTCGCATAAACTGCCCTAAGCCAGGCATTACTTACCTATGTCTGCAATTCCAAACGCTTCCCTTAGCAAGCACTGGAATATGGATTAAGGTTTTACTTTGCCTAAGTCTAAAAACTCTTGACGTTTGATTATTATAAGCGTTAGATTACAGACTAAGGCGTTATTTTTACCTAAGTTAAAGTGAAATGCCATTCACTCAACGGTATGAGTGAAGGATCCCGGACCATGGTTTTCTATGATAATAAGTTTTCTAAGTCCATTATAATGACTACGAAAATGGGCGTTGGACCTAAGTCGGACCATGAAAAATAAATGATTAAACAAAATCATTAGTTATAAAACCCCAAACATGGGGCAATTGTCCATACAAATAGCAAAACCCCATGCAGGGGGCAGAAACCAGAAAAAAAAAAAGCTAGAGAAGCTAAGTGTCCGCCTCTTCCCCTTTCGGGATCTGAATAACCTCCGGGTTACCACCAGGAGCTTTCGCGGCTAACTCTTCGACAGCTACAAGCTGGCCATTATGAAACATTTTATCCGGAGTAACACCCTCCAAGATAAGGTCGACCCCGGGGTTGAAGTGCTGGATTTGCTTCACAGCATTTTGGAACTGCTCTTCCCCGACATTTCCAGCTACTCCGTCCAGTTCCTCCACCTCCTTTTCGAGTTGTGTTACCTCGGCCCTCAAAGCGCCAATGCTTCGGTCGGCCTCAAGCTTTTCGGCCTTCCTGGCAGCCTCAGAATCCGCCAACGCTTTCTCCAGCTCAATGACCTTCTTTTCCAGCTCAGGGACTTTCTTTTCCAGCTCGATGGCTCTCGTCCTATTATCCTCATTGGCCTTTAAGGACGCGGTCAACTTCTGGTTGATTTCCTCCTTTTCTTTCTTCAAGGTCCTCAGCTCTTCCGATGCCTGGCGATCAGCGTTCTCGATAGTGACTTCGATGACACGGATCTAGGCCGCTGCCCCGAGAGCTTGCCTCTGAAGTGCGGCTAAGGTTTGGACCAGACCTTGCTCAGCAATATGCTGCCTCACCTCGCCACTCAAGTGTCGCTCATCTATGAAGGGTCCGGGATCAGAGTGCCCCGCGATGATTGGCAAGAAGTCCGCCCCTCCCCTTTCACCGCCCTCTGACGACCCTCCATCGTGCTCGGGAGGCTCTTCAACAGCCTGCCTTTTCTTCCCTTTAAGATTCTGGGCAGGGGATCCCGGATGATCTTACTCTCTAATGACAACACCCCGGTCGGATGAGTCCGGAATGGCTGTGGAGGAAGAAGCCGCGGTCTTCTTCCCCTTCCTCCGGTTTCTTGAAGATCGCAGGGTAACCATAAAAGACCCTGAAGTCATGTTGCTAACTGAAAAGAAGCAGAAACAGATACAGTCAGTACATCATCACGAAACATTGATATATGAAGACAAAGCAAACACCAAGGGATACTAGAGGCATAAACGCCCTAATTCCTACCTAATAAAGTGTAAAGAAGATCATCACCAGGGATATAAAGAACATCTCTAATGTTGATGTTCCCATGCTTCTCAGCATATCAGGTTATGAATCTCGCGGTCCTAAGTTCCTCAGGGTCGAGATCTTCCTCCTCTTTCTCAATCATGTCGATAGGCATGTCCCAGTACCTCTGCGTCCAGTAAAGAGGAAATTCTGCTTCCCCGTCCGGCTTGAGGAAGAAAGGCTGACATCCCTCTTTGGCTTTTACCTTGAAAAATGCAGTCTTAAACCCTTTAAAGCTTTCTTCGAAAACATCAAAGGACTTACGACCAAGCCGGGATCGGATGACGAGGCAACTGGTTTGCTTCACCGTCCCCTAGGTGTTTATTCTTGTATAAAAATAAAAAAAGGTGTTCGCCGAGCACTTGAGGCTCATCAACCGACAAAACCTCTCGAACGATATGATGTAGCCCCAACCGTTAGGGTGGATCTGCGAAGGGGCCACTTGAAGAGTATGGAGCACGTCCATCTGGAAGTCAGAAAACGGCATCCTTAGCCCTAACTTGAAGAAAAGTGGCTCATACAGGAACATAAAATGAGAACCCTCCACTCGACAGGAGCACACCCTCTCGTTCCAGTACGGACAGACGACTTCGAACTCGTCATCTCGAGCCTTGTTCACAGTTAATTCCAAGGTGAATAGAGATTCTCGGAGGACAGTTTCGCTTGAGAACTTGGACACGGTCCCATACGTCGTCCACTACCCATGGGCATACCAACCCGGGCCCCCGCCGAACTCGAACCAGCTCATCTTCGGCCGGATCACGGATGTCGTGAAGTGGGGGTTGAACCCTAGCTTTCTTTCCTTTGGCCATGGAAATCTTGAGAATATCCGAAGAAGTCGGTAAGAAACTGTCAGAATCAATAGTTTCACAGATTCAGACACAGGGAGAGCAAGGTAATCCTAACCTCCCCTACCGACCTCCTGTCCCACCAGAAACAAAGCATTCGGGGGGAACTCCTCCACCGCGCATGGCGCGGCGAAGTTGGTGTTTCAGGGAGGCGACCATATCTACCTAAATCACTAAGCCCTATTTGAAGGCAAGAAAAACCAGGAATGCGAAGCTACCCTACTTTCTGAAAAGCTATTGACATACTGAAAGTACAAATAACAAAATGACCGAAAGAAAGTAACTTATTGTGTAAAGGCAGAGTACTTGAAAGTTGAGAAGTTGAGTCAGAACAATGGAGGAGCTGCGATTGGAGAGCACCCAAAAAGAAGCCAAGACTTTCAACGCGGTGTTTTCAGTGAAGGAGGGCAAAAACGATAGAGCAAGGAAGACAAACCTTTTATTTATAAAGGGTTGAACGGTTAAGGGACATTTCTGTCCCCTCCAGTGCAAGTTCAAAAAAGTGCTCATCATGGCTCGCGGAGCTCTAAGCACGTTCCTCCGATGAAATCGCAACACGTGGCCCACTAGCTGTAATAGCAGTTGAAAGGATGGTTACGCAGTAATCCAAAGCGTCGTACGAATGTTGGATGAGAACCTGGGTTTGTACCACGGATTCCAAGCCCAATTAACTATTGACACTATGGACAACGTTCCTACTCCGAGGTGTGTTTATGGCTATTATGCCAGTTTAGCATTGGGCCTACCCCGGCAATCTCTTTACTTGATTATACCGGGATAAGCGTTGGACTCATCCCGGCATAGTTACCTCGGTGGAAAAGCATATGTATAATGAAAGTACAGGACAAATACAAAGAAGGTAAAGTCTATTGAATCATCTTCATTCCATACATCGTCATACAATTAAAAAAGAGGAAAAAGAAAATATTGAGACATGGAATGTATAAGGAAATCCCAGGAACGAGGGCAAACATCTCCGGCTGCCCTGATCATACCCCATCCACATCTCCAATCCACGGTCTCTTGAAAAAGTGGGCTGGCTTCGCAGAACATTGGCAAACCGGGATCATAGCCATGGAGAAAATGCCAAAGTCCTTTGCACTACTTCTCCGCGATGCAACTAAAGACTGGGATCTTTTTTCGCTGGTTGGAAGGGGTACGACCTCTCTAGCTGAAGAGTCCTCCGCCGGTCTCGACCATTCCAAGTTGCCTCAAGTTACGGAGCAGCTACAGCGGCCTTTCCACCCCGGAACAGAGTGAAGCTACTCCGAAGTAGAAATCCTCCGTTCGCCCGTTCTTCTCCCACCTTCTCGACGGATAACGGCAGAAGCGGATATGCGCTGCTTCCTTGAAAGCAAGTCAAAGAAAGCAGACCACCCCAGGTTGCTCCAAGGGGGTCCTTACTCCTTTGACCAGGCATCCTTGCATTTCCAGCCGTTACTTCGAAAAAGACCGGCTAAGTGCTTTCAAGCAGCCCGCCAAGAAGAAGAAGAGAGGAACAGTGTGCTTCATCGTGTCCCCATGCAATGGAAGACGGAAGCATTATTCCATCCTAACAACACGTTGGGTCAGACACCCCCGTGTATGCCAGGATAGAAAAGCTTCCGCCTCCCTAAATGCATAGCAACCCGGTTTTACGCCAAGATAGAAAGGCCCCTGTCCCAAAAGGATGAACACTCGGAGAAAATCAAATCTCTTCACGAACTTTGGAAAAAATAAAAATATAGTTTCTGCAGATGGTGAAGCTCTCTTCACAAAAGAAGGGAACGAAGGAAGAATTACACTCATTCCTTTGGGAGAAATCATCTCTGTTCGACAATGAAAAAGAAGAAGGGAATGCTAACTCACGAAGAAGTGTTCTCTACTTATAACATGTATGAGGGATTCCGATTGGTCCCGTAAAAGGTGACCTGATCCCATGAAGTCAACCAAAATAAATGCTTTGATCTCTGGTTGGTCACAAAGATAGGGAGCAGTTGAAAAAATCCGTATGAAACTGACGTTTTCTTTAAAGAATCACTACTTCCCAATAAAGTCCAAGCATCAGTTTCCCAGAGAATCGCAGACTGTTACGTCAGGGATCACGTTTGGGATCTGCGTCAAATATGTCTCCAGGAATCCTTACTACTCGTACTTGGGGGTAGCGATGTTTGTTCGTAACTAAATAAGGACAAGGACATCGGTAATAACCCGAGGTCTGACACCTACCCGTCGAATTACCACACAATAGTTGATCCGTTCTAAACTTGACTCTGGTCTGTCTCATCCAAGAGCCAAGCTGGGGGCAACTGTTCTGGACCGTGATCCGGGATCCCGCTCCATGGGATCAACCCGGCATGCACATTACCAGACTCTCCTAGCTGGCGTAGAGGAAGACTCACGACGTATTCCGGACAACGGATTACGGCCTTCGAGCAGTATCAGTATTTGACATCGTGACTGATAGATTCGCGCAGAGGATGAATCCCTAAATATCCGTAATTGCCAATCATCAACTTACGATATTATAGGATTTATAGATATCATTAATGGTTAGATACTTTCCGTATCTTAATCCTAGATTTGCAGGGATATATCCGATAATAACAGGAAGGCAATCCTCTTCAGGATACTAATCCTAAATTACCTGCATTCAGTATTCGATAAGAATCCCATTAGAATTCTGCTTACGCTCTATAAATACAAGGCTAAGTCATCTTAGTAAAGTAAATCTAAACCCCATCCCAAAAACCTTATTGTGCACTGCTTGACTTGAGCGTTGGAGTCCCTTTGCAGGTACCCAACTCCCCTGTGTTACAAGCTCAGCTGCTGCGCGAAGGAGAACTCATCGCAACGTGCCTATCTCAGGTACCCTCTGAATCTAGTTCAGAACACCAAGAAAATGGTGGAAAGCCAAGGAAGCATTCAACACATGGATATGCATGTGTAGATGCTATAGTAGAGAAACTTCTTCAGTTATGTATTATTTTTATAGATAGATAGATGGACGAGGGAGAGAAGGAAATAAAAAAATAAACAATATCATAAATAATAAAATAAGTTGGTTCATTTGTCCATTACGATAAAATATTTAACAAGGATCATTTGCTTAAAATTTTCTTGTTTTAAATTTTGAGGCTGGTCCCACGGTACTCCCAACTTCCATTACTCTAGTTTTGGGTTTTAATAATAGGTTTTTTATTTCATATATTCCTTTCAATTGTCTTTTTGGTGTTTGTAATTTGTCTTTTAACTTCAATTAATGCTTTAGCTTTTGCATTGTAATGTTCACTTATAAAAGAAATAAAAAAATCAAGAAAATGGTTAAAAACTAAATTTAAGACGCATGGAACTACACATGCTATAATAGGCATTACCCTACTTGTATTTATATTTATAAACAATACAAAGGAGGAGAGGAAATTTGGATACCGTAGTGCCGCCTACTATAGTATCTATAGTGTAGTTCCATGCCTCTTCCTTGCGTTTTCACAATTTTGTTGATTTTTTTATATTTCTTTTATAAGTGAACATTACAAGGCAAAATCTAAAACATTAATTAAAGTTAAAAGACAAAAGATTTTGTTAACACGTGTCACACATGTTAAAGTTTAAAAAATTGATAATTAAGCCTATTTTTTAATGTTTTGTCTTCTTAAAATTGTAACTTTTAATTACTCTCTATAATTGTTGCAGTTAAACATTTTTTAGGGACAATTATCATTTTACATATTAGTTACTCTTCTCTCTTCTCCATTTCCCTTACCATTCTTCCCCTTTCTTCTCTATTTTATTTACTCTCTTTTTTTCCTCATCATTTGAAACGTCATAAACAATGCTTGAAGGCTCTAAAACTCTCACATAGGAATCTTAGACTCCATTGCACATAACACAAGCCAAATTAGCATGGAGATTAAAGTGGAGTCAACCAATATTACTTCCACCAATACACCTATAGTGGTGGCTAATAGTGATGGGAAGAAGTCCATAGAAGACGTTGATGAGTTGATGGACAATTGGTTCGGTGATGGGTCTTTGGCTCATTGTGGAATGTGCGTATTCAAATACATTTTGTGTTCAACAGACTTGGTTTCTTTCTATAAAAGGGCATTGTGATAAATTTCACAAGACAAGAACAAAAAAAAAAAAGAATTAGAGAAGATGAGACGTTGAAGTGGCCAAGGGATAGTTGAGGTAGTAAAAAGGTAACTTTGCCACTAAAAAAAGTTCAACTACAACAACTATGAAGAGTAATTAAACATTATAATTTAAGAAGACAAAACATTAAAGAATAAGTCTAATTATCAATTTGTCAAACCTTAACATATGTTAACAAAACCCATAAAGATAATAATACCGGAAATGATAATTAATACGAAACCATTTTCGTAGAAAAAGCTTACGAAGATCAGTTGATATTATTATTGTCAAATATGTGTTTTTTCTTTTTTATTTTATTAATAAATATTTGTTATTTTTTGTCAGAGAAATAGTTTCTTTTTTATTTAACACTACATATTTATTATATTTTGTCACATTTATTAATACTTATTATTATATTTTGTCTGAGAAATAGTGTGCTGTGAGCTGTTCGTAATTATTTTGCATAAATGTTGTAGGATTTAGATACATAGATATTTTTCCTAGTCTATTTTAAGTGTCATTTTGGTGAAAAAAAGTGGTCTATTATAAATGACATTTTCACATATCTATAAAGCATTAATTATTGTTTTTCCATCTCTACCCTAATCCTTTTTTTTTTGGGTGCTAAAAATGGTGGCAAAGTGTGCAACCACTCCAGGGCCGGAAGCAACTACCCTGATACTTTAATCTCAAGCCTAAACTACTCGTTAAAATTGGATGGGCATGGTTAAGTGGAGCAATTAATAGCCATAAATTAAATAAGGACAGTTAAGTAAAAATTTAATACAATTAAGATTTGGTTTTGTGATTTTTAATTCTTGTGTCTTGTACTAAAATGACACTTAAAATGAACTAATGTGATCAATATATACTGAATAAGAATTTTGTTATATTGTCATAAAATATCATTCTAATACTTAATGAAAAAGGGTTTTTCTAATGAGCGCCCAAAGGGCAGTTGTTAAGGAATGCAAAATAAGAAGTACATGAAAAATAGAGTGTTTTTCATTTTAACACATTGAAAACTATACTTTTTATGAAAAATTTCTTATTTTGAATACTTAATAAGTGTCGTTAGGGCACTCTTTAGCAAAACTCAATAAAAAAATTAAAAAAAATAAATACATTTAATATCTTAAGATCATAAAATATATTTAATACTTTATTTATTTATTAAGTAGGATGATTATTAGGTGAATTGTTATTGAATAATTCTAAATTCTCCACACTCATCTTTTTAATAATCCTCCAAACTATTAAATAAGGAAAAGATTAAATACTTTTTATGGTTCTAAAATAATAAATAAATCTACTTTATCTATTAAAATTTTATTTATTAAATATTAGAAGGATTATAAAAAAAAAACATGTTTAAGGAGGATAAAGCAAAACTCATATATTTTTTGTAGTACTTCAACGGAATTATTGATCATTGTGAATTTAAGGCTTGAATGACTACTAAAGTAAGGGATTTTCTTTTTGCAAGTATAATTACTAGGGTTTTGGTAGGGTACTTAATAAGGAAGTCAAGATAAAAATTTTAAATAAAAAATAAAGTTTTTTAAAGTCTAATGTATTAAATAATTTATTTTTATTTAAAACTTTTTATTTTAAATTCTTGAACAAATGTTCTAAGAGAACTTATAACAAAACCCTAACTACTAATGCAACGGTTTTACTTTGTGCAAGTATAAAATGAAAAGCATAAAATATTAAATGAATAAATATCAGTACATCCATTCATTTTTATCTGTCATTCAAAAAAAATAACACTAGTATTAAAAATTAATGTAATAGTTTTAATTTTAGAAAAAACAATTGTAAAAGACAATATATGTTACTCTTTAACTCATTGAAAACTAAATTAACTTAATTATAACCTGAGCATTAGTCTGTTAGTATTCTTTTAAGACTCACATTACTACTTAATAAGTTACGTTACATTAATTGAAAAAGAAACATTGAAAAAGAAAGATGTGATTGACTAATAAAAGATGTGATAAAAAGAGATATAGAAGTTAGATAAGTAAATATTAAGAGATTATAGAAATTAAACAATTAATAGAATAAAAAAATAAAGATAAGATTGATATAAAATAATTAATTTAGTGTTGGGATTCTAAAACATCAAATATAGAACACAAAAAATTTTCTAAAACGACAATAATAGGAAATGGAGAGAATAAGTTATAAGGATACTTATTAAGATTTAAAAATATTAATAAAAAGTTAAACTTTTTAAGCTATCAATTTATTAAATATTTTACTTTTTATTTAATATTTTTTACTTTTAAAACTTTAAAAAGTGTGGTTAGCGTATTCCTTCTCAAAAATTAAATGTCTGGGGAGCATCGACATTGTTGAATAATACAGTTCCTAGGAAATAAACAAGTATGCCAACATTGCATGATTTCCATTTTTCCATTACTTGCATGTAGAGACTGAAACTTTCATTCGTGATGGGTAGTGAGGCAAGTATACGAACAACCGTTCGATGTATTATATTTTTAGGTAGCACCAATCCGAGCCCTTAAGGTAGGAGTTTCTAGAATGTATCGTACTGATGGCAAGACTAGAATGACCCGTGGCAGGAAAATTATTATTATTATTATATATATACACACATATAAAATCAGTCTTACCGCATAATAGAACTCACACCATGTAACTGTATGTAATCAACGGTCTGTATATTATACCAGCTGAGATATTGTATTGGTCCAACCAAATGAACACGTCGCACCACAGACCCATCCAATTATACATTTATGAATAATTTTGAATAGTCTTAATCAATTTCTTAACGAGAAAAATTCTATAGCAAAACTCTACATTTATATATGAAATGTTAATAACGTATTTTTTTATATTTCTTTTAATAATTATTTTATTATTAATTTAAAAGTAAGTATTGTTAATAATTTTTTTAATAATTTTTTTAAATGTATAAAATAGACTAATATTAAAGTAAATATTAAAAAAATTGTAAAAAAAAAACATATTGATAGCCTTCCTCGTGTACCAACTACCTTTTTAACGGAGAAAAATGTTCCACGTATTCACTAATTAACAATCCACCGAGGCCCAGTACTCTTCCATTTATTGATCATTATAACTTTTTCTTCCTTTGGTAGGTAGAGGGATTTACTATTTAATTACACACACAAGAAATCGGCAGAAGAGTTTCAAAACAGGTCCTTTCACGCGGTTAAGAAAACTACAGAAGCTAGCAACAACAATGGAGGTGCTAAGGGTGCAAACCGTAGCTTCCCAGTCCAAAGATGCTGCTATTCCTGCTATGTTTGTTAGGCCAGAGACTGAGCAACCTGGCATCACAACCGTTCATGGGGTGAAACTCGAGGTTCCCATCATTGATTTTAGCAACACAGATGAAGGGAAAGTCCTACGTGAGATTATGGAGGCAAGTAGGGACTGGGGCATGTTCCAAATTGTGAACCATGAGATACCAAGCCAAGTTATGAGCAAATTGCAGGCTGTGGGCAAAGAGTTCTTTGAGTTGCCGCAAGAAGAAAAGGAGCTATATGCTAAGCCTGCTGGCTCTGAGTCTTTAGAAGGTTACGGCACAAAGCTTCAGAAGGAGGTGAACGGCAAGAAAGGTTGGGTGGACCATTTATTCCACATTATTTGGCCACCTTCCAACATTAACTACCGTTTCTGGCCTAAGAACCCTCCTTCTTACAGGTTAACTTGAAGAATATTAATGTCATTGTCTTCCTCTTCTTATACACCTTCCCCTTTTGACATGCATATATGCACAATCTCCAGAGATGCACAATCCATTTTCTGGTCGAAGCATGATGATATTTATTGTCATAGTATTTCGTTTCTTGTCCATCATTGCAACTATTCAATGTATTATTTACATGGGATTTTCCTACCTCCATGATGTAACATATAGTCATATAATATAATAGTTAATAATCTGGACATATAGTAGTAATGGACAAATGGTTAATTAAATAATTTTTTGTCAATAATTAAATGAATTTATAATTAATTATATGTGATTAAGTGATTAATTTTATGTGAGATACAGAGACTCAGTTGAGTTATATAACTTGAGAACTCAAACAAAGTTTGTATAATAACACTTGATTTTCTGGCAGGGAGGTTAATGAGGAATACGGTAAATACCTAGGTGGGGTGGTAGACAAACTGTTCAAAAGTATGTCAATAGGGCTAGGGCTTGAAGAACATGAGCTAAAGGAAGCTGCAGGTGGAGATGACATGATTCACCTTTTAAAGATCAACTACTACCCACCTTGTCCATGCCCTGATCTCGTTCTGGGTGTGCCACCACACACAGACATGTCCTACATAACCATTCTGGTGCCCAACGAGGTGCAGGGCCTTCAAGCCTCCAGGGATGGACACTGGTACGACGTTAAGTACGTCCCCAATGCCCTTGTCATTCACATTGGCGACCAAATGGAGGTATATATATCTTTCACTGTTGTTTAATAAAGAAAATGTTTCTTTTTATTTTTTTTTAACTTCACGTTTTTTCCTGGCATGACTTGTGTAGAAGATTAATTTTTACGAAAAATAATTATAAAGCTTTGATGAGAAAATAATGATATTATTTTATTTTATGGTGATATAGATACTGAGCAATGGGAAATATAAGGCCGTTTTCCACAGAACAACAGTGAACAAAGACGCGACAAGAATGTCGTGGCCAGTTTTCATAGAGCCCCAAGCAGAGCACGAGGTTGGCCCTCACCCAAAGTTAGTTAACAAAGATAATCCCCCAAAATACAAGACCAAGAAATTCAAGGATTATGCTTATTGTAAGCTCAACAAGATCCCTCAGTAAATTAAGCAGTACTACTACTAAATAATAGACATTGTAAGTCATACTGACCATACTTGTTTTGCTGGTTGGTTAACTCACCAAAAGAATGTGTGGCATACAAGTATGTTTCGTATGTTTTTAAAAGTAAATAAAGATGACAACCAGCTGCTTGTCCTATTTCATTATTGTACAATTTCACTAGGTAAATGCCTTGTGCATTGCACAAGTTACTTTAAATTCGATATCTATAACTATAAATTTTTATTTAATAGATAAACAATTAGGACGTGTTTGAATTACTTTAATTTACTAAAAAAAAGCTTATAATAAAAAATATTTAAGACAGAACTTTTCACTGAAAAATATTTTAATGAAAAATAAATTGATACAATATTTATGATTAGTGTTAATAATAATTTATTCAAGGTGATTTTACTTATATGCTAATAGTAACAATAATAACTGGTTGATATTTGATATTTTATTGATTAGTGTTATTAATTACTTAAAAAATCCGAGGTTGTGGAACGAAATATTGAGTAAGAATTATATATATATTAAGTAATCTATATATATATATATATATATATATATATATATATATATATATATATATATATATATATATATATATATGTATATATATATATATGTATATATATATTGACTTGAGTTTGATAGATGCATTAATGACTTAAATTTAATAAACATAATTAATGATTGCTTAAGTAATCAATATATACATCAATATAAATTTGAATTCCATAAATATTATTGATGATCCTTTAAGTTGTTTTCATACTATTTGATCAATTAAGAAAAAAAATTATCACTTACCTCTTAAATCACACCTTTGTATGAATCAAATATAAACTTGAAAACTGTATTAAGAGTTAAAAGCTATATTAGGCTCCTAAAATGTCCAACTGCTTTATGTATTTTTATAAGATGTGATGACAAAATAGAAGGAAAAATGATAAGAAATAAATATTTTTCTTATTTAAGAATTAAAAATTTATAAAAAAAATAAAAGTTCAAGATATAAGAATGAGAAAGGAATGTGAGAGAAGCTATATCCCTTTATTGCGAGTATAAAATCATAATTTTTTTTTATTGAATTTGATACTTTAGATGGAACAATAATTAATCCAAATTTGAAGTACATATTATGTCACGATTATTTTGTGAAAGTATGCAAATGTAATTTATTTTATTATTTTTACATGTTTAAGTTTTTTCATTATTTCAATATATGCATTATTTTTAGAAGTTTAAAATTATTATTCATAACCATTGAATGATTAATATTATAAACAATTTTTTGATATATAATAGTGATAATAAAGTGGAATGAAAAATGATAAGAAATAAATAATTTTCTTATTTAAGAGTTTAAAAATTTATATAAAAATAAAAGTTTAAGATATAAGAATGGAAAAGGAATGCGATAGAAACTATATCCCTTTAATGCAAGTATAAAATCATAACAAATTTTGTTGAATTTGATACTTTTTTATGGAACAATAATTAACCCAAATTTAAAGCACATATTATGACTCAATATATGCAGGTTTAAGATTTTTTTACAGGTTTAAGATTTTTTCATTATTTCAATATATGCATTATTTTTACAAGTTTAATTTTATTATTCATAAACATTGAATGATTAATATTATAAATATTACATATATTACAAACTCATGCATCACACAGGTATAAAAACTAGTTTATTGAGTAAAATTATCTTGAAGCAATTAATAACACTAATCAATGAAATATAAACAATTATATAAACAAGATTACCTTAATACCTTTCAACTATATATTTTTTTATTAGAACATAATACCTTTCAACTTTAGGTGAGTTGCAATCACACTTTTTGAATTAAAAAAGTAACTATTAAGTACCTGAACTTCATAAGCAGTAGAAATCAAGTCCTCCATCTAAAACTTTTTATTAAATTTAACATATTCTCATGTGCGCGTAGTACGCGACTTTTACTTGTCGTTGTTTTCATAATAATAACTTCTTACAATCAACTAAATTATTTTGAAATTAAAAAAAAATTCAATCATTAAAAAAATGCAGTTTCACATACAAGAAGCAATAATTCTGTATATTTTCATATACTAAATTTCTTTTAATTTTAAAATAATAGTTTTAATGAGTTATTATTAAGAAAAAAATAAAAGTCACATGTTATACATGTGCACACGAGAATATGTTAAATGTAACCGAAGTTTTAGTAGGAGTTTAATGTTTATACAATTAACAATAGATACTCATTTGATTCGAGGGTTGTGGTTGCAACTCACACAAAGTTAAAGGGATATATATTTAAGCATTTGACCCTTTAAATATTTATTTGAAGTGAATATATAAGAATGGTATAAACCTACAACCAATTAATCTATACAGGTTTCGCTGCATCCCGAGCCAACTTTAGGATAAAGCCTCTAATGCAAGGGCTTTACGATCCAATTTTTCATTTGCCCCATTGTTTTAAAATGATATAATTTATTATATTCAAAATAAAATATTAAGATAATTGGTAAAATACCAACATATTATTTCATTTTTTAAATTAGGTGCTTAAAAATTTATTTCATTTCACTTCTCACACCTCTATTAATTTTCGATTCTCATTTTTTTATTAAAAATATGCAGAAGTCAAGATGATTAATAAAATGGCACATTTACTCACTTTCCTATTTAAGTGACTAATAAATCTCTATTTTCTATCAATTTTAATTTCACAATGGTTTTCACTTTCAACCATTTCTCTCATTTCCACTCAACTAATTAATGATAATATGTATTATTGAGAACCAACTATTTCTTTTCCTATGTATAAAAGTAATTATCTTTTTTCTCTAACTTATAATATCTACTTTTGAACTTTTTTTCTCCATTGTTTGGACCATAATTATATAACCTGGATCAGAAGTCAACCCAGTCAAAAGGCCAAGTTAGCGGGTTAGCGGTCTGATTGCAGGTCAAGTGGTTGAACTGGAAAATTAGAACAAAATTTTTATAAAAAAAAATGAAAAAACTACTTTATATTAAAAAAATATTAAAAAAATGCACAATAAAAAATACTATATGACAAAAAAATCCAAACTAGCAATGATAATAAACTATTGGTTAGATAATAATATAAATTAAAAAACTGAACATATTACTAAATAAAAATATGTAGTCTAATGGTAGAATGTATTTCATGATAAAGACTAATAGGTATTGTTCAAATCTTAGAAATTAGGGTTTGAACATTTTATTAAAAAAATTCGTAATAAACAAGAATCAGGTTGACACAATGACCAAGTCACAGTTTTCCAATTCAACAGGCCAATTCGATTTGAGTCATAGAACTATATTAAAAGTTAATAAACAAGAATCAGGTTGAACCAAAGACCAGGTCATGGCTATGTTAATAATTGAGAAAAATATTAGACGTTAATTATAAATATTTAACTAAAAATTTGCATTTGAAAAGTTAAAAGAATAGAAAATTGATTAAATATTTTCTTTCATTACTTTTAATAAAAGACTTCAATTTATATGTAGGTTTAGGCCTTTGAAAATATTGAGTCGCACCTAGCTACATATATATGTCAAGACGTGTACGTATTCAAACTTAGAAACCGGCCAATGCGTACGAGAAGGATGTATGTATGGTTCAAACAAGTACTTATGAATGACATCAAAGTGCTACCTTGATCTAGAGGACGAGCAAAACTCTATAACCACATGAAACTAAATACAGTAATATCAGAGGCCACCTAGAATTATGATGGATCTTATCCTTAAAAAAATTCAACTAATCATCAAGAGCCAATTGCTAGCATTTTTTTTATCAGATGTTAGGGTTTAACTAGACTTAATTTAAATATACGTGTTAGGTTCGATCCCCTCATAATGTAGACAGATGTAAACCCAATCGATTTAGGAAGGAATAACCTCCCCCACATTAGCAACTCGGTAGACCCAGGACGGTCTACAGCCTCTCAGCTCAATCATTTATGAAGATAAGTCGAGTTTATGGTCAAATATCAATTGACCCAAGATGCAGGGATGTATCTAAGGGGGGACGAGCATGGACCTCGGCCCCCTTTCTCATTAAATTTTTTAAAGTAGTAATAATTTAATTTAATTTATTAAAAGATAAAAAGATAATTACATTAATTTTTTTATAAAATTAATATTTATTATATTGACATTCTTATTTAAAAATTATACCTACATATCTAATTTTATATATTGTTATTACACTTCAACACCCTTATTTTTTTGTGAAATTATACATTTCGTACTTTATGTACAAATATTACACAAAATCTCATTGAAAATATAAAACAAAGAAGGTATGAGTAATTTCTCAAATAAAAAGAGTGTCAATATTATAAGCACTAACCTCAGAGGAGGTCAGTATAATTATACCAAAGATAAAAATAGTAAAGTTAAAAGAGTTTATACTCGATATGTATTTGACATGTGATTTATGATTATTTTATATATATTAATATTACAATTTCAACTCATCTTTCTATTAATTTTTAAATCTTTATATAAAAAATTATTAGCTCCTCTCACTTTTAATTTCATTTTTTCCTTTTTTTAAAAATATATATAAATATTATTTTACCTATAAATTATGATGTAAATGACAACTACCATTATGATGCATTTAATATCTAATATAATTTTTTTTTTTTTACTTTTTTCACTTTATTCATAAATCTTCCTATATAATAAAAGAAAAATACTCTTTTAAAGTGAGCAAATAAGAGTATACTTATCCTTAATTTAAAATAATACATTTTCATTTTAACTCACTAAATAATTTAAGGGTGAATATATATTTATTTACTAACTTTAGATTTCTTTTTTTGTATATTTAATAATGTGATTCATGATTTTCGACCCATTCACTAAATATTTTCTACATCCGTCTTTGCCAAGATGGTCCACCACCCCCAGCTCGATCATCTGTGAAGATGGGGCGAGCTTATGAACATGAGTCGAGCTTATGACCAGATATCAATGATGGTCCACTTGGTTTGTATATTTTTGTATTCGATTTGACTTTGACTTGTCAATTTTAATGCATGTATACTTCGGTGGTTTTGTATACTTTTGTATTCAATTTGAATTTGACTTGTCAATTTAAAATGCATGTATACTTCAGATAGCTTCGCATGTCTTCGATTTTAATGACATCATGGTTTGACCATGACCTCAGACTTTCTCGAGTTTGACCGATTGAATTAACACTCTAGGTTGAACATGGCATCAGCATTTTCAATCAACATTTATAGGGCCAACATCGGCTCGGGGTTGGCATCGGCATTTACTAGGCCGACATTGGCTTGGGGTCTGCATCGGCTCGGGGCCGGCATCGATATTTATTGGGCTGACATCGACATTTACTGGGCCTGCATCGGCTCATGGCCATTTTTCAATGGTAGGGCCTTCGCTTGGATTTTTCCAAAGTTTTTATCATCTCGAGTTTTCGGGGCCTTTGCGCCTAGATTTTTCCAAGGTTTTTATCATCCTGAATTTTTGGGGCCTTTGCTTGGATTTTTCTAGGGTTCTGAATTTTCGAGGCATTCACCTAGATTTTTCCAGGGTTTTTATCATCCCAAGTTTTCGGGGGCCTTCGCCTAGATTTTCCCAGGGTTTCTATCATCCCAAATTTTCGGAGCCTTCGCCTAGATTTTTCCAAGGTTTTTATCATCTCGAGTTTTTCGGGGCCTTTGCACCTAGATTTTTCTAGGGTTTTTATCATCCCAAATTTTCGGAGCCTTCTCTTGGATTTTTCTAGGTTTTTTGTGTAAGATGTTGTAATGTTGGAGGTTTAATTTAGCTTATCTTGATCTTGTCATGTGAGTAATTATGATAACAATATGCAATTGAAAAAAACATAACTTGATTTTCATGCTTCAGTAAGGTTGGTTGTATTAAACCCATGCGAATAAAATTCATACACTTATAGTTTAAAAAGTTCAAATTAAAATAATGAATATATAAAATTGTAGAATTTAATGTTATGCAAATAAACAACAATAAATTACGATGAATACAAGTATTCATTACAAAAATTATAACACGTAGATATAAATGCTAATGTCATTCCTAGTGACGACTATGAAATATCCTCACACGAAGTCAAAATGAAAGTATGATTAGTTTAATGTTATGTAATTATTAATTAATAAATTAATGACAATGAATAGGAATTAAAGTAATGAGAAATGACAATTAAAGTAATATGATATTATAATCAATTTAATGTTACGTAAAAATTAATTAATAAATTAACGACAATAAATAGTATTAAAGATTCCAATGACTGTAACATCCTAGTACCGTAAACCCGATATATCTACTATATACAAGGCACACAGTACAAGTTATGTCACTTCTAACTTAACACAACCAACTAACCTATATCTTTCATACACAATGAGTAAATATAGAGAGCCTGAACAACAAAAAGTCATATATATACATTATTAACCTCTCAAGGCAAATTGTAATACATAACTTATACAAACTCAAGGTAGCAGGAAATAAATATACATCATATTTATTGCAAGAAACAAAATAAACTACGCTAGTTCTTCTGCTCTTTCTGCTTCCCTTACCTGTACCTGGATTTACATGAAAACACAATCGATGTGAGAAATCACAATTTCTCAGTATATGCAATTCCAAAACTAGTAGTTAATCATTTACCAACAAATAACCAACTGAGCGCATAATATTAAGCCTGCAACAGATCAATGAACCCCTGCTCAAACACTATCAGAATATATACATACTCTATGTAACATTCACAAGGCAAGTTATAACCCTATCACACCCTAAAACGAACAATCAATGATATCAAATAACCGCTCATACAATCGTAAGATATCTTTGAGCAAGCAACCAACACACAAATGATTAAGCCATGACAAATGCCCATACAAGTATCAATCATGTAATGCTTTATGTTATGAAGCATGATTATGCTCAAACAAAGTCTTAATAATATGATGATGCAGTGCAAAATGCAGATTTTAGTTTATAAAAACACATGACACTTACTTATTCCCCAAGAACTACGTTCCCTTGTATATACTGAGCAAGTTAGGCCTAACAAGCACAAGCCCACTTGGTAATAGGTGAGTACTTTCCCCTCACCAATATAAGAGTACTATTACCACCTCCATACAGGTAACCTCATTACAACATTTTTGGCTTTAGGCAACGCTATTTTTAGCAACGCTTCAAAAGCGTTGTCTAAAGTAGTATAGGCAACGCTTTTTAAAAGTTGCTATTAATTTTTTGTATAAGCAACGTTTTTTAAGCAACGTTTAGAAAACGTTGCCATAGAGTGTACAAGCAACGCTTTTCAGGTGTTCTCTGAATTTAATCATGTTTAGAAAATGATTTTTAAACAACCTTTAATAAATGTTGCCAGAAACATAATAGGCAACGTTTTAAAGCCGTTCCTGCTTTTTAAGACATTTTTAAAATATTGTTTAATATTTTTTTTAAACTCTTATTAGTTTCTTTCAAATATTTTGGCCAAAAAGGCGTAAATAACTAAAGGCATTCCGCGGGAGTGGCAAAAATTTTCTAACCCACTCTCATTTCTCTGAAAAACATATCATATTGAGACTTCTTGAAAAAAAATACCAACCCACTCTCTCAATGCCCTAGACTGAAAGTGGCTTATTTTGGCCAAAAATGACTTCTTCTCGTTTGATTAGCATCCTGTCTTGCAGCCCGTGAGTCCCTGGTCGTCATTGGCTGGCTCTTGGTTCGTCATTTAGTTTGGGTATGATGACTCTTCTCCCAATGGTAGCTATAGTGGGTTAGTTTGTCATTTCTTCGTTTGACTGTTTGTTGAGAATCCAAACCTATATTAACAAATTTCTGCTGTTTGTTCATAACTTTGCATAATCAATGTACAAATTTCTACATTTTTGCTTTCAAGTATGCATCAATCTTTTGCCCACTGAATAAAGTTTGGAAAATGTGATTCTACATTTTTGCTTTCAAGTATGCGATTCTGTGTACATGCTTATATCTTGAACCAAAATAATCCCAAGTAAAACAAAAATTTTTATTTACATTCTGTGTACATGCTTATATAGCGCAAGGGGAAATTCCTTCCTCCATAGGCCATCTCAAAGAGCTAAGGCAGCTTGATCTGAGTAATAATCCTTCTGAACTTGGCAACCTGAATGAAATGATGGTGTTAGATCTTCTAGGAAACTAATTCTCTGGTCCATTCCTGTAGAGGTTGGAAACTTGAAGAAAATGACAGTGTTAGACCTTTCAAGAAATCAATTCTCTAGTCCCATTCCTGTAGAGATTAGAAACCTGAAGGAAATGACAGAGTTAGACCTTCAAGGAAACCACTTCTCTGGCCCAACTCCCCCAATCCTTTGGAATCTTACAAACGTTTTCTTCAAAAATATTTCTGCAAGATTTTGATGTCAGACAATAATAATTTACATGGAGAGTTTCCAGAGAGCATTACTCAACTAACTGCTTTAAAGTATTTTTCAGTGTTCACAAATAACTTCTCAGGCAACATTCCCAGAGATTTTGGAAACCAAAGTCCTTCTTTGACTCATGTCTACCTTTCTCACAACTACTTCTCAGGAGAACTGCCGTCAGATTTGTGCAGTTGTTTCAAGCTTATTAATTTGAAAGCCACTAACAACAGCTTTTCTGGATCATCTCCTAAGTGCTTGATGAAAATCAATTCACTGGAAACATCACAGCAGCATT
Organism: Ormosia semicastrata; assembly: GCA_029884595.1. Taxonomy (NCBI): domain Eukaryota; kingdom Viridiplantae; phylum Streptophyta; class Magnoliopsida; order Fabales; family Fabaceae; genus Ormosia; species Ormosia semicastrata. The sequence goes on from JAQQTO010000063.1 coordinate 110,190,310, forward strand.
TAGGGTTCACGCAAATCTTTTTTTTAATAAGCGATTCTACATTTTTGCTTTCACTGTCTGAGTTACTTTTCTACATATTGACTTATTTGAGATGTTGAATCCCTGGAAAAATTCATGAGGCAATCCTTCGGGGATCAGTTCATGGAGACATTATTGTATTGGTTATAAATAAAAGAGGCATGCTTTACTTTCAATATCAGTAAACTTAGTTTTTAATTTTTGTTTTTATTTGTCTTACCTCTAGTCTCCTAATTACCTGTGGTATGTCATGTCGTTTGTCTAAAATTATGCACCTAACTCCTACCCACCAATCTTTTTCCTGTCTGTTTATAATTGTGTTGGTGGCCCCTTGTTTGTATTTTATTTCTGACACACTTAATTGGGTACACATGCATCCATGAGTCTATCACAAGTTTCTCTTGAGTTGGCATGATTTGTATTATTTTTTAGCCCTTGTTTGTATTATATATCTGAGATGCAATTAAATCATGCAATTTTGATTATTGTTTGTGATGTCAAATCTGCATAGAAGCTGGAAAAAGCTTTATTTCCCTGTAAATTGATTCTAATGATTATTTGTCTTTTCTGTCAGTAACTTTGGGGTTTTGGGACTGAATCTTCATTTACCTTTTATTTGGAGTTTTGGTGTGCTGAATTTTCTTTTCTTAATTTTTGTCCCTTTATACTAGAGTGTGGAGGTGCAGAGTACGCAAGAAATAATGATATCCCAATTATCTTGTTCCCTAAAGAAAAAACCGAATCTGATGGACTATCTCCAAGTGACCTTGTTGATACACTAAGGTCAGATCAGATGCTTCAATATTTTATTTGTTGCACTTGCATATAAGTTTATCTCCTTTTGAATCTGTGAATGTTATCTTTAGTATCTATGAATATTTGCATTTAAAATTGCAACAATAATTTGTTAATCAATATGTATGGAGATGTTTAAAACAAATAGGTTAAAGGTGCTCTTCCTTAGATATATGCCAAAATGTATGGAGGGCCAGTATTCTCATTTCGAGTGAGCTAATGAAAACATAGGGAAAAACCATCTTTGTTCTATAAGACACGAGCTAGGCTTACTCTACAAAACCCTCTCCAAGGGCCTAAAGCCTAACCCTTTGTTTGTTTTAAAAGAAAATGAGTGGAAAGAAAATGAGAGGAGAGAAAACAACCAGAATATTCCTTTTCATGTTGTTTGGATGTGCAGAGAAAATAGAGAGGAGAGAAAAAAATTGTGTGGGACCCGCATAAAATTTTTTTTCCTCTCTTCTGCGAAGAAAATGAAGGAGACTGAAGGCTGATTTGTCAAAATGACGATCATACCCTCCTGATTCTTGTCTGAAAATGACACAGCCGTAGGCTGTCTTGCTTCTGTTCCTTGTTGCTAGTAAATCCACCTTCTTCCCTGGCGTCTCCGGTGTCCCTGGCGTGCGACCGCAGCAGAGTCCCTCTTCTGTCCAGACGTGACACGCCATCCACCGCGGGTCATCTTCTCCATTCGTGCGGCATCCTTGCTCCGTCGTCAAGGATCTGCTCAGATCTACTTGCTCCGATCAGATCCAGCCCCGCCGGTCAGCTCCAACCGTGCGACGCCGCGACGTCCTTGCTCCTTCGTCATTGCTCCGCTCGGATTCAACCGCGGAGCTCAGATCCAGCCGTGCGAGGCCACCTCCGCATCTCTCCTTTGCTTCTCTCTGCCACCGCCGGTCAGATCCCTTTTATTTTCTTTCTTTCCATTTTCTCTTGATCCAAACAATAGGAGAGAAAATGCAATTTTCTCTCTATTTTCTATCTTCTCTATTTTCTATCTTCTCTATTTTCTATCTTCTCTATTTTCTCTCCTCATCCAAACAAAGCATTACTCACACCCTTTGACAGACAAATGACAATTTCTGCTCCCTATAAACGGTACTAATGCTATTCTCCCTCAAAGTTACATTCTCCTATAGTTTTCCTATGTGTCAGCTCCTTTAATGGATGTGGCAGAGGGGATGAAAATGGTCCTACTGCGCCGCACCCATGCAAGTAAGTAAAGGGGACCCGTTTTAGAAATAAAGCCATCGCGGCACTGCTATAATTCATCCTTGTAGTTGTGTGATCTATTATATGGAACAACTAACAACACAATACCACACGATTGGCATATTTTCAAAGTTGAGTAGTACTTGTACGTAACCTACTCTATTGGAGGTGTGCTCTTCTTTCTTCGTCCTTTATTTGAATAATTCATTCATTCTAAAGTTTATTCTAGTCAACACGTCATACTAGCCTGGTCATACTCATATTCATTCACTAGAAGCTACATATACATACAATGTCATTAATTTATACTTTTCAGTTTTCACATGATAGCTTTTTGCCACTGTAGCTCTACCTTCAATTATATATAGCTCGATTTTTATTACAAATTCACTCGATTATATGTGCACCCAAGACTTACAAATACATTAATGAGAAGTCAAAATAATCTTTAACACTTATAAATAAGAGATTCATTCCATACCATAAAAGTACCTGTTATCAAATATTTTTTCAAAACTTGTTTTATCCTGAGAGTTTCTGCTTTTGGTTTATGCCCTGCCTTCTTTTATCCTGATTTGAGTAATTTTTAGGATTAATTCTTGCTTAGTCATTGCTACCATTTCATTTAACATTAATCCAATGTGAAGTTGTGAGGTCTACATGAAGAATACGATTCCTAAAATATATTTTTATACACGTCAAATATTAAATAAAATACTTAACAAATGACGTGATAAGAATTGATTATTTTAAAAGTTCTCGATTTGTAGATCACTATAGTGTGATCTTCACAACAAGGAGATGGTACTTTTGATATGCACAATTAGATTATTGCATATTTCAGAGTAATCTCCCTCTGTAATTTAAATTTTACTATACAATAAATCTGACAGCATAGATTTAAATTTTGTCACATATTATATACACAACAATTTCTTCCACCTTAATGATTCATCATATCATATGTGTAAGACCTATGCAACAATCAATCACCTATGTAATGCCTATCTTTCCTTTTTTTGACTTTCTCTTTATACGTGCAATAAACAAAGTAAGAAAGATGGAACAAATAATTGGAAGAGAAAATTTTGGAGTTTATTATCCTTAGAAACCATGCTTGTTAGTTGCAAATCATGCTCCAGTGGTGTTATTTTCAGATTTTCACGATGAATTCTGTTCATAGTAATATATATATATATATAGAGGGAGGATCAACTTACACCAGTGTAAGTCTTTTTTCTCTTACACTCATTTTCAACCATTAGATTTACTTTCATCTAATGGTTACCTTTAATAAAATAATCTCAACCATTAGATGAAAGTAGAACTAACGGTTGAAAATGGGTGTAAGAGAAAAAAAACTTACACTGGTGTAAGTTGATCCTCCTCATATATATATATATATATATATATATATATATATATATATATATTTATATAAAAGAATTTAAATGTATAAGTTTATGTATATTATAAAATTATGTCTATACATATATGATGTTATCATATATAAGATTTACCATAAACTTGAATTTGTTGTAGTAAAACTCATCATGCTTTCACTTTGACCGAGATAATTTCACCCAATGATTAATCTGTAATTTTTAAAATTCAAGGCCAATATTTCACCTAATTCAATAATATCTCTTTTTGTTTTTTTCAGCATTGGTAAAGGGACTCAATTAGCTCTTAAAGTCTGAACTCAAAAAGGATGGTTGATCCCAACTCTTTTACTTGGTAAGACATAAAATTCTCCTATTTAAGTCTTACTTTTTATCCCGCATTATTTACCTGAACTGATTTATATTGTATGGTATCATTGTTTAGACTAATTTAGTACTATGAATATTTGTGTTAGCATTTGAACATTAATACCAAGAATAACTTTCTTATCAGTGAATTAAAATATGAGTTCAAGGAGTGGATGGATTTACCGAGGTTTAACAAAGAGTACATTGATGGTGTCCATTTTTTCTTAGATTTTGCATTTACTATTGGAGAACCTGATGGAGAGGAGATATTATGCCCTTGTACAAAATGTACAAATTCTTATTGGAGAACAAGAGATGCTGTGTACGAACATTTAATATGCAAGGGATTTGTTGTGGGCTACCGAAAATGGATCAACCACGGAGAGGGGCTGAGCGCATCGGGTCTTGATGCTAACATGGATGTTGAAGACCCATATGATGACATTGATAACTTATTGAATGATAGGTTTAGAGATGCAGTGCAAAAGGATGGGCTTCATGAAGGTGCTAATGAAGATGCAAAGAAGTTTTATAAACTGGTTGAGGATGCAAATCAAGAACTGTACCCAGGTTGTGAAAACTTCTCTACATTGTCATTCACCATCCGACTTTATTTGTTAAAGTGTCTTCATGGATGGAGCAATGCATATTTCACATCTCTCCTTGAGTTGTTGAAAGAAGCTATACCTAATTTGAATATTCCTCCATCTTTCAACAAAACCAAGGCCATGATAAAGGACTTGGGTCTTGACTATGAGAAGATCCTTGCATGTCCCAATGATTGCATGCTATATAGGGGTTGTAATGCTGATAAAGAGTTTTGCCATATATGTGGAGCTTCACGATATATTCAATATCCTAGCGTCGATTGTGAGGCTGAATCTTCCAAGAAGCCTAATGTAAATGCTAAGATCTTGAGACACTTTCCTTTGATTCCCAGACTCCAAAGGATGTTTATGTCTTCAAGGACAGCCAATACACTTAGGTGGCATGAAGACGAGCGTTCAAAGGATGGAAAGTTGAGACATCCTGCCGATGGTCAAGCGTGGAAGGACTTCGATAGGCATCATCCTGATTTTGCAAAGGATTCTCGCAATGTAAGGCTTGGGTTGGCTAGCGATGGATTCAATCCATATCGGACCATGAGTATATCTCATAGTACATGGCCTGTGGTGTTGATGGCATATAATTTACCTCCGTGGTTGTGCATGAAGCCAGAATATTGCATGTTATCCTTACTAATCCCTGGAAGACATTCACCTAGAAATGACATTGATATTTATCTAGAACCATTGATTGAGGAGTTAAAGTTGTTGTGGGATTTGAGAGTAGAAACGTATGATGCCTCAGCCAACCAGACTTTTCAAATGCGAGCAGCTCTTTTATGGACTATTAGTGATTTCCCTGCTTATGCTATGTTGTCTGGTTGGAGCACCAAAGGAAAGTTGGCTTGTCCTTGTTGTAATTATGGGACTTGTTCTACTTATTTGAAACATAGTCGAAAGATGTGCTATATGGATCATCGAATTTTTCTGCCCATGAGTCATCCATGGAGATCTAAAAAAAGGTCTTTTAATGGAGATACAGAATTTAGATCTCCACCACCAACATTAAGTGGGACAGAAATCTTAGCTGAATTAGAAGACTTTGACAATGTGTTCGGAAAGAAGCAGAAGAAAAAGAATGATGGTCCGTGGAAAAATAGGTCAATTTTCTTTGAGTTGCCATATTGGAAGCATAACCCCATGCGCCATAACCTTAATGTGATGCACATAGAGAAAAATATATGTGATAACATTATTGGAACTCTATTAGATATATCTGGGAAGACAAAGGATCATGCAAAAGCTCGTTTTGACCTAAAAGAAATGGGCATAAGAAAGAACCTTCAACCAAAGGAGACAAAAGATGGAAAAACCACTAAGTTTGCAAAAGCTTGTTTTTCTATGACAGCAGCAGAAAAATCTTTATTTTGTGGTGTCTTGAAGTCAGCAAAATTTCCAGATGGTAGTGCCTCAAATATCTCTCGATGTGTTCAAGTTAGTGAAATAAAAATATCAGGCTATAAGACCCATGATGCTCATTTCATGTTGCATTACCTGTTGCAAATACCAATAAAAAGCATACTGCCTAATCCTGTTGCCATCCCTTTGATCCGTCTTTGTTCTTTCTTTCGATGTTTATGTCAGAAAGTTATTACACTAGAAGAATTAGATCGCTTGGAAGCAGAGATTACAGAAACACTTTGTCAATTGGAGAGAATTTTTCCTCCATGTTTTTTTGATATAATGGTTCATTTGCCTATTCATCTAGCAAATGAAGTGAGATTAGGTGGCCCAGTTCAATTTCGGTGGATGTACCCTCCGGAAAGATATATGTGTAAGTTGAAGTCTTATGTTCGCAATAGAAGTCGTCCAGAAGGCTCAATTGCAGAGGCATATTTGGCTGAAGAATGCTTGACATTTTGCTCAAGATATTTGCATGAAGGTGTGCAAACTATGTTGAATAAATTGAGCCGAAACAATGATGAATGCTATAGTGAGGCTGACTCATTAGATCTTTTTCCTAGCAAAGGACGTCCTATAGGAGGGAAAAAGAAAGGTGTTCTAATTTCTGTAGATCACAAGTCACTAAACCAAGCACATGGATACATATTGATCAATTGTGATGAAGTACAAGAATACCTTAGGTATGGTGCTTTCCTTCATTTCTTTCTTTTTCATAAATAGATTAAGATTATAATTATATTAACGCCTTTAATTTTTTCCACTTTAGAGAGCATGAGAATGTTGTTAAAAATCAAGCTAGAAGAACAAAGTGGAAGAAAACAAAAATTCAAAGCCAAGACTTCATTGAATGGTTTGAAACTCGTGCCATGAAAGAGGATACTCCAGACTTCATTAAAGCTTTTTCTAGAGGGCCTAATTCTGTTGCAAAAAGATTTAATGGGTATCTTATTAATGGATATCGATTTCATACAATGCGGCGTGATGCGAGACGGAAGACTCAAAATAGTGGTGTAACTTTGATGGCATTAACTACAAGCTTTGCTAGCTCTAAGGATGAGCACCCAATCACAGCAAATGTAACTTATTATGGAAGAATAAATGACATGATTGAATTAGATTATTATGGCTATTTTAAAGTTGTGGTGTTTAGATGTGATTGGTTTGAAGCTCAAGAAGACATGTTTGGACTTACTTATGTTCACTTTTATAAGAGATGTTACCGTGATGAGCCTTTTATTCTTGCATCTCAAGCACACCAATGCTTCTATATCTAAGACCCCATTGATGAAGGCAAGTATTATGTCATGAAGACAACTCCAAGAGACTTGTTTAGCCTAAGTGATGAACCAATTTCTGATGCTCAAGAAATTTATGGTAATGAGCTGTCTAACCATTCTATAAGT